>JABSTQ010011170.1:0-600000 GCA_013358835.2 Ixodes persulcatus
ATTCCGAAGCACTCTTCTAAGCTGTCAGTTTTCAGCTTGTCCCCGGGAGCCGTACAGTAGCCCGAGTTCATCAAAGCAGTATCCGGGATGTGTATTTGACCGCTTCTGCAAGAAATAGAACAAAAAAGGAGGAAATAGTATTAATCCAAAGAAGGTAATGTAATCAGAAATGGTTATAAAAATACAAAAAAAAGAAGAAAAATGCTCATTTTCAAAGTGTAGCTGAAGTGGTTCCGTATTTGAGAGAAAACCCTGGCAGTGTTTCGATCTGGTGTTTCGGATCACAAACATTAAAATTATTCTTGAATTTGATGTGCCGAATGCGCTATAAATAATAATAATAATAATAATAATAAAGATAATAATAATAATAATAATGTTTATTGCACGAGCACATAGAACCAGGTACAGAAATAATAATAATAATTAATAATAATAATATGCTCCATAGAGCTTCCTGTGTGTGTTGGGATTCCTTGGGGACCCTGAAGGGGCGCCAGCTAAATTGTTAGTATATGGCTCTGGTGTATGGATAGTAAACTGCTCAATAAACCATATTCCGGCTTGCGTGCACTCCGAACTACAGCTCAAAGACCCGCTAAAATATAGGTCTTACTAGTTAGTTGCGGCGGATCATTTCTGCGCTCCGATGAGGATACACAGAAGCGACACGATGAACTTCTTTTTTATTTAATTTTTACATTGATGTGCTGGTTGCAACCGCGATAACCTATCACTTGCATACCTTGCGAAAATCATTCCAATCTGAACTCATAAATCAAGTCATTTTTATTTAGGTCTGCACCTGCAACTAGCGCCAGCATTTGAATATGTTGCTTCCAGGCCACAACCAAATCACTCCCATGTATGCATTCAGCGAAAAGTAAAAACAAGAAACGAAACCACGATCATAAAAATTGAAAAGTTCTCACCCTGCCATGCCGTCAAGGAGCGAGATCTTCCCGTCGATTCGCTGTATAGTCCCGCTTTCGTAGTCATCCTTGCAGAAACTCAAATATGGACACTTTCACATCCAGTTTTCCGCCAAGGCGCGGATAAACACATCTGTACGGAATGACAGCAATGACACACCAGTGGACAGCACCGACAATCGAAAAGCAACGCGCGGTTGTGTTGTATTCCAAAATGTGCTCGATTTCACTCGAGAGTTGAGCTTCTGACCGTCGGCGTCCAAAAACATACTCGCTTCTAGAGTTGTTCTAGTTGATTCCTCCAGCCTCATTGTCACGTGACCCAACCCGCAGGAGTAACTAAAAAAGCCGTCGAAGAAAGGAACGCGACGGACGACCGTTGGGGAGAAAAGTAAAAAAACAAAAACAAAACGCGACGCCGTGGCGCCTTTTTCTTTTCATTTTTTTTTGTTTGCACCGCGGCAAGCGTAGAGAAAGAGGGAAAGTAAAAGAGAACGTGCATTGCAAAGAAGCCAACTGTCAAGGGGAGCCTTGCGGAGAAGCGCACTACCAGTTCAGCCTACTCATGCCGACGCTCCTTGAAGGGAGAGAGGGAAGCGCTACGGCCTTAGCTCTAGTGGTGTTGGTTTTTCGCCTGGCGAAACCGTGTTTCCCCGGAGGAGGAAAGGAGGAAAGTTTTCGGCGCGCGGGTCGCAGCGCCAGGCCAGGCCTTTCTAGTGGGTGAGCTTTCCCCGCAACTCCGCGGCTCTCGTCTGCTAGGATTTCCCGACCGCTCGCGTCCGTTGCAGCCTAGATCTCGCCGGCCAGCCCGGTCTCGACGAGGAAACTTGCAAGCGCTGTTAGGGCATTTTGCGCCGCCTTACCGTGCGGTCTGATTAGACTTTCAAAGTTACTCGTGCTACATCAGTTCACCGCTGTTGACTCCACTTCACTCCGTTCTTCCGATGAAGTGTGATGGAAGCAACAGTCCCGTCAGTTAGTGGGTTGGCGCAAGCAAGCGTCAGCACCACCCCGATGCTCCGCATCACCCCATGGTTCCCTCGGGAAGATGGTGTAATTTTTTTTTTAGGTTTTTTGCTTAGATATAGGAGCGTACTCTACCAACGTAAGCTTTAATATCAGTTGTCTTTTTCATTAGCTGAATGTGGCTAAAATTAAGCGATCTAGATTTTCTTATTTTCACGAGAATATATTAGAATAATAGTTATGCGTAGGAAAATGTGCAAGGGCTCTGAACAGTCCAAAACCGACAAAAGCAATCTCTCAGACAAATAACTGCTGACAAAAAAAAAAAAAAGTCCACGGGGGTTAAAAAAAAATTAAATGGAGCGTAGCGGATTTGTTGTTCGATTTCTACTTCGTTGTATTCAGGTAATCCGCAGCTTGGATCTTTCTCACCCCAACTTTGGAGAACACTTCGACTACATGTTCGTGATATGCCCAGATGCCTTAGTTGAACACAAGAGTTCAGCAGCCGTTGCGCACCTTAAAACGGAGCACTATAAAACCAATATTATGCCGTTTTTGCTCTCGTTCCATCGAAGCTTTCCGTCTTGTCGTCTGCATCGAGCGGAGGCATCGGAGACGCTGCTTGCGTTCGGATACGACAAGTAAGATCAAACTACTTCCAAACTCTTTCAGCTACTTGCTTGATATCCCGAAACTATTTCCTTCCTTCGGATTTCCATTGTTTCACGTTTGCCACATTCATTGTTCTCTCTCATTCGCTCGACAGTCTAGCGCCCCCATTAGACCCTCTCTTCGGGGGAATCTCTTCTCCTCCTCCGTGTCCCTTCCTTTTCAGTCAATCAACGACTTTTCCCCACTTATCTCGCCTTAAAGCATCAGACTTCCTAGTTTCCAGCGAAAACGGGCAGCTGCCTTTGCGCAGAAAAAAACCATGTGTTAAAAAAAAAAAAAATCCCGAACGCGTTGGACGGAAGTGCAGCGAAGGCGTTGCCCGCAGAATGACCTCCTTTGGGACCAACGTTGCCGGACAAGAGAAACAAGAAGGCAGTAGCAGGGAGCCGACGCGGGCCCAAGTCGTAACTAACTGCACTCCCCGTGCCTTATGCGTTTCGTACTGGGCCAGCTTCTTTGTAATGGCGCGTAGCAAAGTCTTATCGTTTGCTCAGCACCACCACCACCGCCGCCGTTCTTGATGGGAAGAAAACGCTTTTTGTTTGCTTTCTTCTGAGATTCACGGCGCCGCCGCTCTTGGCTATCTTCCTCTTCTGTTATGCTGGCACTTACGGCGTAAAACGAGAAAGAGTCGACAGAAGACGAGACGTGCTACAAAAGTATAGCACTCGTTCGGGAAAGGTCCCCTACGCTTAAAGCGGAATCGCGTATAACGAACTTTCACGAGCGTTCAAGGAATTATATAACGAAACTCTCGTTTTTTTGTTTGTTTTTGTTTTTGTTACCCCCAGCGCCGCGTTTACGTGAAAATCAGGTTTTTCGTGGGACTTGCATATTTTCGGTGTTCGTTTACAACGACTGTTACGTTGCATGGGTGATTTTTTTTTCTTCTTAAACACGACACGACGGGAGGAGCGTTCCTTTCGAACGAGAGTTCGCTGTAATCAGGGGCACCGTTCGTCACCGCGAGCTATTCTCGCCAGAGCCGCGCCCATTTCGTTTTTGCGTACGCCGTTTTTCCCTCATTTTTTTTTCTTTCTCTTTACGTGTCACTTGTGTTCGATGCTTTCAGTGCACCGCATTTTTGCTTTCGGAGGACATTATATTCGCTCGCACGATAGGCTCGCTGTTGAAATGCTGAGGCGTGGGGCGATTTCATTTCTTTTTTACGCTTGTTTGCTTTTTTGTTTGTTTGTTCTTAATGCAGTTTCGCGTCGTTCCTCTTTACTGGTTCCTGATAAGACGAGCTCGCAACGCATCGTTTCAGCTTGCTCGCTGCTTGGTTAGTCTCCTAGTCTGGCTCCCTGTGCAGCCGCTTCGGTTGAAAGCGAGGAGAGTTGCGCGGACTCGTTTAGCGTGGGTGAGTAGCGCCGCTACTCACTGTCGTGACTAGCTTTGTACGGTCAGCTACTGTGGTCACTCACTGGCTGAAGAACGCTGGACGTTATTAAGGCGAAAGCCTAATATGTCTCATCGTTCAGTTGACCTTCAACTTCCCCGAGCGAAAACACATCGACGACACGAAAAGTACGAAAACGCGTCAGCGACACGACAGGTACGAAAACACGTCGGCGACACGAAAAGGTACCAAAACCCACGGTTCGCCACTGGAAATACGAGAATGGCGTTACTTGTGCCAGAATCGGCGGAGGCGCGCGCGCGGTCGCAAACCCAGCGGGACAGGAGGACACTCTGGCTCGGGCAGCGGTGAAGTGCGTCGTCTGAGAGCGCGCTGTCTTCGGAGGTTCGAAGACGACTTGGGCTTTCGCCTTCAAGTTGTCTTAAGGATAACATAAGAGACCCTATGAATTTTTTTAACGATTTTAATTAAACATTTTTTATTCCGCTTTTTTTTATCAGTTAATACCGCTATCTTGTTGCCTGCTTTATCGATAATACGATGCTCGGGAATGTGGGCGTGAAATAGTTAGCGCTATTAACGATAACGCAGGCTAATAGCGCATTGGTATAGCTTTTGCTAACCAGTGATTCCGAAGTGGATTCCGAAATTAGCGCTCAATGACGCGCTGAAGGCGGTCGCCTGGATCAGCCACTAGCATTGAGTCCGGACCCACCCCCCCGCCTTTTAAAGAAGGAAACGCTCAAACAAATGCAGACACATTCACACAACGGATATACAAGAGGGCTCTGCGTCTGAACCTTTTATTTTTGAATATGCGAAAAGAAAAGCCATCCCAGTCATAAAGGATGTGCAGCAAGTGCTTACGTGGCGTCACTAAAACAGCGGTACAGCCGTGATGCACCTTTAAAGCGGTGTCGTCCGAGGGTCTGTGTTTGCTGTCCCTCGTAATACCTCTCTCGTTCATATATCTGATGAGAAATTTCCTCCGCGAGTTACCATTTTTGAAACATCTCTGATGAGCGTGCGACGGACTCGAAAACTCGTTCCTTTGCGAGGTCCCCGTGTCGGAAAGAGGGGGAGGGGGGGGGGGGATGCGGCGCGGTTACATCGGCTATGGTTGCTTTCACATTCTAGTAGAAGCTGGCACGGCATACATTTGAGAAGGAAGAATAATTTGCGGCCTGCCTTCGGAGAGCGTGTCTCTCACTGGTAACGAAGGGTTGTCAAAGTTGTCATTGAACGAGCGTACAAGCAGCGAGCGTACATATACGCATAGCTTGCTGCGTTCTGTGCGTATGGCGCATGCAGTGTGAAGTACGCAACGCTAAAGCCGCAGGTCACGCTTCGAGTATCTTTAAGGACAGCTTTTGTTACGACCAACGTAAAAAGACAGTTAAAAATTGGGAAGAAATAGATCGAGGTACACCCAAGCATTCCTTATGAGTTGTGAATGCGAAAGCTTGCAAGCCGCTCGTCCGGTAACCGGACAAAAGCTCACCGGACAAATGCTCACCGGACAGAAGCTCACCGGACAAAAGCTCACCGGACAAAAGCTCACCCGTTTATTCACAGACCCGGACAAAAGCTCACCTCATTTTTTTTTGCTACCCGGGCGAAACACGGGTTGGGATAAAGTGCGGACGCGATGGACATTGCACCATTTTTAGGAGAACTGGTTCCCCCCATCCCATGCAAAGGTGTCGACAGATAAGCCATAACAGGCAGAGGAGCATCGATTTCGTAAAAAATAAGTGGTCACCGAAATTGAGTGGAGCTGATAAGATAAATCTATCTTGATTCAAGGTATGACGGAGCACCCTTGTGCCACGCCCAAGAAACTTCATGAACCGACGTTTTTGAACCCGAAGAAGCGAAGTCACCCTTCGGTGACCTCGCTTTGTCATTGTACTTATGTCACGTAAACGCGCACATAAGGTTAGGCACAATGTCTCTTCATTACTAATCCATGGGTTTTCTTGGGGTTCAGGTAATATTTGAAGTTAATAAACTTGTTTCTACTCTAATCAACGAACTACGCGCCTGTCAGATTTATTTATCGTTGCATTTTAGTGTCGCACGCATGCGCCTAAGTTGTCCGCACTCGTGTTAAGACCAACCTGAAATTTTCTCCTGGTGAGCTTTAGTCCGGGTCTGTGAAAAAATGGGTGAGCTTTTGTCCGGTGAGCTTCTGTCCGGTGAGCTTTTGTCCGGTGAGCTTTTGTCCGGGATTCGCTCGTCCGCTCCCTTTTTCGTCTGCTGCGTACCTTTTCGTCGCCGTCGGCGCGTGTGCTCCCTCCCCTGGTGACCTTGAACGCTCCGCGCTGATGGACACGCAGCGCCATGGAGTGAGCGGTCGTGGAAACTGACGAGCGCAGCGGTCAATGGGAGCCCCGTCGACGCGCGCCAGCCAATGAAAACCGAAGGAAACTATCTGCCGTTTTCGCGCTTCAGACTGATGACGTCAGCTCGCTCGATGAGACAGTTAATGCTTTAGGATTAAAACCGCCTCACGCTGTGTCTGCGGACTTCTTTTTTGTGCGATGTATTACAGTGTGCCACCGCGGCTTAAAGCTCTTTCATCGGTGGAGGGGTGTACTACAGTTACGTTGGCTCGGCAAGTTCTTCGATGCCGCGTAATATTTGCCGCTTGGTCCGCTCCCGTGTTTTCGAGTTAAGCTCGTTACCGGTCGTCTCGTGAATCCCCCGTCTCGCATCGCCGAGCAGCCGAGGTGACTTCCGGAATCCTCGTTGGCCATTTTTTTCCCTCCTACTCGGCTTCCCGCCTTCCTCTACGTGTGCGCGTCCACTCAATCGGCACTCTGATGAGTGCGGTAGCGATGGACGCGGAAGAGAAGAGAAACAGCGGCAACAGGGAAGATGGCCCGAGTTATAACGGCTAATAAAAGCAGTACCAAAAGGAGAATTACACGAGGCTGGCAGACGTGAGTTGGCTCCTATAGCAGACGTGGAAGTCTCGCTATCGAGAGTGCGTTCGAACGCCAATAATAACCACCACAAAAAAAAAAAAGAAAGAAGGCGACGCCGTGCCACACATAAGCTCGATGCGCTTTCTGCATTTCTGTCCTTTCGTTATATTTTTTTTCTTCTTTCTCTAAGCTTGTCTTTTTTTTTTTTGTGCATGTGCGTGTATACGATTCTCCTTACCCACGAAAATGAAGCGACTGTCGGGCCCATTGTAATGTGCTTCATACTTGTTTAGCTCTACCTTCTTTTCTGTTACCGTAGGTTGTTGGTCGCGTTGTTTTTGCCTGCGTGCTTTCTCGCCCAAATCCCGAGACTGCTGACGTGATTTCGGTTCGGGAAGGCAGTGCTGTATTGCTTTTTTTATTATTTATTTTGCTTCCTCCCCCCCCCCCCCCTCCCCCCCGATTCGTATGGTTTGCGCTATCGTTATGAAGTTGCGCCTCTCTTTGTCGGTCCCCATGTGTTTCGGTTGACTGGGAGTTGGGCGTTCGGAACATCAAAGTGGTTCACGTTCGGTGATTGGAACTTTGAAAGCCGTTGAGGGTGTTTTCGTCCACGCTCTCTTTTGTGCCCGCGCTATAGAACCCGTTAGCGGTATTCCATCGTGGTCCTCTGTCACATTTTTTTTTTTCTGGAATATCCTTTCTACGTTTATGCTTTACTCCGCATCTACGAGCTAAACTGACTAAAAGAAACGAGGCGTTCGTAAGCTCATAAAACCTCATTTGCTTATATTAGAATTGTAGTTTATTGGCTAACATTGTTACGTCCGAGCTTGACCTACCAGTGACGAAAGAACACATTTGCAAACAAGCAGAGCTTATGAAGATGGCGTGCGTGGGTGTACCTCGAAAGGTACCTTTCGCATTTCGGCCTTTCTCATATCTCCCTATTCTCGTTTCGACCTTCTCGTTCGAACCTTCTCAAAACGTCCAAACGTTTTTTTTTGTTTTTTTTTTTCGCATTTGGGCTTATTTACATTTGGTTCTGTTCGTATTTGGTCCCGTTCGCACTAGACCAAATTGCACGCAGTTGTAAGCCCTGCAATCCACTTAGAAACAAAAGAAAGCCGAAGAGATTTTTCGAAAAAAATGAGAGTTAATGGTTGATTCTCCGTTTTTACGCAAGAGCGCAGCCTGACCCCCCCAACTACTACCGACACAGTGATTCCTGAAACTATGTCTCCAATAATAGTTAACTACAACGGCATAGTCAATGTGATTAACAATATGAAGCTTTCATCAGCTGCTGGACCAGACAACATCAACTGCAAATACTGAAAACACAAAGGTGATAAGCAGCGTCATTCTCACATTACTGTTTTCTCCATCACTCGAAACAGGCCACGTCCCCGCTCAGTGGAAGTTAGGTAAGATTATTCCAATCCCCAAATCCGGTTCCAGGTCTTCACCATATAATTACCGGCCCATATCTTTGACAAGCGTGCCATCAAAACTTTTGGAACACATAATTTTAACAAACATTATAAATCATCTAGAGCGTAACAACTTCATACACCCTTCGCAACACAGTTTCCGTAGGGGTTTATCTTGTGAAACACAACTGGCCGGATTCCTTCACGACCTACATGTTAATTTCGACAATAACACACAGACAGACACAATGTTTCTCGATTTCGAAAAAGCATTAGACAAAGTCCCGCATCGCCGACTAATGTCTAAACTTGCCCCGCTTAACCTAGACCCGTTCGTGTTATCCTGGATTAACAACTTCCTTTCTAACAGAAATCAGTTCGTCCTTGTAAATAGCACCCCCCTAACACCAGCCCCGTTCTCTCGGGAGTCCCTCAAGGCACAGTGCTTGGCCCTCTTCTATTTTTAATATATAATAATGATTTGCCGCTTTGTGTGTCTAATAACATCCGCCTCTTTGCCGATGATTGCGTCTTATATTCCAAAATTAACAGTTACAATGACCAAGTAAAATTGCAGGCAGATCTTTCAGCTATATAAAATTGGTGTAATAAATGGCAAATGTCCTTAAATGTTTCAAAATGTAAACTCGTCTCCTTTCATAAACGCACCAATCCATTTACTAATAATTACTCCATCGGTAGTTCTGTCCTACAAGTAACTAGTACTTACAAATACCTAGGCGTGCACTTCAGTAAAGACCTTTCACGGTCGATCCACATAAACAGTAAAATTTCAACTGCAAGTAAATCCCTTGGTTATCTGCAACGTACCTTAAAATTCGCTCCTCCTCACTTGAAACTGCTCGCCTATACAACACTCATCCACCCCAAACTAGAATATGCCACAGCAATATGAGATCCATACCAAAATTATCTTATCGAAAACTTGGAAGCCATTCAAAATCGTGCTGTAAGATTCGTATACTCCAATTATTCGTCTTTTACAAGCGTCACCCAACTAAAGAAACGTGCGGCTCTGCCTTTGCTAAATCACCGTCGAAGAATTGCCAGATTATCACTGTTTCACCGATATTATCACACGTTGTCACCGAACCATTACATCACGCTCCGTTCGCACTTTTCAAATCGCATTAACAACACCCAACAAGTGTCATATCCTCGCCCAAACACAGATCGATTTGCAATTTTTTTTTTTATTAAAACAGCCAAAGATTGGAACGATCTTCCTGAAAACATAGTACAGCTTAGGGACTTGGATGAATTCAAAGAAGCTCTTATAGCGCTAGATCAATCATAGTTTCATAATGGTGAAATTCATGCGTGCATTTGTGTGCTCGCCCTGTTTTTCTTGATATAGATGTGCTCTTTTTGTATTCTTTTGTATTTTGTCCACAGGTTTCTGGAATTTTTTGCTATTTCGCTGTGTAATGCCCACCCCTCATGTAATACCCCCTCCTCCGGGGGCCTTTGAAAAAAATAAAATGAATAAATAAATAAGTAAGATGAAAACAGCAAACAGTAGAATTACGAGACGGAGTTTGCTTCTTCAAGAATACCGATTCCGGGTACACAATATAAAGGGAGTAGAGAATGTAGGGGCTGATTATTTGAGCCGGTTGTGACATGAGCTGAGAACCCTTACGGGGCACGTGCTTGTCAATATTTGTATGGTGCATGTGTTCGAATGAGGGCGTGACATTGTAGTTAGGACTGCAAACAAAGTTTTGTTCGACCTGCGGCGGAACGTGTAATGGGAACTTCGGGATCTACCTATGTGAACTGGTTTTAGTTTTTTTCTTTTTGTTTTTTTGTTTTTTTGTCCAGCCAACGAAGACAAAGGCAAAGAAAAAGAAACCTGTGGTGGGGGGTCATTGTGATGGGTGATCCACCACGAAGACAAGGAAGGAAAAACATGGAAGAAAAGAGATGCGCGAGGAATGGCGCGGTTTTTGAAAAGGGGGCTTCAGAAGGGCGCAAGCACAGCTCGGACTCGGAAAGGCGCAGCTGCGAACAGCTGTTCAGACCTCCGTCGACGTGACCAGGCGTAAGAGGCTCGACTCTGTCCCCGCCTCCTCTCGTGGTCAAGGCGCCGGCCTGCCTGAGGCCGACTGGACTACGTGAGGCGCTGAAGACTAACTGCAGCGACCGGATTCACCAACACCCCCGGGAACCATGCGCTTCAGGCTAACGACAACTGTCACCGAGCCCATCAACGACGAGTCCTCCACCATCCTCCTTCGGCGCTACCCCTCCATGTGACCATGAAAAAAAAAAAAAAAAAACTGAGAAAGACAACACGTACAATCACATTCTGTAGAATAGCCGCGGTGTAAAAATTTGTTTTTTTTTTCTTTTCTTCTGATGTCTAGATTGCAATAGTGAAATATTCCCTAACGCATCCTGTGCCTTCCGTACTTCTATTAACATCCTAAACACGCGAACCGTACCGTCACAAACCTCTTAGCTCATGTTGAAAAAACAGCGCAAGTGGGATAAGGACGAAAAGACGAAGACTACACGAGACAAGCGCTGACTATAACAATTGATTTGTTATTAGAACATAAGGAAGAAAGAAAATTAAAAAAAAAAAAAAAACCACGGAGTCCAATTTTCGGGCGCTTGCTGGGCGCCTCGTAGACTATGTCCCCTTCTTCGTTTTTCACCTTGGGCGATCTCGTAAACCTGAATGTAGAAACTTCTTTTCTTCTTTTCTTTTTCAGGTGCTCTTATCCTAAATCCAGAAAGTTAATCTCGCTGGGGGTCAGAGTCAACGAAGGTTGGCTCGCACACGAGCAGTTGTTCTTCGTGATGTTGTAGGCTTCAATCATCCCTCGACATGTTTGGTCGTGGTGTTGATATATTACACCATGGTGTTATCGAAAAAAGAAAAAGAGGAAAAGGAAAGAAGAAAAGAAGTTTCTGCATTCAGGCTTACGAGATCGCCTGAGATGGAAAAAGGAGGAGGGGACATATTTCTACGAGGCGCCCAGCAAGCGCGCGAACATTTGACTCCATGTTTTCTTGTCTTTTCTTTCTTCCTTATGTTCTAATAACAAACCAGTTGTTAGTCAGCGCTTGTCTCGTGTTCTCTTCGTCTTTTTGTCCTTGTCCCAGTCACGCTGTCTTTTCAACATGAACTCTTACGAACTTGCCCAGTTATGTATCCGAACCTCTATGCCTCATGCAGCTGAAATATTAATCTGTGAGAGTGAGTGTCTTTGAACTGCTTTAACCGCACATCGAGGTTGATTTATAGTCAAAATTGTATACTGCGCCGTTTATCACAATTTCAGCAGACACCAAAAACATTACTGTTTAAAAATATCATGCAGGGAAACGAATGAGAGCGATTAATCGATGAATTAATCGAATAAAGGGTGGTGATTAATCGGGTTATAACTTTCAATCGGCGCCCCGCCCTATTATTAATGCTTTAGCATGAGTACCCACATCCCAGACAACACATGGACATCCCCAGGAATGTCCTCAGGACAACCTTTTGAGGACATTATGATGTCCTGAGGATGTCCTCAAATGATCCTGGAAACATCCTAAAAACGTCCTATTGTCCGGCCTCAGGACATCCTCAGAACGTCCTCAGGAGGGCAGCCAAGGATGTTTCTAGTACATTTTTAGGACAATGCACTGCAGGTGCAGCTGTTCACTAAGCTGTTAGGATGCTTTCATTTTTATTGTTTCTAGGTTTTCTCCAACTAGATTTTGAACCTGAACATGCCTGCAAGAGCTGCCTGCAGAAAGAAATAATTGTTGTGTACTATTTTAAAGTGAAATTCAAACACTAATTCTAGATTACTAGTCAGTGAGAGGCTAAGAACATAGTGCAAAGGAAAGGGGGAAGAAAGCTGACGGAATGCTGAAGAGGAGAGAAGAAAACCTCTCCTCTCCAGCATCCCGTCTGCTTTCTCCTCTGCGTCTTTTCTTGCCATATGTTCTTAGCATGTAACTATGAGCATGATCATGTCATTCATTATTGCAAACAAAGGTAACTTTTCAAGAAAGACTTTATTGGAGAGCAAATGTTATACATGACTTTTTTCATTGTCTGCACGAAACATGCAGTCTGGCTTCCGCATCTTGGCCAGCACTAGTCCGAGTAGTCAGCGGGATCTAGAAAAAAAAAAAAAAGTCAATTCAATAAGCATTAAAAATAAAAACAGGTAATGTGAGAAACTTACCGTCATGTCGAACATCTCCGGCTTTTGACTGCTGCTTTTTCCGTTTCTCTCCAGCGTGGCGCAGCCACACTTTGATGATGGTCTCCACGTCAGCTTTGTTTGCACACTCAACATTTGCTTTCACTGCCCCTGAATTATTGATTTGTGATGACAGTCAAAGCAGAAAACTAAGATGGTCTAGAAAAAAATCACAATGTCAATAAAAATAGATGTTCCAGAAAATTATGTCCCTTAGTGCTAACGCGCAACTATACATGGCTATCTGACCCACACAGCAAACGTTTCACATATTTAGACAGAACTATGTTCAGAAAATAGTATCATTCTCCCACTTCCGAGTTAGGTTAGTTTGTCGGTTTTCACGTAAAATCAGTCTTACTTATTCTACCGTCAGGGCAAGAATATTCAATGCAATCTGCATTTGACGTTAGCTCTGAACCCGACAAGGCCCTTATGCAATATTTTACATTACTAGTTTAGTGAATAACCTAGATGACTCGCACACGACAAACAAAAGTGTCTTACTGTAAATGATGTCTCCCACATTGAGATCCCGAAACTTTCCTTTGCCTTTCTGGCCTACCCAGCTGAAATTAACAGCGACTTTCTGGCTAAGCAGGACCTACAAGATGTTCCTGGTAGCAGACCCGATGGATCTGCCACAAAGGCCAGTGAACTGATGCAGCTAAAAAGAATATATTGGATCAGATGGACGCTCCTATTAGGTCAAGGGTTAGGAAATATAACAAGAATGAGAATCCTTCATACCAGAAGCGTTCTTTTCCTTTCATCCGAAGATATATGCACGATTGCAAACAGGGCATCTGGCGGCCGCCATGCTCTTCCTCGTGTGAGCAAGCCTGTGGAATTCCAGGCCTGCCAAGGCTATCTTCACGTGCATGCTGCACGTGCTTGCACGGATGGGGCACCAGCCGGTACGCCATGCTTGCAAACGTCTATACTCAGTGATATATTTCTTCTTCCTCAAATCCTCATCTTCTTTTCCTTCGCCGTTAATGAGAACATTTAAAATTTTTAAACACCAAAATTAAACTAATTTTTTTTTTGAATTTTTTAGTTTTATATATGTTTAGTTGTCACTTATTTATTTATTTATTTATTTATTTTTGATTAATGTTTATTGGCTATTTGGTTTCTGGTGTTTAAAAATTTTAAATGTTCTCATTAACGGCGAAGGAGAAGAAGATGACGATTTGAGGAAGAAGAAATATATCACCGAGTTGTTGTCTCTCGGATGGGTGGATAATTGCAATAACGGTACGCCTTGTAGTAGGCGATAGCTTGCGCCACCTAGATTGAATGTTGCCAATGGAACTGAATTCCGAAATACTGCGTAAATACAAAAATAATAATCGTAGTGCGTCCTGGTTTTAATAAAGAATTGTTTGATCAAAACTATAGTTAAAAGATGTCCTAAACTTACACAACTACATGTAATAATTTTTATGTGAAATTTAGTTTAGCAGTAAACATGAACTGTGTATACTACCGCCATTTCATTCATTTATTTTTTTAAAAACGCAATCAAATTGAGGAGGTATATATTACCTCTACTTTGTATCCTTTGTCCTCAATAAATCCTCGGAAGGACGTTTCTAGGATGATCCAGCGACTGACGTTCTCAGGATGTCCTGAGGACATTTTGAAAACCGTGAGGACGTTTGTACCTTTTGAGGACGTCCTGAGGATGTCGGGTGTTGTCTGGGATGACAGGGAAAAGCTGACGACGTCCGTCTGTGGACAAAACAGTGGAAAGGGAAGCGCGCCGCAAAAAGAGGAGTAGAGTAGTGAGGGACAAAGGGGAGAGGGAGGCGACGTCACGGGGCGGAAGCCAATGCGCGCGCGGATGCTGGGGCGAGTCGGACCTTGCAGGTGTGCGACCGGCGTATGCCATGGTTTGTGCCACAAAATGGAGTGGTAACCAACTACTAGCGCTGGTCCAAGTAGGCGGCAAAAGAAGACGGATTGCGAATGAAGGAGACGGGATACTCAGCATCTATTGTGTCCTCCAAAAAAGATACACATCATACGTCACAAAACACCCTTCCAAAAGAGATTTTCGAAAAGAAACCCCCAAAGCCGAAACAAATATTAAAGGAAGATCTATTGGCGGATCCTTACGGAATGCGTTATCAAGACCTTTTTGAAACGCCACACATGTCCCCCTTTGGGAAACGCTAACACTGACCCCGTAATGAGGCCAAAAAAGAGGCAGCAAAAAATAGAAGAAGCAAAAGAAAATTCCAAAGCAGAAAAGTGGAGGGGTCAGCATTAGCGTTTCCCAAGGGTCATTCTAACGCATTCCCTAAAGCCGGGCCCGGTCACACTGCTTATAGGAAGTATTCACTGGCGGCCATAGCTGTGTACACGACTGCTGAGCGCGTGCTGATGGCGAGTTTCCACAGTTCTTTTGTAACGTGCATTCCGCACCCTCAAGATTGCCGGTCTTAGCAGCCTATTAATGTGGGCTCGTTCAGAGCATGCGCTCTAGACATCACCCACAAATATGGCGCCCAGTGAATACTCCTTATACATCACTCAAGATACAGTTTGCAAACACGAGTCACCACAATATCTGTAGTTCGAATGCCTCGTGCCAAGTTTCCCCTTGGACTCATTGCCATGCGGCATTCAAAGCAGGGATCTCGCGGTGACTCGCTTTCGAATCTGTATGCAGACTTGTATGATGTATAAGCAGTGTCTTTCTTCATTTTACATACACTTTTGTTTACGTTTAACTCACACGCAGAACGAAAAGCGACAGCCCACAAGAGTGTCAATGAGGGACAGTGGCTGGCTTTACATGGGTGCGGTTGTAGGCGCAATCGATCGAGCAGGGACCAGTTGCACGCATCCGATCTTCCTACTTCTTCCTCTTCTACTCATCTACTACCAATCAAAATAGTCAAATCTTGATTCGATGGGCTACGGTCGCATCCATGTAAACGCAGTCTGTGTGTCATACTGGGACAGGAAGTTCCGTATAGTCTTTGCGGGATTCTCGCTATGGCTTTGAACCCGATAGGGTGCATCCTCTTTGGCCGTCGATCATCTTGTCCTTTGGTTAAATAGATTGCCGCATTTGAATCCATATGAAACGTTAACGGACTAATAATCAATCAGTCAGTTAAAAAGACGGCAAGACATTTATCTTAATTGGCTCGCGGTGGGAAGGTTTCCTATAACTGAACATGCATGAAAAGCTATAAGTAGGTAGTAAAACGTAACGGCGCAGGTAATAATATAAAGTCATGTAACGGTAGATGATAAAATTTACTGGCAATACGCATGTTCTGCTGAACACGTTAGCAGCAAATACTTAACTTAGGCGCGTGCGGCTAATAATGTGTTCTGCAGCGAAAAACCAGCATGCATCTACGTGCGTACTGTTTTCTTACTGTGCAATTTTGTCGCGTGTCTTTACAGCGAAGCTGTTATGTGCTAGGATTCGAAAAAAAAAAAAATGCGTCCATGGATGTTAACAAAAAAACTTCCGTTTAAACGGCACGATTGGTCATGACAAGTATAAATAGAAAGAGGGGGCAACCCGCGTGAGTCAGCCTTCTTTGGCATTATTAAATAGTGAGTACCTGATCCCTTGTTATCATCTACAGTCACCGACTTCTCTCAGCTAAGAGTGCGCTGTGACGAGGCTGAGGGCAGAACGCACCGATCTAACCTTGTTTTCTTTCGCTTCCGCGTTGCTGATAAAGACACTTGGGCTCAAACGAAAAAAAAAAAAAAAACTGTCCCCGAGGTGTGCCTCGAAAAATTGGGTATAGAACTTGCCCATAAGTGACCATAAGGCAATGATCACTTTAGTCACTAAGAATTAAATAAAGACAATTATCAACGAAGTCGTGTACGTGTCTTCATAGCAATCATATGTAAATCGTATAGATGTTGTATAGTTGTCGTCAAGTTGTCGTAAAGATAACCGCTTCACTGGTCCTCCATCTTCACGTGAAGTGGATGGGCTCTACAATTTTCGGTACGTGTTCCCATGTCGCTTTGTTGTTTTGACACCGTGCTGTTTTCGCTGTTTTGTCGCTGTGCTGTTTTGTCTGTGCTGTTTTTTCACGTGCCGTTTTGTCGTGTGCTGTTCTGTCGTGGTGCCGGATAATGTACACTGTACAGCATAGCGACACTCGTTGAAGTTTGCCACCAATACTTCCACGAATAAAACAAAAAAGGGATTTCAAATATTTACCGTTGAAAATTGGGTGAGTTGGTTAAGCATAGTTACGAAGAGGGAAACAGCGCCAAAAACACGGATAACGAAGAACCAGCGCTCGGTCTGTGTGTTCCTCGTTCTTTGTTCTCCGTACTTTTGGTGCTGTTTCCCTCTTCGTAACTTGAAATATTTAAGTTATCAACTCGAAAATTCTACTCCATTTTGCGTTACGACGGACCGCAGCGGACGCTTTGAGCCATCCCAGCCAATGGAGCGCTGCAAACCTGCCAGTTCAGCACGCGCCTCACTCGTCACTGTTCCCCTCCCGAAGATTAAGTGACACTCACACGGCATATGCTTGGCTTCGATGACTCGTAGCGTCGTTTACGGTCCATCATATGATGAAGCGAAGTATCAAGGTACACGACCTGTGCAACCGAATAGGGCAACACCGAAACCGCATGACCTTGGAGTCGCGTTCCAGGCACCTTATGAGCTTGGAGTCGGCGATCCATTTGGTCGCCGACTCCAAGGTCATACGAACGCGTATCCGACTGGTGTGTTTACTGATAGGAGATTGAGAGCGCAGGAATTACCTGGTTAATATTAGGCAACATAATAAAACTGGACACGGAAACAAAAAGGACGTACACAACACCACCCCTGAGACGCTGTTGTGTGCGTCCTTTTTGTTTCCGAGTCTCCGGTTTTATTACGTTGCCTGGTGTCTTGTTCAGCGTCCTATTTTGCCGATGCATTCAAAGTGATCCCAAAGTGTCAACAAACGACGTCAGAAAAGCCTGACTGTTGTGCAGGCCGATGTCGCGGCCCTGGTGGTTGGTCGTAGAAGTTATAGCAAAAATCAGGAGTAAACGCGAGTGTCGCTGTCGTCAAGTCAAGGCGTTCCAGCCCCTGACTGAAGAAGCGGACTGTCAAGCGGAAGAGCGACCTGCACCTGGCGCTGCTGCGACAAGGCCAGTATCGCGGACGGCCACGACACTCGTATGACGTCATCAGGCGGAAATCGAGGATCCCCTTTTCTGAACGCGGTAAAGCCAGAGAGGCGTTCCAGGCACCATAGTCGTATCCTGACTCTTTGGGGTCCATCGCCGCACCCCAGATCGGTAGAGAGGCGCCGAATGGCAGATCAAGGGGATCAGGACTTGGAGGGTCTACCTTTTGTCAGCCGCAAAGGGTATGCCAAAGACGCGTCTTCCGAGAGGGAAAGCATTTAGCGTGCGTGAAAAGAATAAACCACGATAATTAATCGGCAAGCTCGCGACACCGTGCTACGGCGCTCAAATGACGGTGGACGAAAAAGAGTAAGCGGTCGGGAAACGACGAAAGGTTATGTTTCCAAATTCGAGGTTCACCTGACCGGCTATTCGGGCAACATGGACATATTTTGGGACTGTTCGAGCTGGTTGGTGAGTACGACAAAGTTCCGGACTGCTTCCCCGGGACGTGGCAGAGCGCTACTACGAGAAAACAAACTTTAATAAACAAATTAAAAAAAAAAAATGATTGCTGCGTCATTTGCGCGAAACAGCGCCAGAATGCTCACCCGGCTTCATAGAGGTAGGAAGAAGAGGAGGCGGCATACCGGACCAGCCAAACGATTCGCAGTGAAGCCGGGAGGTCGCGGTCGGAGGGAACGCCCCCGAGGGTGACCAAAACAGACGCCAAATCAGCTCTCCCTTTCGTCCAATAGCGTCTTTTGGCTTTCGTTGGGGGTCTCCCCCACCTCTAGTGGCGTCATGTCGCCTCAAGAAGCTTCCTACCTCCACGACTGCACTGATCGAACGCGTTAGAATGCGGGACGCCGGCGCCCGGCGTTTGGCTCGTGCATTCGAACGCGTTTGAGGAGTGCAGGGGAGACAAATCATTCCAGTCAGAGTCCAACACCTCTTAGATAAGAAAGCTCAAGTGTTGAATTTTCCTGCGTCACTAAAGAAGGCCACCTTTGGCCACAGATTGGGCACGACGGCGTCAGCATTCGGCTAGGAGTCGTGTTCTCCCTGATTGAACACGAGGTGCATCCGTAGTCGCGTCCAATTTCTGGACAAAGGTGGCCTTCTTTAGTGACGCGAGAAAATTCAACACTTGAGCTTTCATATCTAAGAGGTGTTGTCAGAGCTCGACGTTCTGACGTCCTCACATGCTCTCGTCCCCTCCTCTCCCTCTCAGTTTTTCGATCCATATTCTTAGGGTTGTTCGAATATTCAAAATTTCGAATAGTAGTTCCGAATAATACACTATTCGATATTCGCTTCGAGAAGAACTGCACTATTCGCGTTTTTCGAAGTGTGGATTGCGGCGGGTTAGCCCCGTTGAGTGCGCATCTTACCAAGCACCGGCGTGCTGCGGAGAAGCAATACCCGCAAAAGCGAGCTCCGCGGATGTTGCTTCTCTGCATTATGTCAGTGCTAGGTAAGAAGAAGCGCACTCAACGGGGTAACCCGCCGCGATAAACACTTGAAAAAGTATGAATATCGTAATTGCGTGCTTGGAAGAAAAGCATACATTTAAAGCGGGGTGGTGCACCCGTGCCGACTGTATTTGAAAATAAATGGAAACTTTGTGAATCTGTATATCTACATTGTAGTAAAAGTTTCAATATTAAACTGTTATGCAAGAGTACACAATGTTAGGCAGAGATGCCCTTACAACCTGCGTTCAACATGCGCCATTCATTCTTTTTTAACTCGAGATTAAATTAAATTCACTCAATTGGGTATAGTTGGCCATCTCTATAGGATTCATTTTATGTCAAATCCGTCGTTTACTTGCCTTCCCAAGACACCAGACCTTCTGAGGTCACAGTTCATAAATATAGATAGAATAAACTTAGCTTGTAAATGAACAAGTGGAACAAGCTTCACAAGTTTAGATGGGTTTTTGTCTAAGCATTTTGCAATTGAAGTGAGGAGGAGGAGGAGGAATAAACTTTATTATGCCTGTATATGGGTCTCTGGGTGGTTTCCTTAGTCCAGGGCCCCAACGCTGTCGGCTGTCAGCCTCGCCCGCCCGATCAACTTTAGTTGGTCGGCAGCAGTCGAGCTGAGCAGTGCGGCTTCCCAGTTCTCGGGGGTGGGATCAGGGTGGGAGGGGGGATATTAGGGTGAGCTGTGCAAAACCACGCTGTGTGTGATAAGGATGCATACTGCCCGCAGTGCGGACATTCGGCTTTGTAGCTTGTAGGGGAGAATTTGTGCAAGAGCGCTAGGTTGCGGAACGCTCCTGTCTGGAGCTGGCGCCAGGCGACCACGTCCTCTCTGTTGAGATTTTTGTGTGGCGGGGGGTATTCACGCCTCTGGCCACGGTGGTAGGCCCTGATTTCGGAGTACCTGTTTGGCACCGGAATAAAGTATGAATCAATCCCTAGTCGCGACGCGGCGGCAGGAGCGGCCCGGAGGGTGCATGCTCGGGCCTCGGTGTCAGCACACCGATTGCCTTTCACCTCGTCGTGTCCTGGGATCCATATGAGTTCCACTGTGGGGAAGCCCTGTCGGTCTCTCTGGGTGAGGACCTTGAGTGCCTTCGGCGAGACACGGCCTGCTAGGAAGCGACGCAGTGCTGCTTGTGAGTCGCTCATGATGATGACGTGATCTTCTTCGAGCCCAATGGCCATGGCGATGGCGAATTCCTCTGCAATGGTCGTATTAGAGGTACGCAGTGACGCCGTGATTCGGGTGCTCCCAGTTCCATCCACGACGCATATTGCCGCTGCATTCCGTTGATAGGCATATGTGGCCGCGTCTGTGTACAGGACATCAGCCCGTTGGCCATACGCCTTTTGGTAGAATCTTGCCCGAGCCTTGCGGCGTTCCGCGTGGAGGGTCGGGTCCATGTTGCGGGGGATCGTGTGCACCTTGATTTGGCTCCATATGTGTCTCGGGAGGGGTGCTGTGGTGTCTTCTCTGTCCCATTGGAAGGGAATCTTGAGCGACTCGAGGACCTTTCTGCCCGCAGGGGTTTGGGCGAGTCGGTCTCGTTGAGTGGCAAGGTGGCTGTCCACCAGCTCCCTAAAAGTGTTGTGGACGCCGAGCTTGAGTAGCTTCTCTGTGGAGGTGTACGGGGGGAGTCCGAGGGCCGTCTTGTACGCTTTACGTATGACGACATCTAGCTTGTCCTCGTCTTTCTTGGTGAGATTCAGATAGGGTGTGGCGTAGATGATGCGCGACACTACAAGGGCATTAACCAGTTTGATTGTGTCGTCTTGCGATGCAAATCGGTCGGTGCCATCTGTGTCACGTCACTTCCGTGACCAAGTTTTCGTGATGTCGATCTTCCAACTTTGCACCCCATCCAAGCGCGGAGAAAGACATCGTTCTACGTCGAAAAATGGAACTGGATGAACACGATGTGCAGGATAATAGAAAACACAATCAGAACGGTTAAAATCGTGAACGATTTGAATCATGATTCAAATCGCGTGAGTTTTAGAGCGCAGCTCTTAGGCGCCCGTTTCCGGCTTGAGCGGCGTCGCCGTCGGCGTAACCGCGCGTTGCATTATGGGACGTTTCCCTTAATGGCGTCATGTGTGACGTCACGAAGGTCACGAGTGACGTCACGAAGGTAACTCGTGAAGGTCACGACGAAGGTCATAATTTTCAATGTGACCTTCACGAGGCCTTCACGAGTGACGTCACGAAGGTGACGAGTGACGTCACGGTCACTCGTGAAGGGCACGACGAAGTTCACGACCTTCACAGTGACCTTCACAAGGTCTTCACGAGGGAAGGGCGAGGGGGAGAAGGAAGGGGAGAAAGGGAGGAGGGGGAAGAGAGGAGGAGCAAGGAAGGGGAAAGAAGTGAGAAGATAAGGAGGAGGAAGAGAGGAGGATCTAGGAGGAGAGGAGGATGGAGGAGGGGGAGGAGGAGGAGCGGAGGAGAAGGAGGACGAGAGGGTACGGAGGAGGAGGAGAGGATACCCTCCTTTCCGTACCCTCCTCGCCTCCTCCTCCTCAAGAGCTGCCCTCTAATTTGGTATTACAGGGAATTGTAAACGTCTTTCATTTTTTCTACTTTTATTTCAATAAAACATTTTTACAAGACAAGTTTTCTCGAATCATTGAATCAGCAAATTTTCTCGAACATCAATGATATAGGCTCTGACATCGCTTCTAATCTTAGGTTATACGCAGATGACTCTTTTATATAGGACTGTAAATACCCAGGAAAACGCCAATGACACTTAACGTTGCTAACTGCACTTGTAGCTGCATTAGTAGGAAACGGCTTAACATACACACAAATTTTTGTTTAGATACGGAACAGATTGTTGTGGTCACGGATGGGAAATATTTGGGTGTTATCTTTACATCTAACCTAACGTGGAATAGTCATGTTGCAATGGTAACTATAAAAGCCAGTCGTGTCCTTAATTTTATCAGAAGAAATATTAGAAACGCTTCTAGGAACCTTAAAGAACTTCTATACATGTCTAATGTGCGTTCTTTCTTAGAGTATGCTGCACTGCTATGGGATCCTGACACTAAAACACTAATTATAAAAACTAGAAGCGATTCAGAATCAAGCTGCTCGCGTTGTCATACTCTTATAATTTTAGTGCCAGAGTTACTGCATTAAAGCAGAACCTGTCATGGGACTCTCTTGAGTTACGTCGAAGGTTATCGAGGTGTTCGTTTCTAAATAAAATGTCACACGAACGGGTTGGTATCGATAAAAATAAATATTTAAATGCAACCACCTTTATATCCCGTAGGCTAGGCCGCTCTAGACAGATACGCGAAATAACATGCCGTACATCCGTTTTTAAATCATCCTTCATCCCCCGTATACAATTAATCGATGGAATAGACTTCCGGACGCCGTGCTTACCACGCCCGTTGAAAACTTTTAAGGGTGTCCTATTCCATCCGTGCATCAAAAGTGGTCCGCAAATGACGTCACAGTAGCCGGAGTGTCATGCTGTCGGACAGTCGCGAAACTTACTTGGAATGTCACACTGAAGAGTCACCTGCAGCGGAACAGTCGTGTGCCACATCCATCACCTCTACTGTGACATCCCCGGGATCGTGACCGGTGACAGCATGACACTTCAATGACGTCATCAGGCAGATATTGGGAGACCACTTTTTTGGACGCGGATAGGCACACCAGTCGGAGACGCGTTTTAGGCAGCATACTAAAGCTAGCTGCGCTTGTCTCCACTACGCTCGTCGAACACCTTCGAATGCGAGAGCCAAACGCCGGACCCCAGCGTTCCGCGTTCTAAAGCGTTCGGCGAGTGCAGTGGGGGCAGCTAGCTTTTGGTCTACCCACTATCCTTCCAACAAGAGATCGGCGTTCTCATGCCCTCGCGCGCTCTCGCCTCCTCCTCTTTTCAGTTTCTTGGCTCTTAGGGTCAATTTCTATGTTTCTCGTTTCTATATATACCTCCAACTGTGTGAGGGTAGCCAATAAAGTTTAAGTAAAAATCTACTTTTAGTAGCAAAACGTAAAAACAAGGGGGTGTAGCGGAAGTTCTCCCAGATGGCGCGAGGCCGGCCCTTCTCTCAGGTGCCACCTTATACGCATTTGTGCACCATTTAGCTAATCCTTGCGCTTTAAAATGTAAAAACAAATGAACAAAACAAAAATAAAACAAGGTCAAAATTACAAATTTACAAAATTTATGAACGAAAGGTTTAAACTTCCAGTGTTGATTTCGCAACTTGGTCCCAAGGTGAACAGTGTTTCGAGCACGCGTGCCGTCCTGCGT
Organism: Ixodes persulcatus; assembly: GCA_013358835.2. Lineage (NCBI taxonomy): Eukaryota > Metazoa > Arthropoda > Arachnida > Ixodida > Ixodidae > Ixodes > Ixodes persulcatus. The sequence continues at coordinate 23,435 of JABSTQ010011170.1, forward strand.
GAGCGTTCGCCCCTTTGTACCGAGCTATTCACGTTAGGCTCCGATTCACCATAAGTGCATGTGAGGGAAGGAGGAGATATGCGGAGCACAAGTTCATCTGCTTCTTCGGCAAGGCTTCTGGTGACGTCAAAACGTCAAGACGTCAAAGCGCAAGTGGGGAATGACTACCTGCATGGTCCGATGACGTCGGGTGCGAGTCAGTAAAATAAAAGGCTGTCCGTGAACGTAGGTCGAGCCATATATCCTCCTATATACTGACAAAGCCTGGCAGATCGCCACGAGAAGCGGCCGCCGGAATGAAAAAGGTGGAGCGGCAGACAACGGATGAGAGGAGAGCCACGGGACTGGAGCCGGGTTGGGCTTTTCGGAGGCGCAATGGGGGACAGTGGGTGTATCACTGGGTCGCGTGTTAACACACACCCCCACCTGCGTTCACGCCACTTCGTGGCGACAGTCCGCGGATGACTCATTCAAAAATATTAACTCACCTGGCACACCCGTACGCGCCGCTTCGCGGCGCACGGCCGGCTGCCCAAACACCGCTGTCCCCCATTACACCTCCGAAAAGTCAATCTCACTGATGCCCCGCTGCGGCGAGACGCCGAAACACACTTCTCCCGCGCGAACAAGTGTGTTTCAGGTCCTCGCCTCTGCAAAAGCTGTGCGCTGGCGTCCAGGTTCCCTGAGAAATGGCTCTTTGATGCTCTGTGCTACCAGATCCTTGCGCTCCAAATCTGCTACGGGGCACTCTATGGTTCCGTCGTCGAACTGCCAGGCTTTGTGAGTATAGAGGAGGCTATGGTCGAGCACAGCCAGCTGCACTCCCTCGCCAGCGCAGTTGTGTTTGTGCAGCTTCGATGAAAATTGTTTCTTTTTGCCTGTCACCAGGCTCGCCCTATGGCGCTGTCATTTCAAAACTCCGAGAGTGTCACCTCTGAACGACCTCATTTCTGGCGCCAATGTAAACATGGAATATTGTGTCGATGACATCTCCAGCCATAAAAACGGGTCTGGCTGCTCACACAGGGACGTCGCGCGCATTTTGCGTTCGTTCGTGGGTTTTTCGCGCCGATGGCCGTTTTGGGAGAGGGTTAAGCTTTCTCGAGATATACCGAAAAATGTCGGAAATTGCCCACCGAACAGTTTTTTCGTAAACGTTGTTTCTTTATAATAGACAAAAAAGAAAAGAAACGCCGAAACGACGAACATCATAAGTATCAAATTTGAAGTGGTCTGGATAAATACATGCGTGACCATGGCCCATTTTGCTCTTTTCGGCAGCAATTATTATTCCCTTTCTAATAGCCCGCAGAAAGTTTCTGACAGGCATGCCTTTTTCGCGATTCGCCTTCTTTCATGTAAATGCTCGGCTCGACCGGGGAATGACGCAGCGATTTTTACGAACGGTCGATTATGTGCAGAGACAGAGGTCCGACATTAAAGTGTGAGAGGTTTAAAATAAGGAGGCCTCGAGGCTTCGGGTCCCCCAAGCAGCTTGGGGCGTCGCACTGCACATCCCAAGCTGTTCGGCTCTCGGATCGCCCAAAGAGCCCTTGTTCTAAAACTCTCTAATATATTTTTTTTTCCAAGTGGGAAACCAAGTTTCTGGTCGGCAACTTCCTAGCCTTTTTAGTGAGTAACTTGATGTAACCAGACACATTTGGAAGAACGTATGTTTATATTTGCGACTATAACGAAAAAAAGATAAATAAAAAAATCTACAAAATTTTAATTACTGCAAAAAAAAAATAAATAAACTACGCGTCACCGAACGCTCATTTTCCGCCCAAACGCGTTTTGAACCAGATGTCAAAATTTCAGAACTGATCGTTAGCTTATTCAGAAGTTATAAATGATTTTCTGAAACTTTCAATGGAAAAATGAAACCCGTTTTTGGTAACTGGCGCCATTCAGCACGATGCATTCCAGTGCTCCGTCGGATGCCATTTTCCCATTCAAAATTTTACAAAATCACTTTTAGCTTTTGAATAAAATAACCGTTAGTTTTGATACTTTGGAAGCTTATTCGGACCCCTAGCGCTATATTTGGGCGGTAAATGAGCGTTCGGTGAAACGTAATTAAGATTCGCAAATTAAAAAAAAAAATAAAAAAGGGGGTGCGGGGGGGGGGGGGGGGGGAGGATTCTGTACGTCTATATTTGTAACTTGACTCCTCAAAATAGTTGCGACTGCTGCGCACCTGTGCCCTACCTCGAAGCCAGTCCTTGGCATGTGGACGCGTTCACTTCCCGTGTTGGGCAGCTATGCAAAATACTAGGAAGCGTTGTGGCCACTCCGCCGGCAGCGACGAGGGTGACATCTGCTCCGCCGTTTTGTTGGTTGTCTGTGGCGGCGGCTATTCCTTTGGGCTCTTCAAACGCGTCCCTTTTTGTTTGTTGTTACTTGTTAGTCGGGCCCGTTTTACGCTGTTCGTTCCCCACTGGTGGCCCCTTGCAGTTTCCCCCCTGGCTGATGTCCAGTTCTTGCGGCAACGGGAGCCGACAGTCGCGGTTTCGAGACGCGGTGTGCAAAAGGGCTCGATCGACCAAATCTTTTGGCTGGACTTAAATAATTCCGTCCGATGAGATTGAAGAGAGCACAAACTGCCTCATTCCATGACATTTCCTGCGGAAAATGTTTGTCGCGAAAGTTCCAACTGCATGAGGCAGTTCCTCTAAAGTTCTTTATTTTATATAAAAATTGGATAGTGCAATCGAATGCTTATTAGAAAGAAATTCTTGGATCATCCCAAAGTTATATTTCCTGGGAATGCTGAATTTACAAGATTAAAACATAATTTTTTATTTTTTTTTCAAGAAGCGAAAGTGTACAGGCGAGCTGGTTAGGGAACATCATAATCTAAAACCTGAGACACGGAGGGAATACAATATTTCCCCTTGTCCCACGGTTTAGATCAGTGTTGGGTAAAGTACACCTAAAAAGTACTAAAGTGAAGTACAAAGTAAATGAGAGGTTATGTACTTCAAGTAAAGTAGTAAGCACACAGGGCACAATGTACTTGAAGTAAAGTACTATAAATGTAATGTACTTTCAAAGTGAAATGCAAGTACTTTTTAACACAATCTTTCATGATGTCCTTCCAATCCACTATACAGTTGTTGTTTTAACTGATATGTACAGCCCTGCACGGATCACAGTTTGATCATCCGCATCCGATCCGTATCCGCAGATTTTGTATCTGCATCTGAACCGCATTCGCAAAAATTAAGACAACATTCGACCCTCAATCAGCACATTTATTTTATATCATAAAATCAAGCACGAATCAAAATTAAAAAAAAAAAGGCATCTCGATGGTATTTTATAAGCCGTCTGCTTACTTTTGTACAAAGAACTCTTCGTGTCAGAATACGGTGAAAGTAATTTTATTGTATTTTGTTTTATCGTATGTATAAAATAAGCGATCATCCTTCCAGAGACACTTCGCATCGCTTGAAAGATGATCGCAGTTATAAGATCGTCTACTTGAGAGCCCGTGACACTGACACTCTGTCCAGAAGATGCGCTCAAAATGAAGGAAATTGTAAGATTTATTTCCCTTTTTGCTTTGCAAAACCCACTTCAAGCAGACGCATATTTTATAAACAGGGAAATTAACAAAGGACAGACTATCGTGTCATTTTATTTAGGCCAAACAATCAGAAAGTATGAAAGGAAAGGCGCTCACTTACCGCAGCAAATTACTCGTTTGTATGTGGTAAGGCGCGAGTACACCACTGAGAAAATATCACAGTGGTAACACCTCCTATCGGTTCAGTTTTAAACACAAACCCTCAGCTGCATGCTCGGAGCCATATACTAAAAAACAACTCAGTGCCAACTCTCGAGAAAAAACAAAATCACACGCACGCAATGTTTCCCTTGTCGAGGTTGCTTTGTATACAAGAAACAGAATGTCGTTAACATGGGCGGATTCAGACTGGTTTGCCTCTCTAAAATTAATACCCGCTACTGAGAAGTCTCTCTCCGTTGGTAGTTAGCCTAAAGCCCCTCTGGTTAGCCCGGCTGAGTCACGCCCTTCGTGGTCGTTTGCCAGCTGAGTTGATCCAGTAACGTTGCCCTATATTGCTCTATATTAATGATATAACTGATAACATCGACATCAACGTTAGACACTTTGCTGACGATTGTATAATATATTCTGAAATAACAAATTTTTCGGACCACTTAAAATTACAAAGCGCGTTAGACAAGATCTCAGACTGGTGTAAAGAATGGCAGATGCTTATTAACACAGACAAAACAGTCGCCATGTTCATAAGTAGGAAGAAAAACATGTTCAATCATTCTTATAAGATCGACGGAAACACCATACAAAACGTCCGTGAGTTCAAGTACCTGGGTGTCCTGTTCACAAGTGATCTGGACTGGGGCATGCACATAGACGCAGTGACCTAAAAAGCGCTAACGAAATTGTGGTGCATAAGAAGGCGACTAAAATACGCTTCCCGCGATACCAAACGGTTGGCCTACACGACACTTATTCGGCCTGTGCTTGAATATGCCAGCCCTGTTTGGTTCCCCTTCACAAAAACTAACATACAAAAATTAGACAAAGTGCAGAGGCTCGCTGTAAGGTTTATTACTAATAAGTTTGGCACGCGTGATTCACCATCTGAGCTGTGTAGAGTAGTGTAGAGTGCTCGGCGTGCAGCCATTAGAAAAAAGAGCTAAGCTCACGAGATTAAAGCTAATTTACCAAATAGCCAATAACTTGACTAAAATAGAAAAATCTACGTATTTTATTCCCCACGATAGGAGAGAAACCCGTTCAAACCATGGGAAATTATTCAGGGAGTTCCAACCTAAAAAAAATTGCTTTAAATTTTCATTTTTTTTCCGCTAGCAGTCCAGGAATGGAACAGTTTGCCCGGACACCTTGTCTGCGCTAGCTCGCTAAAACAGTTCATGGATGATGTCGAAGCGCTCATGATGTGAAAATACCATGTCTCATCCACTCCGTTTGTTTTATATATTTTTACCCTCTGTATAACTGTTTTTTCTGCACTATGGTTATGCATCTGTGTTTTGTACCACCCTACAAAAATCCTCCACTGAGGATTAGTAGTATTGATAAATAAATAAATAAATAAATAAATAAATAGACCTGCGCGCTGCAACAGCGACTCACAGTCGCGCTTACTGTAAGTTGTAACCAAGAAAAGTTGTAACCTCTGTCTACGCGGCTGCGATTCGAAAATTGTGTCTCGTTATGCCAAAGGGGTTTCGTTCTGTGAAGATTTGGAGATGCGCTACACGAGATTTTCTGACCACGTGCTCGAGAACAATGGCGATGTCAGCATAGACTGCACACTACAGTGTTCTAGAGGGTGTAGTGGCACGAGCGGCGCCCACTTACAATGGGCCGCGTGAAGACGGTCAACGTAGATGCCACGAGTGGCGCTGGAGTTCTGTGCCCTAGGAGAATTTCTGGCAGATGGCAGATGTGCGATGAGCGAAGAAGACGACGAGGCTGACGGGGGCACGTTCCTGTAGCAATATCTATTAGCCCCGTGCGCGACCGAAAGCGTCGCTGTGGTCGGCCTTCCACGATTGGCCGAACGCTGACTATGACGTCGGAAAGGGGATTATCATCGACGGAAATAAGAGGAATGAAAGAACTTTAATTTTGACGGTGTTGGCAGTGTTCCTTTAAGAGCGCAATGATTTCAAGCTTCCACCATGCTAATAACAAACACCATCGAACTTGTTGTTTGCAAGCTAATGACGTCACAAAGGGGAACCACAGGAGGGCGCCACCGAAACATCTCGCCGCTAATACTCTGCTTCGCCTTGTGTCGTACCGCAGGAAAAGCTACAAGCGCGAGCTCCTTGCTCTACTGCACATCTCGGCGGCACAAGGATCTCGTGCACCAAGGGCAGCTGCCAACGCAACGAGCTCGCGCTTATAGCCTTCGCTGCGGTTCAACGTAAGGTGAAATGGAGTATAGGAAGGACGAGACGGACCATGTCCGCTGGGCTCTATACTTCGTTTCAGCTTCGGTCCAGACGCAGCCAAAGCTACAAGCGCGAGCTCCGGGCTTTCAGCATCCCTGCCAAGCACGCGCGCTCGTGCATGTGCAAGCACTGTTCTGGACCACATGCTCACGCTTGTAGCATCGGCTGCGTCTGGACCGAAGCTGAAACGAAGTAGACATGAAGCGCGTGTGTCGCCGACGCTTCGTTCTTCTTTATTCCATGCCTCTTGCCACAGTTCCTAGGGCTCAGAACAGCAGCGCTACGGTGTCGTCTACGCGCGAAATCTTCACGCGGTGGCCGCCGCTCTTGCCACTACAACTCTTTAGAACACTGTACTGCACACCGAGCGGGAGCAAACATCAATTCTGCGTCAGACTCGGCAACTCTGAAACAAAGACCTTTGAAATGATTCGCGGGCTTATGGCGAAAAAGAACAGTGAGACGGGCGAGCTGTTTTGAGTGTACTCACGCTTAGGGTGACCACCCATCCCGCGACTCGCGGGACTGTCCCACATTGAGGGCTCGTGTCCCGCGTCCCGCAAGAAATATCAAAATCTTCAAAATGTCCCGCATTTTATACTGTCGTAAAATTCACTCAGCAACTCATGGTGCTGCCGAACAACGGGGCACGGGGAAGCGCGGAGGTCGCTGGTAATCGTGTGAATCGCAATGGTACGCCATTTTCTATCTAAGCATTGCGGGAAGCGACCGTCGTTTTTGCAGAAGAACCGACGCGTATGCTCCGTTGTGCCTCTCCCCTTGGTGCCAAAATATTGTAAGAAAAATTGCTTTAATTAAATATAGGATAATGTTAATATTTTGAAATCGCTGTGTTACTGCGAAAGGGTTGCTCTGGATTTTTGTTTTTAGTGAAGACAGCCACACAAGGCAAACAGCCTGCAACTCACAACGGTCGAAAAATAACATAATGTTAAAATTTTGTGTAGGACCATGTTGACAAAAGCAAGCGTTGACAGGAAACAATAACCCGAAAAGATTTACTGTTTCTTATTTCCATTTGATGCATTGAGTTCTGCTGCAGTTGCTTTTTATGCTTTCAACTTCGACACATTTAGTAACATATTTGGCATTAAAAAATATCACTGGGAGCGAAAATTATTTGAGCCTAATTGCTGCAATGCAATTTGCAGATGTATAAACAGCACAGGATATTGGATATGTTAACAGAGCCTCGGTTCGTGGTGTGCGCGTTCATAAATTTCCTTGCCGTGTTCCCGCCGTGTTCAGAAATAGGCTGAATATGATCCACAATATCCGTAAATGACACTCGCACGTTTGTATTTTGAGCCTGATGGCTGTATTTATCGTTATAAACGGGCCAGTCTGGCAAGCGCTCGGAGAGCAGCCAGCGGCGAGCACGTCATATCCGGCGCAATCGTGACGTAGTTTGTCTCGGGATTAGCAAAGCTGCGGCGCGGCTGACGTCATCAGGATGTGTTCGAGCCACCGAAGCGGTCGAAGCACGCCAGCCATCGGGCCACCGCAACCGCAAATCTGCTTTTGTGCGAATTTTGAGTGATGGGTGAATCTTCTATGATCTTGTAGAGGGAGAAAACCGACATCTGGGACACGCAAAAAGGATTCCCGCTGAGTGGGGAGTACCTCCCTCCCATCTTTTCTTGTGCTTGCCGTAGAGCTGTCAGGATGACGTCAGGTTCAAAGCATGTACAGTTCTTGGCGAGCAAAAAGCCTCCTTGTTGGCGAGTCTGTAATCGTCACTATCTGTTAAGGTTCCTAGACGGGCATTACAAACGAGGCTTTTGCGACATCCACCAGGTGCTCCTTGCTAATCTTTTAGTTCGTTTTATTTTATTTTTTTACAGGATATTGGTGAGTCTGATGTGATACTGCTCCTTTGAACACGTATTATACTAGACCAGAAAATAAGCACCGAAATTTCGTTGTAATACCACCACGGACAACCCCCAATTTTTTTTTTTTTTTTGCCAGGCGATTTATTATGGTTTCAGAAGACTACCCAATTAATATTTTGCTACAGCATCACATTTATTTTAACAAACTGTTGGAAACCGAAACCGAAACTGGACTGGTGAGGAAGAAGAAATATAGAGGAGGAAAGAGTTGGCGGAAGTAAGTCACATGGCTGTGGCCTGTGCAACTTTTTTTGTTTCCAATCAACGTATTTGCAGCTTTTTAAAAGCCACAAAAATGGGTATCATATTTCTTTCCTATTTTTGATATTGCGGGGGTGCCTTCAATGACCCAGGACTTTGATTATATTTGATGGATTTGGTGGTTGTGTCTAAACCATAAAAAAAACGGCACGTGACCACGAAGAAGACAGTGAGCGCGACTCGAACCAGCCAGTTCTCGATCAGCGGATTCTGGGCGGAAAGAAAACAAATTGCAAGCCGCGAATTGTTTTCTGGGTAGCTGGGCTCTCATAGTTCATTTACAAATAAAAACCCTGGCGAGCATAAATACCCTGTCAGTGCCCCTTTAATACAAATAGCCGACCAGTTCATTTTGTAAGAACAAAGTAACAAATAAGAAGTTCAAAGAAAACGCAAGCAGCCGCTCAATTTAATGGGTTCACCTGTTTATCCATTTTTCCGCCGCCCCCGCCATGATCTCCTCAGCCTCCCGAGAGGCGGCGCCAGAGTCGCCCCCAACACAAACAAAATCGAAACCAACAAAATCAAACGCGGAAATGGCCGCAGTTCATCCGGAGCCCGCAGAAACATTGCCCTGCGGCTGGGAGATACGTTTCGATCCCAGGACGGGTCGCAAGTGAGTAACAGCCATCCACAGATCCCCGAGCACCAATTGTCAGCGGCAAACGCCAAGTTAATCAACGTTCGTTCCCGGGCCAGGCATCGTAAGCCTAACTACTTCGGAGGCGTCCTTCCGCGATCGATCTTACAAACGCACGCAAAGTTCAAGCGTCATGTCGTTCAAATCTCTCCTCGTCTGTTTGAGTCTCTATTCACGTTTCATCTGTGGTTAATCACTTGCCGCCCCAGAACACCCGAGCACGCTGTACGGCGCTCAGCTGTATCCAGGAAGCAAACGAAGAGTGGTGGTACTGCGGCTTTCGCGTGTTGTCAGTGCACCTTTGTCCCGATGAATTTTGAGTTTATTGGGTTAAGCGTATGATTGCCGCAGTCTCAAGTCCGCCAACTGCTATGCAGCCTTTTGTGCCTCGTAGCGGGCGGAGGGTGAACGTTTGGTTAGATAACTTTCAAGAAATGCATGCCATCGCGGTATTTGGATAGGCTGTTGGCGATACAATACCCTCGTGAAATGGAAGCCGTCGTAATATTTGCAGATAGAGAGGTGTCCGCGTTAATGTTCCCCAATCGCGTTCAGGGACTCCTGATTCGATTACACCTACAGAAACGCGGACTAAGTGTTTGCTTTCTCGCTTGCTTTCCAGTTACTTCATAAACCACAAAGAACACACGACAACATGGGAAGATCCTCGCTTGAGATACCCGCAGCTACAACAGGTAATGAACCTAGATAAGTAAATTACCGAGCATGCGCCCATGTCACAATAAGTGCCCACCCGTTATGAACATTTGAAAACTAAGCAAGGGACACATCAAACGCGCATCCCAGACTTCCGAGCCGACCTAGAACCGAGATGCTTCTCCGCGTCAGTCGCTTTTCCGAGCACACCGGTACAATGCGGGGAAGTACCTTGTGCCCCTGCAGTATTTTCACTCTCGGGTCTAATAAGCGTCCATCCTCCGGTTTTTGAAAATTACCTCCAAATCATGAATGGGAGCTTGCTCGGTATTTTATGTACTCTTGTGTTACGCTTCACACACAGGGTGACTGCCTTCCCACCGCTGGGATGCAGGGGGTGTAATGTGATGTTCATCTTGTTTTTGAAATATTATCTTGAAAAATATTATGAATTCTTTCTGTTATCGAAGTCGAAGAATTCATTTCAATTGAACCTCACTGAAACAATTTGCCTGCTTTCCATGGAAGTAGCACGTTACTAAAGTTGTGAAGTAACTATAGTCAGTGACAGATTAAGAGTGAAGTGAAGTGAAGAGTGAGGTTTAGACACAACCACCTCTGTCGCCAACTATAAGTAGAGCTATATAAGTTACTGTTATTACCTGCCACAATTATCGATGATCAAATATTTTCTAGATTACAATGAAATTTGCATAACTGCAACTCAGTTACAATTTTCAATTAACCTGTAATAGTTCAGTTAAAGTCACCTTTCAAACATATGTAGACAAATGCACTAATTCATGTTTATGTAGGCTCAAAATTAGCGCTGCCGTGCATTGTTGCTGCCTCAAACCCTTCCTCGAGCCAATGTTCCGAATCAAAACGAAAATGTGCCAATATCTTTTTCTCGTGGGAAACCGAACCTTTCATCAGCAATCACAGCAAACCTTGACGTCATGGGATATTATAAAAGTAATTTAATGTAGCTTACTTTCTCTGCAAGTAACCGTAACCAAATTGAGAGGATGTAACTATTTGTAGCTTGACTACTTAGTTGCTTTGGAGGGTGACTGTTGCACTGCTGTGCCTTACCTCGAAGCCAGCCCCTGTGGCATGTGGACTGCTTCTCTTCCCGTGCAGGGCAGCTATGCAAAATACTACCTCTACGGAAGTGGCAAGCCCACTCCGGGGCAGGCGGCGGCGGCAGCGACGAAGGTGACGTCTGCTCTGCCTTTTTGTTGGTTGTCTGTTGCGGTTACTCTTTTCGGCTCTTCAGAATTGCCCCTTTTTTTTTGTTCTCGGTCAGGCCCGTTTTGTGTTGTTCACTCTCTGTCGGTGGCCCCTCTCAGTTTTCCCCTGGCTAATGTCCAGTTCTTGCAGCAACGAAGTGAGGAGCCGCCACTCACGATTTCGAAACACTACTGGGGTCCAAGAAAGCTCTATCAAACGAGTCTTATCCCTACTGTATTTAAATTATTATTTCGGAAGAGATCTTGTGCCTCCCTCCACTGCATTTCTTGTGAAAGCTTTTCAGATCCTGTGACTTGCAAATGATTAAAGTGATTCCTTTTCACTTTTTGGTTTGATTAGGAATGATTGCAATTGAGATTTTATTAGAAAAAAATATCCTTCATTGACTAATTTCTAAAAAAAGATTTTGTGAGTGGGGAATATATTCTTTAGAATAATTTATATTTTTTTCCCGGAAAAGTTTGTTTTTCTTAGCCTTATCAAAATGAAACAAACGGATAAGAACGGCCAGGGGTGGTGTTGTGTTACAGGCGAGTATTAGCTAAACTGTAGAAAGAGCTGTGGTTCTTTCTACTTCGACGTGTCTATCTAGTGTGCATTTGTAAAGCAATATTTTTTGGGGGGAAGAATTGTAAATCCTGGTGTAGTATTTGAGTCTCTGAACTTCATGAACATGCTTTTAAAAGGTTTCATTGACATTTTTACATGCACACTTGAATGGGAAAAACAATTTTTACCATAAAAATAATTTAAGTAAATTGTATGCTCGAGCCTTAAAATGTTTCGCTTTATATCCATGTTATGTACAGGGTTTCATCAATGACAGAGAATAATTTAAGAAATGAAGGACACTTGAAATAAAGAAAATATTCCTTTGTAAAAATGTCGTTGATTGCACGAATGAATAGCTAGCAATCTCATTGCCTAAAATTCATTAATTACCTTTTTAAATTTTTGCCTTATCTACAACTTGCAACAGTGCAAGACAACAACACACAGGACACACACCCAAGAGTCACACGAGTGTCTCTTGGGTGTGTGTCATGTGTGTTTGTGTGTTGTCTTATGCTGTTGTTGTTATGGTGCTTTACCAACTCGCCCAAGCTGCTGTTATCACATGCCTTATCTACACTTTTTAGTTAGAGATTTGTTGCCCATCCTCCCAAATATGTTATTAGCAGTGGAGAAGTTTCAGAAATTTAGATTCTTCTCTGCACTATTCAGAAAAGTTAGGCTGTCTATCATGCCAAAAGCAGCGGAATGTGGCATGCCTCATTTATGACCCAGTGTCCCTTAGATAATGCGATGCTGTCAGATCAGCTCGCGATGACTCGCTACCCGTGCCCGGCTGTTGTTGCTTCCGGGTGGGAATTCCGTCAGTTGCTTTATTCATAGTTTCATTACTTCAGTCTCTTAAATTTGTTTAAAAATAGAGCAAAGGCGAAATTCTGCTCAGCACATGACAGGCAACAAATCCTAAATTAGAATGTGCAAACGAAGCCAAATGATTCCAAAGTTGATTAGGAAATTTGGTGCAATTGGTCACATAATTATTACTTTACACTCATACCTTATAACTAGGGTTCTGTGCTTTCGTATAAATCAGAAAAACTTGGAAAAACACTCACCGGTGAAAATTTTATCAATTCCGATTTATCCGAGAAACTCACAATTTCGAGGTCCCCATGGCAAAATAAAAGACAATAAAAAGTAAAAAAGATAGTATTTTACGAATGTGTTGTGTAAGAACACGGGGTTGGTAGTCGTGAGGAGAGGCTACTTCAGTTTCCTTTGAAAGGGAGTTCAACGTTTATCTAGTCAAGGTTCATTTAGAACAACAGGTCATTGCACTTCTGGGTCACGACAAAAAAAGCCACTGTTCCAGTTTCCAGTTTGGAGAATACTGTTCATACTTCTTAGAGGGAGGAGGGGTTGTGTTTTTATAACAGCAAGGGCCAGGGCAGCTGGAGCTTCCTTGCTTCCCAGCAACTACGTCCAGGTGTTATTTCAAAGTACTGACTTTAATTGAAGCAACACTTTTTTTTGCAAGACTTGTAGGACAGTCGTAGGACAATCTAATTTTGCATCGAATTTCACGCTGAATGATAGATGCAAATTTTATGCTCTTGGGTTTCTTATTTGGTGTGCAGCCAGCTCTTCACTTTAACAAACAAGGCAGCTATATGAATACAATGCACAGCCAATTATGACTCATCTCACTCACTCTAACGCTGCCAATAATACATTTACAGTAATATCCCGAGAGATAGCCCACTTAAAATCAAGAGCGAATCGGGTGAAAATATGGAGTGGGCGAACTTTCGGTGTACAATCGAGAAAGTTGAAAAAAATGCTATTTTTAGGTCACGTATCCTTCCCAAGCTTGTTATCGTGGCGAGGGGCAACGAAGCAAAGATGACTGTACTCCCCAGTAGTCAGCAATGTTCGCTTACATCATGACATAGCTAACTAGCCACATTTATGCCAAGGCCGTCATTGACCCCAACACTACTATTACTAACAGTGGGCTATCTATCGGTGTCTAAAATAAATATAGCAAATCTAGCCAAACATAGGGTTGGGCTATCTTTTGAGGGTGGGGCATCTCTCGGGATTTTACGGTAGTCAATTGGAATCAGAGCCTTCATCATGTTCCTGACTGTAACTGTTTGGTTACGTGAAATTCAGCTCAATAAGTGGTGTGTGGCTGCAACTGTGGTGAGCATACGAATACATGACTCTTTACGAGTTAATTGATTGAAACAGTACAGTACTGCTGGTTCATGTTGTCGGAACCCTCACCAGATATAAGTTCAAATTAAAGAATTTCTATATCTTTTTTTTTTTTTCTAAAATTACACGTGCCTTCTTTTTGCAGCAGAAGTATTTTCCAGATGACTTGGTTACGGTGAGTGGAGTTGTACGGTGTCATTCCTTCTGCCATTTTTCGTAGTTTTGTAGGGAGTTACAACTGCGTTTGTAACCTATTAAACATTTTTGCATGGCTGACACAATTTTAAATTGTGATGTAACCAATATTTGCAAAGCATTCCAGATCCTTCATTTGACCTCATGGAAACCCCTGAATTCAGAATGTTACCACTGCCTGTTAAGTTTTTGCCCCGTCTATTCTTTTCTACTGTACTGACATTGAAATGGTTAGCTTTGTTCGTCTTGCCCAAACCAATTATTCAATCCTTTGATTATTGAAGCTTCTCTTTCAGTGCATAGAAAATATTAGCTCAATATACACCTTACACTCATTGTCATGTGAGGACTAACTATGTTGAGGACAAAAAATTTCCTCCTAAGTAAGTGTGCCACACATGAACCACTGTGCTTTAGTTTTAGGGGCGAAGCTCCTTAGGGGCTAGCCATGTCCGTATGTCCGTCCGCCGTAGGCCCGGCGTCGGGTGCTCGTGCTTCTGCTCATGAGATCATCTGCTCACGAGCACGTGACCACATGCTCACGTGCTCGTGTAGGGCAAAAAAAAATTGGAAAAAAAAAAAGATGAAAAAAATTATGAAAAAAGAAAAAGAAGAAAAAAAAGAGTAGGGGGTTCTGAGATGCCATCCCATCTGTCTGCTTAAAAAAAGAAAAAGAAGAAAACCACACATTCTCCTACTGACATGAATGAAGAAAAGGCTCAAAGAAAAAAAAGAGTAGGGGGTTCTGAGATGCCATCCCATCTGTCTCCTTAAAAAAAGAAAAAGAAGAAAACCACACATTCTCCTACTGACATGAATGAAAAGGCTCGGCATGCTGCGGCTCGGCATCTACGCAGACAAGCACCACCAGAGCTTCGCCCCAAGCAACATCATTCACCACGTGGAGATGCGGTCAATTTTTGACCTTGACTTAACATTGTGGAAGCCAAGAGAGGGAGATTAGAGTTTTCCCCCTCGGATGTAAACTAATATGACTTTCGGGGATTATGTTCCCCCCCCCCCCCGATGGATACAAAGGCTGCATTCAGGGGCTCGGTTCCCCCTCTGATGAATACAAAGGTCGCTTTCTTAAAACGTGGGATCGGAGACAAGTTGGCATCACTCTGTGGCCAATATCTATCCATTGAAGCCGAACAAGCAGCGTTTCCAGTGAACTCTTTTTTTTCAAATTGATGACAGGAATGGTTCATTGTGCTATGAAACAGCTTCATTTTTCACTGACCTGCAAAACTACAGGGGTGCTTGTAAGTGGCATGCATTATCCAACAAGGAAAATAATCAAGTATTTACAATTTTTAATGGTTATCAGTGACAGCACATAGCCATAAACAAAAATCCAGGTGTGCAAACCCCATGCAGAAATTCAGGGTAATTTTCGATGTAGCAAAACCTCAATTCCTTTTAACAGTTCTAGGTCACTGAATTTCATCTGGCAACTTCTTGTAATAAGGGGGGGGTGGGGTTGGCCTGATGAGATCATCAATTTTTGTTGTTCTCAAAACCCTTTACTTTCCTGCAGTTGCCTCTGCATACTGTTGTAATTATGCTTTACTAAAATTGCATAAAGACGCACTCTTTCATTTGGAGAAACTGGTAACGGCCTTATTTTTGCGTCGTCTCTAACTGCGCCTGTTTGGTCACGTGCGAGATATTTCTAACGGCAGGCATTTGGGCGCTCGTAAAATAAAGACTGGAGAATTTTACGTTTCCCTGAACTGTCACACTTCGAACCACGTGCCTGGAACTAGTTTCTTTCTGGTTCGTTTACCATGTCCTAATTAGCGGTCCCTCGATTTCCGCCTGGTGACGTCGTAGAAGTGTCGCGTTGTCGCCGGTTGCGATCCTGGCAGGTCACTTGGGCGGTAGCGGGCGTGGCAGACGCCCGTTCTGCTGCGAATCACTCTCCAGCTTGACGGTCCACGGAAACTTGGAAAGCCGGGGGTATGGTCGCCGTAACGACAGCGACGCTCGCATTCGCTCATGCTTTTTTCTTTTCCGGGACTCGCACGCCCAATCGTCAGGATCGCAATATCCGACACTCCGGCTTTTGCGACGTCATTCGTTCCCACTTCGGACCCACTTTGGATGCGTACACGGAATAGGACGCTCAACGCACCATGCTGCAAACATGTGCAGATTCGGCTCGGAGAATTCCCCCCTGCTGCTCGAATGCTCTCTTTACTCTACGCGCTTGCCCGCACATTTCGAATCACCTGTCGCTGAGTTGTCTTTTCGCAACGCGTGCAATGTCGACGAGGTGGGGAAGGTCTGCGCAATGGGATGCTGGGCTGAGCGGCCCTCTGGTTGCTTGCAGGCGTACCAACCTTATTACGGAATGGTGTACTACCCACCTCCAGCTCCCTCGACGACCGTTCCCAGTTCAGCCACGGTAAGAGCTTGCACGTCGCCACTTTTGGCACTCACCTGTCGTCGCAATTCCTCGCTCTGCTTCGGCTGCCCAGTTTACGTTGAGACCTCCGTATACACATGCCTGTTTTGCTGTGTAATTGTGGTGGGTCTTTTCAGCGAAGAAATCTCCTGTCTTTAAAGATTTTTCTTATCTTTATTTTTTTGCTGTTTGCTTTCAACTGACTGCTAGAAAAGTCAGACAACAAGTTTATAAGTGGAAGTGCCTGAAAAAGTATTGACAGTCTTTAAGAATTGCCTTAATAGAAACCCCTGGATACTTGGTCAAACAATACATTTTCTCAAAGTGGTATTTTAGTGGACACTTCTATGTTCTAAAATTCGTATCTAAAAAATATACAATTTTTTTTTTTTTTTTGCGAGGGAGAAGCAACATTTTAAAACAGCTGTTGCATTTGAAGGTGCATCTACCTTTTGACGTGACCTAAGTATCGCAGCCGTTTGTTGTTAGCATAACGTTTGCCTTTGGCTATAGTGCTAGATGTAGGGACCGGCCTTCTCTGCAGTCTTTTCCCTACCTGTAAAATTGCGCATAGATACTATTAGGTGGTCTAATCGCATCCGAATGAAACTGAAATGTTGTGTTGCAATTTGTGTGGGGATATTTGATATAATGTGTGACGTTCTCTGTATTTTTGCTCAGACCTATTGCAGGGTTTCAAGCGTCATTGAGTTTTTATGCTTTATTTTTTTGCTGTAATTTTTTTATTTTGAGATGCCTTTGAAATAGGCTGTTTTATCAGTAGTATTTCTATTTTTGAATAAACGAGGGAAAATACTTTTATAGTGTGTTTTCTATGTTCAGCTTGGTAGTTTTCTAGATTTAGTTCTTTTATGTTTTTTCCTTTCTAATTTTGTTCCCACTCTTGTAACGTTTCGGGTTTTTCTGTTTTCATTTTCCTTTGTTGCAGAGATTGACACATTTGTTTCAAGCTGCTGCGTTGTGTTGTGTCCAAGGTAAAGAAAGACCTCGTAATACATTGCAATCAAAATTGCTTTTATGAATTTCTATCTTGCTCTTTGTTTTTACTCAAAATGCCTTGCATTGTAGATTTTAGATGCGGAGCATCTCTTGCTCGGGTCTATGTCCCGCGGCGTCGGCGTTGTAGTCGGCACTCGAACTACGCACGCGCAACTCTCCTCCTTCCCTCTCTCCAACAGCTGCGCGTTACTCTCTCCGCTCTCTCTCTCTACCAGCTGCGTGCACTGCGCGTGCGTTCGCTTCTCCTCACACCGCGCGCGCACGCGCAACTCTCCTCCTCTAGTCTCCTCTCCTTCAAGTGTAAAAAAAAATAAACGGCGAGCGGCGAGCGTTCCAAGTTTCTCTGCCGCGAGCCGCGACGAAGGCTCGCGTAGGGGGTAACGCTAGGGCAGTCGGTGGCGCCATCTCTCGACGTCAGCACGCAACTGACTCTTTCCTCGGAACCAACACGATGCTCCGCATCACCCCATGGTTCCCCTCGGGAAGATGGTGTAATTTTTTTTACTCAAGAGTGCACTAAATTGTTTCATGCCTTGGAAAAAAAAAAAAAGGTGATGTAATTCTGTCTACAGGCGTCACCTAGAGAAGGATTCTACACGACTGCAGCAAGACAAGTGGTATGTTTGTACACTTTTTTTTTACATTGCATTTATTGCGACACTTTTAGCACTTTATTAGCCTTTTTGTTGACTGCAAACATTCAATTCAAGTTGTTTGGAATGAAATTATCTTGTATAAACAGCATGACTTGGACCACTTCGTTCAAAAATAAATGAAGTTTAGGTTTCCTTAGAATCAGCAGTTTTCTTTTAGCGCCACGAGGCATATTGCCGTGCGCGTCGCCAAGCGAGCTCGTGCATGGCCAAATGGTTACTGTGCTTGGCTTTCGCACGGAAACCCCAGTTTTTATTCCTAGGAGCGAACGCTTCTTTTATTTATTTTTTTATTCTTACAATTTTGCGTTCTGGTAAGTTCGAGAACCTAGTCGCCTGATCGAGCTACGAATGTTCTATACACCCAACGTTCTACGCCGAATGTTCCAGAAGGCCACGCACGTACATAAGGGGCCTCGCGTGGCGAGCCGAAGTCTGTCCCGCCCCAGCACTCGATTTTACTGTTACGCCGCCATCGACACCCGCGATGCTAGCCTTCTTCTGTTTTGTTTTGGGCACGAGTTCGCCCCAATAAACATTTAGTTTCCTTGAGTTATTTGTTTCCTCATCAATTGTCATTCGAGACATTTTGGTGGAGGTCAACACTACGAGTGTGTGGCGCGCCACAACGGACGGACTGCGAAGTAGTGCCTGTAGAACCTCCACTTTTCGCTGGAGGCTACTGCAAGGCACTGGTTCAAGAACCACAAGTCTTCGTTTTTGTCAGTGGGACATCTGTGTGACCGAGTTGCGGCGGACGTTTGCCACGCAACTCTGACAGGAGAGGGCAGAGGATCTTTTCCGGATTCAAACACAAGGCCCCAAGGAAAGCGTCACCAGCTTTGTGGAAGATGCCCTGCACCTGAATGCCCGTGCCGACCCAGAAGCCACAAACCACAAGAAGCTGAGGGTCCTCATGCGCGGGGTGAGAGAACATCTTTGGAGGCCTCATCCGCAACCTGCCGGCAACCGTCGAAGCCTTCGTCACTGAGGCAACAAACATTGAGCGTGCCCTTCAAGTGCACGCTTCCCACTACCAGCGTCATCCAGGCGTTACTGCATCCACACTGTTTAGCGGCGAAAACACGTCTGGTACGCTGGGCATCTGCGAAATTATCCGGGAGGTCGTCCGAGAGGAACTACGAAGGTTGCTGCCAGTCGTCCAGCGACCCTCTCCATCACCGAGTGCATCGGGCGCTCCAACCAGAGGTTCCCGTCACCATGGTGGCACCAGAGGAGCCGACGCTGAGCTATGCTGCCATGGCCCGACGACTGTCCCAAGCTTCGGTGTCACCCTGACGAGACACCACAATGCCGCAGTATCCTTGAAGCCAGGAAGAACAAGCCCAGTACGTCAGCCTGCAACGAACCTCGCCGAGAAAGACAGACAAATGGCGAACAGCCGACCGATGCCCGCTCTGCTACCACTGCAGGGAAGCCGACCACATCTACCGTGGATGCCCCTACCTATCGACTTGGGCCGCGTGGGTTCCACCCGAACGACCCATGCCCTGAGGTACGGCGAATTCCCTCATGACAGTCGAGGAGTACCTCCGACGCTCGTCCACCTCAGCGCTATCTCTCCGCCATGAATGCCACTCACCATCGCCACAACCCCACCGAGAGAGCCTGTCTCCCCTGCATTGCCAGGAGAACTAAGTGCTGCAATGCCTGGAGGTGGTGTTGCCGAAGACAACCAAACTACTAAGAGCCTTTAAGAATGCCAGAGCACTCCCACTCTCCCGGCGCCATGCATCGCAACGACGCTCCCGCAACAGTGCCCAACAACATAAACATTATCGATGGCCACTACGCATCGACCCTCGTGGACACCGGAGCACACTACTCAGTCTTGAGCGGGAGGCTCTCTCGCCGCCTCCGAAAAGTTACGCTCTGGGTGGGACCACAAATTGGAACTGCCGGAGGACACCTTATTACAACCGTCGGAAGGTGCACTGCCCGAGTCGAGATTCACGGCAAGACGTGTCCTGTGAAATTCGTCATTCTACAAGATTGTGCCAGAGACGTCATTCTTGGCATAAACTTTCTGTGTGAAGACGTTACCGTCATCGATCTTGAAGAGAACAGATTGATGCTGCGGACACCTGCTCCACCTCCAGAGGAACCCCAAATAATGTCAGTTACTGTCCGAGCGATAGAGTGTTTTGTATCCGTCATGACCGATGCAGTTACCTGCGGCGAAGTTGTTCTGGAAGTCAACATTCAATTGTTCCTGCGAAGAAGAATAGGTGTCAAGGGGGTCACAGAACTTTAGGATGGACGCACTGTGGTCCTCGTGACAAAATTCCGACAAGAAACGTAGCACCTCACAAAAGGTGCCGCTGTGAGCTCCATCGGGGAACCGCCGAAAGTGTCGTGACTGCTGGAGAATTCTCACCACCTCAACAAAAGAGTATGCCGCCTGTGCAGCTCGACATTGACCCCAAGCTTCCGGGTCCGACATGATGGCAGCTGATTAAACTCCTCGAATACAGCGACTGCTTTGCAACGTAAGTCGGACACTGTCCAAGGCGAAAAAAAATTACTCCACGACTGAAAAAAGAATGTCTTGCGGTCACCTGGGCAATCACGAAGTTTCGCCCGTACTTGTTTGGTAGCCCGTTCCGTGTAGTCACGGACCGCCACTCGCCACCACTCGCTCTGCTGGTTTGCGAACCTCAAGGAGCCGTCAGGACGCCTCGCTCGTTGGAGTCTCTGGCTACAGGAGTTCAACATTACTGCGGTCTACAAGTCAGGTCGCAAGCACAGCGACTGCTGACTGCCTATCCAGAGCCCCTGTCGAGACAACTTCCGGCAGCAGTGACGACGATGACAATGGGTGCTTCCTAGGCGCAGTGAACACTGACAACGTGGCACGACATCAACTGAGATGATCCTGAGCTGCGCGCGCTAATCGAGCACCTCGAAGGATGAGGGGGTACAATCCCCCGTGTCTTCTCGAGAGCCCTGTTGACCTTCGCCATTTGACAAGCTGTACTTTACAATGAGAACTTCAGAGACAACAGCTTGCCATGGCAGCTGGTACTCCCTACTGACTTTAGAGAGGATCTTCCAAGCCTGCCACGACGACCTGACGTCTGGACACCCTGGTTGCAGCCGTACGCCGGCTCGAATTCGTGAGAGGTATTACTGGCCCAAGCTCCCGAAGACCATTCACCTCTAGAGACGATCATGCCACGAGTGCCAGCGATGCAAGAAACCGCCGACGAAGCTGGCAGGTCTCCTGCAGTCGATTGCTCCCCCGACCGCACTGTTCCAGCAGATCAGGAGGGATCTCCTTGGTTCTTTTCCATCGTCGACGCTTGGAAACCACTGGATAATTGTAGCCACCGATTATCTAACCTGGTACGCCGAGACAGAAGCCCTTCTGTTGGGAACAGCTGTGGAAGTCGCCAAGTTCTTCGTCGAATCGGTTGTCCTTCGACATGGCACCCCCCAAGTACTCATTACAGATTGGGGGGTCATCGTTCATGGCACAGCTGACCCAGGAGATACTTTGTCTGAGCCACATCGAACACCTGTCGAACCACGGCATACCTTCTGCAGAGCAACGGACTGATGGAGCAGGTCAACAAGACCATCGCCGACATGATCGCAATGTACGTCGATGTTGAGCTCAAAACAGTGGGACGAAGTTTTGCTGTATGTCACGTTTGCCTACAACACAGCAGTTCAAGAAATCACGGGGAATGACACCATTTCAGCTGGTGCAATGCAGAAAGGTGAGAACGATGCTCGACAGAATGCTACGCCACGACCTAGCAGACTACGGAACCGGCGATGCCCAGTTGATAACCCAACGAGCAGAGGAGGATCGGCAGCTTGCCGGTACAACCTTCGTCCACCACGACGTCCACTTCCAACCCAGAGACGGATATGGGTGTGGATACCGATTTGCTGCTGCAATCTCATCGAGAAGCTGTATAAACAGTACTTTGGACCACACAAGGTGCTTTGTTGACTCGAGGATCTGAACTACGAGGTGATGCCCGACGAAATGCGGACTTCATCACGCCGCCCTCCACCACCGGAAGTTGTCCACGTCGTGCGCCTCAAGCCGTACTACGCTCGATAGAACTGCGAACTGCATTTTTGTACTACGCTCGATACGACTGTGTTTTACAAGCCTCCGTAGTTTGCCATTCTTTTTGTTTGTTTTGCTGTTTTGTTTCCTGGCACATTGCATCGAGACGATGCACTTTTCAAAGAAGGGAGTAATGCCATGCGTGTCGCCTAGCAAGTGCATGCGTGGCTGGATGGTTACTGTGCTTGCTTTCGCGTGGAGGCCCCAAGTTCAATCCCTGGAAGCGGTCGCTTTTTACAGCGGAGCTGTTAAGGGCTAGGTTCCCCAGGATCGTGTCCGGTATGTCGACACAAACCTACCTTAACAGCTACCGCCATCTATAAGCGACGGCGGCAAGCACACAACCAGTCTGGTTTCCGCCCTCGCTCGTAGATGGCAGCAACCTTTCCAGCTATCATAGAAGAATTGATAGTTGGGCGCATTGGTGGGAATTCATCGTAGGAAACAGCGCGAAAAAGAGACGACGACGACGAAGAAGAAGCACACGTAACGAGCGCAGCGCTCGTCACGTTTGTTTCTTCGTCCTCGTCTCTTTTGCGCGCTGTTTCCTACAATCTTATCAGTTTCGGTTTAGACTCGCGATGGGACGGCCGCGCGCGGCTGCGGAAGGAGCGGCAACATAAGCAACAGCGCGAATGGGTCCGCAATCCGCTGCAAAGCCGCTGTCACCTCAACTTCCACTGCGTCCAGCGCTTCAGATTGCCTTGCCAAAGAGCACATCGCTCGCCTGGAAAGCCGCCGCCGAGAACAGAACCGCCGATGTAAAGGGCGCCGGCAGGCCAACGCCACGGACGACGATCGTGCCACGGAGGCCAAGCGCAAGCGCGAGGCCCGGCGACGACTGCACTCCACGCCAGCTGAATAGTTCCCGGATGCGACGGCGAGGTTCCGGAGGGAGTTCGTGGAGAACCCGTTTGGCGTCAAGTGTGCCGTGTGCGACCAACTCTGGTTCGCCGGAGACGTATCCACGATCGGCGGCGTGTCGGACAAAAAAAAGTGGGAATCGGGCGCGTGCGCGTTGCGGCAGTGTGTCGAGTACAACTCCGCTGGTCTTCCTTCTTCACTAGAGTGGAAAGGCTGAACGTTTTTTTATTTATTCTTTCAAATATACGTTGTTGTAACATTGAGAACCTTGTCATCTGATCGAGTTACAAATGTTCTATGCGCTGAACGTTCTACGTCGAATGTTCCAGAAGACCATGTGTGTACATAAGCTCAGCGTGGCGAGCCGGAGTCAGTCTTGCCACAGCGCTCGATCCCGCTGTTACGCCACCATCGACGCCTGTGATGCTAGCCTTCCTCTATTTTGTTTTGGGCACAAGTTCTCCCCATTAAACGTTTAGTTTCCTTCAGTCATTCATCGCCTCATCAATTGCCATTCGTGACAATATGAATTACGTTAGAGTAATTTCGCTGATCTTGTTTTTTGCTCGGGGAGCTGAAATGGTGTCATTTTGCTTGTATTTACTCTGTAGCATAATTTTTTTTGTCTTTTGCCTTTGCATATGTGTTTTTGCTTTGTCTGTTTGCACTTGCATGTTGTTCATCTGTCACCACTGCCTTCTCTGTCACTAAAAATATTTTGACAACGTCAGGTCGCTTAGGTTTTTCGAGGCAGCAGTTTTACTTTGTGATAGAACACTTAATGTTGTATTGTATTTGATCATTGTGCTTAGAATAGTCCATTTGATTCGCTCGTTTTGAAAGTATTAAACTACCGTAGAATACCGCGCATCCGCCCATTCCACACTAAGTGCCCATTCCCAAATTTGCGAGATCTGAGAAAATACGTACAGTACATTTATATGTAAAATTGATGACCGGACAAGCGCCCATCCCCCATTTTTTGTGATCATCTCCAAAGTTTCAGTGGGCGCTTGCCCGGTATTTTACGGTAGTACTTTTAGTTCCAGTATTATTGTTTTGATACATCTGCACAATTTGTTTCGCTGACGGACAATAATCTTTTGTTTAGGTAGTGATAACGTAAACATGAGAAGCACAAAGCTTTAAAAGAAAAACAGTGCCCAAATAAAAGAAAATTTGTTTGATTTGGTACATAATAAGGGGTCAGCAATTCTCAACGAAAGGCCATACATAAAAAATTAACCGGCTAATTGCGTCTGTCTGCCTCAATATGAAATACAAAGTAGATCTTTTTGAGGGTTATTTTGAGCCATTAAGTTTTCATTCCTCTTGGTTGTTTCACCATATCCGATTGCTAGCGATTAGCTAACATTCCAGACTGCGAGCGTATGAATGATTCTGCACGTGCCTCATACTGAAAGCGACCACCCTCACTTCTCTTGGCGCTGTCTCTTCAGGGCACCTACTCCCCTTACTTTGGAAGCCCCCGAACACCCTATCGCTTCAAGGTGACGCACCCTTCCGCAACGCATCTCCTTATTTGCGCTCCACTCGCAGCGCGAGGGCATCACAAGAGCACCGCAGTTGCACTTTTCTTATGACACTATGGTGCCTGGAACATGCTTCTGACTGGTCTTGTTACCGCATCTTTATTTGTGCCCTCCATCTTTACCTCATGACATACTTCATAGGGTTCCGTGTCTTGTTAAATACCCACAAACACCGAAAAGTAACCCCCCAACTCCTATTATCCTTTTCGGAAAAAAACCGAACAACCCCGTCCTATGTTTTGTGGCACATTTATTGGCTGTGTTAATGGACTGTCCGGTGCGCAAGCAGGACGGGAATCTAAGCGGACCGGTTGGAGATCTGTTCCAGGCATCTTAATAACCCTGCCCGTCGTTGCAAAGACACAGCCTGCTTTCTCGGCTTTCCGGTCTAATTGGCATCTATAGGTGCCCCTGTGGCACAACTGCCTTTTGTTGCCCACGTGTGTGTGTAGCTTGTGTTGTCGTTCAGACTAGATTGTTTAAAGGGAGGTGGCTTTGGTTGTGCAAACACTGCTGATTTTCTGAGTACGCTGGTTAAAATTCCTACGAGTTGATCTTGCTTTATTAATGATGTCGGCCGCATGAAACGTGAAGGGGGGTTGGCTTATAAACGATAACAGTTTTCTGGTTCCTCACAGTGCTGGCTTTTTAACAGCGTGACCACTCGTAATAAAACTTGGTTGATGTCGCCACGTGACTTGCCTTCTGGGGTTGATAATTTTGGAGTATTTTTTAACTGCACTACAAAAAACCTTCTTATATTTAGATTAATCTATTAAGACCGAGCTCTTAGGTTGCGTGCTAAAATTTTTCACGGTATTGTAACAACTAGAAGTTGCATCTTGATAGACATGTGCTCAAGCTCTGCTTCTAAGATTTAGGAACAACTTGCTACAAACAAACCTAAAATTTGTTAAGTAGGAGACTTTGAAGTATCCACTGCACCAGGGGTCAATATATGCCTATAAATCTTCTAACACCATACCTTCTTTCTTGACTCTTGCAAACTTAGCATCATTGGCACATACTTAAAGAGTTAATAAAATTTAGTGATGGCTTTATGACATGATTAAAGGTGAGTGGACAATCAATAACATTTGGCAGTTTCCATTTTGACCCTGAAACCCACCTACCCTCTTAAACCCAGCACAAAGCCCAGTGTCAAAAGGACAAAGGAGGATTCCATGACAAGGCCATGCCAAGATGTAAAATTGGCATCTCTTGTGTTATCTCATCTTGTTTAATTTATTAGCCACCAGCCGTGTAACTTTTTTTAGGGTAGCAGTTCCTCATCTGTCCAGTTTCGCTTTTAGTCGTGCAATAAGAGCATTGCTGGTAGTTGTAAAGATTTGGCTTTGCTTCACTGTGGTTCTCGATATGGTGCAGACTGAAACGGCCGTTCAAGTGGACGAAAGGCAGCTGATGAAGCTCTGCCTCCAGTTCCCCACCGTGGAAGAAGGCCATATTTTCACTTTGCTAAAGCAGTGAGTGTTCTCGTTTGCATTTGACACCATGCTTTGCTGTTGGTGGCATTTGTTTTCTTAATTAAATGTAGTTTAATTGGCAACTCTAAAGGAACCTGAGGAAGCTATGTCTCTTGGCAAAACGTCAGCTGATGTGTCCTGGTAACCATCTTTACATCAAGGCACACCATACGAGCAGGGTGCCTGATGGCATGTCGATTACATGACGTCCGTCCACAATTGGCCTTTACTCAACCGTGGCAGCTAGGCCAGGCCTCGAATCCTCCATCTGCGGATCCATAGGCTGACACAGTACCCGTCATAGGGGTCACCGACATGGCATGGAGGATTTGCAACACTGCCTGTATGGCCACTGCTGTTTGTTGTGCCTAAAAGTCTAGTTTGAACTACAACTATGTTAATTGTTTGTAAGTTCATAATTCTAGAAACTCCTAGTCCGGTAAAACATGTCGGCTACCGCACCTCAGGCAACAAACCTAGAACCTGCTAATTCCATCTAGCTGCAATGACCTATCGCAAAATATCAAGCATCTGCCCATTCCACAATAAGCGCCTACTCCTCAATTTTGTAGCATTCGGAAAATACACAAAGTACATAGCTTTACGTATTGTTGTCCTAAGGAGCGCCCATCCGCCAGTTTTACATAATTATCTCAAAATTTTGAGTGTGCGCTTGCTCGGGATTTTACGGCTCTCCAAACCTTGCATTTGTACCTATTGTGGATTCTTCTAGGACCCAACGTTTGCACAAAGGAAGGAAAAATGACCAAATACTCTTAGAACGCTAATTTGGAGAATAATTAATTATCTTTGACTTAAAAAAAAAAACAAGGTAGAAAATCAGGTTCAGACACACAGACAAACCGTGGCTCATCATTTGCCAGATTCTGCAAACTGCAGTGATTGACTCTTTCTCCACACGGTTTGTGGGGGAAGTAGGCGCACAGGACTGAGGACAGTGCGTGTTGTCTCGTCCCAGGTATCACAATAGGGACAATGTGGTGGTGAGCGCCCTGCTTGCGGAGGGACACCCCCGTGCTCAGACACATCCAAATGCCCACGAACACCTGCCACCCAAGCTGCTTAAGGTATGTCTGTTGTATTCCTTGCAACCCAACATTCTGTGTAGGGAATTGGCTGCTTGTGGTTTGAGAAGGGACTTGGTGTGGCCAGGTTCTGAAGATACTTTTTGTGTCCTTGAAACACCGGAAGTCAATTAAGGGCACCAAGCATTCCTTAAGTGAGCGCTAATTATCAATAGTAACGGCAATAACAGCATGTTTACCTCTTTTTATTGCCATAGGGTTGGTTTGCTTTTTTGACAAAATTGTAGCAGTGCTCAAACTCTAAAACTTTTGTCTTATTTATTTATGTTTCCTGACAGTTCCAAATGGTGTGTAAAACATTCAGTATTTTATGGCAGAATGCATAAAATGGCTCGCCTAATAATAAACAAACAAATACGAAGACATAAAAATTGATGCAAGGCTGCTTTTTGTCGTACTTTGCGAGTGATTTCAGTTGACTGATGCTTCTCCATTTCTCAGGTTGATGAGACACTCGTTACCAAGCTTCATGGATTTTTCCCCACGGTTGACCAGGAGCTCATCAGGGCACTTCTTTACAAGTAAGGATTCTTCTCCAAGTACAATATTTGGGCTTTGTAAACTGTACCTCAATATCTTTTTTATTGCAGAATGTGTTTTATGAGTTGTTTTCAGTTGTAAAATTATCACGAACGTGTGTCAGGAACAAGCGTTGCGAACGACCGACCTGGACGAGCCTCGTGAACGACCGTCACGCCGGGAGTGTTCCATGATGTTAAGGTCATACTTAAGCTTGCAAAGGCCCACTTAATATCAACAAAAGAAAGCTCGAATCTGGGTCGGTGCGGTGCCAGTCAGATACTACTATAGCTACTCAATTGCGTAGCACAGCTGCTCCGAAAGTGTAAATAATTTTATTTGCATGAAAACATGCCGGTGAGAGGGGCACGTCTCGGATGAAGATAATAATATAATAAATAAAATATGTACAAATAAATAAAAATAAAGCCATCGAATCATTTTAAAAATTATAAAAAGAATAAAAAATCTTCCACAAACGACACATACAGTGTGGTTTGTGCGGGACACATTGTGTGCTCCCTGCTCTTTGTCGGCATGATCAAGCCTGTATAATTTTTTCTTATCTTTTTCTCTAAGCTACCTAGCCGGGCTTGACTAATTTTCCTACCGCTAAGCAACAAATTCTGGCATTCTACACTAAAGATGAAATTTCTCGAAATCTCATCTTCAGTAGATGAAATTTTAATTGCGAGTGCTGCTGTAATTTAAAAAGTGAAATTATGGCAGTACCCGCAATTCCATTGTGGGTTGCAATTTCAATTTCAACCGACGGTTTCAGTTTTAGTAAGTGAAATTTCATGTGTGGGTGCTGCCATAATTTTATTTTTAAAATGGATCTTTTGGCGAATATGTGCTGCCACCTAGAAAAGCGACTGGGTTCAAGACTAAGTGGCTTGCAAACAACGCGCGTGCGAGGCCTCTCCCACCCGTTCCACACCCAAATTGTCAGCCACGTCCTTTTTGCCCGTTGAGCCGCTGTGACCTAGATACGGCTCCCCCAAACTTGCCTTTGTCCCCATCGTGGGTTATCTTCTGCCCCAAAGTGGACACAAAGAAACCATCTTCCCTCTCTGCTCGGCCAGAAGGCAGAAGGAGAGGGTACTAGAACCATTTACTCTCGAACCGATGTTTCTACAAAAGGTCCATTATGGCAGCATCCACAATCCACAAGCCTTTGTCGCATAAACAACCGCTTGCGTGACATGAACTGATGAATGACCGACAAAAACTGAGAGTGCCGACACTCCAAGCATAGTTCCCTGAGTGGCTCTCGGTGGTCCCTCTGCCCTGGAAGCTGAGGCACTCGTTGCCTCGGTTGCTTTGAAACATCGAGGTTCCAGCTCATCTTTCAACCTCTTTTTGTTTTGGGGGCAAATGCTCTTTGTTTCTCCGTATGAATTGACACGACAATCAAAGGCACGGCGTTTGGCACGTCAATGGGTATCTTCCAAATCGCGGTTTGGCGCTCTCCCGGCATTACGGCCTAAAGTGATGCAACTGTGTCTCCGTTTCAGGCACAACAATCAAGAGCACGAAGTGATTCGCATGCTTGTGTCTGGGCCAGGCAACTACGTGACTCGCCACCAGAGTCCGGCATCGAGCTCCCCCAAGATGAAGCTCCGCTACCTCAAGCTGGTCTTCCCCGAAGCGGACGAAGCACTCATCTTCAACATGCTCTACAAGTGAGTCACAAGTCCCGGATGTCAGCCCGCTCGTGCAGTGTCGCTCCGACGGTTGATGCAACTTGGGGCACTGCCTGTCCCGTGCCAACTTTTACAATTAACGATGCAGAAACCACTCCATCAAACCATATCTCCACATTAAATGAAGGAACTGGTTTAAATGATTGGCTGAAAGGCTGAGCAATCAACATTCTCTCCACCCTTAAATGTGCCTCGAGAGCAGGACCAGTGGAGATGCCCCATGGAAACTCGCAGTTCCGTGTTTTCACGTCTTCGTGATTGTGATCCTTCTGCCTTTTCTCTATCGTAATTTAGAGGATGCGAGAGCTCGATCTTAAAGAGGCAGTAGTGGATTTGCATGAATTCAGCCAATGATGAATGAAACTACGAATGTGAAACTCTCGAACTGAAGGAGGGGAAAGGTTGATGTGAGCGGCTGGTGATGCGACGACAACATTTACAAAAGGATAAAAGAGAAAGAGGCGATTAGACGGCGATTCTTCCGAAAGCCTGACAAAGACTGCCGAGTTCTCGGGAACGGACTTTGCTTCTTTGCGGCCGACTCCATTTGCCCTTTCATGCATGACATGAAGCTTGCACATTCCCCTGTGGGCCAGCCCTTGCTCATTTCCAGCCTGCGTGTTGCGTTTGTCCCAATTCCTTTATATGCCTATTTAATGCGCTGCGCCCGGGCAACTTTACAGGCTTTGTTGGAATTGGCCGTTTCTCGATTAAAAGTTGGAAATTTATAGGCATGTGTGTATAGCAGATTTTGAGTTCGAAGCGAATTCAAAGCGACTATACTTCGTTTTAGCTTCCGTCCGAGCACAGCCAAAGGCTGAGGGACGGTTCGCAACTGCGAGAAAAGCATTCCTACGCACCACAAAGTAGTCCGCAAAAGTGTTTTTCTTTTTTTTTTAAATAACTGTTTTGTGCGTAAACATTGCACAATTTTCCAGATGTGTACTGCTGAGAATGATTTGCAACTAAAGGAATGAATTATCTGAAGTTTATGTTTTTATTAATATGTGTAAATGCATGTGGTTTTGTGAAAACACGTACATCCGCTGGCAACACGGCTGCAGCGCTCTGTTTTTCTGCGTGATTTTGTTCCCGTAATGGCCGAATCATGTGCTTCGCTGCTTTCCTCACCGAGTCGCTTCAAAACGTCCTGTTGCAAAGGCACGTTTGGTCGTTAGGCACGAGAGGTCGTGATGAATGTCTACTTTCAAATGCAACAGGAGACCCCGGCCGCGTCGTACCGCGAATGCGTTGTAAACAAGAAAAGCGTCCGGGCCACTATATTCACTGATACGCGGCGAAATCAAGGCACCCCTTTACCTGCCGATCACATTGAACGCCGAGAAGCTGGGGGAAAGGACTGCACCTTGAGGCCTGGCTGGTATATCCAGACGATACAAGGAAACATCAACGGCCGGGTCATCGGGCCTATTGCAGTGTGTACTTACATCTCGAAACTATGCCCAAAATGCCGAACAGGTGGAAAGCTCGGACACTGCTACGCCAACGGCCAGCCCACGTACTGACATCCCCTGTGACTAAATTTCAAAACGTGAAAGGGCACTTTTTAAACCTGTAGCAGATGATACCGTTGATACACCCGTAGCAGACGAAATACTCGGCGAGCGCGGGCGGCGGAGCGGAGTGATACAAAAGTGCAGGCGAGATCACGTGACCTGTTGCCGGCATGTGGTTGGCTCCGGCCACCCGTAGCTTTGGCTGCACTTGGACGGAAACTGAAACGAAGTCTAGTGGCTTTGGCCAAAAATTTTCGAATTGAATATAGAATAATTTCTTCGAACCTTGTACTACTGTGCTCCATGCTTAAACAAAAATTCAGCTGAACTCGTGAAGGTTGTTCCTAACCTTCCAGCTGTCCACTTCTAAACTCAGTTAATTTTAAAATATAGCTATTTATGAACTCTGTCATGTAAGCAACAAATTTGTCACAGACATCCTAATTGAGGAGACTTAATTATAAATCTTGTTGCTATAAACCAATATTCTTTCTTCAGTTTTAAATTTGACAAAGACAAAACAAGCACGAATGATGAGCACGGGTTATCAAGACATCGCTACCTAACATATACTCGCATAATCGCGGCGGGTTAGCCCCATTGAGGGCACTTCTGACCAAGCGCTTGTGCTCTGCGGGGAGGCAATACCTGCAGTGCACGGATGCTCAGTGTGAAGCGCACTCAACGGGGATTGCTCTCCGCGATCAACACTTCAAAAAGTGTGAATATCGTTTTTAATCTCGAAGCGAATATCGAATAGCATATATTATGAAACTACTAAGTCAAACCCATTTATAGCAAACAGTGGGAAACGCTACGATCAGTTCGATTATAGCAAGTAGTTCGATATAGCAAAAACATTTACAACGAACTTCCACGATGCTTTCGTTGTAAGGCGAGAGCTTCTCTTTCTTTCTCATCTCTTCACTTCCGCCTTGTAACAACGCGCTGAAAAGCATTTTCTTTTTTGGATGCCCGCAGAGTTTGTTTTTTTAGCTTATCTCCTCTTCGTGGGCAAACGCCTTATAATGAAAAGTTTTTTTTTTTTTTTCTGTGCGTGCATGCAGAGTGTATTTTTTAGTTTTCTCCCCTTCTGAATTGCTTCTCTTCGCTCCATTTTGTTAGCAACTTGAGCTTTTGGAACTTTCTTTCTTTCCTACTTCTTTTTGGGGGAAGGGACAGGCTAGAAGACGATTGTCGACGCATTTTTTTCAAGCCTTCCCGGGGGGGGGGGGGGGAGAGTTTGATATAGCCAATATGTTGTTCGTTATAAAAAGTACTTTTTACATGCATTTTTATTTAAAGTTTTCGTGAGTTCGATATCGACAATAATTCACTGTACGTGGGTTCGTTCTAAACGAGTTTCACTGTATTTAAAACTGAATATTCGCGCAACCCTATAATATTTTCTTTAATGTCACGAAACTTGGCGCTGGAAGAGCTCTGGGGCTTGCTTTGCGCAGGTGGTCCGAACATAAACAAATACACATATGAAGCATCAAATGATAAACAAGTGGTAAATAAAAAAAAAAAACATTTGGGGGATTATTTTTGCATAAAAAGTTGTCGTAGCGGAAGCGGCCCGATTTAAACCGTCTCTATTTTTTGTTCTCTCCCCCTTTGGCAGCACGGACAACAACGCCCAGGAGGCTATAACGCGCCTGGGGGACATGGGGTTCAAGAAGCGGGAGGCCCCCCTGCCGAGGGGCACGCCCGCCAAGCAGGTCCCCAAGCCCCCCGTCGCTGAAGCGCGCCGACCGTCCCAAGCACATCCGCCCACCAAGGCCGACAGGCAGAAGTGTGAGAGCCCTCGCTTACACTCAAGGCCGGCTCACATATCTGCATTTGCCCACTGAGCTGGTTTAAAGAACACACTGCCGCCATATATCGAGCATCCTTGGAAACACCTCCAACCTGCCTAACGGAATATGTTGCTATATATATTTTACGCTTCATTCTTTCACCGTGGGTTCAAAGTAATACATACTGGCAGCGTTGTAAGCAATCCATTTGATCTCGCAAATACCGGATACCCTTCGGCCCTGGAATACCTCCAATCTGCGTAGGAGGTGTTCCAGGGCTACCTGATCGATGGCGCTCTTTCGTCGTAAGCGGTTACGAGCACAATGCACTCAATCGCACAGAAATGCGGATGAGCTAACCGGCCTTCAGTCACTTTCATGCTCACTTAGCCACGCTTGCTCACTCGCTCAAACTCTTTCACCAACTAGCAAATATGGTGCTACAGTTGGCATCTCTCTCGCTCATTCCTAACCCAGCGATAGCCGGGTTACGTGAGAGTGTGTGACTGTGGTTGACTCATGCACCGTCAATGACGGTTCTACGAAGGCACGCCATAGACAGATTTCACTAACGAAGTGAAGGTAGGCAGGCTGGTATAAGTTCACAACAAACGTCAGAGACAAAAGGTTTTCCGAACTTGCCGAGGTATGAGTTAAACCAGGTGCAACTTCCAATAAACTCGCGTCTGTGTTTGAGGCTTCCATGTTTTCCCGTCCGTGTGTTTCATACCCCCAGTCTTGGGTGATCACTGTGAACTGAATACGTCGTCATTCGGGCCGGCTATTGCAAGTTTGGTGTTTTTATGCATGCCCGTGTCGTTTCCGGTTGGCTTGATGCAACAAACGGAGCAGTCGAATCTCGTTAATTCAAACTCGAGGGGGACCAAAAATTTCTTTGAATTACAAGGAATTTCCTCCCATAGAGACGCATAGGATGGGACCTGCATGTTAGTTTGAATTATCTGCAAGTTTGAATTAAAAAAGTTTGAATTAATGAGAGTCAACTATAATGCGTGTCTCGAATTGTGTGGTTCTCTAACATGTTGTGTCATGTCTCGGGACGTGGCCGATGCAGTGGTGTCTAGGATCCACGAGCAGTTCCCAGCAGTGTCCCAGACGCTGGTGAACATGGCCCTGGAGAGCAGCCAGTTCAATGAGGAACGAGCCATGCAGTTTCTGCGCGCCATGACGCCCCAAGACAGGTGACATTGGCTTTCGACGACACCCGTTGTTCGCTCCCGTTCAAACTTCACTTCCAAATACCCAAGGGGTTTTATTTTGGTCACTGTTAAAGCGGGAGCGAGAGATAATTTGCGTCTCGCAGAGCGAGTGAAGTTAGCGCTCATAGACAGTTTGTCTGCTAATGACAGCGAAGAATGCAGTGCATCTGCTACGAAGTGCCATTTGCAGACGGAAATCAAACAAGAAAACACCTTACGTTGTCTGCTAACAGTTCGGAAAATAAGTTGATCGTGTGCTGCGAATTGAGCAAAGTGAAATCGGACACAGGCTGAAATTGTGATCGTCTACCATTCCGCATTGAAAGCCATTGACAACCCATGCTTTGTTTGCAAATCTCGAGTTGTTCTGCCTTTTGTACTCAAGCCGACATTGACCGGTGGATGAAGGTGTACTAAGGACAAGCACATCAGAAGCCGCAAAACCTCTCTCATTATTTCTGTGTTGGTGAGACGTTCTCTCTAAAATATTGATGGATTGTGAGCTTGCAAACGGCTCAAAAATCTCTCATTGATTGATTACGTGCAAGCTGTGGCACCATGTCCAATCACGAACCGAGAACAATCTCGCTCTTGACCAAAATCTAACCCCAGGGGTGCTAAAAGCTTTTTTTCTCAATATCTGAAATCATGTCTTATTCAATGCGTTAGCATGTATTGCCCTGGTGCATGCAGCCGTCTTTGGTTTCAACTGGACCGGACAGTGGACTGAACTGGTGTCGTGATGCCGTGCCACAGTTCCCGCCATGGTCTTTTGCTTTGTTTGTTCGCTCGTTGCGTCCACTTTCCCTTTTAAAAAACCGCTTAAATGAAAGAAAAAAAAATTTTTTAACCAATCTAGTTGGGACACGCGTGTCAAAAAATTAATTTTACACACAAAAAAAAGTTTTTTTAGAGCAATATTGACGGCGCGAGATGTGATTTTGTCGGTAGTCACCTCCTTTCCACTTGTTTTCTCTCTCGACACTTCTCTCAACAGAAGAAGTGGGTCGGCTTCGCCTTAACGTTGAGGTGGAAAGAGCGAATGACCGTTCCATGACATCATGGACTTTGCGTGCAGAATTTCAAATAAATCTCTCACCGTCAATATTGCTGCAAAAATGATTTTTTCGCATAAAATTTATTTTTTGAGACGCGTGTCCCAATCAGACAGTTTAAAAAAAAAAACCTTTTCTTTTCAGGGGTTCTTTAAGGGGGAAACAGTCTTCTCGCACGATTCCAATGTTGTGCCACTGTTTACGCGCACTCCTCTAAAAGCTGTGGTGGTTGCATCCGAAAGCGCCGATGCCTGGAAGAACAGACTGGCTGTCTGAAGACAATGAATGCCTGTGCTAAATGCTAACGCATTTCATTGAGAATCGGTGTAGCCTCAGTAGCGATTTCGGCATCATTTTTTAATGCGATAGCGTTAAGGAGTTTGTGTCGCGGAAAAGCCGGTGTCGGTGGCGGGAAAATCCTGATTGGTCGATAGGGTCATGACGTCACAGCCACATGACCTCCGCGCGGGAATTTCAAACAACTCGCAATGCTCACATGAAACGTGACATCATGCATGGAATGAAAGTGATTAAAAAACATGACATGTTATGCGAATTAAAGGTCGCTGCATGTCTCAAATGATTTCATTTTATAAAGTAATTCATTTGTCTTAAAGAAATATCTAGAGAATTTTAGGTGAGATTCAAACCCACGACTTTTCTGTTGCGAACCAGACACGCCACTGACTCGACCATGTCCGCCACACTTCCTGCTCACTGGCAGGAAGAGCATGAGAAGTGAATGAGAAGGCGATGCGAACAGGGCCTGATACCGCTATCGCGTTCCACTTTTAAAGGCGAAGCTTAAACGTCCTCCAAGTTATAATATCGCAGTTAATCTTGAAGCAAATGTCGAACAGTGGAAAATTCTAAACTACTATTTAAACATTCGCATACCCCTACTTGGTTTACATTATTAAGCTTTGCGAAAGAGAAACTGAAAGGAATAGTCCACTTCTATTCTCGGAATTGCACCTCGTAAAAGAAGCTTTGGCTCAGTGGCATTGCGTGTGAGTATGCTTGGGTCATGCAATTGCCAGTATGCCTTTTGAGGTGAGAAACATTTCAACCCACTGTTGTTATACAGCCCTTTGAGGGGAGAGAGCCGTGTTGCCAATTTAGCAGTTTTCTGAGTTGTCTAGTGGGAAAGATTGCTGTTTAGTGGTTGCATGATTTTCAGCACTCTTCAAATCCCGTATATTAGCGTGTTTTCTGGTGGTCTAAAATGTTTTACACTTTACATTTATCAATCGTAAATAGCTTAGTTTTTGTGGTAAGTTAGTGTCATGGGGTCATTATTTTTTATTATCCCAATAAAATTGTTGTCAGCGAAAATTACGCTTGCGACGCCATTGAGATATTATGGGGGCAAACATTGAAACATGGTGTTCAAACAGTCATTCTTGGCCTGCGCCTTAAATTTAGGGGTTTATACAGTGTATTCGGACCACCTCCGGCCACCATGACAGGGGGAGAGGAATACATCTGTTCTCCAATGTTTACATTGCATTTGGGTGGGTCCGTGACGGCTCTTGGTTCTCTAGCGAGGAATTGCGTGAGAGCTACGCTCTCGAAATGCCCCATTGTCGTGCTTTTACGTTTCCGATGCACACCGGCGCAAACAAAATGCCAGAAATTAAGTTTCTCGATATTGCCGCGTGCTTAGCGGTAACCCAGTGTGCACTGCACCCGACTGTCGTGCAGAGGTCCCGGGTTCGAATCCTGGGACCGGCAGATTTTTTATTTACTCCTAAGACGACGCTTCTAGAAAATTCGAGAAGGTCGTGGTTAGTTTTAGAACAGAATGTTCTAGTACGGAATGTTAGAGTACAGAATGTTCTAGAAAGGAGAATGCTATAGAAGGAGCCCCACGTGGCCTTATGCAGTCAATTATCGCTTGCACTCGACCCTGTTGTATCGCCGACACTCGACGCCTCCGACGTGCTGTTACACTATGTCCCTTTATTTTGGGCACAAGTTCGCCCCATTAAGCGTTTATTTTGTTCAGTTTTACTTAGCCTAGTCACCTATTTTTTGTGACAATATAGCTTGGGTGATTACAGGACGACGGCGTTAAGCAGACGGTATTCGCCTACTTCAATGTGCTGCCGATGGATGGCGCAACGTGAGAAATGAAAGGAAGCGGCGACTAGTCCGACCATCTCTGTACAACGACAGGTGCCAACCAGACCATTACAGCACGTAGAAATGCAAGGTGACACGGAGCTCTGGGAAAGAAACTTTGATCACCAGAACACATTACAGAGATTCGCGTCACACTGAAGGAAGCATAATAAAAACTTTTGGGAGATTGTCTGCTAAAACCAAGATGAGACTCGGCGACCCCTGCAGTGGAGCTGGACGCATATCTTTCGCACCTGGGGGACATAGGTTCCCATCGCCGATGCCTTGCTGTTCACAAAGTAGTTTAAGGACTTTTTAAGTCATTCTTAAGTATATATGGGCCAGGTGGCTCGAATGGGTGGTCGTGAAGATGCACCCACAATCCCCTTGGCAGATATGTCATTTCTTTGAGGAACAGGTGCTCGTTCTTCTCATCCGAGGGATCAGGAAGGCGTGTCAATCCAGCATAAGTAAATTTATTGAGGTACCGCAGTTGGTCCTCGGCGGTGAGAGTTTTAAAGTATGTGCTACTCACTGCGGGTTCTCACAAAAAAAGCAAAAATTATGGTCAACCGAAGGCAACATACTCCCCCCGGATGTTTGACCTTGTTGGTTTTTGTTTGCCGTCAATTACCCTGTATAGCGGTTTTCTGGTATTCCTTTAGCGGGTTTTCTTTTTTTTATATTAGACGTACACCCCTTCTATATTATATTAAAGAGGGGGTGGCAAGGAAGATTTCCAACCTGGCTGGAAAATACTTTACGGGTGTCTCTCCGGTGTGTCCCGCAGCCGTCCCCTGCCCGGAGGAGAGGCCGTGCTGGAGGTCCCCAGGGGCACCCCTCCCGTGCCGCCCCGGGCTCGCCACGCCTCCCCCGCCCAGGCGGACAAGGGGCCGCCCGCCTTTGCCAAGCTCACCCCGTCCAGCCTAGCAAAAGGTGGGCATTGATGCTTACCGTCCCGCTGTCTCCTGGCACCCCGTATTGTGCATCATACTCCTGTATCATGACCCTTGGCAGAAAGCGTTACACTACGCTAAAAATGTACTGATTCTCCCGTTTTATGAGACGGAATGGTTGACTTAGGGAAGTGTACTTTTTGAGCCGCATCAGCCGCTGCCTCTAGCTTGCCGATGCGAAGCTCAATGCACATGCCACGAACGCGCCACATGCGGTGCGTGATTAAGAACTGAACCCCACGCAAAATGAAACTAACAGAAAACGAAGCACAACAAAAGTGTGCAGTGCATGCTCGACAAGGTCGAGAAAACGATTTTTTACAAAATGTTATCTCCGGTGATAGAATTTTTGTGCGAGGACATTATCTCTGTCCCTTGGCTCTTTCTGTCAATTGTGATGATTGGCTATCTGCATGCTCTGTGAGAAAGTGGATGCACAGCATTTGCTTATGAGCAATGTGTCTTTTTTTTATTAGAGTAAAAAACGGTAAGTAGTCGTGACTTTTTGAAATTGCCACCATATTGTTGGCACGTCGGACGAGGTTTTTCGGAAGGGTTATTTTGAACTCCTTTTTGTTTTTCTGATTTTGTAGACGAGTTCTGCTTCAAGTGTTAGGTTAGAATACAAGAAATTACCGTGTGCTATACAGAGCCTTAGATTTCTCTCGGTCAGTCTGGGTCTGCCAGTGCTTTGAAAAAGCACCGAGTTCACGAAGCGTACTAGGAAGCAAGGTAAAATGTACCTCCGGCATGCCTTTCTGTGTTGGTTCTTTCAGAGGAGTCTTCCAAAGAAGGCACACAAGCCAAAATGCTGAGGTGAGCCTGATCTCCCATCCACTCCGGGTTTGCGCTTCTGCACGCTGAGTGTCATCTACGGGCTGTCGGGACGCTCACTATTTTTGTCGTGTGTCACAGCGACAAGGCCACTTCTCCGCCTCCCAAATCTGCGAGTGAGCGGTCGTTCCGGCCCAAGTTCCTGCGCAAGATCTTCAAGTAAGCCACTTTTCGAGAAACTGAACTACTAAAGTAAAAGGAAAAAGCAAGACTATTCTTGCAGACAACTTTCTGTGGCATTTCAGAAGAAATGGAGAGTGGGCGTGCGCACAGCTTTGATCGGTGCTCAAGGTGCGTGAGAGCCTGTACACCTGTAGCTGACTAAATAGCCACAGAAAGTTGCCTGTGAGCATAGGGGCTTGCTGATTTGATTTTCAGCTGCCATCGGTGTCTGCTAACTCAAGCAGCATGAAAGAAAGTGCCTTATTAGATGCAGTGTTGGAAAGTACTTTAGGTACATTGTACTTAAAGTACAACTTCAATTAGCTTTAGAAAACTTGTACTTTATTTGAAGTACATTTTTTGTGCATGTACTTATCCTTTACTTCAAGTATTTTTTTCTGGTACTTTCCTAGGAAAGTACAACTCCTGACTTTATAGTACATTCCCCTAATTTGGTCTTGGTAAGTTTGTATCACAAAATGATGCTTTGTCAACTCTGAAGAAATACTGGGAGGCATATTCTACTCTCGTCAGAAACGGGAGCAGATGATGCAGCGCTCCTTTTTTTCTGGGGGCGGCTTTCCCGTAGCTTTGCGAACTTTCACTACTTCTCGCTCGATCAGCGCAAGGCGAGGAGGTTAAAAATATTGGGAGAGAACAATTAATCATGATGTAACAACTGAGGCTGTGATGCGAAAAAATAAAGAAACTTTCAAGTCGAAAAGAAGACAACAGAGGAGAAAGTCTCACTGTTTTGAGACATTCTCCTCTGTTGTCTTTTCCCTCGACTTGAAATTTACCTTATTTTTCCGCACCACAGTCTCAGCCTCAGGTGTCAAATTATGATTAATGATTACCAGCTCGCCCGCACACATTGTTTTTTCGTGAAGGAGAGGACGCTCCTCTACGAGAGGATTGCTTGCAGAAGCTATGGGGCCGACGTGCTCTCTCCTAGAACGTTTAAGTCCCTTGGGTGCAACAAGCCAGTACAAATTCAGAAGTCGGACTTCTGAATTTGGTGCCATTTCTGAAAATAACTACTCTGTGGCCGCAACTTTATCTAATATTTGCCGCCATTTTCGAAAATAAGTGATGCACCCTGATTACCCCTGGGGCAATGCTTACCAGTTAAAAAATCGCTGTATAGGGGAATGAAAGGGCATCATGAAAGATTAGTATGTTAAAATGTACTTGTACATTGCACCCGGTGTACTTACTGTTTTACTTGAAGTACATCACCTCTCATTTAGTACTTTGTACTTTACTTCAAGTATGTTTTAGGTGTACTTTACCCGACACTGATCAGATGCCACTTGCCTTAGTGCTCAGCGTGTGTGATTAGGTCGTCCGGGTTTTGAGTTGGAAGCAAGTAATACAGTAAACTCGCGATAATTCAAACTCTGATATTTCATACTAACGATTAATTCAAACAAATTTCAAACTTTTGGTTGTTCCGCTATGTTTTTAATGTATTTATAAGCCGCTTTATTCAAACGGCATTTTCATGTAATTCAGATTTTTTGCTCTAGAGGCCCCGTTGAGGGCGCTTCTTTCCTGAGCACTGGTGCACTGCAGAAAAACAACACCCGTGGAGTTCGTTTCTGCGGGTGTTGCTTCTCTGCAGTGCACGAGTGCTATGTAAGAAGCACACTCAACGGGGCTAATAGTTTAGACTTTTCTTGCGGATGAACAAGCTTAATTTTGTTTTGAGGTGTCATGTGTTGTCTGAACAGTCCACAATAGAAAACATTTTTGAGGGATGAATAAAGTCATACATTTCACTAATATTTCATGTGTAGCGTACCTGCTTATGCTTAGTAGGCCTGTGTAGAAGAAATTAAGTGTCTGCTTTGTATCTGTAGCTATCCATATAGCAAATCATAATTTTATCTTTCATCAGATTTAGATTAATTTCTGATAATTCAAACAAAATCCGTGGCTTCCTGAAGTTAGACTTAATGAGCGTTTACTGTACTATATGTTTTTGTGATGAATGTTCTTAAATGGAGTACTTCAGTACTGGAATACTGGTGCAGCAGAGTTTGTTTTCCTGCAGGTTCTCTAAGGGCACCAGCACCCAGGAGGACCAGCAGCAAGCCTCGACCCGCATCTGCCCCAAGGGACCCAACTCGAGTCTGCTCAGGGGACCCAACGACGGAAACCTCCTGTGAGACGACGCCCTGCTCACATCAAATACCCCACGGTTCTGTTGGTTTTGAGATACCGCACCCACTTCCGCAAGCTTTTTGGAAATGGAGCTCACGCTTCTACTTGCCGTCGAGGAAAAGTCGAGCAACCGGTGGCCACTTTACGTAAGGCGACGAACGAACGAGAAGGCAGAGGCGACTTTCAGATTCTGAATAGCAAGTGTACGGGGTTGCCGAGAACTGTATTTGGCGTTCGGAATCCCATTGCAGCTGGCAGTTTGGGTCTGAGAGTCACCTGGGTCTACCACTTCACCGGTCTCTCCCCATAAATCACGATAGATGGTTTTTCCCTGCGAGGTCGACTAAAAAATTACGCGAACGATCACACGACATGATGCAAATGGACAGCACCAGCTGGTGTGACATTTTGATGATATGGTGTCGCGATTGACTGAGAATTCCGGTGATGTTGCATCGTGCAGTGCTTCGCGTAAAGCACGAAAAAAACCACACACAGAACAGCTAGCACTAAACAGTCTCTCGCGGACGTGCTGCACAGATTGCTTGGTTGCACCAGCGTGACCATTCTTCACTCGGTAACATTCTCTTCTACGTGCCGCTTCACATTCACACACGGCGTGATCTTGATGTCGAATGCATTGTATCCTAACCCTCAGGGTGAAATCGGCGGTGCCTACACATGGACAACATTTTCTCTCACGGGCGCATTTACACCGTCGAACAGCCGCTGCTTGCTCCGGCGTATGCTTCGGCCACCCCATTCTTGCGCGCAAAGGCTTAGAACTCCGAGGGAGAGGGCGACCATAGGCGAGAAAGAGCAGGTGGCGAGGAGCAGGATCATGTGACCCTCGGTGCAGTCGCAATCGGCTGAACGCACTGCACCGTGACTATTATCAGTGAGAGGGCGAGGGTATCACGGCTGTACTCGCCCTCTCCCAGCGCCAAAGCCACCTGCGACAAACCCGCGTGTGCTCCGTTCGCCCAGTACAAGTCCAGTGCACTTGATGCTGTAAAAATAAATTTGAAGATCATCTCCTTAGACATAAGCGGGGAGAAACAGTTGTAATGGGTAGCTTACAGAGTTGTGCCAGTAATATAGTACATCAGACTTGTTCGCGCTGTATCTACTGTGTCAGATTTTATTATAGAAAGGTTTAGGTAAGGTCGTGCAGAGCACGGCATGGTGAGCGCTACAGGAGCAATTGCCAATATTTTCCATTTTTTTTTATGTCTTAATGTAATCGCAGTAATCAAATGTTCATAGTTTGTGGTGCGCGTTCATCCCAAACACTAGCTTAGATGGTAAACTTTGCTATTCCCCGATGCTCTACACGAGCCAAACTCGAAAAAAACGGCAACACTGTGTTTGCGCTAACTGTTTCGATCAGCATACAGTAGAACCTCGTTAATTCGAAGTCGGTCAGACTGCGAAAACTTTGCGAATTAAGCGGATTTGCGAATTATCCAAAAATGAAAGAAAACGACTGAAAATTGTGCGCGAAGCCTTGAATCTTGAAGGAAACATTTTATTCAAAACAAGTAGTCAAAACGAGAGAACATCACCCGAAGTATAGTCGGCGATATGGGACTGCCGTGTTCTGTAATTAGCGGCGCCGACCATCATATTTTCAAGAATGCTAAATAGGCGCAACATTTCAGAATCACTGCCGATATATTACACAAAGCTGCGGACGACACTCAGCGACTGTATAACTTCCCCTAGATGACAATGATGAGCCGCCCGAGGCGGCTCATCATTGTCATCAATCTCTGCCGTCACACTCAGTGATTTCGCTCTCAAGGTCCGCGTAGCAGGTTTACTCATTCTCTTCCATGTTTAAGTGGTCTGTGAAACTTATGCCAACCAACTCACTGTCACTGTCCTTAATGCGGGAGCAAAGCTCCTCTCCCTCATCGTCAATCCCAGGGACAATACTGGCACTAGCATTGGCGGTATCCTCCTGCTCCACGGCCGGCCGCACGTAAGCGATTTCGCGAGCGATGAGACAAGCGACGGCGACCCTCTTCGCTTTTGCTCGGTCATTCTCACGACGAGGCAAACCGCATGAAAGCGACGGTAGCGAGCGACCATGGCGATGAGCCGTTGCTTGTCGCTGACTCTCGCCGACGTCGCTCGCAAAATCGCTTACACGCGGTTCAGTAATGGCCCAACCACAGCCCCACAGCGGCGCGGTGACAAGGATACCGATCACTGACTCCAAGCAAAAAAAAACAACAAAGGGACTACTAAGCGCGTGGACCAGCAAACAGGAAACAGATCAGTGAAGACGCACGCCATCTTTGTTTTTGCTGCCGAATCTGGTAGTCGATTGGCGCCACCTAGCAACTAAAAATTGAACCTGGAAGACCAAATCGGCGAATTAACCGGGTAGGCACGCGCGGAGTGCTCAGATTATCCGGTCATATTTTCATGAGAAGCCACGGGACCGTGGAAATTTTGCGAATTATACGGGATTCCGAACAAGCCGAGATCGAATTATCGAGGTTCTAGTGTACTTCGCTCTAAGTGTGCATAATCTCGAACATAGTGATTGGTGGGCCCTTCCTGCGATTGGCAGAACACGTACGACCGAGAAGCAGACTGGCGCTCTGCCCCCCCGCAGGAGAGAGTACACCCCGTGGCAGGGCCCGGACCCGGACAACCGGCGTGGGCCGGACCCCAACCTGCGTCGGGGGCCGGACCCGAAGAACCTGGCCACTAAGGAGGCGGGTGCCAAGGCCAGGGGCCCCCAGCTGGGGCTGTTCCGCAGGGGGCCCCTCCGGGACATCACCTTCCGGTCCCTCCTCACGGGCTCCTCTTCTTCCACAAGCAACAACTCTTCCGCCGCCTCCGATACCACGCCCCCTCAAGGGCCAAAGACCCCGGCCCCACGAGTGCTGCAGTCACAGTGATTTATTATTTCTCGATTGGAGCGCAACCTTTTTGGGAAAAGGGTTCCCGCGCAGCCAGTCTTTCGTGGAGCATCTTTGGCTAACGACGAGCTTTGGAGAACACTTGGATCCAAAAACTGTGATTTGCGTCGGAACACTCCGCAACCGAAATGTCATTCTCTGTGCCACGGCGCAAGCAACACTTTTGGCTCTAAATGTCGTCTCTGTCTCGCCGTTTGCCAAGCCCAGCGAGTCACGAGGTCTGTGAAATGCTTGTAAGGGAAAATACTGCCACGACTGGGCTTTCGAGTGTACGAGCCGTGGTCAGTGTCCCGGTAGATACCATTATCGTCGATTCGTGTGTCACGTCTGCCTCGGCGGTTGCTGGGTGCCTTTTGTAGGTCGTGCTCCGCGGCAATGAATGTGCGGGATCTTTGATCAAAAGGTTCCCTCCTGCTCTAGTCCGTACAGGACGTAGAAATTGGCGTTGACGTTTGCTTTGTATTCTTAAGCTTTCCTTCCACCTGTCCATGCCATTGGAGTCGATTGATGCACACACAAAAACTGTGAGGCACCTCATTTTTCAGAAACATTCCAGTAGGGTGTGTTTGTTTCCCGTCTGTTTTGCTCGATACTGGAAAAATGCAGTATGTTTTTTTTTCATAACAGAAGTTGTGCCCGGAAAGCCTATTCGGAACATGGAGTGAAAGATGCATCACTGTCCTTC
The DNA here is from genome assembly GCA_013358835.2 of Ixodes persulcatus. Classification (NCBI taxonomy): domain Eukaryota; kingdom Metazoa; phylum Arthropoda; class Arachnida; order Ixodida; family Ixodidae; genus Ixodes; species Ixodes persulcatus. Next base: position 67,947 of record JABSTQ010011170.1, read on the forward strand.
CACTCTTTGGCATGATTTGTGCTTCATAGAGAACAAATGCAACTAATCGATAGTGTTAAAAGAAACTGATGACAGTTTTCCATGTAATTCTGGGCAATCCGGGCTCTCAGAAGCGCTACTCGTAGAGTTTTCTTTCTCTGTTGCACCGTCCTTTGTCGAACATTTTATTGCAACTTGTTTCCATAGCCTTCAAAGTTTACATCATTTGCAGTTAAGCTGTAAAATCGTTGCTATACTTCTGCAGTCTCTCCCAGCATATCTCATACTTCCCGACTTGGAAGACAATGTTTATAATTTTATCACCTTAATATACCGAGAGTTAACCCACCCCCAAAAAATAGCTCACCCACTGTGTTCGGGGTTGTTAGTGTAGGAAAGGGGCAAATGAACTGATGTCACGGAACAAGTAAAGTCCGTGACGCCTGCCTCAAGACACAGGGCAAGTCGAACCAGCGCAAAAAAGTGTCGTGAACACACGATCGTGTACCGAGCGGTTTACCGCACAACGACTGCTTCTTTCGCAACTAGGTGATGCGAAATGCGACTGATGTAGGCAGAAGTAGATGAAGAACCAAGTCGAGCATTTGTTTCTCGGGGCTCTTAGGTGTTTTTAGCTAGGCTCCCCTCTTTGTTGGTCTAATTCGGCTTCCAAGGGGGAACAGTGGTGCACCTTTCGGAATATTACGGTAATGCTGGAATCGTAAGGACTGTTCCTTTCCTACAGCATCTTTTACTCCCAAGCAACTCTGCACGACCGCATAGGTGAACGGCTTTCTTGAGTTTGTTCGACAAGCATTTTCTCGAGTTCAAAGAGGAGACGCTGTTCACTGGAACTTACGACTGCCATGCTGGTCACTGTCCCCTCAAATGGAAGTGAAGCGCTGAGTCCCACCTGCATATAAGATACTATTTTTCCAGGTTGTGTAAAAAGGAACAGGGGAGCCTGAATCGCGACACGTTGCAGCAGAGAGGCTTTTTCGTACGAAACGGCTGAAAAGCTTGCCAAGTTGTTAGGCATCGTTTTAGAGAGCATCGAGATCATCGGCGTGGAAACATGAGGGCTTTTGCAAGGCATCTGAGGAACTTCGAGGATTCTGCTTTTCCAACTCTGGCGACGGGATTATGGCCGTCCCCTTCTATACCCTTCATTCATCTGGCTCATCACCACATCTTTTCGGGCCTACTTTTTGAGCTTTATACGGTCTGGAGGCCGATGTACATAACAAACTAGAGGATAGCACATATATAAATATACATATAATATATATTTTAGAGAGCCCTATGACAGAATGACTGCCATTTTTACTTGGTGTTCCTGTGTGCATGTACACATACAGTAGAACCTCCTTGATACACTCTTGGTTATATGTTTTCCCAGTTATTATGACCTTTCCTTCTCTTTCACCGGCACGCACACACACGCTTCTACCATGCTCGATGGCTGGCTTTCTCCCCCTCCAAAGTTTACTTTCACATGGAGTTTGCAGCGCACACGTGTTTAGCTTTACCGCTTTGCACCGGCGTGCCAGGAGCAGCAGCTGACGCGGAGGAGCTTCTGAGTTAGCTCAATGGGCTCAGCTATTTTGCTCGCTCTTAGGAGTCAACATTATTTGGACACGATTTCATATTGTGTCCAAAGGATGTTGACCTTAATTTTAAAGAACAGTTCCGAAAAAAGGTTGACCTGTATTTGCATAAATATGGTTGTACTCCACAGCCGCGAACGTTCACGTGAAATTAAGTTGCTATCAGAGAGTCGCCTCTCGTCGCATCTATAGACGTCCAAAAGCATTATTGCTGGTTGCGTTTTCCCATATTCTTTTCTCGCAATGCCCCGAAGAATGTATCAGTGAGGTTCTTCCGTATTAGCCCCCCATTGTTTCCTGTGCGTCGTACACGTAACGCGATTTCCTTTTGCGAGCGCCTCGAGTCAGCATGATTCTGGGTAAATGGGTTTGGCCGCGTACCTACCAGATGAGGCAGAATCAGTGTCCTATTTCCAGTTGAGTGCTCGGTCCCAGCAAGGACTGGACTGCCTAGCTTGCACGTACTGCGTGACTAGGTTTGTGGAGTCGAGATATCTTGCGCCCCAGAAATGAAGTTGGGAGTAGCAAAGTGTTTGGTTCTAGACTAGATCTAACTAGCATACTAGGTAGCAATTTGAACTATTTCCCCATTACTGGGGAAGGATGCTGGAAGACACAAAAAACAGGATGTTGAAGCTTGTATCTTTGCATTGTGCGTCCAACTGCAGCATAGCCACTTCAAAAACGTAGCTTATAAATTTGAATTTTTCTTTAATTTTTGAAACATATTTTGAGAGAAAAAAAAAAAAATCTCTACAAGCCTCAGTTGTCTTTTTTTTTTTAGGCACTTTGATACAAGATTTAGAGCAGTGACTGTTTTTTTGGGAAAAACAGTCACTGCTCTTAGTAGTTGAACCGTATGCACAGAAAAAGGAGTTTGAAGTGGGATTACTTAGAAAATGCTTGAAATAACACATAAAGAGATCAGTGCAAAGAAAACAGACAGCAAGATGTCTTTTTTGTTTCCATGTTTTGTGTTATTTGTCATACAAACAGAACCGTCAACACTTTTTAAGTGTGCGGCGATTGTTACGGGCACCCCTTACATTCTATGGTTTTGCTACGAGCATCAGACTTTGTTCTGAAGTACTTACGAATATGAGAAAAGTAATTTTCAATGGACTTTGAAAAGTTTGAGGAAAAATAATGAAAAGTGGAGCCTCAGATTCACCTTTGTCTGATGAGATGTGGCGACAATGGCCTTTTGGCACGTCTTTGCTAGCTATGTTTGTTTTCCTTAGCTTCTGTAAACAAAAAAGTGGTATCTTGTCTGTACATAACTACTATGTGTATTGTTTTTCTGATAACATCCTTCCAGGAGAGAAACCTGTCCTTATTCGGATGGGGCCCTTGTCCATTTTGATGCCATGTTAGGTTTAAAAGCAATGCAGTGGTCATCGTCCATCTTGCTCTCTTCACGACCACTCATCAGGATAAGTTCAGCCACAGCACAAGTTTTTGCAAGCACGTTGCCAGGACCTCTAAGTGGCAAAAGCTCATTCTCTACCTGTAACTGTTTAAAGAGACAACGGGAATTCAGAAATTTTTTGGAGATGGTACATTTCTAAAATAGATGGGACACAAAGTCTTACACATAGTACTTTCTGTATCTTTTTTTTTTATTTGATTAGAAGACACAAGTGTCCTATCTGATGCATGACTGAAGAAATGAAATCTTGGTTCGACAACGTTCAACTAATGTTTCAGGCTAAGAAGTGCAAAAGATCCCTAGGGATAGTTTTCTTTAGATATATTTTTGTTTCCAAATGGGACACTCACTTTTGTGCATTGTGCACATGGCATGTTGTCTTCGGTGTTTGTCAAATTAACTTTATGTTGGTAAAATATGTGCACCCTGCATGATTTTTGTTAAAACATTCCTACGAAGTATTTCTTATCGATCTAAGACTTCGTTACATAGGTGACACTCGAAAATGATGTTCCAGCGAGTGATGCCATGCGCATTTTAGCGCGCTGATGCTCATCAGGCGGTAGCAGCAGGTTTTTCCACGGCAAAAGCATGGTTTCAGTTTCGAGGCATTTTCCGTCCTAATGTGTGATGTGATGTACAGGTAGAAGCAGGTCCATAGAGGCAGGCTTAGGTTCAACTCTAACCAGTGGTACTGGCTTAGCAAACGAGAGAGTGGCCAGAAGTACTGAAAGCTTTCCTTTCTCCCACCCTATCATGCCTCAGTCATTCAAACATGGGGAAAGGTAGATCCAGAAATGTTGCTTGCATCTGCAGTCCAGTTAATAGAACCACTACCGGATATTGTTTCAAACTTCCCAGTATTTATGACGAATATTGCGGCTCTCTGTAAAATTTCCTGGTTGCAAAACAACCATCCTGCCTTGACTAATTCGTTTTAATTTGGCAACCTCTCAGTGGGCAGATCGTTGTTACCTTTATGCTAAACCTCTAACCCAATGCAACAACATCTTCTCACATTCATTGTCATGTGTGATACAGGTTCAAGAAAGGATAATGGAAAAATAGTGTTTCCCTGCATACTGCGGCGAGCATGGTGTTGCCAAATTAAGCCATTGCCATCTCGGAATAGTCGAGATGGACGAAAATATAAAAGTTGCCGACTGGCAGTCTTCCCATCGTTCAGGATGTGAACGCAATTTTTCAAGTACAATTAATCTGCCAAACTTTGAATGAAACAGCAAACCCCACAATGTTCAAACCACTACCATTTGTGTCCATACATGTCCCATTTTCTCTTGGTTCCATGCTGTAGTTCTGGCTTTTTCTAGGACAATAAACAGACTTTTAAACCCCCACGACTAGAACTCTCGTCATTCGTCGAGTGCCTAAAGGCTGGTTCACACACTTGCGACTGCTTACGGCCATGTGCCTTAAGACCAGGAAGTCGAACCGGTCATTATTCGTTTGGTTTGGGTTCAGTAGCTTTGCACTTTATTCTGGTTCGGTTCCGATTTAGTGATGAATTTGAAACAACGGTTCAGTTATCGGTTCCACCAACTGTAAACCGGTTCAAATCGGTCTTTAAAGAGAAAAGTTCACAGCTCCCAGTCGATAAGAAAGTGTGTTCAACACTACGTCATTTGCATTTTTTTAAAAAAAGGGAAAAAAAAGGTCATTGGAAGCCTCGCTGCAGAAACTAGGACAGCAAAGAAAATATATGCTTAATTTTGTTTCGTGATCTTGACTTCTTATTGCAAACACCATTCTAGGCAAATTAAGTGATCTTAAAGGCGCTCAGAAACGGTACCGAAGTACAGTACTCGCACGTGAAGTCGGTCAGCTGGCTTGAGACGGTAGCACACACCGTACTCGCAAACTACCCACCCCACACGCCCGAACGCTTTTCTCGACTGACTGAGTTAAAGAAAAAGACTGAACGGCAGTCTAAAGATGACGAAAACAGAAGGGGAGATAAAACAATGGGCAACACGCGCTTTTGAAAAACGCACACGTACGAAAAAAAATTCTTCAAGCAGCATCGAGAGTTTTGAGCTGCTCCAAGCGCTTGGCGTCCTGGCGACTGGCGCCGCAGTGTAGGTCGTGGCTTCGCCTCTCGGCTGCTTCCAATTTCCGCCGCTGCGGAACAAACACGCCGACAGCCGTCGACTTTTTGTTTTTGACGTAAAACTATGTCTTTCTTCATGCTTTGGAGGGGGTGCACAAAGTTGGGAGGTCTATGTCACGAAAACTTAGTCATGGAAGTGACATCACAAAGATAACACTGGAGCACCGACCGAATTGTAGCACCGCGCTCCCCAAGAACGTTCACTCCCTGACGGCGCACCGGCTGTTGCCAAGAGCTGCGCAGTGCACACGTGCGTCCTTCCTGATCTGCTGGCTTGTTCTCGCGTCAACGCGACGCACTCCTTTCTGATTGAAACGGCGATAGACGTCGCTCCGGCAGCTGGGATTCTGCAATCTTCGCTCTGGACAGCGGCCTGGCTCGCATGCTCTGTGGCACAGGCAATTCACATGACTCAGCCAAGCGTTACAAACAATCGCTTGCAATTCCGCATATGCGCCTCTAAAATGGCGGCGCGGAGGCTGCACATTTGCCTTTACCAAACTCCAAGCCACGGACATTCGCTTCTTGCGCACCCAACATCGTCATGCGGTAGAGGACCATTGACGTTTCTTCAGCTGTGGTCATAGTTTTACGGAAATTTATGCGGCATAGTAAACCTATGCCCCGACCAATTTTATATTGCTGTTTACTTTTGCCCTCCTCGAGGAATATTCCTTAGCAGCAAGAAAAGAAACACACGCACAAAGAATAGCTCTTTAGCCTCTTGGCATAGCCAGATATACTCCGTTTCACCTTGCGACGTGCCACGACGGATGCAGGGAGCTAGCCGTGCCAATCCATAGCTCGAAGCTCATCGCGCGACTTCGGGCTCCTCGCGTCGCTCCGCACAACCAGAAGGGCACGCGACACTCTCCGAGCTATGGATTGGCTCCGAAGGCTCGTGGCATCCATTGCGGTCCATCGTGGGGTGATACAAAGTATAGAAGCGCGTGCCATCGCACCGACGCAAAGTTGCACTGCGCACGGACGTGAAATATTTGTTAGTTTCATCACTATTGAGCAATCTCCACGTTGCTGTTGTTTGTAACGTCAAAACTGTGCCACCGATGCCACCATCGCCAGTATGTAATTGACTTCGCGCTGCCACCCACAAGTAGGTACAGCTCGCATTTCCTTACGCCGAAGCGGTAACCGCCACAAGATTGCTCCGTTCTGGTTCGGGTTCAAGAATAAATGCTTCATTTTGGTTATGGTTTGGTTCCTGTTTGGTCAAAAGTGACATTTTTGCCCTGGTTTTCAGTTTGAAACTCTACTTAAAACCTCTTGTGATCTCTTACGACGAGAGAACACACTGGCGCCATCTATCAGGTGGTTGTGGAGTACTTGCAGTTTTCCTTTATTCCTTTTAATATTTTGCGCATCATTCTTTCTTTTTTATCTTGAAAACCATCCAACAATGTCATAAACGACCATCTCATACATAGTACATTGCAAGCCACTTTTAACGATAATGAGAAAACCCAATATTTCAATCGTTATAACCGATTATCATTGTAGTATCTGGTTTAGAAACTGATCATTTCCAGTCTAGAAACTCTAGAAACTGATCGTTATATGTGGTATCGTTATAAGTGGGTTGCACTGTATATGCATATGATCTTGCAAAGACCAGAAAACCTTCGCACTAGGGAAACACAGTTTCAGGGTCACCTCATAGATGGTGCCAGCGTGTTCTCTCGTGGTACGAGATCGCAAGAACTCTGGCGTAAGTGAACGAGGACCTTGAATGCGCCTTAAAACGTCTGCGGATGATGCGGCACTATTTTCTGTTGCATTTCGGGCCGAGCCTTCGATTGGAGTGCTCTTCCGGTGACGCAGGTCGTACTTCGACGACAACGGCTGCCGGAACTACTGCATAGCCTTCTGTCAAACGCTTGCTCGTGCGATAGAATCGATGCCACGAGCTCGCACATGGAGCTTTTTTTATGCGGATGGATGGATGGATGTTAACGACGTACCCTTTATAACGAGCGGTAGCTTGCACCATCTAGCCTAAAAACTAAAACTGAATGTGATGGTAATCGCAACGGGCGTCAGCACGAGGGTGCGAGACTTGTACTATGTTGAACAGGTTTTATTTACAAGGTCCGAGAGTGAGGTTTGGCGTCCGAAACAGACGTCCCGCCTCGACCAGGCTGGACATTTAGACTTCGTCTTCGTTCAAGAGCATGTTTGGGATGCCATTGGTTATAGGGAATTTTCTTCCAGTCTCCGGGCACACAAGCTCTCCAGAGATGACCTCGACCTGGCAAGGCAAAAAGTCGAGCATTGTTGTTACTCTGGACGGCTGCCGCAAGTGTGCTGTCCCATTCCCTCTCCTCTCCAAGATATTCCCACAGCGGTAGATCAAGAGCCCTGCATACCCGCTGATTACCCGCGGATTTCTGCAGTGAACTGGCAGATGCGGATAAAAATGAATCAGATTTGGTGGATTGCAGATCGGATGCGGATGCTAGGGGCTGCGGATATCTGCGGGTCCGGATCTACATTTTTGCTGAGGCGGCTCACAGTACAGAGTGAATAAATAAGTGATACTACGAATTGCGTCATAGAATGTTTTGAGGGAGAAAATTACTGTTTTGGAGAAAAGGAACCAATTGGGGAGAAAATTGTTCTTTATGCCAAAAAAGACCCGACTCTCGCCAAAAATCGCTCTAGAACATTCTATCTTGCCAAAAATGCTGTCCCTAGAAGAAATAAAAAACGCAGGGGCATCATTTGTCCTAAGAAAGAGCAGAAAACATTCTTTGGCAAAGAAAATTGAAAACGTACAAGACAAGAAAGTAGAAGGCCTCCTCAGCAAATAAATGAGCGACAGCGGCAACCAGACAACCGGCTAACACTGTGTCAGCGCGCATTTTTGTTTTCTCTAGAGTTGGTTAGTTGCTGACGAAGTATGTGGTTTAAGGCACGCAGTTTGGGGTCGTGTATAAAATTTAAACCGACAGGAGGTGTTGCCAGTATTGAATATTGTGATATTTTCCCAGTGATATACTCGCATCTTGCCACGTATATACGAGTACTTTGTTGCGGTGAGTGACTGCCGTTCCTCGCCCAGTTTTTTTTTTAACCTAAATTTAATGACACACACTGTTATTAGTCCATCTTGTAGTAATTTTAATGTTTAGAAAATATGTGTCTGCTTGAAGTGGGTTTTACAAAACAAAAAGAAAAAAAGAGATGAATATGTTCTTCCATTTGAGCACATCTTCTGGGCAGAATGTTGCAGACTCCCAGGATGACCTCACAACTGCTATCATCTTTCCAGCGACGCAAAATATGTCTGGAAGGATGATGGCTTATAATACAAATACAACAAAACAAAATATAATGAAATGACTTTTACCATATTCTCACTCAAAGAGTTCTTATACAAAGATAACTTAGATAAGCAAACAAAGTAAAAAGTACCATCCAGACACTTTTTTTCTTTTAAATTCCCGCTTGATTATAATGATGTAACATGAATGCACAGATTGCGGGTCGGATGCGCCTCCGAATTTGGCATATGCGGTTCGGATGTGAACACAAAGTCTGCACCATGCGGATCGGATGCAGATACAATAATTTAAGAACATTGCGGATGCGGTTCGGGTGTGGATAGAAAGTCTGCGGATGCAGACCGGATGCAGAGGACCAAACTGTTATCTGTGTAGGGCTGTATAGATCAACAACGTTCCCTGTCTAATCCATGGAAATTGTGAGCTCAAAGAGATTTTGCTATTTTTATAGATAGACAAGTTGCTTGCAGTTAGGAAGCGGGGGTATGCTGTTTCGAAAAGCTTGTTTTAGCGAACGCAGTTTTACCGACCCCAGTTTATTGAATCCTTCTATAGAAAAACCCGGTTTGGAGAAAATGGCGATTAGCATCATTTTAGAGGATTCAGCTGCCGTGAAGCGGCATGTACGGTAGGGCCACAACAGTTATCATTTTTGTAGTGAGCCGCCGCAGACTGCCGCCACGAAGTGGTTTGAACGAAGCAGGGGGGGGGGGATAAGTTAGCATGCGCACCAGTGGTACACGCGCGAAGTAGGAGTGCCTTTTTTAAATAGCGTCCCCTTTGCGATAAATGGCGTTTCTCTTAACTGAGGTTCCGCTTTGTCTAAACTGTGCTTCGATAAAATGCGTCCGTTCCCTGAAACGTGCTTCGACGAAATGGCGTTCAATCAACCGTAGTAAACCCGATAGGAAGCATTAAAAGGGTATGTAACAAAGTAATACATTTCCAGTAAATACCCCAGCGCTCACTATTTTCAGGCCATACCCACACTGAGAAATGCACTTTTATTTGTCCGTTAGTAGATACTTGTAGAAAGTGTAATTAGGCAGGCGAGCTGGTTAAATATGGACATACTAAAACCAAAAACTGAAAGGAGAGAAAAATGGGGACACTTATGACACGTCTCAACGTGCTGTGTGCTTTTTCTTTTTTTTTAGCCGTCAGTTTTGGGTTTATGTATATCAATAGATACCCCCATTCCTTTCAAGTTGAATTGCCGCGATAGATCTTGTTGACACTGAAAGGTGTAGAGATGCTGCACTGCACTTACTTCAAACAGTGCATGATGTGCCTGCTTCAAGAAGTCCTGGTCATGTTCATAATTTGGAGCCAGACTCTTGGGCAGGTCCGCAGCACAGCCGAGCTGAAACCAGAGAATGTTGCTTTCTTTTAACTTGAATTTTGCATGTGTGTGTGGAATAATGGGCCCCAGGTTGGGACTGCAAGCCTCCGTGGTATGGGCATCACTGCCCTTTGAGACCCTGTGCGCCTGGATCAACCCCTCCAAATTTGAGGAATTGCGTTTGTCTCCAAAGTACGAATAAAGTATTAGTGTTATTACAATAACATGTTTTGAGGAATTGCGTTTGTCCCTTCTTTTGTGTTGCAGCTTTGAGTTCGAGACGTTAGCTATATTATAAGTACTGTATATTAAAACATTTCCAGACGTCAATAAGATGGGCAACTGAATTTCTCATTAACTTGATTAAATAGCCGCAGAAAATAATCGCGTTCTATTCAAACGTCTTTACTCTGACAATTCCAGCTTTCTGGGGGGTAGCTAGTATCGTCCTTTATTTACGACAACCAGAATAACGTCGAATTTTTGGATCGACGGTGTAAATTATTCAGAACAAGCCCCGCGCCTCTTGGACCGCGCAATGTGCGCTTTCAAATCGTTGCCAGTGGCTTACGCTTTCGGCGGCTTGATACAGGGCGTCCCAGTCCAGCTTGGGTATCATACGGCTAACGAACTCCGGGTTGAAGTCAACCGAGACTTCCTTGGTCTCCTGGGCCTGAAAAACAGCTGGGGTCGGACACGAGCCGTACTTACAACGGGACCACGATTGCTCTTACCACGATGCCGAGTGGAAAGCCTACGTTGACACCCTTGATGCACTTGGACGTCATCATATTGTGGGTAAGCAACTTCATATTTAGAATACGTCGTTAAATTACCCGAAGAAATTGCTGAAACAACGGTCCTCAAGCGTCAAAATACTGCCAAATTATTGTGCAGTGCAGACTGCAGCCAAATCACTCAAGTAACCAAACGCTCCGTAAGTTGGAAGTTGGAACTTGTACGTGACTTGGATCGGATTGAATCGTCGTTGAACGCATCCGACTCTTCGGTGCGTGAGCTTGCATATGCTTTATCAAAGGCAAGCGACAAGGTCACTACAAATAAAATTAATTACACAACAAAATATTTATTTGATGACACTTTGAGTACAAAATGTTTTTTTTTTTTTTTGCTCCAAGTGGTAATGATGATGATGAGGCTATCTCTACCCGCGAATTTCAAAGTGTAACATGGTAACGATCACTGATCATCGCGCTTCCCCGCTTGTTCGCTGCAGCAGCGCGAGTGAAGCCACCCCACCGGACCAGAGCTCTGCACCGGACTTCACTCGCTTGGGATACGATTTGCGGTTTTGCTATCCTTTCGCTGCGGTTCTCCAGCGTGCTGTAGACACGTTTTCTACTCGTTCGTAGTCATTCGCCGAAGAAGTTTTTTAAGTCTCTGTGTATTGTTGAGACTTGCCGTTGTGAACACGTGGAAAATTTTACGAAAGCGCAGTGTCGCCGTTTCACGCGTTCCAAAGAAAAAAAAAAGGAAAAAAAGAGCGTCGGGACGCCAGATCTTTCAACGTCACCACGCAGATATACGAGACGCGCAGCCTAGTGGTGGTGGCATGAATCTGGCAGTCGGCGATTGTCTTGCGGCGTTAAATCTGTGCGATTTCGGACGTCGAAAGGCGTTTTTCCGTTCTTCAGCACTAAGAAGATGAATGCTCAGCGAAGGCGCCATAAGAGCGCAAGGCCCAGTCCAAGCAGTCAGGTGAGCTTGTACTGCCCAAAATAAGGGTGCCACAGTTTGTTCACAGCTTCAGCCCAGAAGCGTTCAACGCGTGCGTAGCGCCGCCATAACATGTAGTTCACAAGAGGTAGGCGCATGTGCAAAAGATAGCTCGTGCTGTGCTAGCGCAGACCTCCAGCGTGGGGTTGTCGCGACGATGCATGACGACAGCGGTGCGTCAAGGAGTGCTGCTATTTTCCTTACTATGTGTGGTGCACGTGCCACCCACGCGGCTATGTTTTAATTTGCATAGTGGCATTGCGCGTGCTTGCGCCAGCAGCGGATGTTGAAGTATCCTCACCCAGGGTTGCGAAAACATTCCACCAGGGGGTGATATGCGAACGCCCGGGGGTTCCAACTCCGTTCAGAAATGCATGGGGAACGTGTAAAAATCGCTGTTTCTTCAATATTGTGGGGATGTACGGAACGTCAATAGTTTTTGACATAATAAAGGAACGTTTTAGAATAATTTGCGCTAAGTTGCGTGCCGTGTAAGGGCGTAATTTAAAAAAAAAAAAAAAAATTGCCTGAGCGGCATCACGCAGCAGACGACGCGGCGACGTCACGGAGACGTTGCACCGTCCACGTGACCCGCTCCGGCCAACCCAGGAAGTCCATCTCCGCTGTGTACAAAAATCGTCTGCTTCAAACGCCATTGCCTTGGAAATTGCCTTCTCAAAATTTTTACACGCATCTGATATTATGAAAACTTTGATAAAGTGTTTAGTGCTTTACCAACTTCACGAGAGACTAGTTTCAAAAAGTGTGAACTTGGCGTTTATTTTTTAATCAGCCGTGTTGAGTCGACCTCCATCTCCTGGAACCCTGAGTACCGCGTGACTCGCGCCGCGCTGTTCTGTCGGCCATGTTGTCGGCGAAACACGCGGATCAAAGGATTGCGCCACTCTGCTCAGTAGGAGCCAACGTTACTAGAATACTCAGTTGGGAAACTCGCCGTCGAAACCTGGGCCGCTGGCGTCCACCGAGACCGAGCTAAATGCGATAACAGCGACACTCTTTATCATTTGTCTGTACTGTGGTCACCTTGAGCTTTTAGAAAGCATGTTTTTGCGTAAAAACAAACGAAAAATACTTTTTTTTGTATGATATTTATTGGAGATTAGTACAAAATGAAGGGCGCGTGATGTTTTTAAAATCTTTAGTTTGCAAGGTTTTGCGGCATATTTAATATTGTTTTTATACGACCATGCGTCAGCGGTCGTTTCAGGTAGCGCGTCCCGACCTAGGTGCATTTTAACTTCGGTTATTAAAGGACACATGCAAAGAAAGAAAACATTTTTTTTAAACAGCTTAGATGGATAAAGGATATTATAAAACGATTTTACAACGAAGAAAAAAAAATTTTAGAGCTATATTTACGGCGCTATACGAATTTGTAGTTGGCGCCCGCTGGAGCCGCCGTGGTCACGTGGTAGGCCCGCGCGCCGCCGCCCTGCGTCGCCGGAGCCGTAAAGCGACGCCGCCGCCGCACGCTGAGCGTTGTGCGAACGCCGCTTCAACGCGTTTCTCCACGCCGCCGTCGCCGCCGCCGCATAAGTTCGTCTGGTTCGGGGCGCCGCCGCCGTCATTTGACCGGCGCACAGGTCTATCACGTCTGCTTGCGCTTTTTCAGGAGTTTCCTTTGGGCTCTAAAAGTTACTTACTAATCTTAGTTTTTTGTTATACTTTAAATAAAGATGAATAAGTTACTTTTAGAGGCCATAGGAAGCTTCCGAAAGAGTGCGAGCACCACGTGACAAATATGGGCCCGTCACGTGATAAATAAGGGCCACTTTTCGGCGGCGCCCGCGGGCGCCAACTACAAATTCGTATAGCGCCGTAAATATAGCTCTAAAAATTTTTTTCTTCGTTGTAAAATCGTTTTATAATATCCTTCTTCCATCTAAGCTGTTTAAAAAAAATGTTTTTTTTCTTTGCATGTGTCCTTTAAGACGCGGCGCGTCCGCTGGGGAAACGGGGGTGGCACCCCTGTAACCTCTTCCACTGTATCTGTTCTGGCCGATTATATTCAAAATGGAAGTAACGTGCGGTTCCTCGAGTGGCCGCTGCGGGAGAAATGGCGGCGTTGAGTTCGCCATTAGCTCGGTTCGCGAGGACAGATCGGGGACACTTTTTCAGGGCAGTCTCTATGGCAGTTTCCCAACTGAGTGTTTTAGTAACGTTGGTAGGAGCTATATAGGCGCCTCACTGGTGCCCCATGCACGCAAGCAGGTGCAGCGTGCGCGTGAACGTAGGTTTGGCAAGCTGTAATTGCACGCACTTGCCCGCACGAACAGAGACATGGCGGCGGCCAGACTGCTTGGGTAGCGTCAACGAGGTAGGGTAGCGTACTCAAACCAGCTCAAACTCGCTGATAATTCAAAACATCGTGCCGGAAAAAAAAAAAAAAAATGCCGGATACGTTTTTGGGAGATTTTATGAAGCGGTCACTTTTTAGAGCACTTTGCGCTGTATCACAAAATAATATTGATTTTTTTAACATTTTTATTCAATGATTTTGCTACGACTTTGTGCAGCGTTGCCCACAGATGGTGCTTTTTTAAAGTTTGCAAAGAGCGAATTTACCTGAGGAAAAATAAAAGAGAGAAAAATGCTTAGCTCCTATGGAAACGCAGAGAAGCCACCGGTCTTCAAACAATACGGCGCCGTTTCGTTGAACGAACGCCCAAAAAGAAACCTAAGAAACCGAAAGTGAAAGCATGACTGAAATCGCTATCGCTCGCCGCTAGAGAAAAATGCGAGCGTTTCCGGTTTTTGCTCATTTCCGGGTCCTGCAATTTGTAGTTTATTGTCTTGTAGCTTTCTCCGTGTTTCCGTGGCGTTCGCGTCCGTATTCGTGCAAGAATGATTGAACGCTTGAATCGAACTGATTCTGCGTGATATGCGTGTCGCTGTTCGCTTTTAGCGAGTGGCTGGAAAGCCCTGGACGCAATGGGTAAGTTCGAGCTCGGTCTTGCGCTAGCTTGCCTTACGATTTGCGCGTCAAATGTGGGCGTGGATCATTGGTCCATCTCGTCGTTTCTGCATGTTCGCTTCACATGCTGTGGGTGCGCATGATCACCGAAGTGGCCTGGAAAGGCAACTGCTTTGAGTGGTGATACATAGGGGAAGGCGGTGGCTGAAATGAAGTGCCTGTTAATTCCCATGCTCCCGAGGCGCTGCTCACTCTGCTTCTCTCACTTAGCCAAAAATACAGATGACATCGCCGACATCCTCTCAGAGCTCAAGCTCTCGGCTCAGCAGGAAAAATCTTTGGATGAGTCTGCTCTTCTCGATCACCTAAAGAAGCTGCTCGATGTGATCAACGCCGATGGTAAGCCACGAACGGCACTTGGTGCGGTTTCATTGCACCATGTGGGCAGTTTTTACTTCTTGCTGCTACAATTCCTAGGTATCTAAATTTATTCGAAATTCGGCTACGCGCAAGTCTGACAAAATTTAATTGACGTCAGTGCGAACCCAAGTGAAAAGTTTTGCAAGTGATACCACCTGCAAGTGGTTTATTGAACAGGTACCACTAGCAAGTGGTACCTGTTCAATAAACCACTTGTTAGTGGTACCACTTGGTAGTGGTACCACTTGCTAGCGGTACCACTTGCTAGTGTTACCACTTCCTTGTGGTACCTGTAGATGCACAAAAACAAAGCCACATGTTAGTCTTTCTTACTTTTATTTTGCAGTTGAGAGTGCTGGTAGAGCGGAAGTACTTAGGCTGATGAAGATTAAAAATCCTCAAAACCCAAGCGCCTCAGAGCTTTTCGGGGATTCATCACATGTTAGTGATGACTTACTGAACAGGCACCTTGTTCTGGTGTCCCCAAAGTGCACTGTTCCTGCAAAATCAACAGAAAAAATACTAATCTAATAAGAGCTCATGGGGAGACAGTCATATAATTGAACAGATTGAACTCATTTACCTAGGACGAGGCCAGTTGCAGGTCAGTTGATTTGCAGTGGCGATGGTCAGCTCCTTAGCCTCAATCTTGGTCCTTTCAGTGTTTAGGACGATCTCGATAACTTGCTTGAAAGGAATGTTGCTGTCCAGGAGCAGCCGTTCTCGAATGTTAGGTAACAGAACTCCAGCCGTGAACTGCTCCCTGAGGTTTTTGTCCTGTTAAGGACCGAAGTTGGTCGGAACAGCCAAGTCCCGTAGGGCAGTCAAGTAATTTGACAATTATTCTTCGGGCTGTTGACAACATTGGCGGAACCGGTGACGCTCCAGGTCGATGTTGCACGACTTTTTGAAGTGCGCGCTGAGGGTGTCGACAGCATCTTAATATACGTCTCTCGTCGGAGTTCTAGAAGCGGTTGCTGCTGACGTCGTTGCTGGCGACGGCACAGCGACAGCGCGGGAGAAAGGCAATATGTTGAAGGCTCAGTTGACCCTCCACTCCCAGGCAGTGGCAGAGCAGGTATCGACGACATTCTGAGGGCAGTGCGTGGGCACCACATGCCCCCATGAAACAATCGAAGAGCGAAATCCATCGCTCCCAGAGAATTTCTGACTTCCCTGATTTACTCAAGAAGTCTTGAGGAGGTTTGATGCCGAATCCGCCGTCCATCCTGTTGTCAAAAGAATGTGGAGTCCTCGGTGGACCCGGCGGGTCGGGAAGGAACATCCAGTCACCTGTGCTGCTCTCATGAGACTCTTTATTAAAAAATGATGGTGATGAAGAAGAAGTAAGTGAATGAGCATATAGCATAATAGAAGACAAAGTTATCCGAATATATGAAAATACAACAAGGAAGACACAAGACCCCCACGGGCACACGCAGTACACGTGGCAAATGACGGCTTAAAGGGACACTGACACCCCCCCCCAAAATTTTTTTTCATTTTTCGCCAGGCGCTTATTATGGTGTTGTAGGACTACCCAATTAATATTTTGCAACAGAGTAGCATATTTTTTTTAATAAAGCCAAAAGACGCAACTGCTCGAAACCGAAACCGAAACCCGCGCACGGAGGTCGGAGAAGTGGAGAGGAGAGATTGAGTGGCGGAAGTCACGTGGCTACACCCGACAGTGCATTTTTTTTTTTTCCCTCTGCATAGCAGACGACATGCGGCGTAGCGGGAACTGTTTGCCGTGCGATTCTTTTGCAGTTATGTTTGTTCCGCTCGCTGTTCTGTACTCCAAGATGAGTTGTTTTGTACATTGAGGAGTTGGAGATGAGTAGTGAGTGCTTGTGGTGAATTTCCATGATCGGCTCCGAAAAGAATACACCCAAGACGTTGCATGAAGAGCTGGCTCACATGTCCTGCATCCGAAACAAAGTGGCATTGTGTGACCGAGTTTCCGAAAGATCAACGGGATCTGGACCAATGGCTGGCTGCAATTCCTGTAGAACATTTATGGGCATCTCGGAAAGCGGACGCTACCTGATTTATATGCTCCTTGCATTTTGTGGAAAGTGATTACATTGAGTTCGCCGGTGTTAAAAAGGAAATCCCATACCATTTAATTCAGCGACGTGTCGTTCACAACATTTGTTTGTTATTTTTTTGTTTGTTTCTTCAGTGATAATTGTAAAAAAAAAAAAAAGAAATGTAAACATCTGAGAATGTTTGAAAAAGAAAAGAAAAAAAGCTTTCACTGGGGATCGAACCCGGTCCTGCCGCGTGTGAAGCGGACGTCTTTCCCACTGAGCTACTGGGGCATTTCTTTACTGGGGGATCTCTTTCCTTAGTAATAATTCAGCCGGTAAACTGCAAGTTGGAAAGTTTGCTGCTGATTTTCCTCCAGCAAAAGCACTCCCGGGTCGAAGTCGGGAAGCACCACGCATTGGCGACATTCGCACCTAGTAAAGAAATCGTACGCGTGCATATTCAACTCGAAGTAGACACGTCGTGCTTGATGTTTACGCGAGCGATGTCTTCAGCCACGAGAAGGGAGCGACGGCTCGGCGACGTCTTCGTGCAAATCGGCTTGGTGGTCGGGCGTGTCGTACGGGATGAATACCAATTCTTTTGATCAGTCCCAAATTTCTCTTTTAAAGGCAGACAGAATTCGCCGGTACCGCGAACGACAGTTCTGAAGTAGAGGTCCCACGCCCGTCGTTCACTGCCATCGCCGTCCCCGCGAGTCCCACGATACGCGAAACGTCGCACGCACAGAATGCTTCCGGTTCTCTGTGGTACTTTTTTTTTCAATCAACGTATTTGCAGCTTTTTAGACGCCACAAAAAATGGGTTTCATATTTTTTTCTATTTTTAATATTGAGTGTGTGCCTTCAGTGACCAACGACTGTGATTAAATTTGGTGGTCGCGTCAAAACCTTAGAAAACGGCCCGTGACCGTGGAAAAGAGAGTGAGCGAGACTCGAACCGGCCAGTTCTTGATCGGCGGTTTTCGGGCGGAAAGAAACCGAATTTCGGGTCGCAAATTGTGTTCTGGGTAGTTGGGCTCTCATATGTCACGCACAACTAAAAACCTCGGCGAGCATAAACACCCTGTCAGTGTCCCTTTAAGAAACGCAGGGCATAACTCGTTATCTTCCCTGATTCGTGATTGGTTCTACGGCGGTCATTTCTGCTAATGTTGCATTCTCATTGGCTGTGAAAAAGATGAAGAGACGCTCAAGACTCGTCATTCCCTGCGTTTCTTGAGCTCGAGCTCAAGAAACGTCTTGTTGCAATTTTTTTCAATTTAAAGAAAACCAGGAAGTGCATTACTCTTTTCAAAAACAGATTTCCCCCCAAAAAATAGACTTTTTTATTGTTTTATTTTTTATTAGTGATGCATGTGATTTGCAAACTGGTGCCATTTGCAACCTAAGTGGTACCACTTGAAGCTCATGTGGCACCATTTGCAACCAAAGTGGTGCCACTTAAAGGGGTACGGAAACAAAAATTGAAATATTCAAATTTCGTTCGGAAATGAGTCAAGCATGACGGATAATAACCGTAAATGATAATCACACGTTTGTATTTTGAACGATTGGCTATATTTTTCGTTCCAAACGGTGCACTCGAGCAAGCGCTCGAAGAGAAGCGAACGGAGAGCGCGATGCGTCATGGGATATCCGGCGCTAACAAAAACAGAAAGAAAAGATTCCCCGCATTCATGACGTAGCAAGGCTGGCGGGGTTATAAGCTTTGCCCTTGGTGGCGTTGTCAGCGTTCTGGTGGTGCCAATAGCGTCAACGCGTTACAACCGAGCCACTCGAAGTACCCGTGGGGTGACGAGCGTGTGGCTGGCCCAAGGAGCACGTAGCTTCCACAGCACTGTCAGCTTACGGCTGAACGGGGTGGGGAAAGCAACTTTTGTCCGAGTTTTGAGCGACTTGCTAATCTTCTAGCGGGAGAATGGCTGCATCCGGGTGCACAAACGAGGGTCCGAGAAAGATGGGAGTCCACCCTTTCCGTCTTCTTAGACTGTTTGGTTCAATGCGTGATTTGTGAGTTGAGGAGGAAAGCTTAGAAGGAAAATGTTGAAATGCCAAAGAGCGGCGCTGCTCCGAAGGTATCTGCTACGTCACTGCTACGTAGCAAGTTCCCCAACGTTGCTAGATTACCTCCCAAATAGGCTCCGCATGCATCCACCAGGTGCACATTGAAAGATTGTTTATTTAGCTTTAAAATTAGTTTTCTTGTGCCTTTCAACGGAAGACTGGTGTTTTTGAGGTTAGGGTGCAACATGCAACACATTCAAACCAGAAAAGGAGCGCTGTAATTTCGTTTCCCTACCCCTTTAAGGCCCAAGTGATACCACTTGAAGCAAATGTGGCACCATTGCAAGCCAAGTGGTGCCACTAAAGCTCCAAGTGGTGCCACTTGGCTTGCAAGGGGCACCACTTGATTTGCAAGTGGTAGCACCTGCCTTGCAAGTGGTACCACCTGACTTGCAAGTGGTGCCACTTGACTTGCAAGTGGTACCACATGACTTGCAAGTGGTACCACATGATTTGCAAGTGGTACCACTTGAAAGCAAGTGGTACCACTTGAAATACCACTTCATATTTTCACCTGAGAAGGTGTGAAGGGCTGTACTGCCAGTGCACGGGCATGGTGCTGTGACCAGTGTCATCGACAAAATATTGCCGTGGCCCTCACGACGCACATTCAAGCTGTGCCTAGACCGTTCTATCTTTGAGTAAAGTGCACTTCGGTCGGAAATGGCTATACGCACTACACTGAGAGTTCATGCCATTTGGGTCACCCTTTTCGAACGGCGCGTGTATCACTGGGGAGCTCGTTAACACAGCCCCCCGCCTGCGTTCATGCCGCTTCGCGGCGGCAGTATGCTGCTGCTAATTACAAAAGTTAACCAGTACACGCCGCTTCGCGGCGTCCAGCCGGCAACCCAAGCCCCGCTGTCCCCGATTGCACCTCCGGAAAGGGAGTCCCATACCATTTAGTTCTGCGAAGTTTCGTCGACAACATTCATTATTTTTTTTAGTGTTTATCGTGAAAACAAAATGTCGTAGATATCGCCAAATGCCTCGACAAAACAAAATGTTTGAGAAAAGAAAAGAAAAAAAAGTAGGCCCACCGCGGATCGAACCCGCGTCCACTTGGGTATGAAGCCGACACCTTACCACTGCTATGCCACCGCTTAGAAAACTCGTTGCAAGCATTAGTTTTATACGAGTTTCGCGTAGTGCGTATAGCCATTTCCGGCCGAAGTGCACTACGGAGTGCGTATAGCTTTTATCTTTATGTTTACCAACCACTGCCCATCTCCTTGCCCTCGAGAACACTCAGTCGCTCACATCAGCTGGCATTTCTTTGTTTGTTCCACATGCACTGAATACTTGAAACCTATGAAAACAAATAAGTAAGGTATCTTCAAAAGTTTCTCTAGCTGTGCCGTTCAGACTTTTCACAATTATACCACAAAACTTGTATTAAAATCCTATATATGGGATTGTTTTTCAAGTGGCATACCTTCGAGAAGATTGTAATTAATTTTTATATGGAAAATGTTCTTTGGTTTTATTAAGCTGTTTGTTCTAGTGAATGCCAAATATTTGTTGAAAGCTAAAAATGGGATGACTCGAATCTTTTCCTCAAGAGAACCTAGCTCATTCGTCTTTTTCTTTTTTGAATGACATAAAATTGGGGGAATCTGTGGGCTCATTCAAGAACTGTGCAGTTTGGAAACTTGAAAATAATGCATGGCTAATGTGCCCTCTCGGTTCCCCCTGCCTTTAAGTGGAGGGTGCACATTTGCCCAGACATCACCCGTCACTTTTTTCTGTGTCGGAAAAAAACTGCAGGGCAAGACCAGACGCAGGTGGTGGAACGACTTGCCAGGGGAGGCTTTGCTAGCACAGTCAAGGAGCTGCTCAAGCTGACCTCCACCACCAGGCCTGAGGTGCTCGTGCTGCTGGTGCAGGCCATCGCTGAGGCTGCCAAGAACGGTGGGTGCCTCTCACCTTGTTCAGCTGTGCAGCAAAACATTTTTCTTCTTGCTATCTTGCTCTGGCAAAATATTAATGGTCATTGATTTTCATAAAATTTTCACCAGGCGCTAAATAGCCACCCCTGAGTATGTCTACCAAATTACCAAATATCTATCATCAAAATATGCATTATCTTGCGAGAAAATTTTCAAGTTTCGCGTACACCTCCGAATCACTGTCTGCCACTCTACTGGCAACAGAGAGCAGCGGCGGCGCTGGGGTCATTGTGACGTTAAATTTTGTATCGAAGGGCAGATGCTCCCTCTACGGCGTTGCGCGTTGAAGCAATAGTGAGCACCTATGGTTTTACGGTTTGTGTCTGGTTTAGACTGTTTGAAGTGTGCGATTGAGGGTGGAGGGAATTGGTGCTGCGCTGTGGGGTCCAATAATACCAGGGCGACATCTCATCCATTTTCAACCAAGAAGTCTCTGCGACGGAAGTGGGTCCGAGCAGTCCGACGCAAACGCTGGGTTCCAGCGTTCACGTCGAACTTTGCTGCTTTAGGCTCAATTTCATGTAATTGTTCAGAATATATGTTTAGTTGAAAACATTCAAATTGACGCCGGAGCTCCCCTTTAATCTCACGACGGCCGAGTTTTTTTTCTCGCCGTATGTTTCCCAGTGGTTGGGTTTTGTTTTCAAAGGAATAGTACAAAGAATGGGTCAATGCACATATTTTCTGAATTATCTAGCAGGAGCACATACAGTGCTTGCAAGCTGTTCGGGTTCAGAAGCATCAAATGGATATATTGAAGGCCAAAAGCCATCACTTTTCTTCCATTCGGTTTCATTTTGGCATGTCCACTTCCGCGACGTTCCCGCGGTTTCAGATTCCAAACCGGAGGTACTTTACAGAGCTTCTTAATTGGATGGTAAGCTCTCATGCACCAAATTAAATTTTGAGTAACCTTCAATGTTTGAATCGAAAGAGCCACGCTCCAATTTCCACTACTGCCAGAACGGCAGACATGCGATGCGACCACCTCGCGCGCTTCACATGCTCAGAATGTCTAATTTCAAAACTATAAATAGACCCAGCAAAGCGAATCACTGTGCGAATATAAAGTATCTAGTTTGTCAAAGAAATAACAAATAGCAACACCTCCCGCGGCGTTTGCAGTTTCGCATTTTGGCGGCACTTTCAAAAATGTAATTGCCGCCGTACATGTACAACAATGACTGTCAAATAGTTAAAGGCCAACCTACAGAGTCATCTGCTGGGAAGAAGACCGGTTTCCAGTTTCCTTTTCTTCATTTCCTCTCGCACTCTTCTTCCCTCCTCTCCTCACAGAGTGGTTCTCTGAGCTACTCTCTGCAGGAAGGGGGAGGGTCTCCCTCTTTCTCGACTGAAAAGGAGGAATTAAGGAAGAGTCTACTCCTTTCTTGTTGCTTGTCTTCTACCTTTAAGAGTGAAGGTTCAGAAGGATTTTAGGTCTATGCGGGGAGGAAGTTGCCTGCTTCTTGCGCGGGAGTTGCGGTGATGTCAGAATGACGCCGAGTTCCGATTGGCTTTGATTGGAAGGATAGTGGGTAGACCTCGATGCTAGATGCCTGAAGGTCTACACACTATTCTTTTTCGATTAGCCTATAAGGGCTGGGCGTTCTGTCATCACTGCAACCCCTGCACAAGAAGCAGACAAACTTGCGCTCCGCATATTTTCTCTCACATTCCCTAGTCTCAAGTGCCACTAGTGGGCTCATGAGTACACCAGCGAGATTTACTGTGCTTCCTTATAAAACGTGAGAATAGCATTAGAGAAGTGTTAACCTTTCTAAAGTACATTTTCATTGCTGGAAAGAGCAGAATTTATAAAACGTAACTTTACTGACCATCCCAAAACAGAAAACATGTATTCTTAAGAAGACTTGTATGCACTGTCACGAAATGTGAAACAGCCGTGTGACCGCCTGACTTTCTGACAACACTTCCTGTGTGGTAGTCCTCTTGTTTTGTTTTTACTTTTTTTTTTTTGTGCAGATATGCATTTTCGTGGCAGAACATCAGTGGGTGGTGTCTTGACCATAATCTAGTGTCTTGTATGAAAGAACATATTATATTTTTGGGATGACAGAGGCCTTTTAATTAGACAGAACTTATGAGCTTGGTGAATGAGGACCATATGCTTTGTACTACAATTTCTTACCAGTCTGCTGCCTGGAACCTCGTTGCACACTTTGAGGGGATAAACCCATTTAAATTTCAGATGTGTTGAGAAAACTCTGCTCGGATCCGGCTGTCATTGAACCACTGCTGGGGCTTGTTTCTTCGTCCAATTACGGCGTAGTACTGCAGGCTTGTCGTGCCCTTGGAAATATTTGCTACGATAACGGCAAGTCCTTTTTGTTTATGGATTGCGGGACTTCCCCTGCACACCTAAGGTGCATTCGCACATTTGTGGTCAACTGCTTTCGAGTGTAGAACGACATACCATACTTGCGGTCGCTTGGACTAGCGTGTCACCTAGCAACGTGGCAACACTTGCCGTTCTGCAGTGCACTGCAAGAAAGTGGGAGTGAGCTCAACTTTCGAGGGCAGGCGGGTTTGCAGAGAATTGCAATGACCAATCAGAATCTGAGAGAAAAAAAGGGAGGGTCTTGCACTTGCCTGTGCCCATTGGTGTTATGCATCCAGTTTCCCATTTAAAGACAAGTTCCTAGCGTTTTCTTTTGGGGAGCGGTGGGGACTCGGGAGAAGGTTATTCCAAGGTTGCGACAGTACAAGGTGAACAGAAGTGTCTGAAGCCAGTGGATCGCCCCAAGACGAGCCATGTAGACACTGTAACTGTTTATCACCAGGCATCGCCATGTTTATTATGAATTTCACTCGCTATTGGTGAGCTGCAGGTGTCAATGAAATCCTCTAACTGACTCTGGACTGCAATTGGTTTCATTTTAACTAGTCATGTGCAAAAAGTAAATTTTGACTTCGAAGCAAATTCGAAGCGAATAGTGGTTTTGGTTGAATATTTTTGAATTGAATATTGAATAGTTTCTTAAGCATTTTCACTACTGCACCATGCTTAGACGAAAACCCAGCTGAACTCGTGAAGGTTGTCCCCAAGCTTTCACATGACCATTTCTAAGCTAAATGAGTTTTAATCAAAGCATATTTATTGACTGTGGTCTCCGAAAGTTCAATGCCTACATTGGGATGTCAAGTAAACAGCACATTTGACATAAAATTAAACCTATAGAAATGCCTAGCTATACCTAATCGAGGGGATTTATAAGTATTCTCGCTAAATGCAAATATATTTTCTTCAATCACGTATGATTAACACAGGTTGTTAGGGCATCTCCACTTGACATATACTCATGCAAGCCAGTTTAATTTTGAAAATTTTACTGCACTGTAGATTTCAACATTCAAGAATTTCCCGTTTCTTTTGAAATACATCAAGCACGTACGTGCATCATCCCGCTTTGAAAATTAGCTTTCCTCCTAAGCAGGCGGCTGCAATATTTGTACTTTTCGAAGTGTTGATCGCGGCGGGTTAGCCCCTTTGAGCGCGCTTCTTACCAAGCACCGGTGCACTGCGGAGAAGCCACACCCGAGAAGGCAAGCTCCGCAGGTGTTGCTTTCCTGCAGTGCACCGGTGCTCGGTACCAGGTGCGCTCAGCAGGACTAACCTGCTGCGATCAATACTTCAGAAAACATGAATATTGCAGTTCACCTCGAAGCAAATATTGAATGGCGTATCATTTTAAACTACTATTCGATTATAATATTCACACAACACTAATTTTAACACAACTGTGTGTGCAAGCCTTGTGCATATGTGCTCTGCAACATTCTGCATTTGTCTTTCTGCAACTGAATGCACTGCACTCGGACGCAAATCTGTGAAACAACCTTTGTAGGTTTCATATAGTTTTGGCTTGTACATGCTTGATGAGTGTCAGTTCTTAGGGTTTACTTCAAAACAAAAAAGATTACATTTACTGCAAGAACTTAAACACATACGCTATGGCCGTGCCTAACATGTCTGCCGTGTCAAAAGAGCCGAGCAGTATCACTGTTTTGAGTCGATGGCAACTCTGTACTCATTTTATGATTTATTTTTGTATCCGTTCTCTGCGGGCTTCTGCGCATTTTCATGGCCTTGGCCATGGCCATGAGAAAGTTTGGAACCTTGGAAACAAGCGAGAAATTATGACTCTGGTTTGTGGTTGTACGTGCTGCAGATGAAGGCAGAGAGATTGTGCGTTCCAAGCAAGGCATGGAGCAGCTGCTCCAGCTTCTTCAGAACCTCCTAGAAGTTGACGTGAGGCCGGATAATTTGCACACGGTTGTGTCTGGCTGCCTCCTGAACCTAACAGACATGCAGGGTGAGTTCTTGGTCGTCAGTGCAGCAATTGGCATTTGCTTTATGCGCCATCAGCTGCCCAGGCTTTTTAGCAGTAGAACCTACCGACTTGTCTGCCTTTGTTTGGCATCAGTTTCATTGTCTCGCCATAGTCACTCTGTGGCAAGGGCAGGTTTATGGGTCAGGCTTGGGGGGCATTCGGCTAGGCGAGTGTATGCAGAGAGGTCTAACATCACAGATGGATGTGACATCACGGGTTAAAGATCTATTTTGTTGAACTAATATTTGCCATAGAAACTAAACATTTTTTCCTAAAAAAATGCTTGTGTATGTCATTCTTTCCATCAAAAAAATGAAAGTCGTTTACAACTCCCTGTAACGCCGAATTAGAGCGCAGCTCTTGAGGAGGAGGAAAGAAGGGTACTGGGGGGGTCACGTGACCTGGGGGGGGGGGGGGGGGGGGGCACATGACTTGGGGGGTCACGTGAGGATGACGTCATCAGTGACGTCATCAGTGATGATGACGATGCCGATGACGTCATCAGTGACGTCACTGATGGCGTCATCAGTGACAATGACGATGCGGATGCCAATGATGTCATCAGTGATGATGACGATGCGGATGCCGATGACGTCGTTAGTGACGTCACGCGTCCCATAATGCACCGCGCATTTACGCCGACGCCGACGCCGCTCAAGCCGGAAACGGGCGCCTAAGAGCTGCGCTCTAAAAAGTTGCCCTTAAAAAGCTGGGGGGGGGGGGGGGGGAACAAACCCCCCCCCCCCCCCCCCCGACCCCCCTCCTTTTCCAAGCTTAAATCCACCTCTGCTCTGTAGTGACAATTTTTACTCTTTTTTTTTGGCTTATTTCTCTCGCTGTTTTTCAGAAATTCAGGATCAGGCTCTACAGCTGGGCATCACAGACATCCTGCTGAAATACCTCCAGAAATTTTCGAATGTCGACGATGTGGCTATGCACTGTGTCCTTGTCCTCAATGGCATTGCTGACTCGGGTGAGCATTGCTGGGCTACGAGAAATTCCTAGTGGTTGCTCGAGTACCTCCGGGGGATGGCGCAAGCACTCAAACTTCCTTTATGCTTCCGAGCCATGTATTGATGTGTAACTCTTGAAGTGCTACTTCAAGGGTCTATGCAAGACTGTTCCAGTTGGCAGAAGTTGAAAACTTTAAAAGACGAGAAGACAATTTTTTTGTTTTGTAATTAAGCTTTTTAAGCATTTTTTTAACACCTTTCTACACTTTTGTTCTATGCACTAACGCTGTGCCAATTGTTTCAGACTGTGGACGTAAGCATCTTTTGGAGACTCGCACCCTGTCATTGCTGCTGGCCAACTTGGACAGGAATTTTTCGGTGGAGGTGATAGAAGTCTTTCTGGAACTGTTTGGAAACCTAGCTGAGAATGGTGAGTGTTTCCAAACACTGCAGCATTTACCATGTTGAAGTGCCATGAACTGGTTTTACTTTGGCTTCCATTTTAGGCTGTTGCTTTTTTGGTGCAGAAAATGCGGTGGCAGTCAGTTAATTGAACGTCGTTTTTACGACAGCTCGTTTTTTCGAAAGACGCTGGCGTTCGTTTCATCTACACATCTTGTGACATCTTGTCAACAACTTGTTTCCATGCACATCTCTTTGGCTGCCGGCATCCTGATGGTAGCCTAGATTGCTGAACCCTCGGCAGTTCCGACGGGGCTTGCCCTAAGCTCGAGTCTGTTTGGAAGCCTAGCATTTCTAGGACCCTTGGATTTGTTTTTGGTACATCGAACCTGCCTGTGTGGTCTGCTGTTGTTATGGTATAGTACTTCCAGCGAACAAAATGAAGCCAGTAATTTAGCCCGGTCTACCAGTAAAAGAATATGTTGATAAAATATCACAAGAGCATCTGTTCACAAAATAAGTTTTCATGGAATGTCGCAGTGTCGACGAAACATGTCGATGAAATGTGTCGACGAAAAGTTGTCCACAAAATGTGTTTTGACGAAATGATAAGAACCCCAAGAAATGATACGCCATATTGCTTTTTACTCTATACTACCCCTTGCAAGGGGTAACTGATCTGTCGTAATGAACAAAACTTTAAAACTGAAGACCACACACGCCTTGTAGGAATTCGTGTACCGCCGCCGATTCGCCGTTTCTCACGTGGTCCGTCAACAACCCGAGTCCAGCCTGGTTCTTTCACGGGAGGGGGATTCCACTCTCCGTTTATTGGTACATAAAACACAACGCTGCAAAACACTTAATCTAAACTACAAATACCCGCGACATTACACAAATATTTACAAACGCCCGTAAAGTCCATGTTAAACACAAAGACAATGTTTCCCTCTGCATACTCTGTAAGGCGTGAGCGAACGCCGCAACCAATGCCGTGGATTCATGGGACATCTCCGTGCTTCGCGGCATAGACACGACCGGCGATACCGTCGGCGTGTCCTGGCTCAGCGCTGCGGTCATCTCCGCCAACCCCGAGCGCGGCCGCTCTTGTTCCGCTTGTGTTGTCGCGACATTGGCCAAAAGCATTAAATCAGTGAGCGCGAAATTACCCGTGGCCATCTCGAACACTTGTTTGGGCGTGCCCATCCCACCTTCAAAGTGCCGCGGCATAGACTCGTCAGCCAGGGGGACCGCCCTGCATGAACTTTCACGAAGTGTCGTCGACGGACGTTGCGACCGTAATTACGACTCGCCTGCCTCACGTTGGGCGCCATTTGTAGGAATTCGCGTACCGCCGCCGATTCGCCGTTTCCCACGTGGTCCGTCAACAACCCGAGTCCAGCCTGGTTCTTTCACTGGAGCGGGATTCCGCTCCCCGTTTATTGGTACATAAAACACAACGCTACAAAACACTTAATCTAAACTACAAATACCCGCGACATTACACAGATATTTACAAACGCCCGTAAAGTCCGAGTTAAACACAAAGAGGGCCCCCAGGCCTCGTGTCCCGCAATTACCCTAGATCCGGTCGCACACACTTTCCTGTTTTCGGTGCCGTCCCGAGTACGAAGAGACTTTTGCCTCCCGATCCCCCGACTATCTCGATCGATGGGCGAGGAGGTTTTTCCTCGCCAGACTGGGGCGCCTGCAGCGCCATCCAGTGGCTAGGAGAGAAAGCGGCACGTCGGGAGCCGAATTCGAGATCCCAATCGACCCCGCGGCGACACGACCATGTGATCGTTTCTGAGGCGAAGCATCTGCATACCCGCCTCGCGGCCAAGATGGCAGAGTGGTTTGATGGGCGCCCTCGTGAGTGCACGGTGCGCCATAGCCTACACCATTGTCTCCAACATAGCTGAAGTTTATTAGACAAAAATAACACCTATATGGGCTCCAACCTGCAATCATGTGGTACAATATCCAGATGATCTCGAAAGGAAAGAAAAACACAAACACTAGGTCAGAAGAACGGAATGAAAACGCCCTTTTTTTCCAGGCCTTAGGAGAGGGCTGGGCGATATCTAACTGCCCTCTATACTTCACGAATTGTAATATTTTATTTGTAGTAAGACATTCACTAGGTGCTGCAGTGAAATTGGGGATTGCTGGATGTCTGTGGTTGTTCACCCTTTGTAAATATTTCACGCGACTAAACCCATAGGTGCAGCCGACCTCGCCCATTATCTTTCCAGATTCCGTGAAGGAAAATCTTGCGCAGCTTGGATTTTGCGAGAAACTTCTAAATGTGCTGAGACAATTCCAGGGCAGCTCTTCGCCCTCGGAAGAAAAGCAGAACGTCGTCAAGACTGTCTGTGACCTCATTGTTCTGATTCTGACTGGCGGTAAGTGCATAAAGAAATGTGCAATTCTGAATTGTGAAATGCTGGTTTGTCATTTCTACATTCTGCACATCTCTCAACAGATGCCAGCATGCGGCACATGTACCAAAATGGCAGTGGGGCAGTTTACAAAACGACAGTGTCGTGGCTCCAGTCCGACGATGACACTTTGAAGGTGGCCGGCGCTCTGGCCACTGGAAACTTCGCAAGAAAAGGTGCTGCTCGATTTGCTTGCTCAGTGTAGCTCTCAATAACAGAGTTTCTAATTCATTGAATCTCATTTTTAGAATTCTCTGAAATTTTCTACTCTTAAAGGTTTTTCGAGCTCCTCGAACTCGCATTTTTGAACCTGATATTTTCCCCTTGGATTCACACGAGACTCGCAGGTGTTAGTCCAAACAAACTCGCAAAGGTAGTCGTAGTACGTGACTGGAACGTCTTGAAAAGGGACTTGCTGGAAACCGAGGGACGGCCGATATTTTGCTTAAAACAGTTCACACATTTGCGTTTGACTGTGATCGACTGCGTTACAACCGCTGGCGACCCATAAGAGAACACGCTGGCAGGCTGGCATAGCCTATGGCCTGGCCCGGAATGCTTCTCAGTGTAGACTCAAGGTTTTGTGGTGCATAGTTGCGAGGGTGTTTTTAAGCAGTCACGAGCAGTTGTAACTCGTTTGGTCGTGGTCAAATGCAAATGTGTTGGTCGGCCTCTGTCCTCTTTGGTGCCTCGAGGTTTCTGGACGGTTTCCTTCGCAAAGTCTCGGGTGTCAGGAATATCGAAGGGATCATCTTGTTAAGGATGGCCTCTACGCAACTCTTCAACAAATCGCTAACTCTTTTCCTTGTCGAAATAAAAAGGCATTAAAAAGGACGGAGAAACTCGGTTACGACAGAAAATCCGCTCGTTGATTGGACTCGAGGGGTGCGACCGTTGCGGGAGCCCCTGGTGAGTGTCCCGTGCTCTTTTCTCACCCCAGACGACCACTGCATCCAGATGGTGCGAGATGGCGTTGCCAGGCGCCTGCTGGACCTGCTCAACGACCAGACTGGAAACGACGGGGACATCCGTCTCCAGCACGCCCTGCTGGCGGCACTGCGCAATCTCGCCATACCCTGTGAGGGCTGCGCCTGCCTCCATGGGGGTGGGGTATTCGCGGGACCGGTATGGGGCAAATCTCAAACGCCGTTGTTGCTGGTCCCGAGAGAAAGAACGGGAAAGAGAGCGGACAGAAAAGTGCAGAAAGAAAGCAGACGATCGGTTAGGCGCGTTCGTTCTTTCCTCGACGAGCCGAAGTTGTTCGAGTGCTCGTCAACTTTATCTTTCGTGGTACGGTGCGCGATGCCCCTGTTTTTTCGGCAAAGTAATCTAGAAAAGTATTATGCACAGACCTTACTTGTGGTGTTTTGCTGTTTCTATGCGTATATTAAGGTGTCACCAGCGATATGGGTCCGTCGGGGCACCCCACTGGGGCCGCCGACATCCGCATCTACATTCCAGCCGCCTTGAAAGGACTGGGTGTCTTTCCAAACTGGCTGTAATGCGTGGAATCTTTTTTTCTAGATTATTGCATTAACCCTGCCCGCCACCACATTGGGCTTGAAGTAACTCGGCCTGCCACCATGACGGGCGAGTTCGGTCAAAACCATTTGCTCGTGGTTGGGTGCGACGCACTTGGAACGAGTCCCCGTCTGCTATATGCAAGCTCATATCTTTGACATTGCTTCGCGGCGGTAGCAGCGGTTCAACGTTTCACGCGCACATTGTGGGCATTTGGCACATGCATGTTTCACAGTATGTATAAGCTAGCAAAAGCTACGAGTGCGAGCTCTCCGCTCTGAACGGTCTTGCCGAGCATGCAAGCTGATGCGGCACGAGAGCATAGTTTGAGGCAGCAAGCTCGCTTGTAGGTTCGGCTTTGCTCGCGTTCATGGCGGTGTGGGAAGGAAGAAAGTGAAAACAAGAGGAAGACAGAGAGGTTAACTTGGGGAATTGTCCCAGTTGGCTAACCGGTTCCAAACAGAGGTAGCCTTCTGCACATGTGCAGTGTCCACAATTTTTGGGTGACTGCAAGCTTGTTTGTTGACAGTGAGTTGGTGTATAAAATGGGATTTGTTTGAGTTGTATGTATTGCAGTCGGGAGGTTGTTGCAAGTTCTCCGTTAGGTGCGGCAGGCTGCTGTGCAAAAGTTCGAGTGGAGATAATTTTGGTTGGTAAAATTTGTATAGAACATTTCTTAACAATAACCCTTAATGAATGAATTAGAATGTTATAAAATGCTGAAATCTAAATGTTTAGAAAGATCCTATTAAAATAAAAACACTTCCAAATTTATTTTAAGGAAATGTATTTATACTATATTTGTGCACACATTGCAGGAGGTTACCTTGCAGAAATGTGAGATGTCTAGAGTCGCCGGTGAAATCGAGACAAAATGATTCATGAAAATGTTAAAACATGTGCGATTTGAGTGTAATGTTGCAGTTGTGAAGTTACTAAGTTTTGACCTCAAAAGTAATTTGACTAGAGTAGAAATTACTCAAATGAAAAGTAATTGAGAAAATTACTGATTACCGTAAAAAGTAGCAAATTACTTTTGAAGTTACTTTTATATGTTTTTTTATGGTAAAAAAAAAGTACATAGGTTTTGATCTGTTAGCGAAATCGTGCTAGCCAAATATGGATCTGATTGTTTTTCTAAAGAAATGCTTTAATAGCTGGTTCTTCTGCGTGCCTAATTGTTTTGTACTTTCTTGTTTGTTTGGTCGATGATGTGCTGCAAATGTGTCATTTCTACTTTGAGGTTTAGCACTGCCTGAGTGCCTGACTGCTTGATTTTTAGACAGTGTTTGCTTGTTTACAGTGTTGCGTAAAGTGCATCTAAAAAGTACTTGAAGCAAAGTACATAGTAAATTAGAGGTTATGTACTTCAAGTAAAGTAGTAAGTACTCCGGGTGCAATGTACTTGAAGTAACGTCCTATAAATACAATATATTTCAAGGTAAAGTACCAATAGTTTTAACACTATCTTTCATGATGCCCTTTCATTCCCTTTACAGTGTTTTTTTTTAACTGGTACGCATTGCTCCAGAGGTAATC
The DNA here is from genome assembly GCA_013358835.2 of Ixodes persulcatus. Classification (NCBI taxonomy): domain Eukaryota; kingdom Metazoa; phylum Arthropoda; class Arachnida; order Ixodida; family Ixodidae; genus Ixodes; species Ixodes persulcatus. The sequence goes on from JABSTQ010011170.1 coordinate 100,101, forward strand.
GGAGGTGCATCAGTTTTGTTACGGAAATGGCAGCAAATATTGTATAAGGTCAAGTAGCCACAGAGTAGTTGTTTCACTCTCGCTGACAAGCTATTTGACACAATCAACTTATAGGCCACTCATTTGTATCGGTCTTATAGCCGCCATTACTTCACTCAGAGAAATGACCAGATGACGTCTTGAAAGAGCGCGTTATCACACGACAGTACGCCATTTTTTTGTTTTCAAATTCGGGGAAGGTACATTGAAGTCGGGAGTTTTACTTTCCTCGGAAAGTACAAGCACATGCCCAGAGAATGTACTTCAAGTAAAGTACAACTTTTCTAAACAGTAGTACTTCCCAACACTGCTTGTTTATTTTTTTTTATATATACAGTCAAACCCGTTTATAACGAACAGCAGAAAACGCTACGATCGGTTTGATATAGCAATAAGTATTTACAACGAACTTCCACGATGCGTTCGTTGTAAGGCGAGAGCTTCTTTTTCTTTCTCATCTTTTTGCTTCCACCTTGGAACAAAGTGATATAAAGTTTTTTTTTTTTAATTTTTTTGCATGTGTGCAGAGTTTGTTCTTTTAGCTTATCTCCCCTTTTGAATTGCTTCTCTTAGTGGGCAACCGCTTTGGGATGAAAAGTTTTTTGTTTTTTTTTCTGTGCGTACGGGCAGTGTTTTTGTAGCTTTCTCCCCTTCTGAATCGCTTCTCTTCGCCCAATTTTGTTCGCGGCTTGAGCTTTCGGAATTTTCTTTCTTTTCTACTTTATTTTTTTGGTGGGGGGGGGGGGGGGGAAGGGAAGGGGGAAGGGAAGGGACAGGCTAGAAGATGATTGTTTGCACGTTTTTGGAAGCCTTCCAGGGGGAAGAAGTTCAATATAGCCAATATGTTGTTCGTTATAAAAAGTGCTTTTTACATGCATTTTTATTTAAATTTTCTGGGAGTTCGATATTGACAATAATTCGCTGTACGTGGGTTCGCTCTAAGCAGGTTTCACTGTAAAGACGTTGGGGGAATTAGTAAGGTTTCTCGAACGAGCTTCCAATCTTTGAAGATCTGCATATTCTATGTTTTAAGATGAAAGGCAATGCAAAAAGGTCCCCTTTGCATTGCCTTTTAACACGCGATTCTTCGAGTACAGCACAAACTACGGGAGCACTAGATGAGCTTCAGAGCAGGTGCTGCATTTTGTTGCCTCCTTTGAGTGAGGATGCAGTGTGTGCACCTCCTGTAGTGGGCGAGAGTTTCTACGTTGGGGAGAAGCAGGAACCAGCCCTTTCTTCGTATGGGTCAAGTCTCCTTCAGCTTCGGGACACAAAGAAACGCCAGTCTTCGGAGCTAATCCCACAGTTACTCGGCCTCTTTTGCGTTGTGCCTGTTCGCTCCCCGCGCTTCGCAGCAGTGTTGTTGCAGAAGGGGGGAGGGGGGGGGTGGCCTCGGGGGTCTGGGAATATTTTGGGGGATTTCGGACTCTCCAACCCATTTTCTCCCCCCCCCCCCCCTCCCCTTTTCTACGCCACATGCTTTCCCCTCTTTGCAAATATCAGCTGATTTTCCAACATCTTATCTCTTTTGTGCAGGAATGTTTGTTGAAAGGCAAAGCAACCACTGAATTTCAAAAGTAGTTTGTACTTTGAGTAGAAGTTACTCTTAAAAAGTAATTAAAGTAAACTACTAATTACATACCTGCCAACTCTCCCGAATTGTCCGGGAGCCTCCCGAATTTTGATCACATGTCCCGATAGTACAGACGCGACCTCAAATCTCCCGAAAAGTTTCCGCCATAGTTTGGTTTTTTTATGACTCCTTATTGCTATAATCATCACGTGTGTGTCATTGCGAGTTACTCGAGAGTAGGTTTAGGTTACTCCGGCAGGTTACCACGTGACAACTCAGAGCAGTAGCGTAAAACGAGGGTAGATTTTCAAACGCCAAGGTAAGAAACCTGTACCAGGCGGTACATTTTGGAACATGGCTTATATGACCATGGGTGCGCTAGTCTACTCTACTAACTACTCTTCGTGTTTCCCCGAGTTTAGTTCGAACTACTGATCTGTTGGAACGATCGATGGCACTTTCAAAAGCCAAGAGGAAGTACTTGCAAGTATTTCTGAGATCATACGCGACTGAGTTTCCGTGCTTTGTCGCTTCGCGGAAAGCTGACAAGTATGGATTCTGTACCATGTGCGCCTGTGATGTGTGAGCGTTTCGCACGGTGGCGAGCTTGACATCAAGATGCACATCGCTTCACGAAAGCATCAGAACCATGCTCGTGCCGTAGAAGGGCAGGGCACCACCTGGCAGTTTACTCCAAAACAACTGCGAAAACAGTGTGATTCGCGCAGAGTGCCTCTTCACGGGGTTTCTTGTCAAACTATAAAAATAAAAATAATGTTTCAACCCCCCCCCCCCCCCCGCGTGGCGGTCTCCCGAATTTTTATGTTGCTAGGTTGGCAGGTATGCTAATTACCAAAATAAAAAGGTAATTGAAAGTTACTAAACTACTTAGAAAAGTAGTTAAACTACAGAAACTTGAGTAAAGTAGTTGAACTACGTACAAGTCTGGCTGGCAGTATGTAAAATGTTTTTTTTTTTTTTTTTTCAGAAATACAGTGCCCCCATTATTTTTTTGGTGTTGTCGTAATTTTTGTGATACTTCACAACCTTGAGCCGGCAGCTTCAGCAGCTGGTGCCTTGCAGGGGCATGGTATAACGGTTTCCTTTAGACATACATTGTTCAGCTGCCTGCTGTGAGACTTGGAAATGTTTGTTGCTGGGCAAGTCTCGTCTTGCGCTATGACTCAATGTGTCTCTCACTTCCTTGTCATTTTCAGTGGCAAACAAGCCCCTCCTTGCAGAACTTGGGGCTGTGGACAAGCTACTGTCGATGCTGGCAGTGGAAACATTCCCTGTAGTCTTCAAGCTCCTCGGTACGCTCAGGATGTTGGTCGACAAGCAAGGTATGTGCATGCTGAACTTCACATTGGTGCATTTTTTCTGTTTGGATCAAAAAACTACCGCAGGCACACCCAGTGAGCGTGGAAATGAAAATAACCAAATCAGGAATTTAAAAAGATTTTCTCGGAAAGAACAAGAGAAGTTTTGATTGGTTCGGCTTTTGACTTGACCAACACTATCCTGAAGAATGCATTGGTTGTGCCAGAAAAGACAACCCACGCTTGTCTCATGAACACTGTCGTTGCAATTCTCGTGTTTTTTTAACTCATTTTAAATAGATTTAGCTCGGCATAGTGTCGCTTTGTTGGTGTTACATCATTAAACTACTAATCGTGATTGTCTTCACCCTTTTTCGAGTGACTGCGTGGAACTGAAGACCGTTTTCTCGCTTGGCGCTGTCAAAATTTACGAGGGAGCACACAAACATCCGTATGTGGTCTGGTACCGTGCATTCCTCATCTTTTTTCTTCCATATTTTTTCTCATTTGCAGAGGCAGTGGCCACCAAGTTGGGTCTCAACGAACAGTTAGTGAAGCACTTGGTTACGTGGTGCAGCACCGAAGACCACCCGGGCGTGAAAGGTGAAAGATGCCTTCTAGGGCTTCGTGTAGTGCCGAGAGACAGAATCTTGATATTGAATTTTCACTTGAGAACCCCAGAGTTCCTTTCCGCAAGGTTATGTTGGCCTACTTTCTTCAACATCTCATAACGAGCTCCCTTGGTGGCTCCTTTTGCAAAGCGCCCGCCTACGGATCCCCATTTGACGGCTTCTAGTAATCCTGGCCGTGGTGCCTGCAATCTGACAACGGCTCCTTGTGATTTTGCTTCCACATCGAGAGATACCCAGAAGGTTGAAGTTATTCCTCAGTTCTTTTTTCGGGTGTGCCAGATGTCTTTTTTGTTAATTGGCACGTAAATCTCCTAATTTACACTGCATCTTGTAATGGTAAAGTTGTCATTTCTTTTGCGATCAAAATGCTGCATCGAGTGGCTCATTAACCCATTTCTAGCAAAATTCGCTCAGATAAACACTCGTTAGTGAACGTTCTTACTATCCCGATTCATTTGAGACTCAAATTTTTCCAACATTCGAGGTGCAAAAACTGGTATTGCTCCCTCTTAAATATCCTGGCCAACTTTTTTGGCTCCTTTCTCTCATTACACTTTTTTGTGACGTGCGTCGTGCGATGTGATCACATCGAGAGTATGGCATCATTACGACAATAAGCAGCTGAAGAAAGTTACTGATGGAGAGTGAATTATTCAGGGAAATTTAGACCTTATAACCTAAGATAACACAGCTGGGCCACTGTGTGTTAAACGGAAGCTAGCAGTTCATGTTGAGGGGCTTAATGATGAAGTAAATCTGTAGGTGGGCGTTTTCAGATAAGATCGAACAACCATGTCCGGTGACCATTTTTAATTTTGATGAAATAAATATATTGTGCTGGCTTTATGCCCAGAAGAATAAAACCATTCCTTGTTTTCGGAAAAAAAAAAATTTGTCTTTGCGAAAAAAAATTGTAAGCACCCCCTCAGTCACATGCGCGTTTTGCGTATCGCGCGATGTTGACATTTCGAGCGGCTTCCCCCGAAAAACTCTTCTGGCTACGGGTCTTCAAATACTCACTAACAAACTAGGCACAGGAAGGATTGACAAAAAGTATTAATCACAGAGTATTAGGGTAGTTATTTTGAGAAAAAAAATCGCAAACACGGCACATTGCGCAATAACGCTCCGGATTCAAGAATATTTTTCTCCGTATCTATAAAAGCTAAGGACTTCAAACTTTGCCAGTGTGTTGCCCTGTATGTAGTTCATCTTTGTGTGAAATATTGTTGTCCTGGTTAGCTGGAGAAATTTACAAGAATTGCTCACACGGGGGCATTTAACTAAAATGCATTATTTTGAAAATCATTTAAAAAAAAAGGCCATCTTTAATTTTCTTTAAACTCTTTGAAATTAACGTTTATAACATGTACTAACAGAGTCTGCAAAAACATGATGCAATATTTGTGTTGCTTTTAAGTTACAAAGCGAGAAACATGGCCAAATTGACGCTAACGCGGTTGCCATAAATGGTGTGTGCACATACCCGCTCTTCACAATTTCATTTTTATTAAAACGTGTAAAAATGCTACAGGGTGGTCAGGAAAAGACGAATTGACAGCACAGAGGTGGACGGTAGTTTTGAAGGGAAAATTTCTAATACATTTTCGTACAACCGACCCAAAAATGCCCATTGGCCTGAAGCGATCGAGGTGCGCCACCCTGTAACATGCTTCGGGGTACCTGTTTCAACAGCCGGCGTATAGCGTCTCCGTCTACGCGACGTAAAGAAAGCAACCGGAGCGACTTTGGAAACAGATCAGCCCACAACCTTGGCGGTAACATGATATAGGAGGTAGGGCGCGGCAGAACCTGAACCTGCGCCGCCTGTAAGCGCCAATAGATCCGCCGCGGTGGAGGGCCAAACAACGCGTAGAAAAAAGAAAAAAAGATACTTAAAAGCAAAACAATTCCTATTGCCTGAGATTGTTTGTATTGGGCGTTTTCAGATAGGCATCGAACGACCATGTCCGGTCGACTTTTTGTTTTTATTTGTAGCAAATGATGTATGTTTTACTTGTTGTGCAAGCGCAAAAACATATTCAAACTTTTTCTGCGGAACATAAAATTTCTCTTGAGGAAAAAAAAATCACAAAGTCGCAGTCGGTATACGCTCTCGTTTTTGCGACTTTCGTGAAATAGTCTTTTTGGATATTTATTAAAGACAAACTGTTGTCTCTTAGGTTTAATATTTTTTGTGCAGAGACTCTACATAAAATAAAAGGAGGTAAACATGTATTATCGATTACGAAGCAATTTAGAGCTTTATCGATCCGAATCTTAAAAGACTGGAAATTCAAATTTTTTAAAATCTTTTCAACGTGTCTGTTCTATATTTGCATAAATTGTCATTGAAGTTAAAAACGATAACCTTTCTAAAGTAAATACACTGAAATTTAGACAGGTTACCAATTTTGCAATAAGTGGAAAATCAGTTTAAAATAAAGGCCATCGCAATTTTTCTTTTACTTTTCACAGATCAAGGCTCATAATCTGTCCCATCAGGCCCTTCAAAATGCTTTGAAATTTTTTTTTTTTTATTTCACAGGGTTTTAAATATACAGAATTGACGTAACGGGAGTGGAAAAAGATAGGACGTTGCCAATTTCACACGCAAGCAAGGGGCCGAAAAATTTTGGAAGTCTGTTAAGAGAAAGCACTGTGACGGGAATTCGTGAAAAATTAAATTCATACAAAAGATTACACGTGAGTTTGAAGCACAAGTCAACAATTTAAATACAGATTTCTCGGATCAGTGAATTTCGGAGCCTACACTTCGGGGGGAGGCTGGGCTGCTGACCTTTCAATAGTTATAAGAAAGAACACATGTTTAAAGTGGTACAATTGAAACTAGTTTAATTAATCAAGATCCTGTGCGCACATTCGGAGCTTGTCGCGTGAATTCTTTCTACCGGACGCTGACCTGAGTCGGTCATGGCACTCTCCTGGCACTCCGAAAAGGAACATTTTTTTTCCCGATTTGCCTGTAGCGATCACTGTTCGTTTCTTCTCAGTGGCACCGCAAGCTCGCGACCTCGATCTGCTTTTCGCAGCCATAGGAGACTTTACTTTTAAAGATATATATTTTCAGCGGCTACTGTTCTTGCTAAAACAGATGCGGTTGCGAAGTGTCGGACCGCATACACTGCCACAAGTGACAGGACTGAATCCCACGCACAACGGAAACAGAGTCCCAGTCCTTTGCTTTCATGTCCCTGAGCGCTTTGATGTCAGCTTTCGGGAGGTGGATTAGTTTCACGTTCGGCAGTTTAGTGTTCAGTGGGGCAACCATCTCTGACGCCGACTTGATCACCGACTTGGTGGGCCGTCGGAGGCTGTACAACGTTGTCTGGTGCTTGACACGACCCCCGATTCAATCACAGGCACTCTTGCCATGTCAAGCTGCGAAAAAAATACACCTCGCTGACGTGTATTTGTGGCTTTGCAGCTCGTGTAGTTGGTACTTGTTCTTAAAGTGGCTTGTTGCACCATTACTTACGTAGGTCACATAGGCATACCCAAATTGGATTTCTCGATTCTCCAAACCGTTGTCCTATAAATTAAGTTACAGACAATCTCATTCAATCGCAATTATTTTTCCTCTTTTTTATGTATCTTTATTTTCTACCCATTGTGCGGCCCTCCACGGCGGCGGATCTATTGACGCTCACAGGCGGCGCAGGTTCAGGTTCTGCCGCGCCCTACTTCCTATATCATGTTACCGCCAAGGTTGTAGGCTGACCTGTTTGCAAAGTCGTTTCGGTTGCTTCCTTTACGTCACGTAGACGGAGACGCTATACGCCGGCTGTTGAAACAGGAACCGCGAAGCATGTTACAGGGTAGCGCACCTCGATCGCTCCGGCCCATGTACATTTTTGGGTTGGTTGTACAAAAATGTATTAGGAATTTTCACTTCAAAACTAACGTCCACCTCTGTGCTGTCAATTCGTCTTTTCCTGACAACCCTGTAGCATTTTTACACATTTTAATAAAAATGAAATTGTGAAGAGCGGGTATGTGCACGCACCATTTAAGGCAACAGCGTTAGCGTCAATTTCGCCATGTTTCTCGCTTTATAACTTAAAATCAACACAAATATTGCATCATGTTTTTGCAGACTCTGTTATTACATATTATAAACGTTAATTTCAGAGAGTTTAAAGAAAATTAAAGATGGCCTTTTTTTTTAAATGATTTTCAAAATAATGCATTTTAGTTAAATGCCCCCGTGTGAGCAATTCTTGTAAATTTCTCCAGCTAACCAGGACAACAATATTTCACACAAAGATGAACTATATACAGGGCAACACACTGGCAAAGTTTGAAGTCCTTAGCTTTTATAGATACGGAGAAAAATATTCTTGAATCCAGAGCATTATTGCGCAATGTGCCGTGTTTGCGATTTTTTTTCTCAAAATAACTACCCTAATACTCGGTGATTAATACTTTTTGTCAATCCTTCCTATGCCTAGTTTGTTAGTGAGTATTTGAAGACCCGTAGCCAGAACAGTTTTTTGGGGGAAGCCGCTCGAAATGTCAACATCGCGCGATACGCAAAACGCGCATGTGACTGAGGGGGTGCTTACAATTTTTTTTCGCAAAGACAAAATTTTTTTTCCGAAAACAAGGATTGGTTTTATTCTTCTGGGGATAAAGCCAGCACAATATATTTATTTCATCAAAATTAAAAATGGTCACCGGACATGGTTGTTCGATCTTATCTGAAAACGCCCAGGTATGTTTTCTTGTTACATATATTTTCTCGGGCAAATGGTCTTTTTTGAAACTGAACATAGTAAGACCACCATGCGACTTCCAGGACACTGTACGAGCTTGAAAACTAAAATGCAGAAGTGTTCATAATTTTAGGTCAATTCAGGTAAACACTTAGAAAACATCCGGTATATTTTGGCAAAAGCAGCTCAGATTTCCAACTCCAAACATGCAGGCGGCTAATAAATAACAAACTGCCATTATGGCGAACAACCGTGAAAAAAGCATAAAATTTTGAACCAGCTCTCCATCTGAAATCTTAATCTGTTTGTGAGAACCTACCTACCTATTCGCACATTAAATGCAGTCTGCGCAAGAGTTGAGATTGTTTGAAGGGTCCTATAGCGAGTTTTGTTTATAGATAGGTAGCACTACCCATTGCGGAATTCTTACTACTCTGAGGCAGCCACAGTCATTTTTACGCGACCTGAGCTGAAACTCAAACGTCCCCTGCCGAACAGTAATGCAGCGCGTTCGCAATCCCGTCGTCCGGTGGCACCTACGGTGCCTCCAACGCGTCTCCGACTGATGTGTTGACCGCGTCCAAATGAACTGGCTCATCAATTTCCACCCGGTGGCGTGATACAAGTGTCACGCTGTCGCCGATCGCGATCCTGGCGGTGTTCCAGCAGTGGCGGTGGATGTGGCAGACCTCCGTTCTGCTCCAGGTCGCTCTCCAGCTTCCACGGAAGCTTCGGCAGCCAGGAGTTGAGACGCAGTGATGGCGGCGACACTCGCGTTTGCTCGTACCCCACGCACCGAAGTGCTGTGGGGAAACGACCTTGCGGAGCACCGAGTCTGCAGTGGAACACATTCTTCGCCTCGCTTTCGCAAAATATAGATATTACGCTGAAGTCTGACGAGCACGAAGCTTGACAAGCACGAAGCATGAACATTGCAAGTGATTTTCGCTCGCAATGTTTTTCACTTTATTCGAGCTTACTGGCACTAGGGGGGCCCAAGTATATTCGCACGGAATGCCGCTGACCAAGAAACTCCTTTGTTGCGGCGTAATTTCAAGGACAAAAATTAGCATTTTTTTTCAATCTCGCCTTCGCAAAACTTGATGACGTAGCTGCTGGGTCGCAGTCCCCCCCACTGACGATATTTGAATGCGGCTCATAGATTGAACCCGAGCGTTGCGTGAGCACTTGATTTGGGATGTGATAATCGATAACTCGACAAGCATTCGGGTAGTGGCCCATATCATTGCCCGTGTCCAGTCGCTGCAATGACGACAATAGCCGAACCATAACAATGTCTGAAACTCAGCACGTGTCCTGTGCTTTGCCAACCCCAGCGCGTGAATATCATCCACATTGGCAGCATATAATCGGCTTCTATTGCGCGTGGTGAAAAATGAACGCATGTTTTAAAGGTCATTAAGGTCAGAGATGCATTCTACAGTCTAAGCTCATTACAACAGACCTGGTTACAACAGACATTTGGATATAACATACCGATTTGTGAAGTTTGTTTGGTTTTCTTTCACATACCATTGACTCAACTTCATATCTGCATACAACATACTCCTTTTACAACAGACTGAAATCTTGGTCAAAATCAAGGTCTGTTATAACGAGCTTAGACTGTAAGCGGTATTTTCGCAAAGGACGAAAATTGTTGCATCGTCCCTTCAAAATTTAAATGTTCCACGTGCCAGTTAGGTAGTATGTAATTACATTATTTTCGTAATGCGAGCGCCGTGGCCAGCAAGTAGGCAACAACTATATGCAGCATGTACGCGTGCACTTTGAAGGGAGAGGGGTGCACCGTTGCACATACATTGGCTGAAGTCACGCGCTCCTACGTTTACTGCGGGAGCAACGCTACTTGCCAGGATGCTCAAATAAAAAATGGGAGACCAAGTGTAGCATATAGTACATTTACTCTAGCCTGGGGGTTTCTCAAGCGTTTTGACCTCGAGGAACCAATATCTCGCTCGAAGGGGAGCCGAGCAACTCTTCCTGGTCTCGTCATCGGTGCAATAAAGCGATGCAAAACTTCACAACCCTTGTAAAAAGTAATGCACATACGTGCTAGGGAATGTTTGGCTGATAGATGTGCATCAATGGCAGGGATGGTCCAAGAAATTTTGGCGCTTTGGGGAAAACCTCGAGGATAGTCTCGAAAATACCTGGGCTCCTAGGAACCTAGTTTGAGGTGCCATGCTCTAGCTGACCCCGGTGCCTCCTTATTAATGCAAAAGCTTTAACTATCACATGGAGCGAACCGACATCATCAGCTTTGAAGCCCCACGCCAAATGGCACCTAAATTACCTCCGAAGTGAAGCCGATTTCTGATGGATAGGCTCCCATTGGCTGGTGCTCGTCATCAAGGAACGAGGCTCCCATATGCTCTCAAGTGGAATAGTTCCAAAACCTGCCACTAGAGAAGCCCTCTCCATGGTGACACAGCGCATGCAGCGGCCCGGCCGCCAGTAAGGGGGAGCTATGACGGCAGAGCCCGCTCGGGCAAACTCTGGATAGGTTGTATCGCCGAGCCCAGCGCGGCGTAACCACTTCACGAGAGCGCGCGCTCGATCGTCGGCCGCTACCTCGACAGTACCGAAACGTGGCCGTCCACGCCACTACGCCGCAGATAAACTAAGGGAGCGGAAGAACGACATTCATGCTTTCGCATTCACAACTCCTAAGAAGTGCTTAGGTGTCATCGGAGTTTTGTGCATTAATGGCGCTCCACGCGCAGCGAACCGACGACGTTGCGAAATATTTGTGGCTATTCTTTGGTACCGAGAGTGGCCCGACATCTGAGCTGTGGTCATTCATGCACAGGGGAGTCTGTGCGCCTGCTGGCCTGGCTGGTGAAGAACAGCGCATCGAGCGAGGTGAAGGCGACACTTTGTCGCGGGGGAGCCCTGCCCCACCTGGTGGCCATGCTGGGCTCGGAGCACGGTGTGATGCAGAACGAGGGACTCCTGGCCCTTGCCCTGGTGGCCGCCTCACCCCCGGGTGAGGTCTCCGGCTGCGATGCCGGTTTGCCCGCCTCCTTCCTGGGGTCTGATTTTGGTCACTGCTAGAGCGAGGTCTAATTTGCCCCCCTGCGGAGCGAGTGAAGATGACGTTTGTAGACGATTCGTCTGCTAACCCGAGGGGAGAACACGGTTTGTCTGCTACGAAGCGCCATCCACGGACGTAAATAAAACGAGGAAACGCTGAACATCATCCGCTAACAGACCAGTAAATAGAGGTTGGACGTCTGCTACGAACCGAACGGCGCAGGGAAGTGAGATCGGACACGGGCTGAAATTGTGATTGTCTGCTGTTTCACGTAGGAAGCCGTTGACAACCCGCGCTTCGTTTGCAAGTCTCAAGTTGTTTTGTCACCATACACAAGCTGTCATTGACCAATGGGTGAAGGAGTACTATTAAGGATGAGCGCATCGGAGGCTGCAAGACCTCTGATGCGCTAAAATATTGTCCAATTGTGAGCTCGGAAACTGGTAAAAAATGTCTCATTGTTTAATTATGCACAAGCTGTGGTTCTCGCTCTCACCTCGACCAAACTCGGACCCCTCGCGAGGCTAGGAGTTGTGTCGACTGATCCGCTTCGAGCGTAGCCAGTTCTCAAAAAAACATACAACGTGCCACCCCCCCCCCCCCCCCTTTCTCAAAATTTACAGGGTTCTTTCACCGCAAAAATAGACGACACATTGCCGAACGCTCAGCTTCTGCCCAAATGTAGCGTTAACGGTTTAAACGTATGCCAATGTTTCAGAATGAACTGCTACCTTATACCAAAAGTTATAAGTAATTTTCCGAAAAATTTAATGGGAAAATGAGTCCCGTTCTTGCTAACTGGCCCCATTCGGCTTCATGCATTCGAGGGCTTTGTCGGCCGCTATTTTCTTATTGGAAATTTCAGAAAATCACATATCTTTTGAATAAGATAATGATTAGTTCCAAAACTTGGGCATGTGGTTTGGGTCACGAGCACTACTATATTTGTGCGCAGAGGTTGAACGTTCTGCAATGTGTCCTGTATTTTTGCGGTGAAAAAAACCCTGTATACTGTTTTTTGGGACACCCTGTACGTGGCCAGAGAGAAATGGGTGTAGAGTCGCCGTAATTAAAGAGCCGAGGGGACTGGTCACCCTTTGTCTTAAAATTGGTCTTCTATGTCTCTCTCAGCTCGAGGAGCTTTTCAGGGTGCACTACAAAACACCCGAGGCTGCGAGTGACGATCATGATTAATGTGTTTAGAACTATTCTTAACACCTTCTTTTTTAACTGCCTCGAACTATGAAATTTTGCCTTATTAACCTCCCTCTCCTCTATAATGCCTTTGGCAATGAAGGATGTTGAAATGAATAGATAACAGCATTTTTTTCTAGCAGATGCAATTTAATTTTTGTGCGGCCAGAGCGACCTACAAGAGGTTTGTTGTTGGGATTTGTTCGGCGACTGCTTTTGGTTCTCTGCTCGTAGTATGTGGGTTGTTCTAGCTTTTTCTGCAACTTCCTGGCTTTTGTGCACCCGTCCCATCTGCAGACATTGCTGTTGAAGAGCTCAAGAAGACTGAAGTGGTTCCACTCCTGCACACCCTGCTAGTGTCGCCAGACATTGCTCCCGAGCCACTGCTGAACAGCATTGCCCTGACCACCGCCCTTTCAAACCTGGGTATGTCTTTGCCGACGCAGCGAGTCCGAAAGGAACCGGAGTGGCATAGGCGGATTTTTAAAGGAACGCTGCACTCCCAAAAGACATTTTTCCTATATTGCATCTATAAGGCACGGATTTCACATTGTGCCCTTTCTCCCCAAAAAAACATCAACAATATTTACTTTGTAAGATGCATTTTAAGTTCCGAGTTGTAGTGTCTGACTGCTCATGCTGACTCCAAAGTGGCTCCTATTGTACCAAGTGGCTCTTATTGTTATAAAAAGTATTAGTATGATGGAAAGTGCTCATTCTGGGCACGAAATTTAGTGGTATAATTTATTAATTTAAAGCGCCAATGTCGTGTTCGTGCTAAAGGCTCGTTCACACATACACTGCAGCGCTAACTCCACAATAAAGATGCGGTGCTGAATTTTCGCTACTTAAGAGCACTGTACCAGCATTCCACTTATGTGATCCCACCTTTTCCGGCAGAAACATACAATGCAGTGCTAACAAAACGCAAACTTTGCGTTTCCTCGGGCCTCCGCTACACGTGTGAACTACCCTTAACTGCCACGCAGTGTACTGTGCGTAACAAAAACCTTTTTTCAATCTCGGTTTCAATCATGCTGGACTGTAAAAAGACTTTGCACTACGACGGCATAAACAAAGTATGCACGAATCATAACAACTACAATCGCAACAGCTTGGCTTTTCTCCCACCATTGCCCTCACTCCGACGTCCCTGCTGCCTTCATTGAGGTGGAGCACTTGACATGCGCTTTATTTGCCAGGGCATCCGTGCTGACACTATTCTCATAGCGTCCTCCTGCGGCTGCCTCGCCATCCCCACCATCTTCACGCTAATCTTGCAGTCTCAAGTTTGGGGCAGGCGTTCAACTTTCGAAACGATGGGCAATGGTTTCGTGTCTCAAATTAGATCTCTGCGGGGCAGCCGGTGTTGCTGGTTGCCTGAAGTGGTGCTCGCGGCAGCAGGATCCGAAGTCCGTCGACTCTGTTCTTTTAAAGACGGTGCAAACTGAAAGAACTGAACGGACGGAACAAGCCATACAGCCATACTTTCCCCCTATGCCAGAGTCCTTCAATACACTACTGGTCATGAAACTTTTCTGAAACACCATGGCAGAGCTTGGTACGCGACCACGCGTTGCGCTAGCGTCAACAAGGGGGCTAAGAGCCGCCAATCTAGCCAGCACCGCTGGGAGTCTGGCAACCAAAAAGTGGTCTTGGAATTTCGAACCTACTATGAACGAGCCACCAATAGATTGTGGTGATGCGTCATCACACTGACAACGTTTCTCGTTATTGAAAGTGTCTTCGGCTCTGTTCACTGAGTCAACTGATCAAACTTCCTTTTCTGCAACATTCTCCAAAAAAATATTCTTCTTCATTCTTCTTGCCTCAAAATGAATTTTCCAATAACATTATTGCCGTCAAACTTCAGCGCCGCGATTAGTGCCATCAAGCAGAGGCATTGCGAACCCGTACTCTAACTGCCTGGCTTTTTTTCGCTTTGCAAAAACACAGTTTTGTTTGAAAACTATTGAAAAGAGTTTTTTTCTAAGTTATTAGAGATTAATAAAAAATGACCAGTGCTTGCATACAAGGATCGATTACAGGCATAAAAAGCTGTTGGTGTATGAGCAATTATTTTTTTACAGCAGAGCTGTTATGCACTAGGATCTGGGAAAACATGTGTCCGCAGATGTCGACAAAAAGTATGAATAAATAAAAATAAAAAAGGGGGGAAACCAGCGTGAGTCAGCCTTTCTTGGTATTGTTAGATAGTGAGGTCCTGATTCCTTGTTATCATCCCTAGGCATCGTCCTCAAGGTCGTCCTAGAAGTTGTTCTTGAAGTCGTCCTCGAGGTCGTCCTAGAAATCGTCCTTGAGGTCGTCCTAGACGTCGTCCTCGAGGTCGTCCTAGAAATCGTCCTTGAGGTCGTCCTCGAGGTCGTCCTAGAAGTAGTCCTTGAGGTCATCCTAGAAGTAGTCCTTGAGGTCGTCTGAGAGGCCGTCCTCTAGGCGTCGTCCTGGAAGTCGTCCTTAAGGTCGTCCTTGAGGTCGTCCTTGAGGTCGTCCTAGAAGTCGTCTTTGAGGTCTTCCTAGACATCGTCTGCTAGGCGTCGTCCGCGAAGTCGTCCTAGAAGTCGTCCTCTAGGCATTGTCCTTCAGGTCGTCCTAGAAGTCCTGCTTGAGGTCGTCTTAGACGTCGTCTTCGAGGTCGTCCTAGAAGTTGTCCTTGAGGTCGTCTTAGACGTTGTCCTCTAGGCATCGTCTGCGAGGTCGTCCTAGAAGTCATCCTTGAGGTCGTCCTAGACTTCGTCCTCGGAGTCGTCCTCGAAGTCGTCCTTTAGGCGTCGTCCTCAAGGTCATCCTAGAAGTCGTCCTTGAGGTCGTCCTAGGCGTAATAAAAATAACAGCTTCACTAGTCCTCCATCTTCACGTGAAATGAAGGGCTCCACAATTTTTTTTAGACTCCCATAATATTTTGCGAGATAGCCCAACTAAAATTCAGAGAAAAACGAGTGGAAATAAGAAGTAAGCTAACTTTCAATATGTGATAAGTTGAAAAAAATGTTATTTTTAGATTATGCAGCCTGCCAAGCTGGGCATCTCGGCAAGGAGCAACAAAGCAAATGTGAATGTCCTTCTTAGTCAGCAATGTTCGCTTAGCTCCTGCCCTAGCTAACTAACACCATTTTTGCCAATGTCACCATTGGTCAGGAAGCTGCACTTACTGGAAGTGGGCTATATTTTGGTGTTTTTGAAAAAAAAAAAAAAAAATAAAATCATGGCAGAAATAGGGGGGCGTTATCTTTTGGGGGTGGGGCATCCGTGCTGACACTATTCTCATAGCGTCCTCCTGCGGCTGCCTCGCCATCCCCACCATCTTCACGCTAATCTTGCAGTCTCAAGTTTGGGGCAGGTGTTCAACTTTCGAAACGATGGGCAATGGTTTCGTGTCTCAAATTAGATCTCTGCGGGGCAGCCGGTGTTGCTGGTTGCCTGAAGTGGTGCTCGTGGCAGCAGGATCCGAAGTCTGTCGACTCTGTTCTTTTAAAGACGGTGCAAACTGAAAGAACTGAACGGACGGAACAAGCCATACAGCCGTACTTTCCCCCTATGCCAGAGTCCTTCAATACACTACTGGTCATGAAACTTTTCTGAAACACCATGGCAGAGCTTGGTACGCGACCACGCGTTGCGCTAGCGTCAACAAGGGGGCTAAGAGCCGCCAATCTAGCCAGCACCGCTGGGAGTCTGGCAACCAAAAAGTGGTCTTGGAATTTCGAACCTACTATGAACGAGCCACCAATAGATTGTGGTGATGCGTCATCACACTGACAACGTTTCTCGTTATTGAAAGTGTCTTCGGCTCTGTTCACTTAGTCAACTGATCAAACTTCCTTTTCTGCAACATTCTCCAAAAAAATATTCTTCTTCATTCTTCTTGCCTCAAAATGAATTTTCCAATAACATTATTGCCGTCAAACTTCAGCGCCGCGATTAGTGCCATCAAGCAGAGGCATTGCGAACCCGTACACTAACTGCCCGGCTTTTTTTCGCTTTGCAAAAACACAGTTTTGTTTGAAAACTATTGAAAAGAGTTTTTTTCTAAGTTATTAGAGATTAATAAAAAATGACCAGTGCTTGCATACAAGGATCGATTACAGGCATAAAAGCTGTTGGTGTATGAGCAATTCTTTTTTTACAGCAGAGCTGTTATGCACTAGGATCTGGGAAAACATGTGTCCGCAGATGTCGACAAAAAGTATGAATAAATAAAAATAAAAAAGGGGGGCAACCAGCGTGAGTCAGCCTTTCTTGGTATTGTTAGATAGTGAGGTCCTGATTCCTTGTTATCATCCCTAGGCATCGTCCTCAAGGTCGTCCTAGAAGTTGTTCTTGAAGTCGTCAGAGAGGTCGTCCTCTAAGCGTCGTCCTCGAGGTCGTCCTAGAAATCGTCTTTGAGGTCGTCCTAGACGTCGTCCTCGAGGTCGTCCTAGAAGTAGTCCTTGAGGTCATCCTAGAAGTAGTCCTTGAGGTCGTCTGAGAGGCCGTCCTCTAGGCGTCGTCCTGGAAGTCGTCCTTAAGGTCGTCCTTGAGGTCGTCCTTGAGGTCGTCCTAGAAGTCGTCTTTGAGGTCTTCCTAGACATCGTCTGCTAGGCGTCGTCCGCGAAGTCGTCCTAGAAGTCGTCCTCTAGGCATTGTCCTTCAGGTCGTCCTAGAAGTCCTGCTTGAGGTCGTCCTAGACGTCGTCCTCGAGGTCGTCCTAGAAGTTGTCCTTGAGGTCGTCTTAGACGTCGTCTGCGAGGTCGTCCTAGAAGTCATCCTTGAGGTCGTCCTAGACTTCGTCCTCGGAGTCGTCCTCGAAGTCGTCCTTTAGGCGTCGTCCTCAAGGTCATCCTAGAAGTCGTCCTTGAGGTCGTCCTAGGCGTAATAAAAATAACAGCTTCACTAGTCCTCCATCTTCACGTGAAATGAAGGGCTCCACAATTTTTTTTAGACTCCCATAATATTTTGCGAGATAGCCCAACTAAAATTCAGAGAAAAACGAGTGGAAATAAGAAGTAAGCTAACTTTCAATATGTGATAAGATGAAAAAAATGTTATTTTTAGATTATGCAACCTGCCAAGCTGGGCATCTCAGCAAGGAGCAACAAAGCAAATGTGAATGTCCTTCTTAGTCAGCAATGTTCGCTTAGCTCCTGCCCTAGCTAACTAACACCATTTTTGCCAATGTCACCATTGGTCAGGAAGCTGCACTTACTGGAAGTGGGCTATATTTTGGTGTTTTTGAAAAAAAATAAAATAAAATCATGGCAGAAATAGGGGGGCGTTATCTTTTGGGGGTGGGGCATCTCGAGATGTTACGGTACTTGTAAGCGCGAATCATGGGCGGCTTACTGAGAGTCGGGTGGCCAAAGATGCCCCTTTGTTGCAGTGGCACTCCTGGCCACAGTTTTTGGTCAAAGCTTTGTCACCAGTAGCGTATATGGGACTATGCCCCTGCGCTTTCTTCCTCCCTTGTTCCGCCGCAATGTTGTGGATGTTGCCAAGGTTAAGCGTGCGTTGCAAAGGAGCCAAATTCATCGCAGTGCACACCTTCTCGGTAGGGGTGTGCAAATATAAAATTATTGATTGCGAATCAAACATGCATACTTGATTCGACTGCTAATCAAACGCATGTATTTTAAAATGTGTATAAATATTCTACATTTAATGAGAATTGAGGATGAAAGAAATCACTGCTTCAAGTTTTTTCTATATAGCATACTTTTAAAAATTTATGGTTTCATTATGTGAGAAAATTTTGCATACTCACTGATGTTGAATTAACCTGAGACTGGTGTAGAGAAGAAACGTCACAACATAGAGGGGACAGAAAATAGACAAAACGACGTCTCAAACTCAGCTAACTCGTTTGTTTAGTTCACCTCCTTACATAGTCTCAATCTCAAGGTCATCTCCACCAACACACAAGGACAAAAGGACCTTGAGATTGAGACTATATAAGAAGGTGGACTAAATAAACGAGTTAGCTGACATCACCCTGTCTATTTTCTGTCTTTCTATCTTTTGATGTTTCTTCTCTACCCCAGTCTCAGGTTAATTCAACATGGTTAATATTCGCCAGCTTTCCTGCACCCTTACGATATTTACATACTTATATATACTGATAAATTGAGTAAAACATAATGTAATGTGTTAAGCAATTAAACTTGAGGAAGAAAATGAGAAGGGACGGACAAACACAAAGTTTGTGTTTGTCTAGGCATCGTCTACGATGTCGTCCTAGAAGTCGTCCTTGAGGTCGTCCTAGACGTCGTCCTCGAAGTCGTCCTCTAGGCGTCGTCCTCGAGGTCATCCTAAAAGTCGTCCTTGAGGTCGTCCTAGACGTCGTAAAAGTTTGTGTTTGTCCGTCCCTTCTCGTTTTCTTCCTCAAGTTTAATTATCCCTACCAATTTATTTTCTCAAGTTTAATTATCCCTACTTCCTCAAGTTTAATTATCCCTACAGTGTTAAGCAAAGTGCTGACCGTAATATTTAATGAAATATAGGTTGAGAATTTTTTTTTTCAACATTGTCTTTTAAAATTGAGGGTTTAACTATAATTATAACCAAAGAAGGCCGATCTCTATAGTGATCAAACTTTTTCTCTACCATTGAGCCGGCCAAGATGTTCCGACACGTTAGCCGTTTCTCCTAGCACGCTGCTGGAAAGCAATGAAGCTTGATGTGCGCGCATCAGGCTTCACCGCTTTTCATCAGCTTGATGCCAGAGTGCTGGTGTGAAGCAGTGAAGCTTCACACGAGAAATCAGATCATTCTGAAGACATTTGTCATTTTTTAATTTCCAAAAAACTCTTAACTAACCTTACGAGTGTGCTGCATTTCGAATCAAATATTAAACACTGTTTGCAAGCTATTTGAAGTTTCAGATATTCGCGCACCTCTATTTCCCGGAGAAAACGGCGCACCATTGCCCGATGCCGATGTAGCGGGAAATATTGATGTTTTATTTTTTTCAGACCACTCGGTGCTTTGGTTTCTCACCATTTTCATCAAATATTTTATCTGGATTTGGGAATATTTTTTATTATATCCACTGCCCTGCTTTGAATTTCTTTGTTGAATGTGGTCTTAAATCACATTGAAAGTGTACAAACAAGAACTTGAACATAGAGAAAAAAACCTTGAGACTAGGGGCAAAAATTGGGACAACACAACACCATCTCAAACCAGCTCAGCTGCGCAGTAACCCTTATTTCGCTAAAAGCTTGAAACAAATATTAATTTGTTATGCCTAATATTTTGCTATTGCTGGGTCGGTTATAGATGGAGAGACCCTTAGCGTGTAGTACACATAAGTTATTATAAGAGTAAATTTGGCATGATGACTGGAAAAAGCAGTTTTTTTTTTTTGTGCTTCCTTTTTCTTTTGTCATGTTTCTTTGTGTAGTTGATTGCATCTTGGTTTAAGAGCCACTTTTGAATGTCTCCACAGGACCACTCAAGCCCACGCTGGCAGCTGGTGGCTTCAAGGAGGCACTGACTCAACTCAAGGGCCACTACAACCAGACAGTGTCCAGGGCAGCTGCTCAGGCACTTGAAGTTCTGGAAAAGCCATAGCACCACAGCCATTGCATTTGCGAGCTAAAGAGTACTCTCTATGTTTCCTCAAAAGCCAGTTGTTTTGCTCAGCTTGATTGGCTGGTTTCTGTGTGGTGAGTTCTCCCGTCCTCTGGTCAACTGTACCTCTTGTCACGGGCCAGCATTTACTGTCAAACATTGTTAATTAAGTGTTATAGCACAGTTCCTGCCACTGTGAAACGAGGCTTGTTTAGTGGTTCATTGCCTCCATGATAGTGGGAGGGGGGGGGGATATTGACTGTGTGGCTGGCCTTTTTTGTTTGTGAATTAAGCGTGCATTTACGAGAGCTAAGTATACATTTTAAGTCAATGCTACAAATCTTTGTAGTAAAGTGAACCCTCTGTTGTTTTTCTTTCATGTAGTGAATGGTGTTCACTAGACTTAGTTTCTTTCTGGTCTCCGTGCTCTCGGCCTGCAATAGATGCACAAATTTTGCTTGCCCCGGGCAGAAACAGGAAGAGAAACAGAGAAACTAGATTGCATAGAAGTCTAGCATTATGAATGTGTAATTTTGGCGAGTAGGGGGTATGAGGCATGTAACCTTTGTTAAGCGATTTTTATATTATTTGTACGCATGTATTTAAATGGATGACTGTGCGCATGCTTTAGGTGTTTTCGAAAGAGTTTTTCTGTAACTCCTCTTTTGGGTGAACATTTCGTGACATGGGGGCTGGCAACAGTTTACAACTGTGGAAACACAAACTTTCATGTTTCCGTTTCTGAGCTTGTTAAGCACCGTAAAAAAAAAATGGCACCAGGGCACTGTTGTTTTTAGTCCTGGAAGGCTTCAAGCTGATGTGGCTCTCATTTTGACTGTTGTAAACATTATAAAACATTCATTTCCTGACACGAGTGTGTTCCCCTATGTAAACTTTTTTTATGTTTCAGCTTTCCATTTATAGTTGCGAGTGCTCAGCTTTATACCAGGCTGCAACCTCCCAGGTTGTTGTTACGCGTGCATTCGCAGAACCCACTGAACTGCCAGTGATGCGCACAGGGGTGGAACGGCTGCGCCATTTGCGCCATTTTGCGCCAGACGCATTTGTCTGCGCCATCCTGCGCCATGTTGCAGAAACTGCGCCACAAACAATACCTCGCGCCATTATGCGCTAAATCGCAAAACGTGCGCCAAAAAAATTGTACTTGGCCTTGGTTTCGGTTTTTATCGACTCGATTGGCAATAATGAGCACGTTTAACTTGGTCGGCCTTGCAAGCTTTTGTTCCGTTTATTCTCCCTGTGTATCCCGAGTCGGAAGCGCGCGAAAAAACTCGGATTCTAAGCGCTACACCACCTGCGACTGAATTGTTATTCTTCAAGCATAAGCGCTTAAGCAAGTCGGCCGAGGTGAGGTCGAGTCGTTGATCGTCAGATTGCCTGAGGCTCTGCGGCCCGGGATCCGGACGTCAGCCAGTTGAAAACAAATGAGGAAAATATTCCTTTTAGTACTTCATCGTTAGAAGTTGGAACCCCATTCTCGCAAGATAAATCGTGATTTGATAGAACTGAAACGCGGTCCCATCCGAAACCTTGCCGGCCAGCAGCTCTTACGCGAACGGTAAATCTGCTCGGCGTACTTTAACCTTGCTCCTGCTTATCGCTTCAAATACGATAACTCCGTTAATCGTGGTCTGCTGCTTCGATCCTCCGCGCAACTGCATGTCCGTTGCTTACGCACGTCCGTGGTTCGCACATATAATTACTATGTCGAGCACGTGTGGGTTGTGCGATAAGCAGTGCTGGTTTGCATTTTGAGCAGCTGAAAGCCACTCAGAAAATATCAAGGATGCTATCCTCAGAAACATAGGGTACTTTCTTTCTGATTCTCATTAAGGCTCACAAAGTTTCAAGTTTTTGCATCTGTTACACTGTTATCCCATCTACCTAAGTCCCTAACCACTCATGTTCATCTGTGCTGCTAAGCACAATTGAACTTGCTCCCGTGCTTGTCTAAGATACAATCTGAAGTGCAATGAAAACTGATCTGAGCTGCTCCTAGCCTGCTCCAGAACGTAGTTTTAGCTGCTCCCAACCTGCTCCAAAACAGCTGTTTCAGCTGCTCCCGTGACTGCTCCCAAGTACATTTCATGAGTTCCACCCCTGCGCGCAGCAAAACACGTAGCAGGTTTGCGAATTGCCACACAGATCGGCCTGTCGCGTGTTTTCTTGTATGCATTTGCAATACATTTTTCCGATTGTATTTGCCCACCTCGTACACTGTTCACGCAGAACCAGTTTTATGCTTGCTGAGCTTTCTCGTACAAGTTGTTTTGTGCATTGGGGAGGTCCAGTGCTAGTGCCGTGAACCAGCGGGACATTGTTAGAATCCTCACTCGACACTGTTGTACCATCTCGTTTTTCTGGTAGTGTCGAAGCTTGCGACCTGCAATTCACAGTAACTGGATGCTCGACATGCCAGTGCTTTGTGCAGCCCTGTGTCTGATGGTGATGTGGCTTTCTCAAAGTTGACATACCGCGTGTGTATGCATACTCGTGACCTTCAACAGGCACACCAAAATAATATCTTTTTATTGCCCTGCACGAATTCAAAGTGACGCCCGGGTGCGCCCATTAAAATGTTGAGTTTGGGAAAGCGTATTGTTGGGAGGGAAAAAAAAATGCTCGTAAAAATTAAAACTTGAGCCAGTGTGCAAGGGAGCTGGTTTAGGGGACTACACTTTTGAACCTTTGGCTTAATATGAATGTACAACTTGCAACTGTCAGTATATATTGGCAGTTGCAAGGCAGAATGCAGTGCAAAGCTTCATCTGTGTACATGAATTGTGAAAGAAATTAGAGTTGCTTTTATCAGGAACACACTGACATTGTTTAGAAAACTCATGTAATACCCAACTTTTTTCTTCATTACATATGTACGTAGCAGAATGCCTGGAGACTGTAACTATGAAAACAAAATTTCTGAAGAGTACTTTATTTTATGCTAACATCACGCTGAAAAATGGAGTAAATATTTTGCCTTTTATGTCGTCGACATAATCTTAACATCTTTTATAAAAGACATTCACAAAGTAAAAAAAATGCCACTGTTGCATTGCCCATTAAATTCCAGTTAGGAAAAACACTGAGTAAGCCTCTCTGTTCGCCTTTTGGCTGCAATGTGCTCACTTTTACATTCTGAGAGTCAGTGCAATTACTGATTGCCATCCTGCTTGTGTGGTCAAGGACATTTTTTCAATAATTGCAACTAGACTGCCAACGTGAGGGACAATGCCCCGTAACTGATGCGTGAAGGATTGTCCACATCCGAATTTGTCGAGTTGCGCAAATTTGCGAAAGACAAACTTGGCCAGTTGGATGTAGTTGCTGCTTCGCAGTTTTTCCCAGTTTGCGTTGTCGATGATGCTCCACATATCCGAAGCAGGCAAACAGAATGAAGGTTTTTTGCCTCCAGTCAGTGTTGCTCATATTTTGGAATTACATTTTTATGGAAGTCTAGACTGTAAGAAGTAGGCCTTTTAAGTTTGCATCTGATATCTTTGCTCTAGGAAAGCAGTTTGGCCAATCCAGTACAACTGCTGATCTGGGCCCTTTAATGTATGTCACACATGGCTGATGGTACAGTCATGTCTCGTTTATATGGATCCCCGTTAATATGGATACCCCGCTATATAGACCAAATTTTCGGAGACAAACTGGCTAAATATTTGCATTTTTGTCTTGTTATTATTGACGATTATTTGGGGGGGGGGGGGGGGGGGGGGAAGGGGAAGGGGAAGCGGGAAGCGAAAGGATCCAAATTAATGAGACATGACTGTATTATAAAATAGGTTGTAAGAAGGTAACTCAAAAATTCGTTTAATACTTTTTTTAAATTTGCATTTGAGGCAACAAAAATAGCTTTTTGGGTGTCGGTGCCTCTTTAATCTGCTTCCTAATCGCAGTCAGCCTATATTTATTTTTTCATTATTATGAAGGGCTTGAACCTTTATTTTAGTCGTTCGATGTGTCGTCATGCTCATGTTCAAAACTGTGAAACTTTGTTGAACACTTATTAGTGTGCTGTGTGAAGTTGGTATCGCGCTGACATTACCTACTTGTTTCCTGTCGCACAAAAAAGTCTCTCTGTAATCAAGTAGTAGTCCGCGCTTTTTTTTTTTCAACTTGAATTATTAACTAAGCTCTGGCATTTTTTCTGTTTATGACAGTTTCTTTGAACTTTGTCAATGACAGCACGCTGTTGCTTTTTTTAGGCAAGTTCTGTAAACAATACATCTACTACGGTAGTGTGTATGTTTGTAAAAAATATGAAAATGTTGGGACTTCTTGATCTTTTTATTTTATCTTGCAGCTGCAATAAGGGGTCACCTAATTCTTAAGGTGAAGCTTTGAAGTCTTGGTAAGCTGTTTATTATTTTCATTAATATTTTTTTCAAGCTGGCTCAACTTATAATGACTCAGAAATGTTTGTTTGGCTTGTCTGATGTTTTCTGCTGGGGACCAAGTCATTTGTAGTGCTTGTGATTTTTCATGGGGAAGAAACTGAGTCACAATGATCTCTATATGTCCGTGCATTGTTTTGTCCAAGGAATTGTCCCCAACATGTTTGTGTGTCTGCACACGAGTTTTCTCTTGCTTGCAGCTTCAGCAAAAACTTTTCTGTGACTGAGATAGTAATTTCCCGTGGTCATCCTTCAGGGGTCACAGTTATTGCATATTATAGAGGTGTTAATGGTCCACATGATGGTCAGATGCAGTAGATTTTATATGTATTCCATATATTGCTTGCTGGCCACAAAATTTCCAAAATGTGGCCCGAGTAACTTGTATTAGTAAGCATGCATTTCAACATGCCCAGTAATCATTGATGACTCACTGCTGCACAAGAAGTCTTGTTTCATTTTGCAGCTTTTTAATCCTGACCACCGCACAGCAGTGTCTGTATTTACAGAAAAAAAAAAAAAAAAACTGTCGGAGAATTTTAATTGTGCGATATATGTCTCCCATTCTTTCTTCTAGGCATCCATTTGAACGTTGTGCCTGAAATTTTTCAGCAAATGTGTAATGCTATAGATATGCCTAGATCTGATAACCTATCGAGGTTCAAAAATATTCATTTCTAAATTAATCAAGCTCGCAAGAGGTCAAGCCCAGCACAATATTATTTTCACTATTGATAGTCCTAGGAGCTCCTTCCCACCGAACTGCAGTAGTCGGGGAATCTGCAAGTGTAATTAACACCCTGACTCGGCCTCTATCTGTGCACTGACCGACAACTTGACTGTCTTATCAGTAGTGAACTGGAGAATATTTTTGGGGCTGTGTATAGTTCGCACACTTGTGAGGTGATATATTATTATGCTGGCTCGGGTGTTTCCTTTTACTGTGCAAAGCTGTTTCCGATTGTACAACCATTACCTTGGAGATAAAATAGGCTGTTACTTTGGATAGTTTATGAGCAGCTATATGTACACCATGTACTTTTATTGGTAATTGGTTTGACAGAATGCACACAATCATTTTTTTGTAAAGATGTTATTTTTGTGTCAGTGTTTTTATTTAGCTACAGAATTTGTGCAAAATAAAATTGCGAGAGTTGCATATAAAATGTTTGCTTTTACTGCAGTACGCTGTCACCCAGTGGTTGGTGCTACCAGTTGTATGCCATTTCATTACATCATACCAACTTCACGCAGGCTTTATTATCAGCCTAACCGTACCAGCGTAATTAAGAGGATATCACAGCAAGTCTATATTGCATAACTGGCATTGTTTCCAAATCACAAAGTTGGATCTACAAGTATTGGGGTACTTCACTCTTGTCATCAAGCTTGCATGGTGTATCTATCGTTGGGGCTGCGTGTCCCAGCGTCCATCGTCCGTTCGACCATTGCATCTTTCCGTGATGGAGCCTACGCCTGAGACCGTAGGTAAGTCGCGGGTAGCCTTTTAAATTCCCATCTTATTCACAGTAGCATGCAATGCAAAAAAAACAAAAAAAAATATTTTCAGCTTTAGTTTTTATAAAATCAAACTGCTGAAACTCTCGCTCAATAATATCCTCGGGTCTCGTGGTAAAATAAATCGTATCATGCAGCGTTTATACAAACAGATTGCACGCAGAGACAC
Organism: Ixodes persulcatus; assembly: GCA_013358835.2. Taxonomy (NCBI): domain Eukaryota; kingdom Metazoa; phylum Arthropoda; class Arachnida; order Ixodida; family Ixodidae; genus Ixodes; species Ixodes persulcatus. Next base: position 126,326 of record JABSTQ010011170.1, read on the forward strand.
TGAAATTCAAATGCATTTTTATACCCGATGTTACAGGTTGCACGTACAGACACTGAAATTCAGATGCACTTTTATACCCGATGTTGAATCGCTTTGAACTACTTAGTTACACTGATGAACGATCTACAAGCTCGCAGCAGTTTCGGTTTGAGCTCAAGCACCAAATGAGCGTGCAACACATTTTGAGCCAAATTTATTCACGCTGAAATGAACTATTTGTTTAGGTCGTATTGATTTGATGTCGCGACCAGGGTTCTAAAGATCCGAAGGATTTGAAGGTTTTGAACTTTGACGGAAGGCATGTCGCTACGAAAGCACGGCGGCACGGGGGTATGCCTCTCGCTTCATGTGAACTATCAACTTCCGGTCGGGAAAGAACTTCCGGTTGCCCGGTTGTTGTCGGTGGGCGACGTCGGCGACGTGCTTGAGGTTGTGCGAGTTCCCTGCATGGTGCGTCGTTTCTCGGCCCTGTTGCGCTCTCCGAAGCCGCTCCAATGTCTGCGCGAGGAGGGAAGAAGCGAGCCAAGGTGGTCTCCAAGTCCACCAAGGCCGGGGTGCTCTTCCCCGTCGGGAGAATGCGCCGCTACCTCAAGAAGGGCACCCATCACTTTCGCATCGGCGCCGGCGCTCCTGTTTATATGGCTGCGGTGATCGAGTATCTCAGCGGTGAGGAGACCTCTTGTCAGAGTCTTCGCGAAGAGAACCCCTCTTGAGCGTCCTAACCAAGTGCGATGGAGACCCAAGAGTAGGAAGTGGGAAGCACCTATTAGATTTGTTGCTCTTTTTAATTTTATGGTGTAGCTGATTGACCGGCAGTCGGTTAGTACCTATTTTTCTTTAATATTTTTTTTTCTGCAGCGGAAATCTTGGAATTGGCAGGCAATGCTGCTCGGGACAACAAGAAAGGGAGAATCACGCCTCGGCATATTTTACTTGCTATCGCCAACGACGACGAACTGCATCAGGTACCCAGGATCCAATCTAATTTGTGTCTTGTGTCTGCACAAGTTGTATTAGTTAGGAAAAACAAATACCTAAATAGCCTGCACTGATGTCGCTCCGTGCGTCATTTTTGTGATTTTTCGGAGTTGGTACTTTGATAAAAGCAGTAAGTAAGAATAACCGCCAGACTGAATGACATCATGCATGTATGTGTGCACACACCAGTTCATATGGTAGTACGCGAGCATGTGCCAGCACACACGCACTTATGAAAGCACATGTTCACCACTCCCAAAGTGAGAGCAGTTGGACATGGTGGGCGTTTATGCGTTGTACATACGGGGACACTGGTTCTGCGAAGTAGAAGGGTATTTTGGCCAGTGCAGTATGACTAGTAAGCTGGGGACTTAAACTTGCATCATGCAGTACGGAGTATGTGACTGGAGAATTGCATACTCATTAATATTCAAGCGGGTGTGGACGACGAGTCCGGTACGCCTGGACTCGACAGCCATGCGCACTGCAGCTCCGAGCTCGTTTCTTTTTTTTTTCTTTTTTTTTCCACACTTGTACACAGATTCTACCGTTCACTCGCACACTTGATCCTGCTTTGACTTGTTTCCCAAAGAAATTAAAATCTCCAGAAAGACAACTTTTGTATGTCTCTGCGCTTGCGAAGAAGAAAGTGTTGCTTGGGGCGGCCCGACCTCTTCTTTCTGCAGCTGCTCAAAGGAGTGACGATAGCCTCGGGTGGCGTGCTACCACGCATCCTCCCCGAACTGCTGGCGCGGAGGAAAGGTGGCAGGTTCGTGATGCCCTCTCCCAAGCACCAGCCGGCCCTGCCTGCGCTGCCGGTCGCGGCCGTCCTTTCGCCCAAGGCCCCCCCGAAGTCGGCTGCATCCCCTGCCAAGAAGCCCGTCGCACTTGCCAAGAAGCCGGCTGCCGCGGCTGCGGCAAAGGAGAAAGCGGTTCCTCCAAAGGAAAAGGCCAAGCTCGCGAAAGGGAAGGTACGCCGAAAATCTTTGCCCTGCCACGTGCCCTTAGGCGACCGTGGAATAATTTTGTCACTTTGGCCAACTGCACCTTGGGGTGAGCATTTCACGCTCGTGAAGCACGGAACACGCGTCGCTATTGTGTTCTCGCAGATTGATTTTCGTAAGAAGAGTTTTAATGCAGAATGTTTTTTGGGGTCATTTTCTATGAGAAAATTGTCACGAACAAGCATCATGAACGAGTGACCCATTGGGAGTTTTACACAATCCAGTTTCCCCACTAAATTTAGCGAGGAAATTGACGTTGTGTGACCTCTACACCAGTCCAGATTCCTTGCTAAATTTAGAGGGGGAAAGTAACCTGGCGTCAAGTGACCAATAAAATAATCCAGTTTTTTTGCTAAGTTTAGCTGGAAAATTGACATCACGCGACATAAACACCAATCCAGTTTCTCCGCTGAATTTAGCGAGGGAAATCGGCACATAACCAATAAAAAAATCTAGTTTCTTCACTAAAACAAAAAAATGAAAAGGTTTGTTTGGACATGACACATTCTGTGCTCTTTAGTCTGGTCAGCATAATCAAGCTTGTGATTTTTTTTTTTTTTTTGTGAGGTTTGCATTTTTCTTACACTTTAGCTGCCCATTTTTCACCAGGCCTAGGTGGTCCCCCACCCCTTTGTGAAACAAACGAGAAAACATCTCTTGGCAACGGACAGTTTTAATGTTATTTTGCAAACTGTCAGTCTGGCTTTTGCAATGTAGCACATGGACCTTTGTTCATTCTTTGCTTCACGTGTGCGTCCCTAGGTTTTTCCTTTTCGCCAGCGGACTTCCCGTTTGAGTAATTTTTGGCGAAGGAAAGGCAAGTTTTACGCTGTCATTAAAAAAATGTACCTCCTCGTCTTTCTTTCAGGATGGGCCAACCGCAGCGGGTGACCAGTCTCACGCAAACATCACCGTGTTGTCTGAGAAAAAACTCTTTCTGGGCCAGAAAGTAAGGATTCGTTGTTTCCTTCAGGTGCACAAAGTAACTCGTGCACTTGTGGATTCTTGTGTATCCTATGCTCGGTTTCACCTCAAGAGAAAAAAAGCAAGTTTTGTGCGTTGTTCATACGTCGTGCACAGTAGTTCTTGCAAGATTTGGTTGTCGGAGGAAGAAACAATGCTTTTGGCATTTGAAGCGTAGACGTCTTGATAAGATAACATATATTGAATTTAAAATGTACCTACATATGTCTTATTTCCCTTCATAAAAGGAGAAATTAGTAATGCTCCACGAGGAGCCACACTTTTTTTTACTACGGTTCTTGAGGTGAAAACAAGTATGTAGGTCTTTTTCAGTTTTTATTGTAATGAAAGCATTTATGGGAACAGATTCTGCAGTTTTTGTTGGCCACCTTCATTGAGAAAGAGAGAAAAAGAGTTCTCTAGAGAGGACTCCTGACTATTGCGAGTCTTTGTGCATGTAGCACATAATTGGCTTACTTGTAGAACGAAGCGCTCGTGCCTTGGCAGGCTGGGGTTTTTGCTCCTTGGGCCGTGGCTTGGAATGGTTTGAAGGCTGTGATGTTTGCAATCCTTTGTCGCCAATTCTTCTCTTGCCTTCTCCCTCTGATGTTGCTGCAAATACTGGAGAGAATGATGGGTTTCACATGTTCTATGCAATACACAAGCTTTTCCCGAAGAAACCTCCCGGAAGCCTCGCAGTGGTAGCCAACGTTTTGTTGGGAGTCTTGGGTTCTTCAGCACCTGCAGAAGCCAAGTCTTTTGGCAAAACATTGGCTATCGCTCTGAGGCTCGTAACGGGTTCCTTTTCACTCTCTTCCTACCAACTTCAACCACCTTTCCTGGAATGCGCTACCGTAAAGTACCGAGCATGTGGCCTCACTTGCGTGAGCATCCCCTCTCATTTTCGGGGAATTTCACAATTTCGTGCACTACCAAGTAAGCGCCCTACCCTCCCCACCACCCAGTTAGATAGTGAGACTCCTTTTTTTTGTTTCCTGAAATTTTTATGGTGACAGACTTTCCTGGTCTCACTACATATTTTTGTGAAAGTTCACCGCTAAAATTATATGTAAATGGTAATTTAGCTTTGTTCCTGGCTTTGTGGCTGCAGCAGTGTATAACGACTGTACGGGTTCTAGTCCAGTTTGGATGAAAGTTCATTGACGTGGAACACGTGCATGTACCATGGCAACCCGAGAGCCATCGTGGCAGGACGTCCCGTGGTTTAAAACCAGGGTGTGGGCCAATGTCCCGAAAAAAATTTGTGGCACTCTGGTTCGAGGGTTGCGACTTCACGAATGCACCTAACTAGTCCGAGGACAACAAGCTGCACAACCGGCTCGCCAACAACTTGCAGTCTGGAGACTGCGACGAAGCGAAGACGGTGCTGGAGCTCGTTTTTGGATCGGTTTCTGGTTAATCGTTTTAGGGTTTCAGTCCTTACTGAAAGGTATTAGTAAATAAGCTTTAAAGCGACACATACTAGACTGCATCTGTTTACTTTCGCTGGCCGCCATTTTTTCATGGCTACCATCTTGAGTTTGGGTCCCAATCCGATCAAAGGCCTTCCCCCCTATTTTGAGTGAGTGATCTCTAAATTTTGGGTTTGGGGAGTGACTTACTTTGTATTTTATGATAGCTACGAAGAGCATCATTAATAATGATAAAGTTGTACATGTTAGCACCTGTATTTTTTATATTTAGTGAATGCTTCCACACGCAAGTTACTCTATCGAGTCTATACTCCGTGGTCACTAGTTGCGTGCAGTACAGGCGGAGGCAATGCCAGGCGAGGGGAGAAAGTGAAAGCACTGGGAAGGCTGGGGAGTTGGAGAGAAACCTCCTCTCTTCTCTAACGTTCCTAGTGCTGTCCCTTCCTCCCTTCACCCTTCCTTACCCCCCTCCCCTCCCGCCTTCCTAGTGCTTGCCCTTTCTCTCTTCGCCTGGCGTTGCCTTCGCATGCACTGCACACAACTGGTGACACGGAGCATAATGACCAGTACAGAAGGAAAACTTAGCTTCTGTTTCTGCTCCTTTCTTTAAGACACCGAGCAAGCACCCACCCAAAAGTTGGAGGTAATCATGAAAGAATGGAGGTGGGCACTTATTAGGTCTGGGAGCGGAAGAGGCACATGGTAGAACTGCTTGGCCCTTGTTTGATCTCATATAACGATATAGGAGGAGTATAGGGGTCTGACAGAACACCTCCCCAGTTTTTAAAGCAGCCAGACTGTTCTCGTCAAACTTCACTGCATTTCGCCAGTGCGCACACTTAAAGCTTCACTGCTTTTCGCTGCTTTGGTCAGAGAAGCAGCTGAAGTGGAGTAGCATCCCGCTTAGCTCGGTGGGTTCAGACGTTTGCTGGCGTGGGTGCTTGGTATGGCCTTTGCTTATATTTGAAATGCTTCAAAAGTAGGGGATTGGACGCCTATTGCAATGAGTGTACATTTTCGTTGTTTTACAATATCTCGTCGCATTTAAGTTGGCAGCTTATATTAGTTTCCTTGTTCTCCCGTGCTATGGATTGAGTGTCTCCATTGCTTTAACGCCTCCAGTTTCCAGTTGTGAGATGCAGTGGCAGAGCTTTCACTCTCTGTACAGCTTACAGTGATTCAAGGTGACATGGCCAGCGTGACTGCGGATGCAGCCATTCACCCCACCAACGCGAGCCTCTCACTCTCTGGTGAAGTTGGTAAGCATTTTATAGCTTTGAGCTTTTTAGAATGGAGAACCCCACAAACCTTGTGGGGTTCTCCATCCCTCGCGTCTGTTGGTTCTTGTTTTGGCACTATAGTTGCATAGAGTTTGAGGCAGTGACACCAGACGATGCTTGCATTGAGACTAAGTTGGTGTGAGCTTGTTTATTCATCCACATAATTAAAAAGGGGAGGCACTCGCTTGATCGAATGACATTTTAGCGAACGCCCACGTTTCACCGAATGACACTTTAGCGAATAGTCGGACGCCGCGAAGCGGCGTTTTCGGGTGGGCCAAATGGGTTCACATTTTTGCAATGAGCCGCCACAGACTGTCGCCGCGAAGCGACATAAGCGCAGCGCGGCGGATGGCTTAACGCGCGCCCCCGTTATTCGCTAAAACGTCGATTCGCTTAAATGTCGCTGTTCGCTAAAACGTCATTCGCTCATGTGATATGGACCCATTAAAAAGATAGCTAAGTCTCAAGTTACTTAAAAAATGTGACCAAGTAACGGTTACTAGAATTACATTATAACTGAGAGCAGAGTTATTGGAATCACAACTAATTGTAGTAACTTGAATGGTGTAAAGGGGACATGTGCCGGGGAAAAACATTTTTTTTGTTTATTATTTAGGATAACTGAATGAAATTTCTGCAGTTTATAGTGCATGATCTTTTTCTAAAACTTGCGGGGATTACATACCTTTATGTCCGGTGACCGTCCTCAAAGGGAACCGGATGCCTGTCCCACTTCATGGTCGACGGCTACCAGCGAGTGCGGTTGCCATGCCGTGTTCGCCAACACCGTGCCAACAACGATGATCCCATTATTCAACGGCGTTGATTGGCAAACGAGGGTCTCCAACAAAACACCGCGGTCGAGCGAGCCGCGGACACAGGGTGCCCACAGCTCCGCCGACATCAGAGCCAAAGGGGATCGCGAGCGGAGTTGTCGCTGGTCAGACGAGCTCACCGCTACACGTTGTCGCAGGAGTTCAATCCAGAGCCCTCCGCAGACGGACATCCGCTCGGAGGAGGGACCACCCACTGTGCTGCGCGACCTGTCGCGGGTCCCTCGAAACGGGAGATTCTTGGAGGAGCGCGAGAGAGTAGGCCAGCAGGGTGGCTATCTCTCCCCAACATGAATCGGCACGAGCAGGCTCGAAGCCATGCAACTCGGGCCAGAATGTCCGCGGCTTACGCCTTCTCGGGGCAGAAAACCAGTGGCTCCTACAAACTTGCGTTAGTTTTGATATAGCGTGCTTTTTTAATGTTTTGAGCGCTACGCACACATACAAACTGCCACGTTCTTGCACTCACGTGGGGCGTAACAACACACTTAAAAAGTGCCTGACAGAAAAAAGCCGATCTGCTGCTTTTAAACCACCGAGCGCAATGAACAACTAAAATAACGTATGTGAGACCTCTTATATTTCAAATTAATCGGAAATTGGAAAAAAGCCATTTTCAAATGGTTAAAAAAAAGTTTGTTTTCATAAATATTAAAACGTAAATTCTAATCGAGCCTCGATAGTTGCATTCTACATTTCTTAAAGGATATGCGTGGCGAATTCGGTTGGGATAGGACAATTTTAAGAACAAAAGTTTTTGTGCACAACATGGGAAGGTGCGCCAAAATTGGAACAAGAGGAAAATGGATTCAAATATTACCATAGATGTGTAGTGACTCTTTCAAGCGAGAAAAACATATTTTATCAATTTTAATTAAAAACTTTGAGCTGCAAAAGAATGTGACAGAGAGAAAACTAGACCTGCTTCTCAAAATAAATGCGGTGGTGGGCGACATATCCCAACTTGAAGAACGACGCGCGCGAAAATGGCTCGAATTTATGCCTTTCTGGGTTGCCTGCAGTTCTTCAAATGCGTGTTTGACAAAACTCGCGCTCATATTCGGTTCTTATTTTTTTTTTATACATAAAGTTTGAAGATTCAAGGATTCAAAGACACCTTAAAACCCGAAATCACTTTTTTTTGCAACATATCGATGTTTTTCTGCTCGCATCTCCCCTTAACTAGTTGCTTTGCTATTCAGTTTCTTCGGGGCTCGAATCAAAACTTGTTTGCAAGCTTCTGTTGGACATCAAAGTGTCCTTGTTTGCTGCTTCAGGACAAGTCCTGGAGAAGGCCGGTGGTAAGGAGTTTGTGCAAGAAGTGAAGGATCTCTTCTCAGCGCACGGACCCCTGGAATCCGCAGGAGGTAAGACGCAGTCTTGGGTGCGTTACTTCTAGAAAGTAATTATACCCATTTTCACCCCAAGAAAACAGCAAGTTGCGTGCGTTGCCTAGCGCGAAGTAGTTCTTACGAGATTTGGTTGTCGGAGGAAAAGTGATGTTTTTGGCGTTTGGAACATGTATGTCTTGATAAGATAACATATATATTGCTAAACTGCACCTACATATGTCTTAATTATCCACATAAAGATCCACATAAAGGGGAAATTAGTAATACTCCGCAAGGAGTCGGACTTCTTTTACTACGGTTCCTGAGGTGAAAACAGGTGTAGTTTCAGTTACAGATAGGTCGTCAAAAATGTATTGAAGTTACAGTTACTTAGAAATAAAAGTAATGCGTTACAGTTACAGTTACTTACGTCTTCTAAAATACTTTTTTTTTTTTTTTACTATGAAGGTGTTGATGACAACACAGATTGACCACGATTTATATTTATTTGGAACTCTCAGAAAACTCTAATTTCACTTTTGGAATATATATTATTACCATCGCGCGACTTTCTTGAATTAAAGCATTTGCTGCTTTGATACAAGATGGGCTAAATAATAAATTATTTAGTTCATGTAACGCAGCAGCAAATGCTTTTCAAAGATTACTAAACTTTCTCTTTTGATGCTGAAAACATCCCTTTTTAAAGAGGCGCTCAACGGGTGCACTGGACGGAGTATTCAGGCGTAAAATAAAAATCCTGATGGTGGAAAAGTCGTTGAGGCTGGAGAGCGCTGTCGAGGTTTATGCCTTCTATCGTTCCATCTCCATGCCTAGCGGTAGTGTCCAGAAATTAAAGTCTAAACCCATCCGAGGTGCTTGCGAAGGTTGGAGGAAGAGGACCTCCCGGCTGCGTATACTTTATTGCAGTGTTTTCAGCGAGCAGTGAAGTCATCGCCCCTATGTTTGACAAGGTCAAAGTGCAGTTCATAGCCGGGCCACGGTAACACCTTCCGTTCGTCACTCATGACAGCCTCTCATTTGAGCGATAACGATTAATTACCGTTTAACGATTTTCCTTCTTGTGACCTTCTCTTTCCCTTCCTCTTTCTCGTGAGAGCTCTCTTATTCCCCTTTCTCAGCTGACAGGAGAGGGAGATTCCTGTAAACAGACGGATCCATTACAATAATAGGAAGGGGAACAGAAGGCTAAACCATTTGGAACTGAATAAAGGAAAGAAGACCGTTAGTATCAAACAAGGCTAAGAAAGGAGTGAACAAAGACAACACAAAGTCGTCTCAAACTGCATTCCGCTTTTCTTTTTAATTTCTTCTATGCAACGCAGAACAAAAGACATGGCTGTGGATCGCGGGCTTACGGCCCCTGGGAAAGGGCAAGTTGACCAGTAGAAAGATCGTCTGTGGCCCCGGTCAGACAGTGTCTACTGACATCGATGCACTTTCGCAAGGAAAACTGTCGCCGCGACTGCTGCTGCACCGATGACAGAGCCTCTCGTTTGGCGTTAAACTGTTCACCGTTAGGTGTCTATGCGTCACATGTTTCTGCGAGGTGGCTCTGTCGCTTGGCTGAAAAGGCAGGGGTGTTCAGTGAGGCCGGAAGGGGTGAAGACGGGGTGAGAGAGCCACGCACAAAGAGGTTGAAATAAAGTAAACGCTAAATGTGCTTTTCCGCACAATGAAAAAGAAGAAACCAAAGTAGAAAAACGTCTCCCTTCTGCGCTGGCACTTTGCTGCGACGAAAAAAGTTTTGAGTCCTTGTTTTATTTTGTAGCGTCTAATGTGGGCACATGGTCGAACCCGCCAATAGCGTTCGCAAAATAGTCATTTTTTCGCAAAACGTATCTGTATCTTTGCGGAAACGTTTTGTTACTTTTTCAAAAAAGTATTTAAGTTATCGTTACAGTTACTTAAAAAAAATGTATTGAGTTACAGCTAAAAGTTTCCAAAAAAAAGTAAAGAGTTACAGTATTTCGATACTACCCAAGACTGCTAAGACGGTCCCATAATGCTGTGGTTATGTTTACTGTGTGCTTACTGCAAGGATATTTGGGTGAGCAGCCGTATGGGAACAAATACACAGCGTATCACCCTCATTCGCAAAATCTCATGCCTGCAAAATATTCCCAAAAACCACACTTTGCCAAACTCACGAAATATTGAGCTTGTGATAATGAAGTCATTCGCAGTATTTCAATAGTTGTTTCAATGTACTATTTGCATTTTAGAATATCGTCTTGCCATTTTTGTAGAAGTAGTACTAGCTCCGAAACTCTCCAATTTGTCCAACGCTCAGTATCTTTGTTTTAGCTTTTCAAGACATATATCTCAGTATTGGTATTCCTAAATGCTTTTTTGAGTAGTGCCTCTGCCCAGCAGTGGTAAAAAAATGCTGATATTCACGAAAGGGTAAGCAGTTGGACGAATCACTACAAATTCATTGTTACAGAAAATGCAAAAAGCAAAGGCAAAAAACAAAAACTTGTAGCACGCTTGGAATGTGACACGGTTACTATGAGGAAGCGATCGTCTGGTTTTCTCATAAAATTCAAAGGCTACCTCGAAAACTACACGCTTTTGTTGCGGAAAGTGCTCATCCTGGGTCCCGGCTTAGGCAAGGTGGACTGCCAAAATAGAAGCTGCGTTTGTTTTTCGACACCATCTCGGGATCAAGCCGTCCTGGCGAGAGGCAAGAACGCAGTCCACTTGACAGCAACACGACGAAAAACGGGAAGGGGCCATCGTGTCAACAAAGGCAGCAATTCTCTTCTTAGCTCGCTCACTTGCCACCGACCAACAGTTCTCTTATTTTCTTCTTGTGCACTAGCGGTGATCTGCCCCGGACACCATTTCCCGGCCAAGTTTGTGATCCACTGCAACGTTCCATCAGGCAGCAGCGAGCCCCTGGAGAAGTGCGTCAGGAACTGCCTTGCCCTCGCAGATGAAAAGAACATCCGGGTTTTAGCGGTCCCACCGTTAGCAACACACAGGTGAGGCACCCTGCATTCAGAGAGATATGTATAGATTTTAAATCATAAAAAAGTGATCAGGCCATCAGTTTTTGCAAAATTGTGACGAAGTTCCACTTATTGAAATACCGGGCGTTCCTGAGAAAAGAACAGTGTTTTTATGACCCGTGTAAATAGACTACACATCACAAAAAGCTGGAACTGTGAGAATGTGATGCTAGCGGTTGTGATGGAACGCTGAAGTTTGAAAACGTCACGTTACCTGGATCGAAAGATAAAAGAGAGACACGAAATTTCTTTCGTGAGGTGACGTCTGCTTAAGTTTAGTATTGTCAAAACGAGAAATGGCATTGTGGGCGTCTGTAGCATCTGTTCCAGTGAAAAATACTTGTCAGCAAGACAGAGATTATATTGTTTTCTTTCCTGCTGACAAGCTTTTGCACTAATATAAATGCCTTTGCGCTCCGGGAAATGTGCCACTCAGCTTTCCGCTTTACTAGATGAATGGTTGGTTGGAGAATAGCCACAGACGCATCCTGACAGCGTAGGGGATTTTGAAATACATTGAAACGTAACCCACCTTAAACTCCAAAATGAACGAACAGCCCCGAAAGGCCGCCCATCCCATTTTTGTTCTTTACTAAATGTCTTTGGAGCAAGAAACACGGAAACACTACCCACTGATAAAACCAGCTGAACATAAGTACGACCCAACTAGACCAGCTCCAACCTGTCGTTAAACATAACCCACGTCATCAAATTCCTGCCATGTTCGACGACTTCCTTCAGCTTCCCCGCACGCTGTTAAAGGAGAGTGCTGGGGTTCCAGACCGGGTGGGTTAGAGGGAAATGCTGGGTCATGCACCAGCCGTGCCTCATACTGGATTAGGCATACTTGATTTCACTGGAGTCTGCAACATAGCAATAAACGTGTGCAAAACAAAAGAACTGCGACTAGCGAGTTCTCGAGATTTTCTTTTTACTGTCTCATGTATCATCCCGTTGTGTTTAAATGAGGAAATACAAAACTTGGAAAGTACTAAAAGCAAACAACTGTCAGTACGCGTGTAATTGAGCAGACGCATCTGAGTGCAAATACAGCTGTATTGGGCAGCAGCTTCCGCGAACTGGCCAATGGCAGTGGAGGCGTGCAGTGTGCCTGCCTTTCACTGCTGTTACCGCTCTCAGGTGTGTAGCACCAGCTGCCACCCGATGCAGCGGTATTCGCACTCGGATGTGTGTGCTCACTTGCACGAGTGCCTCCAGGTAGCTGATCTAGCAGCTCTGGCTACTCGATGAGCGGCCTAGGGAAGGCAATGGAGCTCGTTACAGCTTAAAAGGAGGGACTTGACGGGAGAAGCTCACACAAACAACAATTCCCAACTAATGTTTTATTGAAAACAAAAACAAGGAAAAACATTGAAAGTCTTTATTTAATAATTACCTTTATGTTTTGCGTGAAGTTGAAAAACATAAAATATGTTGTGTGTGTCTGCCTCTTTTACTGTTTTGCCACATTCAGACTTGTATGTGTATTGCTGTCTGACTCTAGCAATTTTAGACTTCTTTCATGCATATTGCACTCTTTGAATCTGGGAGGCTTTTAGACTTGCTCCAGAGGCTAAGAAAACAAAAACATGCAACAGATTCTGTGTGTCTCAGTCTGATGTGAAGAACCAAGGTAAGTTCGACATTGTTCCCATTAAATCACAATGTCATCCGAAGTCACATAATGTACTCATGGGACGGTGGTGTCCCGCGAGGGACAAAGTGCATTTGGGGCACCAAGAGAACATGTGTGACGCTTTTTCATAACACTCGAGCTGGCAGAACCAGCCTGAAAAATAAAGCATGTGTTCAATGCACTTTTAGGCTGCCCCAGTTCATTTTTAGGGCAATCCACAGTGGCCCCAGAAGCATGGTTGCGGAGCACATTCGGGTCGCTTCCAATTTATGGAACCATTTTTGCCATGAGCTAAAATACAGCGTACATGGCAGTCTCATTGCGCATAAAGTGCAGGTGTTCTTTTGCAAAGAGAAACGGCATTTGTGAACAGTGCGGCGATTATTGAGGCAAATACAATCACTACATAATTAGCTTGAGCAGAGCAGCCATGTCACGATATGCCACGACTGTCTGTCTTGGGTAGCTCCCCGCTAAGAATTCATGCTTTTTTTCAAGGTATAAGGTGAATCATGCGAGTTATGAGATAGCATAAATTGGTTTCAGGGTTTTTTGTGCTGAATCTTTTCATAGAGTTTGTGTTTCATTACATTTTATTCACTTCAATCACATGAAGAGAATGCACTGCATGGGGGAGATTTGGATAAATAAATGTTACGGATCTGTCATTAAACAAAGAAAAAAATGTATATGGGTAACTAAGCTATTTAAAGCGCACTATAAATCGAGTGCGTTAGCATACTAGGCGGGGTTAACGTTTATTATATACGATTTTATGCGGTAGCCTCATATGATGGGATTGCAATCGGTTACAATGTGGTCGGGTAATTTACTGAACACTATCTTGGCATAAGCTCTGGTAGCACGGAATGCATTCTGCGTTGCTTCTCAGTGATGCTCTAAAGATAAACTTGGTACTACGTACGTTGTGCCTCGACGGCACAAACTGCATCGTGTGTACTGCGAGCGTCTCTGAAAGAAATCTCTGCCAAGGCAAACTTCTCATTCCACACCAGCAGGAGCAAAATGCGAAATTTGCCTCTCTTGCGGTCGTCCACGCCGTCCTTGACTTTGCGTCTCTGCTCTGAAGCACGTGCCTGTTCTTTAACCCCCTGGCACACTCTCCCACCTTATGTCCATGATGCCCCCAAGATTACAGGACCATAATGCTGGGTATTTCTTATGTCATGCCAGAGACCAGTGCGGTGATCAGATTAAACACCACAAGTGCTGTTTTAGCTCTCGGTTGAGACTTGCGTTCAGTCGGCGGGGGCACGAGTTCCAGCCAAACGCCGATGCTGCGCTTGTGTCATATTCTTCCGTTACAGGAGTGTGTTACTAAAAACTGTTAAGAGCTAGCCATCTAACACGTTCTGTGCTAAAAGGAAAGTGTTCATGTTTCATTAAAAAGAAGGGTTCTGTTTTACAAGAATTATGCAATCTTGATGCTGTAAAATATGCCACAATAGCAAACTTACCAGCGGGCTTTTTTTTTTTTTTTTTTCTCTAGGAGAGGAAAATGATTTAAGCTAAAAAACAAGATTGCTATTTTTTATGGCTAGGGAGGTCGCTATGCTCATTTTTTGCAGCGATGAAAACGGCACCATGGACTAGTGCAACAGTTTGTTGGGAAAAACTATGTGCAAATGGGGAGATAGATGCGCTTAGCTCTTCCCTGCAACCATTACTTCGTCACCGTGAGCGAGGAAGCAGCCCTCAGTGCCAGTAACTTGACAGAAATGGACCCTATTTTACGGAGAATCTAGCTCTCGAGTAGCGATTCTTGCAAGCATTTTGAAGCATGAAATGCTTTTTAACGAAACCCCCCCAATCCTAAAATTGAATCCGTCCGCCCATCCATTCATTTTTCACTAAATTTAGCGGGGATATTGACGTCTCATGATCTAAACACCAATTCAGTTTCTCTGCTAAATTTAGTAGAAAAATTGCTGTCACATGACCTGACCTCATGAGACCTACGCAGAGCACAAGTTTGTCTGCTTCTTTTGCAGGGGTTGTGGTGACACCAGAACGCCGAGCTCCGATTGGCTCTGATGGAGGAATAGTGGATAGACCTCAATGCTAGCTGCCTTGAGGTCTACCCACTATCGTTCTAATCTGAGCCAATCAGAGCTTGACGTTCTGACGTCACCCCAACCCCTGCAAAAGAAGCAGACAAACTTGTGCTCCGCATAAATTCAATTTCCCCACTGGCAAAATTGACGTCTTGTGATCTATACACTAATTTAGTTTCCCTGCTAAATTTGACGGGGAAATTGATGTCATGTGATCTGACGTCATGTGTCTCATTTGCCAATATAGTTTTCCACTAAATTTAGTTTGTACCTCTCTATTAAGCCACTTTCTCTGCTAATTTTAACGAGAAAATTGATAAAAATATAGTAGGCACTTTACTTCCTGAAATGACTGTTTAATGTCTTGTAATCAAATTTAAACGATTGCTCCTTAAATACTGCATTTCATGCATTATGGGGCTTTGAAGATAAAGGTCAGTGTGTTTTCTACCTTGTGTTTGTAAGGTTACATTGCGAGGGCTGAAGAAATTAATCTACTTTAGCGTGCTGCTCAGTGAACCGATGAAAGGGTAAACCAACACAGCCCATACACATGACGTGGCATTGAAAATGCATGCCTCAGGTTGAGAAAGCATTTTTTCATTGTGTAAAGCACGCTCGCCAGTCGTTTGCTGCCTGCACAAGCTGAAGGTCTTAACTATGATTTCAGTGTGGCGTCGCAGAAGCAACAGGCAGCCCAGACCGTCCTCAAGGCCATCTCCAACTACTTTGTCAACGTCATGTCCAGCTCCCTGAAGCAGATCTACTTTGTGCTCTCGGACATGGAGAGCATTGGCATCTACACCAGCGAGCTCGCCAAGCTGGACTCCTAGGGCGGGCGCCAGTCTCCCCCGCGGTCTAAACACACCCCCTGCCGTCACTGTGGACGACTCCAACGGGCTTGCTACTGTGCGTGTGGCACAGGGTCCTCTGCGAGGCTTCCACATAGTAATTTGACATCTTAAATTCTTGAGTCTTAAGACCAGAAAACTGCCAACGCGCGTGTCCCTTCTTTTTTTTTTTTTGACGTCAGTCTTTTTTTTTTTTTTTTTCATGTTATTTCACGTGGGTGCAGTACATATTACTACTATTTATTTTGTAGGGTGGGCATTCCTCTATTTCTGTTTGTTGATGTTTTCTTTATTTTATATATATATATATTATTATAATTTGTTGCGGTGACTGGGCACAGTTTATCGTATCATAGTTTGACTTCCTTGCTTGCACTTGGGTGATGGCATGGTCTGCACATTTGTGATATGAAATGAAATGTCACTGGTGCAGTTTCAAAGCCTTTTGTGATAGTGGAACTGACGTAGTTGCTGATGTGAACTTATGCGGGGCATCATTTTTCTACAATTCGCTAAATTAATTTTTTGGTAAGCAATTTTCTTCGGACAGTGAGGCTTTTCTTACGGTGTGGCACCTATCTCTTGCATGGCTTCTTGTTAGATATGAATTGTTTTCTATAGTGGGAAGCTGACACCTTATACTTGAATATTATTGTTTCTTGTCCTATGGGGTGGCGTCATGTCACGAGACATACAGTCTTTTGCATACATACAGCCTCTTGCCGGAGTTCATGCTGGGAACATTTGCCCTTTGTGTTTCTATGTGCGTAGACCGTGTTTTTCTGCACATAGAGTTCACTCGAGTTCTCTTGCGTTGTTGTTGACTCCACTTGTCGAAGCAGTGGACAACATAAGAGTACTCAATTTCTATACATATCTGCATTTATTTGGTCAAAATGGCAGACACCGTTGTGAAGACTCTGAAGAAGGAAAGGGTTGGGTAAACGTAGCTTTATGCAACTTAAATATGTTTCTGATCACAGTTCTCGAATTTGACCACGCACTGCTTACTAGAAGTGAAAAGTCGTTTCATGAAGTCGCCCTATACAGATACAGGTTGCACTGTCTGAACACACGACCAATCCTACTCACAGACATAAGGGGAATTTGACGAATCAGTCACACTTCAGTGGTAGTGCTTGTGACAAACAAATCGGTTTGAAGTCACACTTCAGCAATAGTGCTTGTGACAAACAAATCGGTTTGGTGATGCAGAAGTGTTCTAAGGATTGCCAAAAAGACAGTTTCCTCATGGTGTCCAAGCCAAGAAAATTAAGTGTTTGCCTGGTGCATTCTGGCTTCTGCTTCAGGTGACTGATGTGCGCATCTTTCTGTTCTAACGTGATAGCATCCTTTAGCTAACCCCCCCCCCCCCCCCCTTTTCTGATTTCATGGACCTTTCTGGCCTCCTATTGCACAGTAGGTATGTGCAGTAGACCATTTCAGCTCGCTCTGCATTTCCTCTCACTGCAGTACGCACTCCTTCACACTCGCACTCTCTCCGAATGACCTGATGCTCGACGTCATCCTTGACGTCATCCTTGAGATCACCCTAGAGGTTGTCCTAGAGGTTGTCCTCGACGTCAACCTTGAGTTCTTCCAAAAGGTTGTCTTAGACGTCGTCCATTGCCTCGTAACAAAAGAAGGAGGTAAACATGACGAATGCTATAGCAATTCATAGACAACCAACAATAGTGATTTCTGCAGCCATTTTGTTTTTATCAACGAGTGTGTCTGGTACATTGTCTACTGCTTTGAATCTAGTCGAGGATAAGTCACATGGCGACTCGCGTTCATTTGTTTTCTGGGGAGCTTTATATGTAGGGTGTCCGGCCAAAGTTTCCGAGAGAAAGGTTCTTCCCAGTTGCTTGTGGTTTAATTTAATTGATTACACGTAAGTGCATCTGGTTGGTCCCTAATTAGGGCTTTTTAAATATTGTTTGTTGGTGGGACAGAGCAGGACAAGCTCTTCCCACAAAGCCCTCCATTCTTTCCACACTGCCATTCTTGGCTTTGGCAATTTCTTGAGCTTCCGAAACTAAACACGTTTTCGAAATACCCACGCTTCGCTCTTCCCAAATAGCTATTGAGAAAATGGCAATTGAAGGTCATGCCAAAACTAGCATTCAAGTTTTCTCGCGCCTTTCAGTAGGGTGATGTCACATGTATAACATGCAAGTCGAGGTGGGCAGTCTAAAGAGCACGGTATTTTGCGCATTTCTTTTTGTTTTGCTGGCACAAGCTTAACCAGCGTTCATTTCACACCATCAGACTTGCAACCCATCGGGAACAAGCTGTACCGCCGAAATTCAACCCTTATTACAATATCGCATTGGATTGGATTATGGCGGCCGAACCCTTTGTGCCAGACGATCGCAGTCTAAGAAATTGAATCTAGCAAGAGAGGATAAAAACAACTGAGGTCACGTTTTCAGCATTGCCAGTAGAGCATCTCAACCCCTGAGACCAAATTTAAAACTTCAGTAACTTCATAAAAAAAAAAAAAAAAACATTTCTGTGACTTGTAATTTTGGTTACTTTACTCCGTTTCATGATAACTTGACGAACTGTGGAGTCTGCGACCTTCGCGACCCAGTAAGAGCGGCGTCGGAGCAAGTCACGTGATTACACTCCATGGTCAGGGCCACGGAGGCTTCGTTACCGCCACAGCAACGTTGTCGTCTGCGACAAGTAGTAGTCCTAGGTTTCTTTTTCTTTTAACGGCAATCGGACTCGCGCGATTCCATCTCTGTCGAGAATACAGTCAAACCCGTTTATAACAAACAGCAGGAAACGCTACGATCAGTTCGATATAGCAAAAACCATTTACAATGAACTTCCACGATGCGTTCGTTCTAAGGACGAGAGCTTCTCTTCCTTTCTCATCTCTTCCCTTCCGCCTTGTAACAACGCACTGGAAAGTTGTTTTTTTTTTGCATCCGTGCGGAGTTTTTTTTTTTTTTTTTTAGTTATCCCCTTCTGAGTCGCTTCTCTTCGTGAGCAACCGTCTTGGGATGAAAAGATTTTTTTCCGTGCATGCGTGCAGAGTGTAGTTTTTAGCTTTCTCCCCATTCTAAATCGCTTCTCTTCGCTCAATTTCGTTCGCAACTTGAGCTTTTGGAATTTTCTTTCTTTCCCACTTTTTTTTGGGGGGAAGGGACAGGCTAGAAGACAATTGTTTGCGCGTTTTTGGAAGCCTTCCCGGGGCGAAAAGTTTGATATAGCCAATATGTTGTTCATTATGAAAAGTACTTTTTGCATGCATTTTTATGAAAATTTTCCGTGAGTTCGATATCGACAATAATTCGCTGTACGTGGGTTTGTTCTAAACGGGTTTCACTGTATACCGGGTTTTTCAGCGAAGACTGACAAAAATTCCTAAAATTAGTGTATTCGAGGTAAGAAATTGACCGCATCTCCACGTGGTGAATGATGTAGCTTGGGGCAAAGCTGCGGTGGTGCTTGTCTGCGTAGGCGCCGAGCCGCAGCATGCCGAGACTTTTCATTCATATCAGTAGGAGAATGTGTGGTTTTCTTCTTTTTCTTTTTTTAAGAAGACATGGGATGGCATCTCAGAACCCCCTACTCTTTTTTTTCTTCTTTTCCTTTTAGGCGAATGTTTGGTTTTCTTCTTTTTCTTTTTTTAAGAAGACATGGGATGGCATCTCAGAACCCCCTACTCTTTTTTTCTTCTTTTTCTTTTTTCATAATTTTTTTCATCTTTTTTTTTTTCCAATATTTTTTTGCCCTACACGAGCACGTGAGCATGTGCTCACGTGCTCGGAGCACGTGATCTTATGAGCAGAAGCACGAGCACCCGACGCCGGCCTACGGCGGACGGACATACGGACATGGCTAGCCCCTAAGGAGCTTCGCCCCTAAAAGATAATTTCCTCGGGACTGCAATACTCGTGGTGGCGGACGTCAGAAAATGCGCAATACTTGCTAATTTGTTTGTTAATTAATTAAAAATTGCTAATTAACTTTTTAATTAGTGAAAAGACATATGGTTCCAGTTAGAAACTTGCTGAGCATCATCGAAAATCATTAAATCAGTTTTCAGGATGACTGAGCGCGTGAGAAGCGTAGTAGTGCACTAAAGTTACCACTTCTGGAGCAAGTACAAGGCTAACGGTTGCGATAAGGCGCCCCACAATTTTTCGGTCTCTTATCAGAGCACCAGCCTTCTACCTGCTCCACGGGTGGTAACTTTAGAGCACTATTATGCTTCTCATGCTCTCAAAGTCTTTTCGAAAATTACTGATTTAGGGGTTTTCGATCACACTCGGCGAGTTTCTAATTGGAATCGTGTCTAGTTCCACTAATTAAAAAGTCAATTAGTAATTTTAATTCATAAGAAAACTAATTAGTAAGTATTGTGCATTTTCTGAGGCCCACCACTACGAGTAATGCGGTCCCAAGAAAATTATCTTTTTACGTGGAATACACTAATTTTAGGAATTTTTGCCAGTCTTTGCTGAAACACCCGGTATAAAAAATAAGAAATAAGCATTGATGTATTAATTAGTTTCAACTATATTTAAACAAAAAAAGTGACTGGACATCCTTATCTGCTCCCGATTTCTTTCTTCTTGTGGCACTGTGGCCGTTGGTGATAGCAGCCGTGTAATTGAATGCTTCCGCTAAAAAACCTTGTTATCACACTCCACAGATTCGTGGGGTAAATTGAGTGTATGGTTGTCTCGTGGACTGTTGCTGAGGGGCTCGCTACTCTAGTGGACAGTAATGTTGAGGCAATGGACGTTCACCTGAAGTTGGTTGATTTCGCAGCAGACGGCTCTTGGACAACATGCGACAGTCGGTTCCTTGGCGCAGTGACACACACGCTCCTGTGACGTGGTGTCACGTGCCTCACTCCAACGCTCTTATTAGGTCGTGGGGGCTGTAGCCTCCACAGTTCGAAACGTTTTCGTGAAACAGGAGTATAGTTCAAATCTGTCTAATAATTAACCAATTTTTAGGCAAATCAGTGACTCACAAAAATTCATTAGTGCTTCACTCCAACAGAATACAGTGTGCCTTCTGTAGGTATTTTTATTGCTTAACTTTTATTCGTTTTGGAACTTGTATAAGTCTTTCTAAGTCCGGCACACATACAGAGTATTCAGGCACTGGGAAACATTTCAGCAGCCTCAAATAATGTCATTTTGTCTTGGGGACTGCTAGGTAGGTCTCCACCAATCTAGCGTGCAATTTTTTTGCTCATATATGGTAATATCAACACTTTTCTAGCGAATACTGCCTTTTTGAGTGTGTATTTTATAATTGTGATTAACAGTGCAGTAGAAATCTTGCTGATTTTTATGTGCTGGCAATCCTGTGGGCATGTCATCACCTGCCCCTAGTATTTGTGGTCATGACCTAAATAGTATCTCCTTGGAGCATCCTTTTGGGAGGATTTTTGTTGCCGTTTTTGGTGGTACTCTATATGTTTGCACACCATTCCGTGAAGAGATCCGTTAATGGCTTTTTAGGAAACTTTTACACATCAAATGTAAAATTTGTAGTTCTACCTTTTCACGCTTTCCGAAATGCAAATCTTTGAGGTCTGCATACAGTCACTGCCAGCAAAGTTGCCATCGAAGGGCAATTATTGAAAAGGTCATCTTCATTTCGTGTGCAATTGTTGAAACTTCATTTTAGGGGCACACCCCTGAAAACTGCCTGTGTTGAATGACTGCCTTCTGGCCAAATAGCACTGCACTGTAGTCATAGCAAGCAATGTGTGTGTCTGGTACATCTTTCCTCCCCTGATACATAGCGAATTGGATTTTATACGGGCTTGTCACTTTGGGGGTGTTCAACCGGAACCATGGTTTGGAGCCCTGTACCTTGTGCGAATGTTGTGCCAGAGTGACGGTCATTCTCTCTTCATCTCGTGGGACACAGCTGTTTCTCAAAATGGTGTGGGATGTTTGCATCTGTTTTTAAGACACATGCTGCTCTGTACCCAATGTCATTTTGTCCTCAATAAAGAGGGGGCACATGTTTTCTAAGATCAGCTTGTTCGGGAATTTATTGCTGGAAGATGTCTTGGGCTGTCTCGCCGCACTCTCCAGAAAGGCTGCCTGTGTGACAAAAGAAACGAGTGTGAACTAGACACTTCAAAAGTAGAGCATCCTAGAAAGGAATGTTGCGACTGAACCCCGATTTCTGAGAGAAGCTGCGGACGTGAATCTGTGCTTGTGAAGAGAACGCTATCATCGATTTGTGCATAGAATTATTGCATCGTTGCTGTGATGGCACTTTTTCGAGCATCGAGCGTACTGATAAGCAGATATAATAAAAAAACACACCTCTGGGCAGTAGGGAAGTGTGGTGTTTTAATTAAAAAGTTGATTAGTACATTTTACTTAATTATTTAGCTAATTAGTATGTTCTTGCAATCAGTGGCGTAGCCAGGAATTTTCTTTATTTATTTTTTTTTTTGGGGGGGGGGGGGGCTTAGGTGGTTGGGATGTCTATGACTTGGGGTGTGAAGAGGGGGAGGGTCGCCTGGATCTCGGGGGGGGGGGGGGGGGGGGGGGGGCTGAAGCCCCATAAGTTCCCCCTGGCTATGCCCCTGCTTGCGAACTCTGACGTCCGCCGTGGCTGGCAGCTTGTTGCCGGAATGAGTTTTTTTTTTCTCTCAACCACCTTATTTTTAGCGGTTCTTGAGTCTTCGTTGAAACTCCCGTTACTGTATATGGCAAGGTGTTTTGCCCTTTCTAGAGAGACTTTTATATTACTTTCCAGATTTATGTTTAAAAGCACAGTGAAATCTACACTAATATCGCCTGTGCAGATGTGATATACGACCAGGACATTATATAGGGGGATAGTTGTCATGATATGTTGTCGGTTAATTAACTAACGTGTTAAAGGGATACTGAACCGAAATTTCGAGCTAACAAAACTAGACTGGAGCGATAGGCGGGACGATATCTCTAACGGGTGGTCGTATTTTTGGAGAAAAACAAACAAAGAAAACCTATGATTGAGCGCGGCCGACAAGGCCGACGAGACATGTGACGTCATGATTCTCATTCCTCCTCCTCGCTTCGTCCCCTCGAGCCGATGAATCAAAGCGAGGAGAGGAGAAGCGAGGCCGCTTCCCCACATTCTCAACTGCTCCAGGAGGATCGTGACGTCATAGTCCTCGCTTGATCGCGCCCTTCTGTTCCAAAAATACGGCCGTCCGTTTGAGATATCGATGTATGACTGATGTTTTGGAGTTCGTAGCATCCCGTTCAACGCTTCTGCGCTATCTTTATCTTCTGCGGAAGATAAAGATATGATTTCAGCCAGAAACTTGCTGAGCGTCATCGAAAACCACTAAATAAGTTTTTAGTAAGATTTGGTGCGCGTGGGAAACTCGGCGGTGCGTGGTGTGAAAACGCACCGGCGCGGTTTTCCTCCTTATTCGCATTTCCGCACTGCCAGCATAGGCCCGTAGCTCTCAAGTTTTGAGCAGCACTCCAGGCGAGCAAAATATAATATTTGGCTCGCGTTTCGAACATGCAGCAATACGCTTCCCCACTAGAGTTTTTTCTACTCCGTTCCATTCTAAGTGCCAGCGTAGCAGATGCTACAAGAGCGAGCTGCGAGCTTTCAGCGTCCCTGCCAAGCGCGCGCGCTCGTGCAGTGCGAGCATCTTTCAGGAGGACGCGCTTTTACGAGTAGCTTCGGCTTCGCTATCACGTAAAGTGAAACATACGTGCTCGCGGAAGCTGTGAAAGAAAGCAAAGATGAAAGGAATGTTCAATCGGACGCTGCGGCCGCGAGCTGCACAATTCTTTTTTTTTTTTTTTTACTTTTTTTTTAGACGTTTTGACCGCGCATCTACAGATGCTGACAGCTGCTTGTATTCGAACGTGGTACGTGCAAAATCGAACGTTACGGCGCCACACGAAAGATGCAGCCAGCATAACCTGGTCGTGTCTTGCGTAAATCTTCCGGACGCGCTCGCGCCCTCTGCCCCAGAGCAACGGTACAGTTGGGACCGGAGCGGCTCGGCAACGGGAGCTCGTGAGGGCGCGTGTATAGACCTTTCCAAAAACAAGCTCGTGGCCGGTGCCATTTTGAGCGTTCGTGCGTATGGCGCGTGCTTTGCTCGCTTTCCGAAGCGACGACCACGCACGTGCTGGGCTGTGAAGATCGCACGCTGGACTGTGATTTTGTAAACATTGGAAAGGTCTATTGACAGTTCGTGGCGGCGCTGTAGTCGAGTTATCCGGAAAAAATCGCGCAGCCCGCCTTTTTTTTTTTTTTTCACTTTGAGCGGTGCACGTGTCGGTACCACGATTTTATACACTCCGTTTCACCTCATGTTGTACCGCAGCGAAGGCTAGAAGCGCGAGCTCATAGCGTTGGCAGCTGCCCTTGGTGCACGAGAGCTTGTGCCGCCGAGATGGGCCCTAGAGCAAGGAGCTCGCGCTGGTATCCTTTCCTGCGGTAGGACACAAGGTGAAACAGAGTATTAGCCCCGTGCGCGACCGAAAGCGTCGCTGTGGTCAGCCTTCCACGATTGGCCGAACGCTGACTATGACGTCGGAAAGGGGATTTATCATCGACGGAAATAAGAGGAATGAAAGAACTTTAATTTTGACGGTGTTGGCAGTGTTCCTTTCAGAGCGCAATGATTTCAAGCTTCCACCATGCTAATAACAAACACCATCGAACTTGTTGTTTGCAAGGTAATGACGTCACAAGGGGGAACCACAGGAGGGCGCCACCAAAACATCTCCCCGCTAATAGACCTTTCCAAAAACGAGCTTGTGGCCGGTGCCATTTTGAGCGTTCGTGCGTATGGCGCGTGCTTTGCTCGCTTTCCGAAGCGACGAACACGCACGTGCTGGGCTGTGAAGACCGCACGCTGGACTGTGATTTTGTAAACATTGAAAAGGTCTATAGTTCCGTGTGTTTTTCACTTCGAGCGGCTGCGCGTGTCGGGACCGCGATTTCATAGTTCCGTGTGTTCGATCGTAATATGCTTTGAATCTTGTGTTCTGATTTTGTGGATGGTGAACGCGTAAAGCCTGGTTCACATGCAGCGATTTTGGCCCTAGAGCGGCGCGATTTCTGCCGCCGCGGCGCTGTGGCCAGCACCAGCGATTGAGCGGCACGAGCGCCGCGACGGCAAAAATCGCGCCGCTTTAGGGCCAAAATCGCTGCATGTGAACCAGGTTCACATGCACCGATTTTGGCCCTAGAGCGGCGCGATTTCTGCCGTCGCGGCGCTCTGGCCAGCACCAGCGGTTGAGCGGCACGAGCGCCGCGACGGCAGAAATCGCGCCGCTCTAGGGCCAAAATCGCTGCATGCGAAACCCGCTTTAAGGGTAGTGCCGAAATTCCGTCGGCGAAACAGCGACAGAATTCTTGCTCTGCACCTGGTTGCAAAACGGGCCTCATTCGAGTGAAAGGAGTGAAAACGGCGTCCCTTTTCGGCGTTCCAAAGGACAGAGCCAAAAGAGATCTTTGGGAGAAGAATCTGCAGCGATGGGACAAGCGTCTTGAAGAAACAAGCGCTGTCTGCGAGCTGCACTTCGAGCCCCGCTTCATCCTTCGAGACTACGTCCACATCATCGGCGGAAAGGAAGTGATGATTGCTTGTGGACACACAGCGCTTACGCCAGACGCGGTACAGACTCTGCTGCCAAGTGTGCCCCAAAACCTGAATGGTGACCCTCCCGCAATATGAAAGGAAAAAAAGCGGAAGGCAAATCCACCAGAGCTCATCGATGCAAAGCGTTCGGGGCTCGCTTGGGAAACTGACCCGTTGTCACCAGCGGTGAACAGCGAAGCTCCTGCCGCGATTCCACAAGGCATCGATCGTAACGCACTAGGCTCCCTGAATGTGCTATCTCCCTACTGGGCTGTTCACAAGTTCAGCAACTTCGACGGTGTTGCTTATTTGGAGACTGCCCTTGAGCCGAAGTCTAACAAGATCAGCATCGAAAGGGAGGTGTTCTTTTATTTTGATAACTTACCTAATGTGGTATGCCAAATATACCTCAAAACGACTACGTGGTATACCAAGCACACCTCAAGACGGCTACGTCACTATTTTGCGTATCATTATCATCACGCGGTTTCTGAATCATGCGAGACTTACCTGGTTGTCAGAAAGCAGCTGTCGGTTAAATGTATTGTTATGAGCGTGTGGGTTTCAGATGGTTTACCCTCAAGAGGATAATGCGCTGCATATTGTAACCATGTATGCGCTGCGCATTGTAACCATTATTTCAATGCCGTGCTGTAAATTATTACAACTTTTTCCTTGCCTGATCTACGTGTGCTCATGTTTTCTGCTCAAAATGATGTTAAATAGTTGCTTGTTTTCTTTGAATCTTGTAAACATTACTTGTTCA
Organism: Ixodes persulcatus; assembly: GCA_013358835.2. Lineage (NCBI taxonomy): Eukaryota > Metazoa > Arthropoda > Arachnida > Ixodida > Ixodidae > Ixodes > Ixodes persulcatus. Next base: position 152,118 of record JABSTQ010011170.1, read on the forward strand.
GCCCACGTTGTCTCAGTTTTTGGACTTAAGTCCAATGTTAAAACGCGGGATAAAAATTGTCACGGCTTATAAGCCATTTCTTACAAGTGAACGTCGGGTGGTCCTCAAATGGTCGTGGCAGCCATGAAGAACTAAAAGATTCTCACCCCTTTGCGACCGTCGCTTGGGTGGTTTGTCGCATAAATGAACACAAGCACGAGTGACAAATGAAGCGAGCCGATTAAGGTCAAGAAAAAGAAGACGGACAGAAAAGAAGACAGAGAAGTTAACCTGGGGTATTACAAACATACTAAAACATTATCGGACTTTAGTATGCGCCGTTTCGTTCCATTATAAAATAAGATAAGAAAAAAAAAAAAAAAAAAAACTGCTTCCGAGTTTTAGATATCTGACGTCATGATGGCGCTTAAGACAAGGACAAAAGGGAGACTAGACAACACGGAGCTCCGTGTTGTCTAGTCTCCCTTTTGTCCTCGTCTTAAGCGCCATCATGACGTCAAATTCCCAGTACCAACTAGCCCAACAGTCTGCATTGATTCGGTTTAGATATCTCTTTCAAATATCTAATGTTCGGCCTTTGCGACCAAGGAAATGGGCATTTCATTTAAAATGCTCACCATTCAACAAACCGAAAGTCGCAGCTAATTCTACGCTGAAACAACTTGCAATCCCCTTCTTTAAAGTCGCAATTGTTTTTTATGTAAAGGAAGGGTAATGTAGCTTGTACCGTCCAATACATTGAAGCATCATGTTGCTAACGATCGTGCCGCAGCGTAATTGATGCCGCGGTACGGCCGCTGGCAGGTCGTAGCTGTATCAGAAATCATATAGGTTCACTCCACCAAAGCGGCACCAAAGATTCATATTTTCGCGCGTGCAGCCGCGCATGCGCACACCTTCTGGATAACGCGCCGGTGTCGACACCTGTCGCGATCAATACCACGCGCTTCAGGCGAGCCCCTCCGGTCCCAACACTACCCAAGTATTCTAGTACACTATAGCAACGGGCCGCCCGTTGCATTGAAGTCCCTTGATACTTATTTTTATAAGTAACGACAACCAATATATACAAATGACAAAGCACATTCCGCTGGAACAAAATGGCATAATTTAGTTAAGTCTTCTGCTATGCGCCGCCGTTCGCTTCCTAAAACCTGCACCGTCACGCAGTCGGCGCTTCAAAGAATGTCGCTACTTGTGGGAAGGAACTTTACGTTGCACGAGTGGTCACTGCAGCGCACTACCGTGCCCCAAACCTTTCTCGAATTTCCTCGTTTCGTGGTTTTCAATGACAGCTATTTATTTTCACTAGATAATGAACAAATTTTGGTTAATTGTGACGATTAGCCCCCTGTATTTTGTTCCCCTGGCCGTATAACTCACCTGCGCAGAAAGCGTTCGTGTATATTTCATGGCTTTTTAAAATCAAATTTGTAAGGCCCGCTTCAGACGGAGCAATTTCGCCCAGCAACTTGACGTCGCAACACCAGCATCCAGCACCAGCAACCTCCTTGCCAGCAACACGGGCCGGCCGCGTTCACACGCAGCAACCTATTGCTGCAATTTGCTATCATCATCATGAAATTTTATTTTTCTTGCACTATTTAGACACACAATTACGCGCTATAAACGTGTTTTTACGCATTTATATATCGTTGAGAATACTAACTCATATTTCTAAAACGGTCTATTTCCAAAAACGATCAATTTCAAACCAGAACCAAGTCTTTAGTTGTCATCATCACCGGTACAAGGTATCACGTGAAAATTGCTGAGAAAGTTGCTCCGTCTGAAGCGGGCCTAAGGACTAAAAAGATACTTATTTTGTAGCGTGAGCTACACTGGCCGAGGTTGAGCAGTTTCGCGTGGCTCGCATAATGAGCCGTGCTCCGTGTTGCGCAAGCGCGAGGAGCAGTGACGTCACACGGCGCAAAGCTGGCCCGCCGGAACCGTCGCCGCCGCGGGCTCCGCCGCCACCGCGCGCGCCTCGCCGGTCTGCGCAAGCGCGAGGAGCAGTGACTTCACACGCCGCACAGCTGGCGCGCCGGAGCCGCCGCCGCCGCGGGTTCCGCCGCCACCGCGCGCGCCTCGCCGGTCTGCGCATTCCAGAGGAGTGACGTCATAGCCGCGGCAGACGCACTGGCGCCGCCGCGCGCCTAGTTGTGCGCCTCCGTTGCGCAGTAGCCAAGTCTGACGCTGCACCGGAGCCGCTTGATAGCGCCTCTCATTTTGTGCGCATAAGCTGACGCTACGTATATCCTGGCATAGCCGAGCTCAGCCACCGCAATTTTTTTTTTCTCTGAATTCGATTATCGCACTTAAATTGAGCAAAAACAAACGAAAACAGTTTTTAGTTTAGAAAACTCTGCGATTGTTGTAGGGCTCTGCGGCGACCCTTTCTTCCGTCTATCATCTGTCACAGGTACCGTGGCCTCATCGTCGGCATCTCCGAGACAACTGACGTCACTTCCGCTAGTTTTCCTCTCTGGTCACCTGCGCCTGTCCCGCAGCAGCGGGCCAAGCGCAGGTGACCAGTGTGATTTCTAGTGAAATTTCCAGTGAAATTGTTAATTGTTGAACAATTGTGTTCAACAATTAAAACAATTAACAATTGTTCAACAATTAACAATTGTTCAACAATTAACAAATGTTCACTGGAAACGGTTGTTTCATATCTCCTTCATCGTTTATAAAATTATTTCTGTATACGGCGTGCAAGTAGGTCTGCTCCTTGCGTACCTCGTGCTTTTGTTTACCCCCAAATGCGTCCACGTGCTTTGTTTCCCTCCGACCACAATGAATGATGGCGTGCGCTTGGTTGCCTCGTCATCGTGTGTTCCCTACGCGTTGTCTATGCTGTCCTCTGACTGGCGTGCCTCGTTGCGTTCTGATGCGCCAAAGACGCATTTTGGAACACTTGCTGGAGGGAGGGCTGTGTCTCTGCTATAGAGTGCATAAGGCTTTGCGTTCGTACAGGAGCATTTTTTGCCGGGAAGGGGAACTAACAGCTGCCGCTATAAAACGATTTACTTCGTTCTTCCCAGCCCCAACGCCGCAAGTTGCACCGTGCATATGCGTACGCAGGGTTCCGCATAAGAGGGGTCCTATTCTCATAAAAGCGCCCAAGCCACCCCCCCCCCCCCTCAAAAAAAAAAAAAAAAAAATCCGGCTCTTTGAAAATGTTTTTTTTTTTTTTGCATTATGCTTAAAAATCAGAGGTCACGCCTCAAGGTACGAACGAGAGATCGTGATTATGATGTTCCCCTTCCCCAGGAATTATTTTTGAGAAATTATGGCAGCTTTCGCTATGCACCACAGTCAAAACAACTTCGAATCCCCCTCCATAGGCTTATTCCCGAGGGAGATTAACTTCTTGGGGTCAGAGCTGATGTCCCTTGTTTCGCGGGGTCGTTCCTTAGGTTGGAATGCTGACAGGGGCCAGGCCGGGCCCCTCCAGGAACTCAGGAGAACTCCGGACAGTAAAACTCGGGAACAGCTGTACAAAGTGAGAAAACACACTCGGAGCCAAAAGCGGCTGCTCTAAAAGTGTCGAAATTCCCCCTTTCCTTAGGGAGGGTCTTTAGGGAAGTTCTTCAGCCAATGGTGGCCCAGCTGTAGTTGCCTACTACATATATGGCTCCACCCGTAGATCCACGCGCGCACACACAGGAAAGCACAAACACTGGCGAGCACAATGCCGCTTGAAGGACGCCTCCTCGAACCGGCTGTCAACCGTTGATAGACGGCCGATGATCCCTTGGAGCCGGTTACGACCGAAGACGAAGCCAACGGTTCGTCGTCACTTGGTGGTTCCTTTAATTACGGCAGTGCTAGGGACACCAGAGCGTCCTACAGCTTTGGCGGCTAATCCCTGTCTAGACGATCCCGCGATCCGCCGGATTTCCTACCAGTTAATGTGGGTGGGAAGAGCGAAGCGCCCTCCAAAGTTATCCCTAACAGCACCCGTGTTAGGGAGTTTTAGTAGACCGTGTTTCCCCCTCCGCTCACCCTCCGCTACGAAGAAACCGCCACTGCGCCTGCGCGCAGATGGCCTTGGCTGTAGAGTTCCGGGTAGCGGAGGGGCTGAGCCAGGCACGTAGCCAGGGGGGGGGGGGCCCATGGGGCCCGGCCCTCCCCCCAAAATCTTCCATTTTGCTGGGACCTCCTCTCCCCCCTCCCCCTCATACAGCATTTTGTCATGGGCGGCCCCCCCCCCCCCCCCCCCCCCCCCCCCCCGAAGCAAAATCCTGGCTACGTGCCTGGGCTGAGCGGAGGGGGAAGCACGGTCTACTAAAACTCGCAAGTAGCGAGTTTTAGTAGACCGTGTTCCCCCCCCCCCCCCCCCCCCCCCGCTCAGCTGCTCCTTTGGTTAAAGGGGCCCCCGTGACGCCAGACGACTTTGGGCGTCTTTGTCCGGCACACTCGAGGTGGGCGAGAAAGCGCCGGTGCAGATGGCCCCGACTAATTATTGGGGCGCATTTGCCGGTAATGCTCGATACTGCTTTTTTGATGTGGCGACAGTGCGATGGCCGGCAGGCCCTTCCCGTACCTATAGGTCCTTAGGGCTTGGGTGACCTTGGGAAAGGAACAGACGCCCGTCCATTGTATCCGATGGCTGCTTCCAGCCGTTGGCGCTGCAGCTCACGAGCATCACCCAGCAATTCACTGCCAGCGGCTTTGGATCCTCAATCCTTCAATTAGGAGGCATCCGACGACAGTAGTAGGCAGCTGGGTTGGTGCGTCGATTGACCTTGGCCCAGGGCCAAACTTGAAAGAGTACGGAAACGAAAACTGAAATATACAAACTTCGTTCAGAAATGAGTCAAGCATATGCAACCGAGTAAGACCGAGAGAAACCAGTACGGTTTTTAAGCTTCTTGCGACGTCTTAGGACCTGCTCCGCTGCAGCGCACCCAGTCCTAAGACGTTGCTTCTCTTTGAGCAAGCGCTCGCAGAGAAGCAAACGGAGAGCGCGATGCGTCATGGAATATCCGGCGCAAACAAAAACGGAAAAAAAAATTCCCCGCATTTGTGATTTAGCAAGGCTGGTGTGGTTATGAGCTTTTCCGTTGCTGGCGTTGTCCGCATTGTGGTGGTGTCAATAGCGAGTTTTAGTAGACCGTGTTTCCACCTCCGCGAAGCCCCTCTGCTACCCGGAACTCTACAGCCAAGGCCATCAACACGCAGGCGCAGTGGCGGTTTCTTCGTAGCGAAGGTTTGGGGGGGGGACACGGTTTACTAAAACTCCCTAATGACGTCAACACGGTACAACCGAGTCGTTCGAAGTACCGTGGGGTGACGAGCGTGTGGCTGACCCAAGGAGCACGTAGCTTCCACAGCACTGTCAGCTTAGGGGTGAACGGGGTGGGAAAAGCAACTTATGTCCAAATTTTGAGCGACGGGCTAATCCTCTAGGAGTTGAATAGCTGTGTCCGGGTACACAAATGAGGGTCCGTCTTCTTGAACTGCTTGGTACAATGCGCGATTTGTGGGTTGAGGAGGAATGCTATGAAGGAAAATGTTGAATTCCAAAGAGCGGTCAAGGTCAATTCATATAGGTCGCGAAAGTGGAGCAAAAAAGCGGCCCAAAACCAATCGTCAGCGTCATCACCCTGGAGGCCGCGCTACCGCAGCGCGACTTTGTTTTGCGCGGCCAAACACTAAGCTGATAAAATAATAAAGACACATTTTCGGTGTTTAATATAGTTTACTTTAAATGAAAGTATTACTTATTCATAATAACTTAGTTTAAGCATGTTCAGTTGGGTGAATTTTTTAGGTTATACTCATTGCGACATCTACAGCGTCGCTATTTTTCGCTGTCGGCAGAAGTTCGCAGTGTTGATACGCCTCGTGTTTGCATTGTTTGTGTTTGCCAGTGTGCCATACCTTGGAGCGCTGCTGCTCCGATGGAACTTACGACGTCATGACTAGAGCACTATATAGCTCCTACGGAGCAGACTAGCGCAATCCTTTGATCCGCGTGTTTCGCCGACAACATGGCCGACAGAGCAGCTCGGCGCGAGTCACGTGGTACTCAGGGTTCCAGGAGGCGGCCCGCCCTATGGGAGAATACATGGAGATCGACTCAACACGGCTGATTAAAATAATAAACGCCAAGTTCACACTTTTCGAAACTAGTCTGTCGTGAAGTTGGTAAAGCACTAAACACTTTATCAAAGTTTCCCTTAATATTGGATGCGTGTGAAAATTTTGAGAATGCAATTTCCAAGGCAATGGCGTTTGAAGCAGACGATTTTTGTGTGCAGCGGAGATGGACTTTCTGGGTTGGCCGGAGCGGGTCACGTGAACGCTGTGACGTCGCCGTGACGTTGACGCGTCGTCTGCTGCATGATGCCGCTCATTCAATTGTTTTACAAAAATTCCGTCCTCACTTGGCACACAACTCGGTGCAAATTATTCTAAAATGTTCCTTTATTATGTCAAAAACTATTGTCGTTCCGTATATCTCCACAACATTGATGAAACAACGATTTTCTCACGTTCCCCATGCATTTATGATCGGAGTTGGAACCTCCGGGCGTTCGCCGCTAGTCGCCAAGAGACGGCGTTCTAGATTGCGCTACTCTGCTCCGAAGGAGCTATATAGTGCTCTAGTCATGACTACGTAGCAAGTTCCCCAACGTTGTGGTTTGTGGCTTCCAAAAAGCTGCAAATACGTTGATTGAAAAAAACAAAAAGGTAGTACAGAAAACCGGAAGTATTCTGTGCGTTCACTGAAAATGTTCAACATGGCGTCGTTTCGCGTATCGTGGGACTAGCGGATGGCAGCGGACGACGGGCGTTGGACCTCTACTTCAGAACTGTCGGTCACGGTACCGGCGAATTCTGTCTTCCTTCGAAAGAGAAATTTTGAACCGATCAAAAGAACAGATATTCATCCCGTACGACACGCCCGATGTTGCGTTCGGGAGGTGACGACGTCAGGCGCGGAACCAAGAGTCGGTGCTGTGGCTCGCTGCTAGCATGGCCCCGAGGAAGCAGGCCTGGAGTGGGGTTACTGAAGTAGAACTTTTATGTACAGTGAATATACAAGTAGCATGGTCGACAGGTTAATCGGCAATCGGCGACTTCGGGCTCCCTGAGCCCGTGTTATATATAGCCCTCCAAGGGCGAGAAGGCCCTCTGAGAGAGATGAGCCTTCCCCGGTGTTCGAGTGTTCACGAGGTGTCCGAAGTGCGGGGGCGGCTGATGCAATTTCCGGGTGTTCTTTCAGCGATGGGCAGATGATGTAATCCCTCGACGTTCTTGCCGCGCTCCGGTGGCTGATGTAAGGAGTCGACGTTCTTGCTGGAACCCAACACCGACAGACCCACACGCACACAGGCACGCACACGCACGCCGGTGTTTCTCCTCGCGAGGGCCCGCGATTCCAGATGGTCTCGTGGCCTCCGGGAGACGTTCTTTTTGCGGCGGCGGAGCGCGCGGCGGCGGCGGCTCCGGCGCGCCAGCTGTGCAGCCGCCTCGGTGGCTCCGAGGCGAGAGCGCTGGCCTACGGATCCCCATGTGGCGGGTTCGAATACCGGCCGAGGTGCCCGCAATCTGACGGAGGCTTATTGCGGAGGAGGCGCCGTGTAACCGAGCTTTCAGTTGCACGTCAAAATATCCCCAGGTGGTCCAAATTAATCCTCAGTCCTCCGCTGGGGCGTGCCAGATGCCCGTCGTTGGTTTGGCACGTAAAACCCCCAAATTTGACTTTTTTGCGCCAGCTGTGCGCCGTGTGACGTCACAGCTCCTCGCGCATGCGCAGCACGGCTCTCCAGGAGCCACGCGAAACTGCTTAACCTCGGCCAGTGTAGCTCACGCTACAAAAAACAAAAGAAAAAAAAAATGCAGGAGATGTGGGCGGGACGCTACAATCCCTTCAACACTACTCGTAAGGCGATATCTTGAATGGACGGCAGTATTTTTGGAAAAAGAGGTCAAGATTGAATTAGGCCGACGAGGCGTGTGACATATAGATATCTCGTGACGTCAAAATATCTCGTTTCCTTCTCTCTTCGCTTCGCCCCCTCAAGGCAGCGAGGCGGAAGAGACGCGAGGCCGTACCCTCTCATCAGAGAAACATGACTTGAACATTTCTGTCAAATGCGCCTCCTCTTTTTGAAAAATACGGTCATCCGTTCGAGATATCGCTGTATGAGTGATGTTTTGGTGTTTGTAGCATCCCGTTGCACGCTTTTGCCGCGTGTTTTGTGGAATCCAGATTTCGGTTCAGCATCCCTTTAAGGTTTCCACGCTTTGTTCATGCATGAGTTGCTCTCATTTTTTTTTTAAAGTAGCCGTTTCAGCAGTGGTGTCACTAGGGTAAGCGGCACCCAGGATGGTGGCTCACCGCGACACCACGCCCCCCCCCCCCTTCTTTTTTACTGCCCAGCTGCACCCTCCTGAAAGCTACGCAAGGGCGGTCCGACCCCCCCCCCCCCCCCCCCCCCCCCACACACCTAGTGACGCCACTGTGTGTCATATGTGTGTGGTCACCAGGGCGGATCAGATAACCAGGGCGGATCATCTTTATTTTATTACAGCAGCCGGTGATCCGACTTCTTATTAATGCGCATTACGTCCTACCTGACAGGAGAATCTGATGGCGTCCATCTGTGGACAAAACAGTGGGAAGGGAGGCGCGCCGCGTAGCGAGGAGAAGATTTGTGAAGGACAAAGGCGGGGGAGAGAGAGCTGACGTCACGGGGTGGAAGCCAATGCGCGCGCGGATGCTGGAGCGAGTTTGAACTTGCAGGTGTGCAAAGCGCGTTTGCCTTAGATTGTGCTACAAAATAGAGTGCGAGCCAAGTGCTGCAATTAAAAAATTCTTTTTTTCCTGAAATAACATATATATTAAAACAAAAGTTACCACGAAAAATAAATGTTTTTTCGAGCAATATTTACGCCGATATACGCAATTTAGGTTCAGAATGTGGAGGTCGCAGCCCGGTAAGCCCCGCCCCGTGCTTACAAGGTGCTTACATATCTCATTGACTGTAGAAATTATTGACGTATGAAAGGTTGGTTGTAAATTTGTATCTCCGTACCGTAAAAACATTTTAATCGACTATTTTTTTAAGTTTGAGAAACAAATAATATAGATAGAGGTATTATTGTTTTTAAAGATATCCCGAGATTGCCTCTCCGGTTCGGTTTCAAACGATAACAAACATGGCTGCCGGCGTCTGCGGAGTGCTGTACGAGAGTAGCTCATTGAGTTCGTCAATTGTTATGAGCGCGGGTCGTTTTTAGTTTACAGAGGTGTTTAGAGGAAGATCTCACCAACCGACATGGTTGGCAGCCAACAATTGTCGTAAGTGCGCGCCTTCGGAAGCGCTGTGCGGATGCTTGTTTTTGTAGCGGAACTGGCCTAATCCTAGCGTCCCCCATTCATATTTTGATCGATCTGGCTTGATTTCTTTGTTTGCGCGTGTTGTTGCTGAATAAATACGTTGGTTCCCTAAAAAGCGGCCCTGCTGCTCTATGAATTGAGCAACCGTCGTGATTCGACCACGGTTTCTATCCCGAGAAGATGCCCACACAGGTAAGAATTTGCCAGCCATTTGGCTGGAGGCAAGTGGGCGTTCGTCTCGCATGATGTTTGTCTAGGTATGTTCCCGTCATTTCGCTTCAAAAGGCAAGTAGCTCAAGTTTTGCAGTGCACCTGGCTTTCCAAAGCGAATAATTTTAGGTCGCGTTTCAATTGTGCTTCATGACGATATCTTTCAACTTGCTCGCGGATATCATGCGAAAAAAAAAAAATAAGAATATAAAATCTGAAATGACTGCATATTTATTTTGTTGCTTAGGCGCAGGTCTTGTTTTCTAGGTGCTATTGGTAAACTTCCCTGTTCTTGGGGAGGGCGTACGGCCGCGTTCCCGTGTTAAGCAAGGAACACATGAGCGACAAAAATGGGCGCCGCGCGGCAGTTTCCATGGCAACTTGCGCGCACGCTGTGACGTGGCGGCTTGGCATAGGTCCACGTCACAGCGTCCTGGGCTGTTGCTATGGGAACCAGAGCGCGGCTTCCGTTTTTGCCGCTCACGTGTTCCCTGCTTTAGAGTTCATGCTACCCGTTGACCCGCTCCGCGTGTCCCCATCTCCTGCAAATGTATCTTTGCCGCATCAAGACTAGTTATGCGGGAAAAGAGCCCTTAGCTCGGATCCTCGTCGGTTTTGGTTACTTGTTAAAATCATAATGAATCAAGTTAAGATAGCAGTCACAGAGGTGTTAGTTTGACCTTATTATATGCAAACGTACGTACTAAACAACAAGTAAAGATAATATGAAGTTGTGTTAAAGATATTTACAGCTTGCTTTTCTGTTGTGTGTTATTAAGTCATAATCAAGTTGTCTTGTATTAACTATACATATCTCCGGTATTCAAATTTTTTCTTTTTTTTAATTTTGGGTTTTGTTTTGTTTTTTTAAGTGATGCATTACTCGTTGTGTGAAAGGAGGGCGATTGAACTGAGCGTAAGCGATTCCGGAAAGCTACATTGGAATGTGAAATATTTCTTAGTACAAGTAGTAAGTATTCGGAACAAATGTAGAAATCCTAGGGATTATGAACAGTTGAAATAGTTTTCTGTTGGTACTAAAAGCTGGCATTGCTCAAACAGCACACAACCGTGTGCAACATTCACATTTTGTTTTTCATCCCGAAACGACAGTTTCCTCGGAGAGACGCACCGCCCCGATGCGTTAAAGATGTGCACAGGCCAGAATAAACAAAAGCAAAGGAAGAGTCGCGTGCAGAGAGAAAGGGAACGGCGTTTCGCCCTGGTTTCGCCCTCCCACCCGGCTAAGAAGACACTTCCGCTCTGTCGACCGGTAGAGCACTTCCGGTGTCCGGAACTACAGCGGGAAAACTAGGCAAAACGAGATCAGAAGCAAGCGCAAAACATTGCAGTTGGAGAAGCAGCCAGCAGCGCGTAAGAGCAAAGGAGGAAAGAAAGAGCGATCACGATGTCACTATCAATCTGGCTGGGGGGGAGGGGGAGGAGGGGAAGAGCATCTTGGCTCCCCATCGCAACAAGAGAGCCGGTTATTGGCCGGGAGTCCGCATCCCGTTTCCCAACTCCCTTAGCCTAGGGACATTTGGGGAACTCACCGCGTCCCCAGATTCCTGCGCCTTTTTTAATATGGAGCCTTGGGGATTCCTAGGGACTTTTCGGTAGAAGTTTCCAAGGAACCGGATTTCTGTTTTGGGGGCAAGTGGAGCGGTTTGTTGCTGCGGCGCTTTGTTGTTGCTAGCTCTAGGCTGCGCTCCCGGTTATCGATGGTGCTTGGCGCGGACTTTGCCGCGCTGCGTTTTTTCTCTTCGTCGGGAGAGAAAACTTTCCCGCGTGTTCATTAGAGAAGAGGGCCGCGTGATCTCGGAGGCTCCCTCTAAGTGGCTCTTTAAGATGGCGCGGCGGTGCTACGCTAAATTAATTACTCGTTGCTCGAAAGTAATTAGCCGCGGGACGCCGGGTAACAGATAACCTTTCCCCGCGGGGAAGGGGGGGGGGGGGGGGGGGCTGAGGGGGCGCTTTACGGGCGGCTGTTGAGTTACTCGCCAGACTGATCTTCCCTCGTCGGGAGCCACTTTTAGCCAGTCTTGGGTAAGTTACCTTTAAAACGTAATAAGTTACAGGTACAAAAAGTGTGTCAAAAACGTATTTAAGTTACCATAACTGTTACTTAAAAATAAAAGTAACGCGTTACAATTACACTTACTTCGCCATAACAACTTGGTTACCTTCAAAATAATTTCGTTCTTGTTTTATTTAACTATGAAGACATCGATTTATCATTATTTATATAATTATAAATCGTAATAAGCAAATTAGCCGGTGTGGTTGTACTGCACTGGTTAAGTTTCTCATCTACAGCTGAGACACCAGACGCCCACTGGGGCTGACTAACTTCAGGCTGTATAAACATACACACACCCAAACTTTCCTCATGGTGGGAAAGTCGTTGAGGCTGGAGAGCGCTGTCAAGGTGTCGGCCTTCCATCGTTTTGTTTCCATGCCTAGCGGTAGTGTCCAGAAATGAAAGTCAAAACTCACTCGGAGGTGCTTGCGAAGGTTGGAAGAAGAGAAACTCCCGGCTGCGTATACTTTTTTGCAGTGTTTGCAGCGAGCAGTGAAGTTATCGCCACTATATTTGACAAGGTCAAAGTGCAGTTCATAGCAGGGCAACGGTAACACCCGCCGTTCGTCACTCATGATAGCCTCTCGTTTGAGCGATTCCGGTTAATTACCATCCAACTATTTTCCTTCTTTCTTGTGACTCCGTTATTCTCCTTTCTCGACTGACAGGAGAGAGAGATACCGATGAACAGACGGGTCCATTACAATAATAGGGAGGAGAACAAAAGGCTAAACCAACTGAATAAAGTGAAAAAGACCGTTGGTATCAAACAAAGCAAAGAAAAAAGTGAACAAAAACAACACAAGGTCATCTCGGAATGCGTTCCGCTTTTCTTTTTTAATTTCTTCTCTGCAACGCAGAACAAAAGACACGGCTGTGGATCAGGGGCTTATGGCTCCTGCCAAAGGGCAGGTCGACCAAAAGGACCATCGTCTGTGGCCCCGGTCAGACAGTGTCTACTGACATCAGCTCGCTTTCGCAAAGAAAGCTATCCTTCACACGCGCTGTGTGAGCAAACGAGGGCTTGTTTTGTAAACCCTGTGTCGGTGTATATGGTAAAGAAAATGAGCACGAATTACTGCCTCAATGTATTCAAAAGTAATGTCAATGCAATTTCAAAGTAATTTCATTACTTTTTGAAAGTAATTGTAATGTAATGTCATTACCTTTAGTCTGCGGTAATTTGTAATGTAATTTAATTATATTTTGCAGTTTCCAAAAAAGTAATTAGTAATGCAATTTAATTACTTTTTGAAAGTAATTTTTCCATCTCGGCTTTTATGCCTCGCGATGCAAATGACCACTGACAATTTGGCAGATGGGCAACCTGGGCTAACGCTTCGGATCCCCAGGTTGCCCACACACTTTAGGAAAACCCCAATGCCCATGCCCTTTGCCTCAGTGTCGAAAAACGCTGTCGTTTCATAAATAAAAAATAACGCAAAAGTAACTTGCGCTACTTCTTATCAGTAATGGTAACGTGTTCCTTTTATTTTAAAAAAAAACGCAGGTCGGTATGGCGTTCTTTTTATTTACAAGTAACGAGTAATGTATTTCGCAACTTGCTTTTTGGTAACGCCTACAGCACTGGTCGTGTTACTGTGCTGTGCATAGACTATCGGATATGGCGATGTTAATTTCAAGAAAAAAATCTCCCCTTAAAAAATAGCTGAAACACTGCCTCATGTTTTCAATTAATTTAATATTATAAAGTAGTTTTATCCTTCTTTTACTTCGTAGTATGTTCTGTGCGATAATGTGTCCGTGATGTCGCCGTCTGACTTGCTAGTGGAACCTGTGAGTGTAGATAACAAATTGGTACATCTGAAAGGCTTCAAGAGAAGCCCCCTGGAAGCCTTACACTAACAGCCGACGATTCGCTACGAGACACAGAACCTGAATGGGCTAAATGAGAAAGCCTGAGAGTGAAGCAGAAATAATGTAGACCATATGCGTTTTATACGCCATTCCAATATTTACGAGTCCTCGGCCCATTGTGCGATCTCCTCAGCCCAGCACGCGAGCAAATGATGCGCTATATGCACGAACACTGAAAATGGAACCGGCCAGGAGCCCTTTTTTGGAAAGGTGTATAGACTAGCACTTATCTATGATTGGAAGGCGTGGGGCCATCCAACCATCGGCTAATGCGCAATAGCAGCCGAATTCTGCGTCAAGATGGCGTCCCCGCAACCTCCGACGGCCCTGCTGCCACGCGGAGGGAAATCGCACGACCGGAACAAAAAGGGGAACAAGGAGCTTGGCGCCTTCACCGGGAATGTCACGCTGCGTCACCCGCTCGCCGCCAGCCACGCTTTCTTTCCCGCGCACTCTCTTCGGTTTATTTGGGGAGATTCTGCTTTTCCCTCCTCGCCCCCTCTTCCCTCTCTCTCCCCATTCCCGGCCCGACTTTTTGATTTATGGGATGCGGATGCAATGCGGCGCTCCCTTTCTCGCCCACCGCCTCTTCCCCGTTTTCCCCCAGGTCGTCTCCGTTCTCCTCTCCACGAAGATCGTCGATAAACTCTGGAGGACATAAACCCCTCCCCGGCAGTACGCAACGCGGAGTCAGGTTCGCAGCCTGTCGCAGTGAGCGGAGTGGCCCACCGCTTAATGGGCACAAACGGCGGGGACGGCGCCACGGGCGCCCCGGGTTGCCTTGAGAGCCCAAATTTCAGAGAGTGGAAGAGCTGCTCGATAGGGGTCACGTGGTTTATGGCCACGTTTGCAATACGAGCTTCGAGGAGGAGGCGAGACCGTTGATCGTCTGCGAGCGTCTCCACCTCTCCGTCCGCTTTCCTCCTCACCGCCCAACAACGCAGAGCGTGCACACTTGCAACCAATCGGCGCAAGAGGCGGCCACCATTAAATTACAAAGAGTCATCATGGTTTAAGTTGATCCCTCTCCTGGATCGAGGATCCCTAGGGTTGCCATAGGGAAGGCAAGTTTCAACATTCAAAACCCAAAACATTGGTAAGCGTTTCGAATCCCTACAGTCCTCCACGTGCGACGTGCCCCACGTCAAAACCGCGTCTGAACATCGATTTCTTTTTTTTTTCTTTTTTTTTTCTTTTGAGGCTTTGAACGACTGCCGCTGACGACTCCCGCTTCCGTGTATTGATCATCGATCCCTGTCCGCGCACGAGCGCTTAGTTTCGCCCCTGTTCGCATCGATGATTGCGGAAGTTCTTGTGATACGTGAACATCTCTCGTGTATGTGCGGCAGTTTAGGCGGCCACTTTTCTAGACCTATATACCGGTCTGAAAATTTCGAGTGATGTGTCGGTGTTTCGGTTGAGCAGTGGCGTTCGTTGATTTCTGCTTCCCCCAGCGAGGTTGTCCGCGGTGAAATAGGACGAGTCAAGGCCGCTTCACACACTTGCGACAGCTTATGCCCCTGCAAACCTCTTATAATCTCTTACGAGAGATCACACTGGCGCCATCTTTGGGGTAGCCGTGGAACGCTTGACATTCCCGTATATTTCCTTTTTTTTCTTGCGCATCATTTTTTTAATTTTATTTCTTGGCTCGAAAAACTTTAGACGATGTTTTAAACGACCATTTATTATAGATTGTACGTACACTTGATTTCGCAAATAGCGCAAAGCCGTCGCTCTAGTGAAATGCAGCTCCAGAGACACCTCATAGTTGGCGTCAGCGTGCAAGTGCGTTCTCTCGTCGCAAAAAATCACAACGCCTCTTTCGTCAGCAAACGCAAGTGTGTGAACGGGCCTTTAATATCTCCGATGCATTCTAACAATGGGGCGCTGCAAAGCTCTCGGAAGATGGCCAACCCGGCGCGGCTGTGATGAACATCGACTGCACGAACCGGCACCAGAACGCGTAATAACTTCTGGCCGCTGCTTAATTTTTCTTCGGTGTTTTCCGCAACAGCTAAAGAAGCTAGCCTGTGTATATTAATTTCACACGACATAAATCCACCGTTTAATCGTTCGCGGTATATGACTTGGTGCAATCCTAGAGCGTCTGGTTTGTGTTGTGAACGAAACTCTGTGGTTAAAGGGACATTGGCAGGGTATTTATGCTCGCCAAGGTTTTCATTTTTACGTGAAATATGAGAGCTACCCAGAACACAATTTGCGGCTCGAAATTCGTTTTCTTTCCGCCCGAAAACCGCCGACCGAGAACTTGCCGGTTTGAGACGCGCTCACCCACTTCTCCGTGGTCACGTGCCACTTTCTATGGTTTAGACACAACCACCAAAGATAATCAAAGTTGTGAGTCATCGAAAGCATACACTCAATATTAAAAAAAACAAAATACGATACCCATTTTTGTGGCTTCAAAAACGCAGCAAATAAGTTGATTGAAAAAAAAAGAAGAAAAGTTGCACAGCCACGTGACTTCCAATAACTCTCACCTCTATATTTCTTCTTCCACCACAGTTCAGTTTCGGCTCTGAGCAGTTGCGTTATTTTTTGTTTTAATTTATTAAAAATATACGTGTGTGGCGACATAGGCCGAGGCGAGCCTAACTGCAAGCCAGGCCTGCACAGGAGGCCACGCGCTAGCCCAAACGGGGGACAGAAGAAGAGGAAATAAACACTAGACCTAGGAGGTATTTCGAAGACAGTCGTCCTTTGAATTCGTCCCGTTGAACATTTCAACTCCGACAAATTGATGACCCAGACGAACGACTCCTTCACGATTCTTCACCCTCTTCAAAGATGAATTTGGCTGACGGTGAATCGCCTGCGACGGAAGCAATTCCATCGGGATCTTTGGCGGCATTCCAAATTAAGCTGCCGACATTTTGGGCAAAGAACGCTACGGTTTGGTTCGCGCAGGTTGAGGCACAATTCCAGCTTCATCACATCACCTCACAAACAACGAAGTACCTCCACGTAGTCTCGTCGCTGCCAGCCAAACTTGCCGACGAGCTAGAAGACATCCTCGCATCTCCGGCCGCATCGAACCAGTACGACGTTCTTAAGGCAGCCATTCTAGCCCGGAAGACCCCGTCAGAGCGCAGCCGACTTCAACACCTACTCAACATGGAGGAGCTCGGCGATCAACGTCCCTCTCAGCTACTGCGCCGGATGCGTCAACTTATGGGTGACGTGACTACTGACGCCGATACATCGCTCCTCCGTGAGCTATTTTTGCAGCGCTTGCCACACAGCATGGTACCCATTCTGGCAGCGGCCAAGGACATGCCCCTGGATCAATTGGCGAACTTGGCAGATAGGGTGAGAGAGTACTCCACTCCCTCAATTTCCGCCACGTCCAGACCCTCACACCAAGCGGCAAGCCCTCCGTCTCGATCTACGGAAAACAATATGGAGACTCGACTCAGTCGTTTGGAACAAGCGATTCAAGATCTACAGCTGTCTCGCCGACCAAGGCGCATTTCCCGCCCCCGGGCAAGATCCCGCCGCTCTTCTTCAGACCCTGTTTCCTCGAATGCCAGTTTCTGCTGGTATCATCAGACGTTCGGACAAGAAGCGCGCAAGTGTTCTCACCCTTGCACATGGCAGGGAAACTAGAAAACCGGGCACTGGCAGCGGCAGGTGATTCCGGGTTACACGAAAGCCGCCTTTTTTATGTATTGGATCGTGTCACGCGACAACGCTTTCTTGTTCATACCGGCGCAGAAGTCAGCGTTCTGCCAGTATCACCTTCCGAAAAACGCCGGTTGTCCCAGACCTCGCCTCTTCGAGCCGTAAACTGTTCATCCATTGCTACGTATGGCCAACGCTCGCTGACCATCGACTTGGGCCTACGCCGCACGTTCCGATGGATTTTTATTATTGCGGATATCAGCATTGCGATCCTGGGTGCCGACTTCCTAAGTCACTTCAACCTAAGTGTTGACATGCATTCTCGCCGCCTTGTTGATACTACGACCCGGTTGTCCATTCATGGCATCACCTCCCACTACATTGTGTCCGAAGTCCGCCCAGCACCCCCCACATCGAAGTTTGAGGAGCTCCTGAGTAAATATCCGGACATAACAAAGCCTAAAAACTTGAACCAACCGGTCAAGCACGCTGTCACACACCATATTGTGACCAATGGACCTCCAGTATTCGCAAGACCACGTCGTCTCACGAGAGAACGTCTGACCGTGGCCCGACGGGAATTCGATCATATGCTGCAGCTTGGCATAATTCGACCGTCTGCAAGCAATTGGTCGTCCCCCCTCCACCTGGTCCCAAAAGCAACCGCTGGCGATTGGCGCCCCTGTGGGGACTATCGCGCACTTAATGCCCACACCGTGCCTGACCGGTACCCTCTTCCACATATACAAGATTTTACAGCAAATCTTGCTGGTAAGAGTATTTACAGCAAGATAGATTTGGTCAAAGCGTATCATCAGATACCCGTTGAACCCTCCGACATCCAGAAGACGGCCATCACCACTCCTTTCGGACTTTTCGAATATGTACGGATGCCATTTGGATTGCGCAATGCAGCGCAAACATTTCAACGCTTTATCAATGAAGTGACAACAGGCCTCGACTTCGTTTTCGCCTACCTTGACGATCTCCTCGTCGCGAGCACTTCCACGGACGAACACGAACAACATCTTAAACTTCTTTTCGACCGCCTTCAGTCCTTCGGCTTAATCATCAATCCAGGCAAGTGCGTATTCGGAGCCTCCGCAGTCGACTTTCTTGGCCATCATGTAACAGCCGCCGGTGTCACACCATTGGAGGACAAGGTTCAAGCGGTGCGTAATTTCCCGCAACCTACGTCACTGCGCAAGCTCCGCGAGTTCCTTGGCCTTCTCAACTTTCACCGACGTTTCATTCCTGACTGCGCTCGTATTCTCCAACCCCTTACCGACCTCCTCAGAACAAGGAAAGGTCCCAATACAACCGTGGAGTGGTCAGCGGAAGCAGCGTCTGCTTTCTCAAGCGCAAAGAAAGCCCTGGTTGACGCCACTCTCCTCGTCCACCCGAAAACTGACGCTCCCATACGACTAATGACAGATGCCTCAAATATTGCAGTTGGTGCCGTCCTACAACAATACACTGAGGGAGAATGGCGCCCGCTCGGATTTTTCTCCCAGAAGTTAAAACCAGCTGAGTCAAGGTATAGCACCTTTGGACGCGAATTGCTGGCCATCTTCCTGAGTGTAAAACATTTCCGTCACAACCTGGAAGGCAGTGCGTTTTACATACTAACGGACCATAAGCCTCTCACCTTCGCATTCAGAGGCAATCACACAAACTACTCCGCTCGTGAGATAAGACAGCTAGGATTTATCTCCGAACTCACTGTCGACATCCGACACGTGCAAGGGTCAGAAAATGCCGCTTCGGACGCTCTTTCGAGAGTGGAGACCCTCTCCATCCAACCTGTCACAGTGGACTTTCAAGCGATGGCCGAAGCACAACACAATGATCCTGATCTAGTTGCAGAGCGACAAAAAGAATCCTCACTGAAACTTAGAGTGAAACGATATCCGCTCTAAAAACGCGTGTCGGGTGTATTGAAGGTGACCTTGCCATTTGTAAATCAAAAATTAACGCAACAAAAGAGATTGAGACAAGGGTAGAATCCGTTCTCTCGGACATAGCACTTCTTCAGCGTCGTTCGGATGATGCCGAAAGTCGTTCCCGTCGATCTAACCTACTTTTCTTTGGGCTAGACGACGCGGCCAGGGAAACATGGGCCGAGTCGGAGAAACTTGTTTTGGACGTATGTAATGATAAACTTGGCATACAAATTAACCCCGATACAATAGACAGGACTCATCGGATTGGCAGGTTTAACCCAGATAAGAAAAGACCCATTGTCGTAAAGTTTGCTTTCTTTAAACATAAAGAAGCTGTGCTACGGTCATCCTACAAGCTAAAAAATACAAACATTTCTGTTGGCGAGGATTTCCCGAGAAATGTGCAGCTTGCGAGAAAGAAACTGCTAGACTTCGCCCGCACACAGGAAGGGACTTACAAACTTCGCGTTGACAAACTGTTCGTAGGTGATAAACATTATCTTTTTAATTATGAAACTTGCCAAGTCTATGAAGCTACCACCTAACTAGCCAGACATAGCTTCGATGAAACTGCAACTTCAAAGTTTACTAATATAAGAAGCGTTATCCGCAATCGCGATGAGCTATCATCAGTTATTGATGCGTCATCTAGTGATGTTATTGCTCTGACTGAAACATGGCTTTCCAGTGCTGTTCGCGATTATGAAATTTTTGATTGTACTGAAAGTTATAGGTTTTTTCGTTCTGATCGAATTGATAGACGTGGTGGCGGGGTTTTAATCGCAATAAAAAGTAGCCTTGAATGCTATCATGTAGATATTGCTACATCACTAGAACTGGTATGCGTGCGTTTGCAGTGTGTCTATAGAAATGTTATTGTGTGCGCGTGCTATCGTCCTCCCAACGCGACCGCAGACGTTTGCTCCAAGTTACACGATACTTTAAATACAATTTTGTCTAGATATCCTCTTGCGCCCATTTTAGTGCTGGCTGACTTTAACCTACCCCTTATTGATTGGACTGGTGCTTTCCCAACAACTACTTGCAATTCGCCCGCTTACTCCGATTTTCTTGATCTTTGTTCTGAGTTTTCTTTTTCTCAACTTGTTACTGAACCCACTTGCATTACCGATACTACAGCCACCGTGTTGGATCTAATTCTTTCCACTGACCCTAGCCTCGTCTCTTCCATAACCCACTTACCAGGAATTAGCGATCATTGCATTCTACACTTCAACTTGCATACTCCAATGCGTATTTCGAATAAAACTACTAAGCAATTCCGTGATTATAGTAAGGCAAATTTTGACGCAATGAATAACGAGTTAGCTGCCTTCCTGGATGAATTCCTACTTTTTTTTTTCAGAACGTTCGGTTGAAACTAATTGGAACTTGCTTAAAAATAAGGTAATTTCTCTAATCACATTGTTCGTTCCATGTAGGTCGTTTGTTTCTAAACCACAGTCTCCTTGGTTTAATGCCACACTGAAACGTCTTTCTAATAAGAAGAAACGTTTTTTCCGCGCTGCGAAGTCCTCTGCCCTTACTGCTCGTTGGGATCTTTACAAAGAAGTTTCGAGCTCCTATAGAAATGCTGTGAAAGAGGCCAAAACAATTTTTTTAATGTAACTTACCTTCCATGTTATCCAATAGCGCCAAGCAATTTTGGAGTGTTGTGAACGGCCCCAAAAATACTGTTCTCTCACTCACAGGGGATGACGGTGTAGATATTCCGAGCGAGCACTGTGCATCTGTACTAAATGATATTTTTGTGAAAGCGTTTTCTAGTGATGTTGACTCTGATTGCCCCACTTATCCTGTTTATAACTTCTTTCCAATGGACCCGATTGTTTTTGATTATGACGGGATTGTTAAACAAATCGATGATCTTAAAGTATCCTCGTCGAGTGGTGTTGATAACATGAGCTCTAAATTTCTTAAATCTACAAAAAATTACATTTCAGTTTTCCTTCTAAAAATTTTCGAACAATCACTTGACCTTGGCATTTTGCCGGACGATTGGAAAATAGGAAAGGTGGTTCCGCTTCATAAATCAGGTAACAAACATAGTCCTCTTAATTATATCGACCCATTTCCTTAACCAGCACGTCCTGTAAAATTTTAGAGCACATCATTTACTCTAATCTAGTTAGTTTCTTAGATTCTAATTCTTTTTTTTTCACCCTCGCAACATGGTTTCCGGAAATCCCTGTCATGTGAAACACAGCTTCTAACTTTCACTAATGATCTCTTTTCCATCCTTGACCGTGGATCTCAGGTTGACTGCGTCTTTCTCGACTTTTGCAAAGCCTTTGATAAAGTATCTCACCAACTACTGTTTCTTAAGCTTGACAAACTGAATATTGATCCTAAAGTCTTGTCCTGGATTAAAAGTTTCCTAACTAATCGATCACAGTTTGTTACTACCAATGAGGCAAATTCTTGCCTCAGTGCCGTCACCTCGGGTGTTCCCCAGGGGTCCGTTTTGGGACCCCTTCTGTTTCTTATTTATATTAATGACTTACCAATGTGTGTATCATCCCCTATTAGCTTATTCGCAGATGATTGTGTAATATATCGTGAAATTACTAACGAATCCGACGCGGAACTTCTTCAAGCTGATTTATGTGCGGTATCGGAATGGTGCGACTTATGGCAAATGACTCTGAATACTAACAAATGTAAAACTATGAGGGTGTCTCGTCGTAACACATCACCATCACCATACTCAATATGTAATATTCAGCTGGCATCTGTAACCTCTTTCAAGTATCTCTGTGTTCACGTCACTTCTAACCTATCATGGAAAACTCATTCTGATCATATAATCGCTAACGCTAATTCAATGCTCGGATATTTAAAAAGAAACTTTTCCTTAACCCCTATGTCTCTAAAACCTCTCTTGTATAAGACTTTAATACGTTCAAAGTTGGAATATGCCGCAGCAATCTGGGATCCAGGTCACTCAACGCTTATAACAAACATCGAAGCCCTGCAAAATCGCGCCGCACGATTCATAGTCTGCAACTATCATCGCACCGCAAGTGTCTCATCTATGAAAACCACCCTAGCCCTGCCTCTTCTTTCCTCACGTCGGAAAATATCTCGCCTATGCCTCTTCCATAAAATCTATCATTCCAACGCTTCACTGAAAAACAAACTATTCATTAGCCCCTCCTTCATTTCTCCCCGCATTGATCACAAACTTAAAGTTGGCATACCTCATTGCGAAACTTCAGCTTACATCAACTCTTTCATCCCTAGAACGTCATCTGAATGGAACCACCTTCCCGCATCATTAGTAACTATTCCATCGATAGATTTATTTAGAAAAGCTCTAACTACTCACTTTTGCTAGGATTATGCCGAACTAACATTTATAATCAAGTTGCCTCGTTGTTTGAATTTTATGCAGAGCCAATATTTTATGTCCACTCCCTCTGTAATGCCCCTACGCCCTGAGGGTATTGAAATAAATAAATAAATAAATATTCCATTACCACTTGCCTCATCAACTATCACATGCGATCTATCAACCAATACACCACGCCCTTACGTACCTCTGCCGTTCCGGAGGACAGTATTTGAGGCCCTACACAATGCTAGTCATCCGGGAATTCGCTCCACACAGCGGCTGGTCACTGCCCGCTACGTATGGCCCAGCATAAATGCTGACGTACGTCGGTGGACCAAGAATTGTCTCCAGTGTCAGCGGGTCAAGATCACCAGACATACAGTAACACCCATAGTCCATTTCCAGCTCCCTAAAACAAGGTTCGACCACATACATCTCGACCTGGTTGGACCTTTGCCTCCATGCCAAGGTTTCAGATACCTCCTCACCTGCGTAGATAGGTATACCAGATGGCCGGAGGCGATATCACTCCCAGACATCACGGCCGAAACCGTTGCCGATGTTTTTGTAATGCACTGGATTTCTCGTTACGGGTGCCCTTCCACCATCACAACGGACAGGGGACGACAATTCGAGTGTGCGTTATTCACAGCATTGACCCAACTCCTTGGTGCGCGCCACATCCTGACCACAGCATACCACCCTTCCGCCAACGGGATGGTGGAGCGTCTACACCGTCAACTCAAGGCTGCGCTCGTAGCTCAAGATGACCGCACTCATTGGCTCCAACATCTTCCCCTGGTTCTCCTGAGCATAAGATGTGCCTTCAAGCCTGATCTCGGCTTCACATCATCCGAGCTAGTATACGGTGCCACACCTAGGCTCCCCGGGGAGTTTTTTACCCCACAGGATAAGAACGTATCATCTCCGTCAACCTACGTGAATAGATTGCGCGAGTTCTTTTGACATATCCAGCCAACTTCCTCTCGACACTCGTCTCACCGAAAGCTCTTCAGGTCTCAAGATCTAGAGTCGTGCACACATGTTTTCGTACGCAGTGAACTAATCAAAAAGAGCCTTACTCCGGCGTACGATGGACCCTTCAAGATTCTCCAACGCTCTATGAAAACAATGACATTGGACGTCAACGGCCGTCAGCAAGTCGTCACAGTCGATAGGATCAAACCTGCTTATACCGACACACCTTCGCCCTCTCTTTCATCAACCACATTGTTTTCAGGAACTGAGTCACCGGAAACATACACATCCAACCTAAGAAGGTAACGTGGGCCCCAACTTCGTAGCACTCAGAGTTTCCCGCAAGCACGAATCTTTGGACACACCCTTAAGATTGAATGTCTCTTTCCTCTCCCTCTCCACATTCGTATCCTGCTTCAGCTTCTACCACCAGGACACTAGGGGGGGACCTCTGTGGCGACATAGGCCGAGGCGAGCCTAACTGCAAGCCAGGCCTGCACAGGAGGCCACGCGCTAGCCCAAACGGGGGACAGAAGAAGAGGAAATAAACACTAGACCTAGGAGGTATTTCGAAGACAGTCGTCCCTTGAATTCGTCCCGTTGAACATTTCAACTCCGACACGTGACACTGTAGCAAAATATTGATTGGTTTGTCTTCTGACACCATAATAGGTCTCCTAAAAAAAAAGGCACAAAACAGTGGATACTTTTTTTGTCAGTAAAAAAAAGCCGTTTGAAAAGTTTTTGCATAAAAAGAGTGACATTATTTCGCGCTTCTGTCGAACCCGGCACATACTCGCTGATACGAAGGAAGCAAATTGGTAACAGTCCGGTCATGCTTTAGGGCTTATTGCCAATCGCATTTGTGTGCTCTCGGTTGACCTAAATATTTTACTGTCATTGCAAGAAGAGGAAGATTACGGGCGAGCTGGTTAGGAAACGCCATGATGTAAACCCCGAGATTTTGCGTCGTGTAGTCCGATCTTCTATTTTTTTTTTCTGTCTCAGTGTTTATATTACGATGTCTGCATGCCATGTCCACGAGCTGTGTTCCTTGTATGCGCTGGTCTGGCTTCCATTGTGAGACAGTTCAATCGGCAAATTGATTAATCCAATGCTTTAGTAATTTTTTATTTGTTTATTTGTATATATCCGCGTTTGGCTATTTATTATCATACGTGTGTGTTTAGCTATTCATTACTATCTGTACGCGTTTAGCTATTTATTTAAACCGGTGCAAAGCTCGAAAATAATCACGAAGGTAAATTTCTAGTGATGTCCGCGGGTTTGAATGTTTCACATTTGCCGCAGTGTTGACGAGCAGAGCGCTGTCAGCCCCCTAAGGCCAACTTCAGACGGTGGAAATTCTCCCAGCAATTTGACGTCGCAACACCAGCAAAACGCCCCCCCCCCCCCCCCCCTTCGCGTTCACACGCAGCAACTGATATGCTTCGATTTGCCATCATCATCATTAAATTTTAATTATCTTGTAGTAGTAAGGAACACAGTTACGCGCTATAAACGTGTTTTTATATCTTTAAATGGCGTTGAGAATGCTAACTCATCTTTCTGGAACGATTTATTCCCAAATACGATCCCTTTCAAACAAGAGCCAAGTTAAACCTCGTCTTTAGTTGTCGGCATCGCCACCGCAGGGGCATTACGTGAAAATATCGAGTCCCTAATTGGTTTCTGCCGCTTTAAACGTCTCCTAGTTGTCTGAGTTGCCCGCCCGTTTCAAGCCGGAGTCGATCTCAGCAATTTGTCTTGCAGCGCGAAGATTAGGAAAAGCTAGAAACTTCATGTGTCTAGGTGCACAGCGGGGATCACCAGCAAGGTCGGGGGAGATGGGAGAGTAAAGGTTGCAGCCCTACCAAGCAGGGGGATGAAGCAGGTGATGGACACGGCAGTAGAAACGTTGACTGTGAACAAGGTGGAGGAAAACCTTGTAATGGTACATGCGGGATTGAATGTGGTCCTAGGTAGAAGGGGAAGGGACCTGGTCAGACACATCGAGGAGGGTGTGAAGCAGTTGAGGGTCATAAGTTCCTTTGGGATGGTGCACATTGTAACATGCACCGTCCCGGAGGTCAGGGACCGAGGAGTACGCACAAAGAGGGCAGTCCAGGAGGCTAGCATGGCCATCAAGAGGATGAGCTCTAAGAGCGGAAATGAAGTCATGAATGTGACCAGGGAGGTATACCAGGAAAGTCCGATCCCCCCTTTCAGCCGAGAGGGTATCCACTATGGGGAACTGATGGTGATGTGGGTGGGGTGGAGGATGGGCTGTATAGCAAAGGCTTTTTTAGGAACCGGCAGAGCCCGCCGGTAGCTGAGGGTTCAAATGCAAATAGGAAGGGTGGGAGGAAGCCTCGCAGAAGAAGGAAAAAAGGAGCAGCTCAACATAGGATCTTTAAACATGCAGGGGGGGGGGGGGGGCAGAAATAGAATGAAGTGAGAAGATATTGCGAAACAATTAAGGGATAAAGATTTTGTAGCGTATGGATCGTCAGCGACGCAGCTTAGAGATACTGAGGAACCACCCTACTTGGCAGGTTATTTTTGGGTGTGATGCAATCGATGTCAAGGGGAACGGAAAGGAGGCGGATTGGGAGTGCTAGTGAAAGGACAAGGATGGGAAAGGGTGAGGGAAATCTGCAGAGAACGTATGTGTTTAAAAGGTCATAGCAGAGGTCTAAACACGCTCATAAGATTTTAATATCTGAAAACAGGAACTGATTCAAGAGAGGAAAATGTCCAGCACTTGACGTGTATTTCCAAAGATGTTGGAGAAAATGACACTAATCGGGAAATGATTATCTTACGAGACGTGAATTCACAATCAGAAGGATTTGACGAATATACAAATTCTACAGGGAGAATGCTACAAGAATTCTGCGATGCTCTTGATCTAGTGATTGTTAACGCTCAAGTAAAATGCGACGGAAAAATAACACGGGAGAGAAACAATTTTCACTCAACGGTTGAATACTGTTTATTGTCTAGCAAATCGTATAACAGATTAGGACGCATGAAAATAGATGAGGAAGGAACGAAAAGCTTAGGAAGTGATCATAAGCGACTTAAAATAAAGTTTGGTGCAGCAGAACAAGAGACACAAATTACTGAACGAGAAAGCATATCGACCCTAAACGATTTCCAACTACAAGAAGTATGAAAACGAATTAAGACTAAAGTATCCAGACAAATGGAGAGATAATGGGCATATGAAGATTTAGTAAACACTTTTAAAAGAGAGATAAGTTCAAAATCAAACAAAGAGAAAGAAGAAGAAGGAAACACACACCAAGAAGCTGGTGGGACAGTGAAGTTCAAGGGGCGGTGCAACGATTTTATGATTAAAATAATTTGCATCTTGTCATTTTTAAGTTGTTTATCGTGTCCCGGAGGATAGAGAAAACACCTCCTTCATTAAAAATGTCGCGATTCCGCTGCACAATCGCAAAGCAAAAGTCGAGCTTTTTCGCCCACCTGCAGCCCCAAGTGGCAGCCGAAGGAACTACGGCGAAAAGATTACGTGACCTCGCTCGGCTCTAAGCTGCAGCATAACGCCCGCTAATGTCAGCAGAGAGAGGGAGAGGAAGCGTCCTCCGAGATAGCACACGGGAACCTACACGGCACTCCGAATGACGTCACTGGGAGTGCGACCAGGTGTGACCCTGAAGACTGGGAGTGAGTTGAGGGGTGCCCGAAATGCCAATATTTATCTCTTTTTTTACGCAACAACTAGGACACGCAGGCGAAATCGGTTTTCTGTTATTTACTTCAGAAGTGTCAGAGGGCAACTTCCACAAATCTTTGACAGAAGTCCGGAAATCGTTGCACCCCCCCTTTAAGGCGGTCATAGCAGGGCGTCAAGAGGCCTCAAGGGAACACAGATGGGCGAAGAAATAGGAGGACACACCAGTTGAGGTAGTCTTAAAATGGAATACATTCCAGGAAAGAAAACGAAAGGCATCTGCTCTAACCAAGCCAAGATTTATGGAGGTGGAGTGCAGTGGATGATGGAGGTAAATCAAGATGACAGGAATGCAGCAAAAAGGTTCTGGGAGCCCATTAATGCACACGGGAGAAACAACAGAAGTGTTTCATTGTTCGTTGACCACACACGAGGGAATACGTCTGGAGGATGAGGATACAAGGGAATTTACTAGGCGAACAATCGAGGCAACGTTCGGAGAACTTGAACCGAATGAGATTGGACAGAACACAAACAGCTACACGGCACAAGACAATAACACTACTGAGACAACTGAGACGACCACGGGGGAATGGGACAGAGCAGAAAGGGAAGTACCTGCTGAAACGGCGACAGGGCAAGATGGCATAGGAATGAGACTAGTCAAGACACTAGGAACAAAAAGCAAATTAAAGTTAAGACAGGCAACTGATCAAATAATAATGGGGGGGGGGGGAGGTACCCAATGATTGGACACTAACCAGAATGAGATTACTATATCATCATTAGATATCATTAGATATAAGAAGACAAGTTGACGCAATTTTTATGAACTATTCGAAGGCGTTTGATAAAGTGTCACACCCCAAGCTTCTTTTAAAGTTAAAATTCATTCTTAAGAACTCCCCTCTTTTCCACCGAGCGGATTTCCGATTATTTGAATTGCAGGTCGCAGTTTGTTTCATTTGCGAATGCTCTTTGGAAGTTTCGGTCAGTTCAGGTGCACCTCAGAAAAATGTGTTAGAGCCTCTTTTATTTATTGTTTATATAAATAATGTTGTGGAAAACATACCAGTTAAAATTCGTCTTCATGCATATGACTGCATTCTATATAATGACATTTCGTGTCTTAACGATCAACTGTTACTTAATGAATCCTTTGTTCGTTTTTCTTAATTAGAGCAAGAAATGGCAAATGGATATTAACTTTGATAAGATTGTGTTTATGAGATTATGAGAAATCTCCTTCACTTTTTATCTATGGCATCGATGATGTCATTTTAAATGAAGTTAAAGAATTCAAATATGTAGGGGTTTTCTTCATGTCCAACCTCAAATGGAATCCCGGCCGAGGTGCCCGCAATCTGACGGAGGCTTATTGCGGAGGAGGCGCCGTGTAACCGAGCTTTCGGTTGCACGTCAAAAGATCCCCAGGTGGTCCAAATTAATCCTCAGACCTCCGCTGGGGCGTGCCAGATGCCCGTCGTTGGTTTGGCACGTACAACCCCCAAATTTGACTTTTCAACCTCAAATGGGACACGCACGTCGATCTTATTTGTTCTCGCGCTCTTAAAAAAATTAGGTTATATTAAACGTACTCTAAAGGGTTCTACTAAAAAGGTTAAACTTTGTGCTTATAAGACCCTTGTTAGACACATATATGGAGCATGGATCTGTTGTTTGGGATCCTTATTTTAAGGAAGACATTAATCTCATTGAATCTATCCAGGCCAAGGCTGGAAGGGTTATTTTGAATAGGTATGGCCTAATTTCTTTCCCTCTTCGGCTTTTTCGTCTGTGGGGCTGGAGCCTTTGGCTAGAAGGCGAGCATGTGATAGAATTAAAATATTTCACAGAATTGTTAATGAGGATTGTGGAATTGAGCGAAGTAAATATATTTCATTTTCTACTAGTACACGCACCATACGATCTCACTCATTAAATATTGTTCCTTTTCGGTCTCATACTAACTGCTTTAAAGCTCGTTTTTTCCACGTAATATTGAAATTCGGAATAATCTTTGATGGGCATAATACGCACTCTTCCCTATAGTGATTTCATTAGCGCGGTTCTGCCTGTTTTTATCACTAATACATGACGTCATTGTTTTTTTTATTTCTGTTATGTTCGAGGGAATACTGTATTGTTTGGCTGTTATTTTGTTTCTGTATTTATACCACTCCTGCAATGGCCTCATAGAGGTCGCAGTATGTGTAAATAAATAATAAATAAATAAAGACGATGGAAATAAGGGTAGCATAATATCACCTGTACAGACTAGCGATGCAGGTAGTAAAAAGAAGAATGGAAAAATGGGCAGACAACATTTTAGGTGAGTTACAGAATGGGTTCCAAGAGGTGGAAGGTTATACGATAACTTATTCATCATCACTCAATGTACAGAGGTGGCAAGTACGAGTATAAAGCCGTTATAGATAGCATTTCTAGACTTTAAAGTGGCGTACGACCATGTGAGTCAGGAAAAAAATGAAAGACGTTTACAATTCGCTGTAATGCCGAATTAGAGCGCAGCTCTTGAGGAGGAGGAGGGGAGGGTCACGTGTTACGTCACGAGGGTGAAATCCTCCCACTAAATTTAGCGGGAAAATTTCCACTCTAAATTTAGCGGAAAAGCTTCCTGCCATATTCAGCGGGAAAACTTTTGCCCTCGTGACGTCACACGTGATGTCACGTGTGACGCCATTATGGGAAACGTCCTTAGTGCAACGCGTAGTTACGCCGACGGCGACGGCGACGCCGCTCAAGTCAGAAACGGGCACCTAAGAGCTGCGCTCTAAAACTCTGGGAACAGCTGAGAGAGTATGATTTAAATGCACATTTGATTATGCTTTTACAAGAGGTATACATAAATAATAAGGTTGTTCTAACATGGGAAGCAGAAATAGCAGAACCGCCAGAAATAAAAAGGGGACTCAAGCAGGGTTGTCCCCTATCACCTCCCTTTTTATGATATACCTGAGTAGAACGGAAAAGAAATGAAAAGAGTGCAGGTTTTTATGTGCCATATATGAAGAGAGGGGAAAAAGGGAACCAAGTTAGACCAGGAATTAATGCTCTACGCAGACTGTACTTGTAGCAGGTAGCCGGGATGGGTTACATGAGCTAAAGAGATCTGTGGAGAGGAAGCCACTTTGATCACTATCATCATCTGAAAATTCAAGACGTATTAATTGAACACGTAGAGAAGCATAAGTACCTAGGAGTATGGCTGAATGAGGGAAAAGAATACTTAGAAGAACAGGAAGTAAATATTATAAAGAAAAAACGAAGGAAGCAATTACGAAGCATTTATAAGGCACTATGAAATTACAATAGATATGAAGTTGTTAGGGAAATATAGAAGGGAGTCATGTTGCCGGGGTTGCCTTTTGGCAATACGGTATTATGTATGAAATCTGAGGTCCAATCGAGCTTAGAGACCCTGCAGAGGAGCGTGGGCAGACTGACACTGGGGCCGCATGGGAATACACGAAATGAAAAAAATGCAGGAAGACATGGGCTGGGAATCTTTCGAGGCTAGAGAAGCGACCAGTGAGTTGAATTTTGAACAAAGGCTAGGCACAATTGAAGATACACGATGGGCGAGAAAAGTATAAAAGCATTTATACATGAAAAGTCTGAACACTAAATGGATAAACCGAACCCGAAAACTGAAATTCAAATACAAGCAGTCAAGTGCTGGTGCAGAGCAGACTACCTCCGTGAAAAGGGAAGCAAAAGAAGCCGAGAGAAAGATGTGGGAGCAAAGAATGCAGGGAAAATCAGCTTTAACTTTGTATAGGTGGTATTCACTCGAGGCCATAGTTTAGCTAGCTGCTGCTGAGCACGTGTTGACGGCAAGCTTCTCCAACGCTTCCAACACGCACATTCCACACCATCAAAATCGTCTTGTTCTGGAGACCATAAATAAGAACTCATCCCGAGCATGCGCTGTGAACAGACACCTTAAATATGGCGTCCAATGAATACCACCTATAGGGGACGAAAACAGTAAAATAGGAATGAACATTGGTATGACAATTCACGGGGGAGATCGTTTTTATTCGAGGCTGAAACGGGAGCATTGAGGACTGGACGTGTAGGACAAAGTATGAGGAAATGGATACGCGGTGTCCCCTACGCCAAGGGGAAGACGAGACAATTGAACATGTGGTGTTGGGGTGCACATGGCTTGCTCCCGCCCTCCCGGAGGGGGCGACGGATTTAGCCGGAGCGCTGCAGGTTAGCAGACGAGAATGAAAGAATGGATGATAAGTGCATTTTAATAACAGAGAGGAACGGGTTTTAGTTGAGCTAGTTTGGTACATACTGTTGGCAATCGGGTCAGCCAAACACGAAAAAACGAGAACACAGAGAAAAGGACTGGACAAACACACCGCTGACTAACAACTGACTTTTACTTCATCCTCTTTCTAGCCTAGACACTTTCTTCTTCCTCATACGGCACATTAAACACGATTAAAAAAACTTTCAGCCTATCCACTTTGGTGAAGAAGGAAGACCAGCGGAGCTGTATACAATGGAAAGTAATGGCCGGCCGCAAGTAGGCAAGCCAGAGTGGAAAGGCTGCCGCCATCTATGAGCGACGGCAGCAACCAGATACGTGGCTTGCCGCCGTTGCTCATAGATGGCGGTAGGTGTCCAGAGTTCGGTGTCTTCATTTCTTTGTGGGGGACACGTTCCTGGGGAAACTAGCCCATAACAGCTCCGCTGTAGAACCTTTGGCCTACCACTCAACGGGGTGTGGCTAAATCCCCTTGATGTGTTTGCGTTTGTCTTTATCAAGGGGCTTTTATCGCCTTTAACGCCTTTATCAAGGGGCTTTATTTGTGGCGAACCACAAATATTGTCGTTCGTCTTCGTAAACCGCAATCGACGAGGTGCTCACGCAGTCTTCTCCTGTTTCTTCAATGGCCAAGGCCTCCAGCACTTCACGTGCGAAGGAGTTCTTGTAGGGTACAAGACCATCTTCATAGGTACAAGTTGTACCTATGAAAGACAGTTATGTTGGCAGGCTCTGCATCACATCCACAGATCCGGCAATAAGCTGACAGATGTCCCGCCGATGTACCCTTCACCGACGCTGCGTGCTCCCTTGCTCTATCGTTTATACATCGGCCAGTCTGGCCGGTGTAGCTTTTCCCACAAGAGAGGGGAATATAATACACGACCCCCGTTTCGCATGAGGCAGAGTGTGTTGTATGGGCTGTGTCACATATCCTCTGTTGGTCACGTCCTTTGTTGACCCTGTGGCACATGGAGTAGGCTTTGTTCGGGGTGCCGAACAAACAATTTGAATATCTTGCCTGCCTGCCATATTTTTAGCCTGTGGGTCACTCCATGGACGTAGGACACTACTGCGATTTTGCATCGCTGTTGGAGTCGGGGTCGTGTCTACGGTATCTACAAATTCAAGTTCTACACATTAAGTTACATAGTTATTCGTCCATGCGGGTTGTCTTCGTGCCCGCGTTTCTTTGTGGCCGCAGGGCAGCCTCCAGCTGGGATGTCTGTGGTGACGCTAGTTCATCACCCTGTTCCGTTGGTAGTGGGCTTGACATGTGCCGAGCCGATCGGGACGCTGAGGTAAACTCGCCCCGCTTATGTGGTACTTGAAGATTCGCCTGATCCTCGGTCTCAGCTTAATATTTTTTATTTGTTTTAAACCCTTTCCTGGTGGTGGTGGCCTCCGACAGCGACTGCCCGACTCCAGGAGGCGCCCCCTTATATATAAGGAGAGTCCCCCTGGCGGCGGCCCCCCTCGCTCATAGGGACATGTGAGGTGGAGACGAGAAGGGCCGTCGACAGGGGTTTGCTGCGTAGGGATCTACTGAATCAAGGATGTCTTATGACAAAAAATAAGGTACATGACAAGGCCTCAATGACGAAAAATCTGCGATCGTGTCCTCGTGTAAGAGCATATACAACTGCTTAGTTGTCGCATCACACAAGTGATGCAGCCGGCGAAAGGAGGATGGCCAACATCACTGCCCACAGTTCTCGGGCTGGACGAGATGACTGCGATGTTCCCAGCAGGGAGACACACGCCAAGTCCATCGATCTGGCATCTGCAAACACTTCTTGGGAAACGGGGACAATATTCCAGGCAACTCGTGGAGGAAGTCTAGCGTAGACTTGGGAAAACAATATACCCACTGGAGATCCGAGGCCTGTCCGGTTGCTGCCACCAGGTGGAGGGTGCGAATGGCATGAAAGCGGGCGGCAAAGAGCGAAAAGTAGAAATTCTATAAACCAGCGAGCCGCTGTTAGACTTTAGTGGTCTGGGGTGTTGTTAGTACCTCGAGGGTAGCCAGTAAGTCACGGCGTCTCTGGGGGTATGACCGATGGTGTGGTCGTGACTATCCAAGAAAAAAACCAAGGAACTTGATGCTGGTTTGAGGTTGAAGCCCGGAGTCTGCGTGGTTAACTCGAATATCACAGAGGCGAAGTTTCAAAAAAGCCGCTCAGTCTGGTTTGCGTGAGAAAGCCGGGTCTGGGTGTGCAAAAAGGAAGTTGTCAAGGTGGTACCATGACCACAGACCTCTGAGCCGCGCTTCACGGGTGAGGGCGGTTGCGAAACTTTGCATGTAAAAAGGTGCGGGACGGATCCCATAATGTAGCACCTTACAGCGGTAGTATTTGTTGTCGATACGAAAGGTGGTTAGGTGCCGTACTGCCGGGCCGAGGCCAAAATCGTACAAGAGCATCTCCAAAATGCGATTTTGGAGATGCTCTCCTGGGAGGTGTAGGTGAGAGCTAAGAAACTGAAGCGTAAAGCAGAAAGCGGCGATGAAGCGGTGAATCCACCAACGCGATGTAAAATCGCACTTCTGCCCTACATCCATGGAGTGTTCTGTTTTCTGTCGTACCTGATATGAGGAACGAAAAAATTAATAAAACATACCAACCTGGAATATGCGAGAAAATATAGGTGAGGCGAAACGAGAATGTGTGACAATCACGCATTTTTCGTAAACACCAACCAGTGGCGTGGAGAGATCAAAACGATGTTTTACCGCATACCACAAGTGACGGCATTCAAGATGGCTGCGCCCTTGTGGAAAAGGTGTATAAACGATAAAACAAGGGAGCACGCAGCGTCGGTGAAGGGTACATCAGCGGGACACCTGTCAGCTCAATGCCGGATCTGTGGTTGTGATGCAGAGTTCACCAGCATAACCGTCCGTCACAGGAACAAGAACTTCCTCGCACGTGAAGTGCTGGAAGCTTTCGCCATTGAAGAGACAGGAGATGATTACGTGAGCACCTTGTCGATTACGGTTCACAAAAAAGAACGACAATATTTGCGGTTTGCCACACCCGGTTGAGTGGTAGGCCAAAGCTTTTTGAATCGTGTTTTATGTGCCGTAGGGGGAAGATGTAAGTGCCTAGGCTGGAAAGAGGATGAAGTAAAAGTTAAGCGCCGTTCACACATATGCAACCGAGAGAGACCAGACCGGTTTTTAAGCCTCTTGCGACGTCTTAGGACCAGCTCCGCTGCAGCGCCTCCGGTTCTAAGACGTCGCAAGAGGCTTAAAAACCGGTCTGGTCTCTCTCGGTCTTATTCGATTGCATATGTGTGAACGGGCCTTCAGTTGTTAGTGAGCAGTGCGTTTGTCCAGTCCTTTTCTCGGTGTTCTCGTTTTTTCGTGTTCAGCTGACCCGATTGGCGACAACAAAAAGGAGATTGGAAGACTGGTGGAAATTATCTAGGGAGACTTTAATGACGTACAACTAACTCGCACAGCTGGGGATAGGCGGGACAGAGGGAAATTGGGACTCCCTCCCGCGTGCCTCCTGCCCAGTCTACCAGTGGGCCCGGCGCCCGGGTAACGCCGACTAGGTTTGACCAGAGGGAAATTGGTGATTCCCTCGCCGGGGGGAAGAGGCGGGGGGGGGGGGGGGGGAGAGAAGGGTAACCTGTTTAGTTTTTTTTCTTGCCCGATCCCCAAAGGTTATTTTGGTGATGTCCCACACCGCCTGGTGTGGGACCTCACTAAGATGACGAAATAGCAGAGGGTAATCAAATTGTCGAACGAGGGAAATCATACTTTTGGTTCTTAATTTTTAGTCTAGGTGGCGCAAGCAAAAACTACCTCGCCCGTTATTAGTTGTCGCTACCATTCACAACTATGTTTTTCCTTTTTTTTTAAACTGAACAGTTTAAATTTGACATTATAGTAAACATTTTCAGAATTCTCCCTGGTAATCAGAATAACCATCGCTAAATAAATTCAGAAAGAATCCCCTAGCGGTGGTAGCGAGAAACAGTTTTAATAATAGGTATATGGTTTTAATAAGCGTGAAGGAGTTAAGGGGATGAAAACAAGGTGCACCTGATGTTTCGATCATGATCATGCAGAAAGATGTAAGAAATGAATGTGTGGCTCAACTCTATTTTGCTCTTACAGAGTGTGACCGCTCGGACGGCAGATTCCCGGCCCTCGGCGCCTATCGTACGGATTATGTCGATCGTTTAGCTAGTCGCACTCTTGCACTATGATTTTGGATGACTGTGATTGAAACCTCACGTGCACCATATTTTCAATCACCTGAGAGTTTCTCCGATGCACTTATAATAATAATAATAATAAATCTTTATTTTGTTTCACCACTGAAACGGGGGACCAAGACAAAAAGCTGCTGCAGCAGCTAGACGGAGGTCCTGGCCCCCTTTACAGCAGGCGATTCCTAAGCAATTTCAAAAACAAACAAAATAGCTACATTGAGAGAAAGAACACTATTTTAAATATAGAGACCACAGATCAAACAAAAACAAAAGAAAAATTAAATTAATACATTCATTGTGGTATACAATGGCACAGTGATTCGTATGCCTTAGCCGTACCTAAGAAAACAACCCTAAAATAATGCTCGTACCTCTGCCAGCGTCATTGCATGTATATCAACACCTTTTAAAAATAATTCATTTAATAAAGTAGTTAATTGGCAATTTAGCGTGTGGTTATAATGTATGTGATGGTGAAACAAACCATTTTTCTTTAGGGCGGAGTTGATATGAGGAAGTGAAAAGGACTAGGCTACATAATTCCTCAAAAACTTTATTTTTAAACTGCGTAGACTTCTTGTACGCCACAAGAAGTCGGGACTTGTAAATATTTGAAATTGGTTTTATATTAAACAATGAGAACAAGTGTTCAGTATGATCATAGTATGAAACATTGGCAATAGCACGCACAGCTTTCTTTTGTAAAATATGTAGTTTATTTATATTTGTTTTTGTTGTATTTCCCCAAACTAGATGACAATAATTAAGTTGGGAGTATACCAAAGCATCGTAAAGTTGGAGCTTAACACAACAAGGTAACAATGATTTAAACTTGGTTAGCAACCCCACTGTTTTTGACAGTTTAGACGAAAGATAATCAACATGTTTATTCCAAGACATACTATTTGTAAACCAAACGCCCAAAGTCTTAATAGTGTCGACAAATTCAATTTCTCCATTGCTCAAAATTAGTGGGTTTGGGATCATAACTGTAGCATGTTGACTTTTAAATAAAATGGCTTTGGTTTTTTGCGAATTGGGAAACTGAAGCGGTTTTGTATTTGAGAAAAAAGACTTCAATGGCCTTCATTCTACCTCCAGGATCAGGAATATCAAGATTAGTTTTCAATTTGGTGCACGGATGCTTCAGAAATTAATTTTTAAAGTACCGCCGAAGCCCCTCCTTCCCGGGGCGTGACGTCACACTAGGAGTTTTCGGAATCTCTGCTCTCGCGCATCTTCAGCGCCTGTCAAAGCTATGCACGCGCACTTTTGCTATTTTCAAAAAGGTCAGAAAGAGACGTCGTGACTGCCGTCAATGCGGAAAAATATACCTGGCAAGCTTGTCATTGCACGCGCTGCCCACACGAGCGACACGCGCTTGGCGGCTCAAATATCCTAGTATGACGTCACGACTGGTCGGATGTTTTTCGCGTTTTCTCGCTTCTAGTTGCATCTTCGGGGAAAGCGAATGTGATATTCAGATTCACGGGATAAAAATACGCCAGAATTCACCTCTAACTCGTTTTTTTCAAGAAGTGTTTCAGCTTCCCTTTAAGGTGATAATCTTTTGTCCATTTTTCTATACGATTAAGAACGCTATTACATTTAGTTACTAGAGTACGAATATCTTTATCGGAAAGGAATATGCTAGTGTCATCAGCATATATAATAAACTCAACTTTAAGATCACAATTTACATTCACAATATCGTTAATATAAAGAATAAAAAGTAGGGGGCCTAAAATGCTGCCTTGGGGCACACCATTTGTTATTTTTAAAATATCAGATTTAAGGTTTAATATAGACACGAACTGGGTATGATTCTGTAAGTAAGATTGTAACAAACTTAATGTTTTCCCACGAATGCCATAGTATTCTAATTTTGCTATGAGGACATTGTGATTTCTTGCGTCGAAGGCCTTAGAGAAATCTAAATATATACCGATTGTTAATAAGTTTGCTTCTCGCGACCACCGCCAGGTATTATTTCCGGCTTTTGGTTGGCCACATTCAAATTTCTGAAGACGCCCTGGAACACGCCCAGCCCACTTTCGGCCTATGGCGCCTCCTCATTTGTCTCCTGTACTTCCCAATGAATGGCCAAACTCTCTGCATATACGACTCTGGTAGACCGTATTCTAGAGCAATAGTCTTTGCTAGCGGGAGCCCGTGCCGTCACTTGGATGCTTGAATTGAGCACGCGCCCCATGGGTCCGCCTTGCGCAACGTACGATCTACTAAAACCATACTCCGTTTCATACTTTGTACACAACGCTGTCAAAGGTACTGGCGCGAGCGCGTGGCTTCATCTATGGCTTCTTTTGCGCGAGAACGCGTGCAAATGATCTGCGAGATCAAACCCCGTGCTGGCGCCTGCAGCTAGCTCTGACAGAGTTGTACAGAGTTTAAAGGAGCGGTGCAACGACATTCAATTGGAATGTTTTTCACTTTACACGAGCTTACTGGCACTAGTGGGACTCAAGGATACTCGCCCGTAACGCCACTGGCCAAGGAACTCCTTTGTTGCGGTGTAATTTCAAGGACAAAAACGATCATTTTCATTCAATCTCTCCTTTGTGAAACTTGATGACGTAACGGGGGGATCGCAGTACACCCCAATGACGATATTTGAATGCGGTTCATAGATTGGACCCGATAATTGCGTAGGCACTCGATTTGGGCTCGTAATAATTACTAGCTCGAGAAGCATTCGGGTAGTGGCCCGTGTCCAATCGCTGCAACGACGACAATAGCCGAGCCATAACAATGTCTGGAACTCAGCGCGTGTCCTGTGCTTTGCCAACACCAGCGCGTGGCTATGATCAACATTGGCGACATATAATCGGCTCCAGATCACATGGCCGCTTGTTCTGGCTGCGAGTTGAGGGGGTGAACGCTGCTTGTTTTTCTTTAATTTTTTTTTTCTGAGACTTCTATTACGTGGGATGAAAAACGAACGCGTGTTTCATAGGTCATTAACGTCAGGGATCCGATATAAGCGGTATTCGCGCAAACAACAACAATTGTTGCATAGCCCCTTTAAAGGGATACTGAACCAAGGAATGTAGTGTCTATAATAAGTGGCGCACGTTCTTTCCACGAGCCAGCAGCCGCCGGTGTGCGCGAACACACGCGACAAAAATGACGTCAGAGACCTCCATTTGCGGTTAAGATGACAGTGAAATGTATGGGCTTTGGGCCAAAGGAGAGTAAAGACACGTTTTTCATCTACACAGTGCTGTCTGGTGTAAAGGTAAGCGATTAATTGGTCTAACAAGCACGGAGCTTTCACTTGTAGAGATGAAAAGCCTGTCTTTATACTCCTTTGGCCCGAAGCCCATGCATTTCACTGTCCTCTTAAGCGCGAATGGAGGTCTTTGACGTCATTTTCGTTGCGTGTGCTCGCGCACACCGGCGGCTGCTGGCTCGTGGAAAGAACGTGCGCCACTTATTATGGACACTAAATTCTTTGGTTCAGTATCCCTTTAAAGGGGCGATGCAACAATTTTTGTACTTTGCGCAAATACCGCTTAGAACGAATACCTGACGTTAATGACCTATAAAACACGCGTTCGTTTTTCACCCCACGCAATAGAAGTCCCAGTAAAAAATTAAAGAAAAACGAGCAGCGTTCACCCCTTCAACTCCCAGCCAGAACAAGCGGCCACGTGATCTGGAGCCGATTATATGCCGAAAATGTTAATCGTAGCCACGCGCTGGGGTTCGCAAGCCACAGGACACGCGCTGAGTTCCAGACATTGTATGCCTCGGCTATTGTCGTCATCGCAGTGATTGGACACGGGCCACTACCCGAATGCTTCTCGAGCTATCAATTATCACGAGCCCAAAATCGAGTGATCACGCAATGCTCGGGTCCAATCTATGAGCCGCATTCAAATATCGTCCCTGGAGGATGCTGCTACCACCAGGGTACGTCATCAAAATTTGCGAAGGAGAGATTGAAAGAAAACGCTCGCTTTTCTCCTTGAAATTACACCGCAACAAAGAGGTTTCTTGGACAGTGGCGTTGCGTGCGAGTGTACTTGGGTCCCGCTAGTGCCAGTAAGCTCATACAAAGTGAAAAACGCTCAAAACGAATATCGTTGCACCGCCCCTTTAAGGGAGTTCTATAAAAAAATTACACCATCTTCCCGAGGGGAACCATGGGGTGATGCGGAGCATCGTGTTGGTTCCGAGGAAAGATGTCAGTTGCGTGCTGACGTCGAGAGATGGCGCCACCGACTGCCCTAGCGTTACCCCCTACGCGAGCCTTCGTCGCGGCTCGCGGCAGAGAAACTTGGAACGCTCGCCGCTCGCCGTTTATTTTTTTTCACACTTGAAGGAGAGGAGACTAGAGGAGGAGAGTTGCGCGTGCGCGCGCGGTGTGGTTAAAATCGAACGCACGCGAAGTGCACGCACAGCTGGTAGAGAGAGAGAGAGCGGAGAGAGTAACGCGCAGCTGTTGGAGAGAGGGAAGGATGAGAGTTGCGCATGCGCGCGCGGTGTGATTAGAATCGAACGCACGCGAAGTGCACGCGCAGCTGGTAGAGAGAGAGAGCGGAGAGAGTAACGCGCAGCTGTTGCAGAGAGGGAAGGAGGAGAGTTGCGCATGCGTAGTGTGAGTGCGGACTACGACGCCGCGGGACATAGACCCGAGCAAGAGATGCTCCGCATCTAAAAAAAACAAAAAAACTTCGTCTCACCTTAGCATGAACTATTGTTAGCCGCGCATGCTAAAAGCGCGAGCTATAGTTGCTTCGGATGAAGCCTCGGCGGTTGCACGGGCGCTCGTGCAGCAAGTGCTCCAGTCAAGGCAGTCAAGGCTGACCGCTCGCGCTTGCACAGCCTTCGCAGTTAGCCCATGCTAAGGTGAGACGAAGTATAGTAGATCGTACGATGGCGGAAAGCGGGCTCAGCGGGCGCGTGATCAATTCACGCTTCGAAGTGACGGCACGAGCCCCAGCAAAGCGATGTCAGCGCGAATGTCAGCGCGAACAAGCGATTGCCGGTTGTTGTATTTTTATTGTTTTTCGAAACGCTGTCAACAGGCATAGTTTAATTTTAATTTTAGTTATAATATGTTTTTATTATAATTATATATTTATATTTTTATAATATAATTTTAATTATATTATGTATAATTTATTTATTGTTTTAATCGATTACTTTCTTGTTCAGGACGTGTACAAGACTGGTGGATGGAGACGACGGTAAACGAAAAACATCCATAAGGACCATACAATCAGTCTTGTACACGTTACTAAAAAAAAGTAATCGATTACAATTACTATTACTCTTGGCTAAAAAAGTATTCGATTACATTACTTGATTAGTCGACGGTAAAAGTAATTGGACATTACTTAAAGAAGTAACCGGTACTTTTCCGATTACTTTATTGTGTGAAGACACATCTTTAGCGCTCATAACAATGAACTACTTCCAACCTATATTTCACATTTGCACAAGTATTGAAGAAGAAAAACTGGTTCCCGGTTCGTGGTCGTTGCACCTTAACAATGCGGACACGAGCATAGAATTTGTTTGAAGAAGTTTAATGATTTGGGCGTTCGCCAGTGTGTGTGTGTGAGGGGGGGGGGGGGGGGGGAGCGGAGGGGGCTCTAGATCTTGTTAAGCTTGAGCAAGGGTTGTCGCTCAAAGTTTGCGTCGCTCATTTTATTATTCACATGTGGATGAGTTCGCATGTTATACAAAAGAGCAGCAGCTCCAGGATTTGAAACGGATCATGTGTAGTATCCATTAGCGGAAGAGATCGCCCCGACCACTTCTCAACTCGAAACATCGCATGTCACAAAGACCACGTAGGGGAAATGGGGAAATATTTCAACTGGCTTTGTTATATTTTGCATCCGCTTTAGGCATTCTTCGGTTCTGGTTCTCCTACGGGCTGCGAGTAGGTACCCTAAGCAGGATATTTTTTAATTTTTTTATTTCTGTGTGAGTGTGCGTGAGGGGGTTAGTTTGAACGAAGGACTTACAAAGCTACATTCTGCTCCCTCAGACTTCTCCCTGAATGGCCTCTGTCACGCACTGTGGCTTCCCTGGGGCTTCCCACTCCCAGTCCCAGCTCGAAAAAAAAAAGAAAAACGGACATTCCACAGAAACTGTACATAGAAAGGGATTCACCTCGTTTCCTACAGCTCCGCAAAAATCTTTCTTTTTTTCCGTTCGAAAAAAAAAAAAGCAAATTGTATTTTTGTCATTTCAGAAAAAAAGGCGTGTGCCGGGGGTGGTCCCGTGAAAAAATAGTAACGTTATTACTTCAAAAAGTAATCAGATTACTCTTGTGATTACTGCCTAATAAAAGTAATCAACTGATTACAAAAATTACTCCAAAAAGTAATCGATTACAAGTAATTTGATTACTTGTAACGCGTACGGTACAAGTCTGCATACAATACACCTTGGTCGGACAGGTAGCGCCGCCCTGCGTTGGATGCTTGCGACTTTAAGACGTGACACGATCGCCTTCGTAAGTCACGAATGTCCTACCGAGCTGCTACATTGCGGTCGCGTACAAACGTTCGGTATCAGCTACCAGACTGGCAACCGACCGTAGCGCCTACTGCGTCCCGTAACATAGCACATATGGGGGCATACACCATCACGTAGAAACGAGCCTGCGCGTGCGCAAGAACCACGTAAGATGAAGCGATCCGCGCATGCGTCGACAGCAGCGTCAGCATTAATGTAGAGGATTTTTGGCGCGTGTTCAATTAGTGACGGCCTCCAAACGCTACTTATGTGGGACCATGCAGTCAAGGAACAGTCGAGGACCAATCTGCCTATACTGCAGCCTTTTTCCTTTTGGGTCCCCGATTAAAATTATTATTAATATTATTACTATTGTCGCGAAGTTTTGCTCCCGCGAGTGTTTAGTCTAGCTTCACTTTATGTTTTTGCCTTCTTCGAGAGTTCTTTCCGTCTCCATGGGACGGCTGTTGGATTCCACCGGGGTCGGGGGGCCCCAAATGGAGGCGAACGTGAACGCTGTAACGCTACACTTAGTTTAGAGAACCCCGCGTTGGAAATGTTTTGTCTTGTGTATGTTTGCATTTGGGATCTCTACTTCGGAGGCGGTTTTGCTCTACGTATGTATAACGTCTCTGTCTACGTATGAATGTGCTTTCTATTGTTTATGACTGCTCTTGTGAGCTTCGTTTGGAATGTGTTCTGTCTTGTGTATGCGCTTGTTTTTGGAGTGTTTATGTTTGCTTTGGGCTCCGAACCTTTTGATTGGTGCTCAGAAAACCCCTCTTGATTAGTCCTTCCAAAACTTTCTGATTGGTGGACTGGAGGACCCCAGAATGCTGCTGAACTCAATATAAGCAGCCGCCAAGAGGACTTGGCCCGGACACCATGCCGTGAAGATCATCCTGCCTCTGGTGAGCAACCTGCACGTCCGACCCCCCTTCGGCTGTGGAGTCGTCCGCCCGCTAACTCGCAAACTTGGGACCCCTTACGGCTGTGGAGGAGTTCGGCTCGCCCGCCTTTGTGTGGAACCTTGTTTGTCGAGTTTGGCTGTGGTCGGGGCCCCCGCTGAGGGTGTGTGTGGTCGAGGAGGACGGCAGGGGAAGTCGCCAGAGGTTAGGATTATCCATTGATGAATTGTCCATATTTGTTACAAAAGAGACTATCTAGTATGCGTTAAATAAACCGTTATTTGTTAACATCAGTATCGTTCATCAGCGGAGAAGACACCTAATATTTTCTTCGTTACACTATTATTACTATTATTATTATTATACCGCATTACCTTCTATCTAAACAATTTGTATTCATTTATTTCTTGCGTACGAACGACATCCAAAGTTTCCAAGTAGCCTTTGGGCGAGAGTCGTGGCCGTCGCTCTCAATTCCGACACTCGAGCCGCGGTGTTCCAATAGGGCGCGAACTGCGGCGGCGCTGCTCGTCCTATATGCGGCGGCAACATCACAAGCAACAATACGCGCTAGGTGCGTACATGTGCCCCAGCGCCTCCGCGGATTTCCTGCCCCTCTCTACTTCCGGTATCATCACGGCGGAACTGAAGAGAGAGTGGGGAGGAGGAGGAGGGATGGAGATGCTCACTTTAC
The DNA here is from genome assembly GCA_013358835.2 of Ixodes persulcatus. Lineage (NCBI taxonomy): Eukaryota > Metazoa > Arthropoda > Arachnida > Ixodida > Ixodidae > Ixodes > Ixodes persulcatus. Next base: position 195,892 of record JABSTQ010011170.1, read on the forward strand.
TCTCGGCCTCCACTTCCGGTCGAGTTCTCCCGCCTTCTCTTTCCCGGCGCGCGCTTACCTTCTCTCTTTGTATCTAGATCATCGCGCGGGGGGCGGTGCGGTGGGTTCTTTTCCTGTGCACTTCTTCCGACAAGCTTGAGTCTGTTTTCGAGGCGCCACTTTTGTGCGCACGGCGGCGACGCTGTTATTTACTTACTCTTTCGCTTATCTCTTTATTTACTTATTCGGGTTATCCCGCATCGCCCGAGGGGGCATTATAACGGGAGAGAGATCAATTAGGTGTCTTATATTTGCAGTAATTAAATTCTGCTCAAGCACACGGACGAAGAAGCACTCGTAGTCACTCTCGGGAGCAACTTCGGGTGGTCAGTTGTTCTTGGTGAGGCAAGCTGACTATGCGTGCCGGTGTACATCGGCATACATTAGCCTAAAAAAAAAAAAAAAATAAATGAAGTTACAGTTGAGCCGAAGTGTAATTGAGCTAGAAATACTGGTGTTGCCGTAAGACGACCTCCTGTGCCACGGACCACATTGAAGCTCTTGGATAGAGCGCCACGCTACACCAGTGTTGTGTAACAAAATAGAGTTGCTTGTTCGTGCATCAAAACCAAGCGCGTTACTGCGATTTGTTACCGTCCTGCAAGTGTAACGAAATACCGTTACCGCTAGTTCCCAAAACCTAACGAGCGTTACTTTCGCGCTAGATTTGTGTGTTACTTTGGATTTCATTATTATTATCATCTGGCGGCGATAAACCGACGATACGAACTCTGACAAGAACTAAACTGTCACAAAACAAATTATAGTATGTTTCATTTTTTATTTATTAAATTTGTAGAATACAGGGAGGGTCCACTGGCGCGATGGCCTTCTAAAAGGACGGGGAATGTGACGAAGTTTAATTGAGAGTAACGAGTGATGAACGTAATTATTTTTCTCGTTGATCACTTCAGAATCAAACAAGTGTGTTAGTACGTTACTGAAATACCTAACGCGTTACCAGTAACGTTGTTACTCTTAACGCCTCACTTATACACCCCTGAGCCCCAACGACTTCGAGCAAACTGCGTTCACACCTGCACCACCCTTCGCCACCAAAAGTGGACACACCGAAGGGCGAGGCTTGTGCGATGCCAGAGACACCCCTCACTGTCCTGCTTCCGCACTTCTCCAGCCCTTCGGACGGACCTTATGGGCGCGCTGTACCAAGGCGGATTGCCGGGATAAAAATTACATATCTGACTTTCCCCTCGGGACCTCTAAACAAAGAGCGCTCAGTGTTTGCGATTCTCTTGACCTTTGTCGGAGAAATAGGCAGCTGATAACACATCGTGGTTAAAAATTAAAAACAGCGCAAAGACAAGGACAAGAACGAGAGTGTTCTTCGTTACACCTTCTCGTTCTCGTCCGTGTCTTTGCGTTGTTTGTATTATTTAACCATGAAATACTAACTATGCTTGGGGATAACTTTCCGAGGCAATAAAGCCAAAGCTATGGACACCCGTACGCTCGCGGAAATTGAGCGCCGATCAGAGCTGTGCTCGCGCGGTCTTCACTTCTTTAGAAATGCCAGAAAAAGTTGTTGTCAATTATAGTCCAACCGTCCACGTTAGTCAACTTCATAACGTAACTTATTTGGAATCAGCGCCGTGAGCAAGCGAACCAAAGGAATCATAGCGCTACAAAATAAGCGGTGTGTATGTCTCTGTTTCTCCCTATTTGTGTTTTGTCCCTTCGTTCTAGCTGACCGTTTATTTTGTAACATGTATCAACTAGCTCAATTTCAGCCTGTTATTGAATCATAACGCCGGTGATCATCATCGTACTTCATCAATTTTCTATTCCCAACTCACACGAACGTTCCCTTCCCTACCATGCTGAGGCGTGCCCAAAACTGGAAGACTCTCGGTCGGCCTTTTATACAGCAACTCATGTTTACAAACAAACCGGAGCGCCCCTAGCGGACGCCACCGGCGCCGCGCATGCGCGATGGGGGTGTGGGCAAGCCAAGAAGCGCGCCGTCGCCCATAAACAAACCATTGAAATGCGATGTTGTCGGCGTCGGTGTGAGTCCCCTCCGAGGTGAATCTTCTGTGGGGCATTCGTCGCTGGGCCGAGTGTTCATATCTTAACGGAGCCTAGGGCAGGTTGCTCCAAGCCAGCTCACCTCATTTGGAGTTCTGTCGGCGGTAGCCAGTTGAGTCCATCGAACTCATCCCGGACGAGAGAATCAGACTCCGGACACACGATCTGTCAGGCAGAATCTCTCTCGAACGATCCCCCGTGCTCCCTCTTCTTTTTCTTTCTTTTTATTTCCGGGGCGCACAGTCGCGCCATATACTTGGCTTAGACGAGGAAGTAGAAGAATTTAAAAACACTACGTTCTTCCTTCCTTAAAGGGAAACTGATGCGGTTTTATATTTGAGAAAAACGACTTCAATGGCCTTCATTCGACCTCCAGGATCAGGAATAGCGAGATTATTTTTCAATTTGGTGCACGGAGGCTTCAGAAATTAATTTTTGAAGTACCGCCGAAGCCCCTCCTTCCCAGGGCGTGACGTCATACTAGGAGTTTTCGGAATCTCTGCTCTCGCGCATCTTCAGCGCCTGTCAAAGCTATGCACGCGCACTCTTGCTATTTTCAAAAAGGTTAGAAAGAGACGTCACGACTGCCGTCAGTGCGGAAAAATATACCTTGCAAGCTTGTCATTGCACGCGCTGCCCACACGAGCGACACGCGCTTGGCGGCCCAAAGATCCTAGTATGACGTCACGACTGGTCAGAGGTTTTTCGCGTTTTCTCGCTTTTAGTTGCATCTTCGGGGAAAACGAATGTGATATTCAGATTCACGGGATAAAAATACGCCAGAATTCACCTCTAACTCGTTTTTTTCAAGAAGTGTTTCAGCTTCCCTAAAAAAAAAATAAATAAAAAAACTGGAGAATTTTACGCTTTTAACGAATTCGACGTCATACAACTGACGCGATTTCTCTATGTCCCTTATTTCCTCTCTTTCACGAGAAAAAATGAATTGAAAAGATCGTCTTTGCGCATCGCCGCGGAAAAGAATAAAAAAAAAATTACATATACCGAAGAAAAAAAACAAAAACAAAAATATGTTCACTACAAAAGCTGCACAGACACTATAGTCGGCATATGTCTCTCTTCAAAGTTTTCCATCAATATCACTATATGGTCATTTTAAATAGAAGACACTCGTAACACCGATGAGCTGCACATAGTCTTTGAGGTATTTCGGAGGTCTGGTCTGGCGGACTGGTCGACCTTGACTCTCTCTGGTAGAGCTGTAGCTGGATCACTCAAAGTAGCTGGAGCACTTACTACAATTGGAGCACTCACAGGACCTATGCTATCACTGCACGCACTCGTGCTGCCTTCGAGGGGTTGCATCGAAGGTGCTGTGCCGCTGGAAGGTGTTTTGGGGCGGGACAGAGCTGAATCATCAGGAACAGCCGGTGACGAGTACTGCCCCGGATCTGGAAGAGCCGAACCCAGGCCCTGGGCGCAGGCTTGTCCAGGATCCAAAACAGAAACAGGCGTGGCGGCGTTAAGTGATAGTTCTGTCATCGGACCAGGCACTGGAGTGATGTCAGGGGATGGTGTCTCCTTAACCGGTACAGGATCATGAAGGAGGTCCCTTTGTGGTGGCTGTGTCACCACTGGAATGGAACTTGCATTGGATGTCGATGAGTTATAAAAGTGCATCGACTGGGTGATTGGGGAAAAGTCGTCATCATCCCAGTCAAAACCGAAGTCGTCATTGTGTCGTTGCTGAACGTTCACGGGTGCCTTCGCTAACTTTGCAGCATTTCATCTGCGACCATCAGAAAACTCGTAAGTGGCTGGACCGATCTGGGCTTTGATGACCTGAGGTTCTGAATATCTGCTTGTCAACTTATCTCGGTGTCGAGGCTGAAAAACACGAACAGCTTGTCCCGGCTGAAACTGAGGTCGTCTTACACAGCTCGACGACGGTCGGAGTACGACTTCATCTTATCTTGATACTGGCAGACTTTAGCCGGTAGCTGTTCCCGTTCTGAAGGAAGGGTTACTGGAATTTGTCGTGTAGGCAAGCCCTGTACATCCAGCCATGAACGATGAATTCGTCCATGAAGTAGAAGAGAGGGGTGATGACCTGTTGCTGGGTGGCACGTCCTACAGGTAGGCTTCCAGGTGGTCGCGGACAGCGTCAGGAAGCGGGCGGCCTTGGACCCCAGCTAACTGGAGCCAAGACTTTAGGACTCGGTTAAACCTTTCTACTTGGCCGTTGGCCTGAGGGTGGTACAAGGATGTTTTGATATGCTGAATGCCATGTAGGCGGAGACACTCTTGAAACTCATGTGTAAGGAATTGAACTCCGTTGTCGGAGACAATTTGTAACGGCAATCCCTCACGGGCAAAGACATCCTTAAGAAAGTTGACGACTGCTGTCGTTGTGACAGAAGGTACAGCTCGAACCTCTGGCCACTTCGAGTGGTAATCGATTAAAACAATGAAGAACCTTTGACTAGGAGGTGCACGCTCCACAGGTCCAACGATATCAAGTCCGAGTTTCTCCCAAGGCTGCTGGTGAAACTGGACGGGTTGTAACGGTGCAGGCGCTGCCTTTACAGTCTTGTCTGTGGAGTGGCAGACAGTGCAGTTCTCTACTTTAACCTTGATGTTTTGATTCATCAGAGGCCACCAATACTGGTCTCGGGTGACACTGATGGTTCTGGAAATCCCCTGGTGTGTTTCATGTGCGATTTGAATTACTTGTTCCCGTAACCTCTCGGGAACAACAATCTTCTCTCCTTTGTAGAGGATTCCGTCGTGCAGCGACAACTGGTCGCGGATGTTAAAATAGGGCTTCAACTCCGGTGTGATGTCAGATGGCCAGGATGAGATAGTATACCTGACCACGCTGGGCAAAACAAAGTCATTGGCCGTAGCCTCTTGGAGGTCAATGTTGGACAGGGGAGTCACTATAAGAGACACGACATCATCTTGAAACACAGTGCCGTTCTCTGTGTCGGATACAGGTAGACGAGAAAAAGCATCGGCTACAACGTTAGTGGAGCCTTTCTTGTACTCAATCTTGAAGTTATAGTTTAGGAGTCTCGATGTCCAACGAGTGATGCGCAGAGGACGGACACCAGAACCTCGGTTTGACAACAAGGTAACAAGGGCTTGATGATCTGTCTGTACGGTGAAATGACGCCCCCACAAAAAATATGCCACTTTTCGCACGCCCAAAGCACGGCGAGGGCTTCCTTCTCTCCCGTTGAATACCTTCTTTCGGCGTCCGTAAGCGAACGCGACGCGAAAGCGACTGGACAAAGCTTGTTACCATGCTGCTGTTGGAGGACGGCTCCCAAACCGTAGTTGGACGCGTCTGTTGCCACGACGATGGGCAACGTCGGGTCAAACATGGAAAGAATGGGCGCGTGCTGCAAGCACGTCTTTACTTTTTGAAAGCTGGCCTCAGCCTCTGGGGACCAGACGAAGCGAATTCCCTTACGGAGCAACCGGCGCAACGGTTCAACCACAGTGGAACAATGACGTATAAATTTACTGTAATACTCGACAAGCCCCAGGAAAGCCTTGAGTTTTGCTGGATCGGACGGCGTCTCACAGTTCAGGACTGCATCCACCTTAGATGAGAGGGGTGCTAAGCCTCTCGTGGAGAGATGATGGCCCATGAACGCAAGTTCCGTTACGTTGAAAACGCATTTCTTGTTCAGTTTCATTTCCGCCTGGGAAATGCACGTAAGTACGTGGCGCAGATTATCGTCGTGTTCTTGCTGAAACGCTCCATACACAATGACATCGTCTAAGTAAAATTGTACTCCCTTACAGTCCTTCAGCAGCTTGTGCATCAATTTCTGAAAAGCAGCGGGCGCGGACGCCAGTCCAAAACAAACCCTTTTGAACCGGAAAAGCCCTTCGTGAGTGACAAACGCAGTCAGGTCGCGCCTAGCAGGGTCGAGTCGGACCTGGTGATAGGCGGATGCAAGGTCAAACTTCGAAAAATGTGCGGCTCCTCGAAAGGAGCTCAAAAGTTCATCAATAACAAGAATCTATAACAACAGCTTGGTTGGGAGCGCGCAAGTCCACACACATCCGGATACTACCATCGGGCTTTTTGACTATAACAACGGGGTACACCCATTCTGACGCGTCGATGCGCTCGATGACGCCTTGGCGCTCGAGCTTAAAAATCTCCTGAGAGACGGCATCTCGCAGCGTGAACGGAATTCGGCGGAGTTTAGACTGTACAGGCGGCACGCTGTGCCGCACATTGACTGAGTGGGTGTAATTTTATACCAGCCCCAACTCGGGACCGAACAAAGACTCAAAATCTTGAAACCCTGGGGGTAGCTTCGACGTGTCACGCAGAGGGACACCAGAAGGACTTGCGGTGGAATGTACATTTGGGTACTCAGATGCTGAAGTACTAGAGTTGCGTTCATAATGGCTCACTTGTATAGGATGAGTTGAGCTCGACGGGAAGCAGACTGGCCTGGCCGACGATAGGTAGCCAGGGTCCCCGACAGACATTCGACTCGTTGCATCCCCTGCCGATGACGGACGTGGGTGGAGAACGTTGGTACCCGACGAGGGAGTCCCGAACAGATCCTGGACACTTGACTGCTGGCGGCGTGACGATGCTGTGAACGGGCCGCGGCGCTGGGCGTCGACGGGCCTCACATCTCGCTGAACAGGTCGCCCCTTGTCAGCTGCATCAACTTGTGCACATTCATTTTCGGCACCCGACAAAGTAATCTTGAGCTCTCGCACAGCGTCGATACCAAGCAAGGAACGTCCGCTTGAAATGACGTAAAACTCGAGGGGTGCAAATCTGTCCTTGAAAACCGTCTGCCCAAAAAAACACCCCAAGATAGGGATTGTCCCCTGCATGTAATGCACAAGTCTCTTGGGCGGCGTATGCAGCCGGATCTTGCAATCAGGGTCAAGTTCACGAAAGATCTTCTCGCTTAGAATGGAGACATGGGAACCAGTGTCAATGAGTAGGCGTAAAGGAAGTCCATTTACCTTAACGTCCGCAATGAAAGCATTCATGCGGCTTCGATCGAAGGTTCGTTGTTCCGTGGTTGATACAGGAACAGCGTTGTCCATGGCTGTTATGCTGTTCTGGTAATCGTACAGGGGGTCGTAGTCCTCCTCTGCAACGGCCTCGACCGGACTGTTCGGCGACGCTCGACTGCTGTACTGTCGCGCCGCGTTGCGACCTCTTGCCCGGGACGGAAATGCAAGCCGGGCGTTGATCTCGCGGGAAGGACGTCGGAGGAGATTGACGGCTCCGGCAGACAACGGCGAAGTGCCCCATCTTGGTGCAGCGAAAACACTGCGAATGGAGCGCTGGGCATACCTCCCTGAGATGGTAGCGCTAGGGTGCCTGCATGTTTCCGCCGCTCCGCTGTTTAGGGTGGCGACAACGTTTGTGATACCTGTTGCCGACAAACCAGTGTTGCCTACCTCGTTACCATGGAAACCTCCGCTGTTTTCGTCGACCATTTTGTCACACTCGCCGGTCGTGCGCTCGGACTACGCCGCTAATCCTCGTTAGGGCTAGGGAGCGCCCACCGCTCTCGTTCCGACGGCGAGGTTTCGGCGTGCGATGCTGGTCTGTTGCGTTCCATTTTGTCGCGGGAACTCGCGTTTCGTTAAAAGCAACGCACACTTCCTGCTCGCAACTTCAAAATATGAAACACCCGAATAAAGAGAGTGACAGCCACCACGACCGCCGCCGTCCCGCTGAGCCTTTGACTCCTCTTAGGAACGGAAACGGAAGTGGCCTCAGAGTGTTGCCGGTGTGTCGAAGCTACAGAAACTCAACGTTGCTTACGTTTAGCGAAATAAGAAGTGGAAAAAAATGGCGGTGGGAGAGGATCTGGGAAAGGGTAACAAGAAGTTGGCGCCACCCTAAAGCGGAGCGGAAACATGTAGGCACCCTAGGTAGCGCCGGCCGCAGAACCAGCAGTTGTCGCCGCCACTTTCCCACTCCCTGAGACGAGGAGGAGGTTCTCGTTGCGGTGGTTGACTCATTCGAACTGGGGCGCGTGGTACATGACTGGCCGTCGATGGCCTACGGGACATCCCAGGAACGACCGCCGGGGATGGCCAAGAGAATCCAGGCGGGTAATTGTGATGGCGATCTTGCCGAGGCCTTCGTGGGCTGGTACCGCTGGAGGGACCTGGAACCTCGATGTACTCAACAGGCACGTTCGTCGTTGGGGTAGCAGGCATTAGTCGTTGATTAAATTCGCCAGAAACCCGCGCCAGCTGTTCAAACTCCCTTGCTAGCTGAACTGCGCGCTCAAGAGTTGGCACGTCGGTGCCCACACACTCACGGAGAATCCGATCTTGCACCCGCTTCGACTGGAGTCCGTCCAAAAACGTTTCACAAAGGTGCTCATCAAGAGTGTTGCCGTACCCGCAGAACGAACCTTGATGGCGCAGGGCCGCAAGGAATTCCAAGACCGTCTCGCCGGGCAATTGAACTCGCGCGCGCAACTTCTTTCGCTCCAACACGATGCACCCCGAAAACTCGAAGTGTTTCTCTAACGCGCTCACAAAGGCGTCGAATTCATTTACGCCTTCAGTAACCGGCTCAGCATCAAGACGAAAGGCGGTCACAATCCGCTGACCCTCGACGCCTAGCAATGAAAAGAGAACCTGCCTCTTGCGCTTCGGCGCAACGCCGTCTAGCCCAGAAGCGCCAAGAAACGACAGGAACGCTTGCTTCCAAGACGGCCAAGCCTGCAACGGTAAACCATGGACAGCAAGGAAAGGCGCAGGAGGGGGAAGCGCCGCCATAGCCATAACGACGACAGTTCAATGAAAGCCTAAAAGGGCTTACAGCAACGGGCCACTGCCCAAAAGACTGAACAAGACTTGGAACTGAATATAATTAAGAAAGCATCCCATCCTCGTCGCCATTTTGTATACATGGCTTGCTCGTGACGTCATCGCCTCGTGCTGGTGGTCATTTCTATTTGTTCTTGCCGAGAATAACAAGTTTGATGGTGCGAAGTGTATGCTGTCGAAGGTGCGCGCTCGGCAGCAATACCACCACGATGGCCGCTGTTGTGACGTCAGTGCAAGCCATGTATTCTCCGAGGTGAATCTTCTGTGGGGCATACGTCGCTGGGCCGAGTGTTCATATCTTAACGGAGCCTAGGGCAGGTTGCTCCAAGCCAGCTCACCTTATTTGGAGTTCTGTCGGCGGGAGCCAGTTGAGTCCATCGAACTCATCCCGGACGAGAGAATCAGACTCAGGACACACAATCTGTCAGGCAGAATCTCTCTCGAACGATCCCCCGTGCTCCCTCTTCTTTTTCTTTCTTTTTATTTCCAGGGCGCACAGTCGCGCCATATACTTGGCTTAGACGAGGAAGTAGAAGAATTTAAAAACACTACATCCCCCTGCCCTTTTTCGCGTTCGAATTGTTGATTCTACGTCTCCCTGGCAATGTCTGACTATCTTGAGCGGCCTCAGCGAAATTAACGAGGCTCGTTACACCGCAAAACTTCGCGTGAATAATGTGACATGTGGCGATTCATTTCCCGTGGACGCCACAGAATAGACGCTAAAGCCTGATTCGCATGATGAGATTTCTCTCGCAATTTTTAGTCGCGACGACGCTCGGGATGCAAAAGCGTGAACCGTATACTGAGATGGTCGACGTCGATACTGAAAATCTCAAGCAGAATCAGACCAAGTGACTCAGGCATAACAAGTCGGTGATGGCCACTGGTAACAATGGTCAACATCTCCTTGTATCTACTGTTTACATCGAGCCTGCTTACCAACCTTCAAACTTAAGTCTTTTGAGGCCGGCACTTACTTCTTATCGCAAGTACTGGACCCACGTTTGGTCTACGGGCCGGTATCGTCTAAAAGAGCAGACGACAAGCAGAAACGTCTGAAAAAGCAGACGACAGTTCAAACGATGACGCGGCCGTTTGAACATGAAGACGCACTGAACGTAGTCCGCAGGTGGTCCGTACAACTTGACGGTTTTCCGGCGTTCATGTTGTCACAAAACAAATAAATCTGATGACCACAAGTATCCGTGAATTCAACCCAAAGTGCTTCCCGCCCAAGCAATCATGGTCCGACGGCGTCTGGTTTTCTCTTTTCACGGCACATATCCACGTTATCGGACGAACCGAGCACACGAAAACTGACCTTCTAACCTACCTTGACTCTTTTGGTACAACCCTAGTCGCGGCATTTTAACAAGAAGGCAGGGTTTTGTCTGATTCCTTTGAAAACAACGCAGGAATACACGTCTCACATGGGGAATTCTGCCCACAGCCCCAGACCGGAAGTGCGCCCGACGCGCCGCCACCGCGCCGTGACGTAACAGAGAAGTGTTCGTGTATAATACTACCCATATGCATTAGGTACACCACCTCCACTTGCCGCAAAAGAAGCGGGGTACGTTCCAGTGATTAGAGTTCCTGTATAGGCTCCCTACGGGAGCCAGAGTTGCGCGTTCATGCATGGCATGTGGATTCAGCTCCTCACGTGACTGAATTCGGCGAATAGCAGCGCCGCGCGTTCGAGGCGCACGGCGCGCTCAAAAGCCGGGGAACGTACGCCGCGGCACGTGCAACGTCTACTTTGCTGCACGACACTTGATACGGCTCCTCACGTGATCTCGGCGAATAGCGGCGAGGGCGGCACGCGGCACGTGGAATCAAACGCGCAACTCTGGCTCCCGTAGGGAGCCTATACAGGAACTCTACCAGTGACATTTTCAGGGCGCCCTCTGGCGTTGAGGCGAGCTGCGATTGCTGACCATTGGTTCCATGTCTAACGTGACAAAGATACAAGTTCCGTTTTGAATGTGGCACTCCGCTTCCTGCACCAGAGTTCGAGGCAGTGACAACACGCATTGCGCCGACGAGGAGGTCAAACTAATACAAACTTGTCGCGTATTTGTCAGCGTATACTTTCTTTAAAAATGCCTATTGTGGAATTAAGTTAGAAGTTACTTGAAAACAATCAACTAGGTTAAACAGTACATTTACAAAAAATTCACTTCGAAAGTATGCAGGCATTGAAATTGTAACTAATCCAGCAGCCTAAACCTTTGAATTGCTTACTTTCCAGCTCTGCACTGGCGATTCAGGTTATCCAGTTTTCGCACGCAATACGAACTTATTACAGATCCAGGTTGAACACTCTATCTTTCGCATAAATTTCCGGAGGAATACGTTCATACTTTGGTTAAATGCATCACAGAGGGACGAGTGAGATGCCCGTATACAGAGCGTGGCACAGTTGGCGCAAACACGCCTGTTGTTTCCAATTTTTTTTTGTCAAAACTGTTAGCCCGTCAGGAAAGCCTCGTCTCACAAACATGCGCAGTTCGGACAGAGGTGCGGGCGCGTGCGTTCAGGAGAATGTGTTTGTTCGTGAAAAAAACTCGCGCATAGCAGGGACCTTTCAAAGCAACGCGTTCGCGCCCCTGCCTTTGATAGCACACGGCCGCACTGGACACACTCTTGCTGTGTTAACGGCCTCTCCAGTGAGGCATGATAGCACCTCTGTTTCCAAAGCGGCACTGGCACATAGTTAAAGCCCCTTCATGTTACCCAGGATAGAGGGGCTTTAGCACATAGTATAGGCTCTAAGCGCCACTGGGCGGACGGGAGCTGCGCCACAGCGAGGTGATGCCTCACAGCCCCCCACAGACCATTGCAAGCATGACGCCTCACTGGTGCCCCATGCTTGCAAGTATGCACAGCGTGCGCGTGAACAGCTTTGTCAAGCTTCTAATTTCAAGCACTTGCTTGCACAAGTAGAGATATTGTGGCGGCCAGATGCCCTGCTTGCAATCGTCTATTCTCGGGGACAACTTTGCGCAACTATGCATGCAATCAAAGGTATACGGGAACGCGCGCCCGAACGCTGATCAAAGCTGTCCACGCGTGCTCTCTTCCCCTTCTGGAAATACCACAGAGTATAGACCTTTCCAAAAACGAGCTTTTGGCCGGTGCCATTTTGAGCGTTCGTGCGTATGGCGCGTGCTTTGCTCGCTTTCCGAAGCGACGAACACGCACGTGCTGGGCTGTGAAGATCGCACGCTGGACTGTGATTTTGTAAACATTGGAAAGGTCTATAGACCTTTCCAAAAAAGGACACTTGGCAGGTTCCATTTTCAGTGTTCGTGCGTATGGCGCGTGATTTGCTCGCTTTCCGAAGCGACGAACGTGCGCGTTCTGGACTGTGATTTAACACGTGTGGACTGTGATTTTTGTAAACAGTGAAAACGTCTATAGAGTATAGACGCTTTAAACACGCGTGAGATTGAGCCACCATTGTCGACCTTCTCTTGTCTTGCCGAGATGCCGAGCCACTGAAGCGGGCAACAGAGCAGCAGCTAAAGTGGCAATAACTTATCCTGCTGTGGCAATGACGAAGTTAAACGAACGGAATAAGAGGAAACAAAAATGAAAGACATTTACAAATCTCTGTAACGCGAAATTAGAGCGCAGTTCTTGAGCTATTTTCATTTTGCGATATACCGTGCTAAACAATTTGAGAAAGAAATATATATACAGGGTATTCCACGTAACTTGAGCCAAGGTTTAAAAATATTTTGGTACATTTTAAGAAGACGAAACCAAAGAAATAAGGTTTTTGATTGTTTGGAGCAAGTCAGGTTATTTTTGTACTTTGCCCAATCGACTAATTCATATTAATTAATTAACTTTTGAAATATTCAATTTAGAGTAAACGTTCACGTAATAAAGTTGTAGAGCGTCCTGAGAAACATCCAATTCAGTGTTTTTAATTAAGAAACCTCTAACACGGCTTGTTTTTCCGGGCTTAAAAAAAAAAAGTTCCTGAATTATGAAAAAAATTAAAAAAAACCACTAAGAACGTTAATTTGGCAACAGCGCTCGGTCAACAGTGCTCTGTTCAGCATGCAGGCATAATTTATTCAAGCCACGACTGAGAGCGCTGCAATACAAGGTGCACATACGCAAACTGGCAGATTGATACTTTAGACCCATGTTGCGGATAAAAAAACAGGACACGGGATGGCCAAAAAAACGTGCTTTTCGTGTAAGGCTCGTCAAATTATGAGGCGCTGGAGAAATTCAGCCTTCTGCGTTAAGTCCTTATTTCGAACTCTTTTTGTTCGTCTTACGCCCATTGAAAAGCATGCCGATCGAGCACCGGCGGAGGCGGTTGATCTGACATACCGCGTTCGGCTTTGGCTAGCAGACGGCGTTCGTAAAATGGCGTCAGCTGTTGCTGGCTTCACGCGGCGGTACCGTGCGTGCTTCCATTCATTCGGCGTTCGTTGCCATGGTGACGGCGAGGAAAGCAGACGTGCGGAAGAACGCTGTGGCGCAGCGATACCAGGTGCGTTCTAAGGCCCTTCCCGCATGCTTTTCAATGGGCGTAAGGCGAACAAAAAGAGTTCGAAATAAGGACTTAACGCAGAAGGCTGAATTTCTCCAGCGCCTCATAGTTTGACGAGCCTTACACGAAAAGCACGTTTTTTGGCCATCCCGCGTCCTGTTTTTTTTTATCCGCAACATGGGTCTAAAGTATCAATCTGCCCGCAAACTCACACTTTTTTTTTCATTATTTCAGTAAATTCTTTTGAAGCCCATAAAAAATAAAAGTTGTTAAGGTTTCTTCATAAAAAAACACTGAATTGGATGTTTCTGAGGACGCACTACAACTTCGTTATTGAAACTTTTGCTCTAAACGGAAAGTTTTTGAAAGGTTAATTAATTAATTAATCTTAATTATTTAGTTAATTGGGCAAAATACAAAAAATAGTCCAATCTTTTATCATTTTATCAACAGCGGAGCGCCGCTCGCGTGGTCAATTGCTCTTGGCAGTAGGGAGCTATCGTTTACATTTCTTTAGAAGACATTGAACAGTCGTTTCGCAGAGTGAAAAGCCTATATTTTGATCAATTTTCCCGCTAAATTTAAGCGGGCAATTTAATTGGTGTATGGGTAACATGACTTCAATTTATCCGCTAAATTTAGCAAGGAAACTAAATTCGTGTACAGATCTCGTGACGGCAGGTCACGCGACATTCATTTTCCCGTTGAATTTAGCGGGGATCCTTAATTGGTGTATATGTCACGTGGCGTCAATTTTCCCACTAAATTTAGTGGAAAACACACTGATGGACGGTCGAACAGCTCCTCTTTTTTATATCTGTACTGTCGCGGTGACTTGGCAGTTATCCTATCCCGCGAACAACTGCAATCGTCGAGCTCGCCTCCGCCACCACGACAACAGCTGCTGCGAACAAACGCGACGGCAGAGTATATAAGCGATACCACCTCCAAGACAAGGCCTGCGCATGACGTCATCGCCAGTGGATCCCTGACCTGCCCCAAGCGGCAAACACGCTAATGTCCGACGAGAAGCTTGACTTGGTGACGCCGCGTGCTGGCGTGGCGCTCGTTGGGAGGCTGTACAAGACGCCGCTGGCGGCGATGCTGACCCAGGCTAGGCGGCATTGCGTGGATCCACTAGTGATGAAGTATGGGGGAATAAGCTACAGGCGTTGTCTTGAAGGTGGTATTACTATTGATATAAGTCGCGTGTGCCGCTGCCGATGGATACGTGAAACCGCCGCTGTTCCTCCGCGGCTCTGCGATTGTTATACGCTCGAGATCAGGTGCATCGATCGCGGCGGCAAAACGCCGTGCCCTAAATAGCGAGTTGGAACGAACGAGTAATTGTGCTTTGAGGTCATGTTTTCTTCTCTCACCTAGCAACATTGATCTGTTCCTCACGTGAGTGGTATCTAACAGCCGTCTTGCGTTTTTCTGTCTTTCTTCGTTGAAGCGAGGAGCTTGCTCCGTGTGTTAAATCGAGAGCACCGTGAAAAAGCACCATATCCACCAGTAAAGTGGTTTCGCCTACCGCTTGCATAGCTGCTTTCTGTTTTATTTTTTCTTGCAATCGATGGTGATCTCAAAAAGAAGATGATTACGGAACATTAAAAAGATGATAGGAGATGTTGAAGCGTTTATGTACCGAAATGACGACGTCGATTGATAGCGGCATTCGGTACTTTGCGAAGGAAGGGGAGAAAGTAGAAGAAAGAGAAAGTATACAACAGGATTGGGAGACGTAGAGAAGACAATTTAAATTAATTAATTGATTTTATATTTATGCAAAATAAAGACACGAAAATTCCGTCCACGTATAAATCAGGAAGTAGAAAATCCGGAAACTAATGCCGCGGTATCACTGCTCATACGTCATGCAAAAGACAGCCTGCAGGTACTGTCTGTGACGTGTTTCTTGCTTGATTGACGGGACCTTGGTCATACAAAAATGCCCGTAGACACGTTCGAAGCTCTTTTAAGGCACTTTAGACAGCCCGCAAAAATCAGTTTCTCAACGTATCGCGCTGAGATATACTACAGAGGTGCAACCACGTAATGGAAACATGGCGTAAAAATATCAACGAATAAGCTTACCTTGTTAAACAAAAAAAAAATGTTTCTGGCTCTTTGCCGCGGCATTCGCAGACGACGTCATGACCGGGCTCATGTAGTTAAATCTGCCACCGACAGATCTCGGAGGCGACGAGCGCACCGCAGAGCCATTTATGTAGAGAGTTTCTTCATTGATTGGTAAATGATAGGGCGAAAATAAGGGCACGTCATTGACCGAAATTATTTCAGTGACCTTTGGCGCGATGATTGGCAGCTTTTCTCACCAGCCACTAGCCTCAAATATTTTCTTAGTGGAGGATATGGTGTCTGGAACGCTTCTCCGACAGTTGTGTCTACCGCGTTCAAAAAAGTGGTCCCTGGACTTCCGCCTGATGACGTCATACAAGTGTCATGCTGTCGCCGGTCGCGATCCTGGAGGTGTTCCAGCAGCGGTGGTTGATGTAGCAGACGCCTGTTCTGCTACAGGTCGCTCTTCACTTCGACAGTACACGGAAGCTTCTTCAGTCAGAAGTTGGGACGCCGTGACGACAGCGACACTCGCGTTCGCTCGTGCGTTTTGCCAGCATTTCTACGACCAACCTCCAGAATCACGACATGCAACAGCACGACGCTCCGGGTTCTGTGACGTCATAATTGTTGCCACTTCGGGACCACGTTTGATGTGGGTAGCATAGGACGCTAAACACACCAGTCGAAGACGCGTTCCAGGGACCATAGCGGAGGCAATGAGCTTAACCATAGCCTCCTCTATCCTGACGTAAGTATAGAGCAGGCTATGGCTTAACGGATACCCTCTATTCACAATTTCTAGGTAAGGATGTATTCAATAGGGTGTATTCACTGGCGGCCATATCCGTGTGCGCTAACGCTGAGCACGTGCTGATGGCGAGCTTCTACAGTTATTTTGCAACGTGCACCCCGCACCATCAAGATTGCCGGTCTTGGCAGCCTATTAATGCGAGCTCGTTCTGAGCATGCGCTCTAAACAGTGACCTCAAATATGGCGGCCATTGAATACCCCCTATAGGAAGTATTCACTGGCGGCCATAGCCGTGTGCTCGGCTGCGGAGCGCGTGCTGAACGCGAGCTTCCACAGTTCTTTCGCCACGTGCATTCCGCACCACCAAGATTGCCGGTCTTGGCAGCCTATTAATGCGAGCTCGTTCTGAGCATGCGCTCTAAACAGTGACCTCAAATATGGCGGCCAGTGAATACCTCCTATAGACCGATCTCACCAGTCAGTTTGTCTGCGCCACCGCTGCCGCAATGCATCGAGGGAACTTCAGTGTTTCTGCCTATGCAACAACCTTGCTGGAGCTCTGCTCGTGTGGAGCACGAGACGGCACAAGCCCTGGCATACACGGCCGTCTTCCTCCCGTGAACTAAAGTTATGGCGGCGTCACGCATGCGCCGAACACTTAGTGAGGTCGGTCATTTCAGCACGCTATACTTCGTCTCACCTTAGTATGGACTATTGTTAGCCGCGCGTGCTAAAAGCGGGAGCTTGTCGCTTTGAATGAAGCTGCGGCGGCTGCACGAGCGCTCGTGCAGCATGTGCTCTAGTCAAGGCAGTCAAGGCTGGCCGCTCGCGCTAGCACAGCCTTCGCGGTTAGTCCATGCTAGGGTGAGACGAAGTATAGAGTTTAAATTTGCGACTATTTTTAACTGAGAGGGGAGAGCACGTGACGTTGTCTTCACGTGTGTTGGCAGCATAGAGTTATTACAAGAAACGCTAGAGGCTCAGCTGGCGCTAGTGTGCTGTTGCATTTTGGAGCAGACAGCAAGCAGTCAGAAATTTACTTCCGGTAATGCATTTCTATGGGAAAAAGCGAGTGCATTTTCTCTCTGCGCTCGATTATAAGAGCAAATATCATGAATAATTTGTATGTACTAGGCACATTGGAACATTTCTCAGTCACGCACACGAAATAATTGGTCAGTTTCAGCATTTTTATTTGAAATTCGTGGCATGAAAAACGGTGTTAAAACCGCTTCGTACGTGTATTTATGTGCACTGTCGGACACTGTTAGCGCGAACACGGCGTCGACGCTTTCCAGCATGGGGGATATACGTGCCAAACGAACGAAGGACATCTGGAAAACCAAGAGAGACGGAAGAACTACGCAGTAACACTGGATAAGTAACTCCTTGTGCACGCAGACGATCAAAATAAATTGAAAGCCACGTAATATAGTCCCATTTGCAATAAATAGGTTCTGCTTTATTCTTTCTGCTCATGAATATATGCAAAGATGCATGTTCAAATCATCAACCGCACGCTCCAAATCTTTGCAAATAGGGAGAAGCCAGAGAACAGGTGCCCGATAAAAACTGCCCGACATAGGAAATAATAAAAAAAGTACACCTTTCGTAGTCCACGTACTTTATTTCTTACATTCGAATGTTTTAATTTTAACCATTCGTAAAGATGCACAACGGAGTCATTTTCATTGAGTGACAGGACGGGCATATTAGCAATATATAAGCGCCACCGCAATGCTAGCAAACCTTGAACACACTCTACATTCTTTTCGATCGTTAGTTTGCTTAGAATCGTCGCTCGTTTTCACAAACTTTCCTTGAAACAGAGGTTTTGGGCCTGAAATAGAGAGAAGTTTAACATCGCTCAGTGGTAAAGAAAAATGCTGTAACTAAAGCAATTTCACTTTCACAGTACCAAAAAAGGTACATACTATCCGGTACAACCGAAATGACAAAAGTTATTCATGTTATTTTCCGGCGAAGAGACAAAATTCACGCCCGTTTTCTCATAGGAATACACAGGGAGGCTGGGAATGTAGACTGCATGCTGTCTGCTTCAATTTGCAACCGGAAGTCCCGTAGACACTAGCGCCAGCTGAGCCTCTAGCGTTTATTGTAATAACTCTATGGTTGGCAGTAATAACCGTGGAATCAGCTCCGTGGGAGCTTTGGCCCAAACCCCGAACGCGCAACCCACATTCGCAGTGTCGCCTTATGTTTCAGTGAATTTTTCTCGTCAAGGTTGCCGTCCCTGGCTAAGTAAACGCACTCAGCACCTTGAAACTCCCCTTTTCCACCAATCTCTTACAATCTCTTATGCATTTATGTATTTCCAGCCTCACCCAGAAAAAAAAAAATCTTTCAGCCTTTCCATTTTGGTGAAGAAGGAAGACCAGCGGAGCTGTAGCTTCTTTTCAAGGCGGTGGCTTTCCAGGCGAGCGGTCTGCTCTTCTTTCGCAAGGGAACCTGAAGCGCTTGTCGCAGTGGAACTTTATGGGAAAGCGGCCTCGCGGCGGTTGCGGAACTATTCGCGCTGCTCCGCACATCGCCGCTCGTTCTGCTCCCGCTCTTCTTCCTCCGAAGAGAGGCTGCCGCCATCTATGAGCGACGGCGGCAACCAGTTATCGTCGTCGCTCATAGATGGCGGTAGCTGTCCAGAGTTCGGTGTCATCATTTATTTGCTGGTAGACACGATCCTCCTGGGGAAACTAGCCCTTAACAGCTCCGCTGTAAAATACCTCAGCCGCGCTACGTGAATCCTTCAAGGTCATCACAGCGCATTCTTACTTCGCAAGTTCATTGCGGGGGGAATATGCGGCGCTGGCGGCGCCGCCGCTTTCGCCGCTCCACCCCGGCCTCCGCCGGCTCCTCCCGTTGACCAAGGTGCACCGGCGCCAACAAGGTAGAGGGGCTTAGAGCGATTAGAGTGCCTCAATGTCCTTCTGTTTAGGGTGATGCCATCGTTTGTAGTACCCGATGCCGACAGCACGCGCTCACAGGGAAAATACAAAGAAATTGCAGGAAACAAAATGTCGCCGTAGCACAGTCAGCGCTACGAGCGCGTGCAGGGACACGCTCTTTCACGCGCTTGAGAACAAAAAATAAAAATAAGCGTTCGAAACAAAATGGCCAGATGTCATCACCCCAAGCAAAGCGCACATGAAGGCACCCTAAGAGCGATAAACTGGTATCCCGTTCACCAGGCAAAAGTGACCCCCACTTGGCTGCCGCCATGTTGTACAATTTTGACCACTAGACACGTGACTGTACCAAATCCTGAGGCTTTTAAGCAAATCTGAGCCGAGATTTGTATTGCGATGGCTGTAAAAACATGAAAAACAGTTTTTTGTTTTCACTACTGTTAGCCCCGGAGATGAGTGTCTCCGATAAAAACCCAAAATACAGCACCGCGGCTGTCGGCATCTAGCGGAGGCATTGCGAAGCTGCCCGAGTTTTTGTCGCGAAATCACATTTTGGACTTAAAACAAACAAAACGTCACTTATCTCGTCGGTACTGTTATTAAAGATCAATAAGCAATTATTTGGGCGCGGGACTTCGTTAAAATCTAGACGTAAAACTATAACGTCACGTGTCTAGTGGTAAAAAATGTGCAACATGGCGGCGGCCAGTTTGGGGTCACTTTCAGCTGCCAGTTTATCGTTCTAAAGCCCTCTAACTCGTTGACCGGCGCCGAGCCTAGCAGACTATCTTCAAAAGCTTTTCAGTATACAATGCCGGCGCGCGTCCCTGCCGGTGCGCTCGACGCTTCCGACGTCTGTAGGTGGCAGATTTTACTAGTCGAGCCGGGTCACGACGCCGTCTGCGAATGCCATGGCAGATAGCCCGAAATAGGTTTTTCTTTTTACTTTATGGAACAAGGTAAGCTCATATCCGTTGATATTTTCACCCCATGCTTCCACCACGTGGTTGCACCTCTGTAGTAAATCTCAGCCCGATACGTTGAGAAAACGATTTTTGCGGGGCGTCTGAAGTGCCTTATGGTGAATTCCGCTCGCATATCTCGAGCGCTCCAAAAGCGTTCCATTTGGAGCTCGCATATTCCGCTCGCAGATCTGGCTCGACTTGGTCATCTTCCGCTCGTAGATCTCTGGCAGCTACCGCCCCGTGGAGCGCCTCCAACTCCGCCGAACTTGATCTGCGGGATTTGAGAGATCTACACGGAAGTTGACAGAGCGCCACAGAGCGCGCTACGTCATTTCCCCTCCCTCGACGGTGGCGCATGCGCGACGAGGCGTTGCCGGCGACCGGCCGCGCTGGCCGCGCCGTCGACGAAGGGACGGAGTCGAGTCGGTCGAGCTGGGTTTTCTCGGATGCGTCGGTTGTTCACGCGGGATTGTGACGGCTCGAACGCTTCTACCTCGTGTTGAAAGCCGGGACAGGAGCGTGACAAATCGGAAGCGCTGACATCTGTGATCGTGAGAGGAAGAACGAGAAAAAGAACGGCAGAAAATCGGAAGGAGGCAGACGCAAGGTTAGGCCTGTTCATTTTGCCGCCACTGATTGTTTTTTTTTTTTTTAATTTTTTTTTACGGTGCATGCCGCCGGCGTTTTCTCGTGCAATAAAGCAAGAACAGATTAGGCAACGACCGTGGCAGTGGTGGTTTGTTACCTCTGTGTTTAATAAAGCCGTACCAGCAATTTTAACTCCACCGCTGGCAATCGCTGTGCGTGCCCCGCCGCTTGGAGGCGGCCGAAAGGTATGTGACGGTGCCGAATGCGGACGTCTTCCTCGTTATTTGTGACATGGGCTCCGTGCTGTGGATATTTTCGCCCGTCCTGTGTCGTGTGTTATTTCTGCAGCTAAGCAATCACAGTTGTCACTGGTCGTCGGAAAGATCAGTCGGCTAAGCGTTGGGGGCTCGTCAAATTCGAGCAGCGGCCATTTTGGACGGCCGAGGGGGGAGCGGGGGAGGGGTCGCTCCAAAAAGGCGAGTTCATCTTCCGCTCGTCGATTCGGAGCGTGTCCCACGGAGCAGAATTTTGCCTCCCTCGCGGATTTTGGAAAGCGCTCCGGATCTACGAGTGGAATTCACCATTAGAAACGTTAGTTTACATGCTGTATAATGTACGAAGCAAACGTGTTCGAGCATGCAGGAGGCGCATTCGCAGACGTCATCAAGCCTGCAGCGAACACCGTGTGATGCGTGCGCAGTGTGACAGCGTATGCATCACACAGCATCCAGTAAATGAGAAATGAGACTTGGCAATGATTAAACAATTTGGATCAAAAATTGATCTAAGGCATTGACGAACGAATCCAAGGTGGCGCCACCTGGGGCCCTAAACTCGTCAAACGCAGAGTTTAAGCCGAAAGTTCTCGGAGCGCGCAAATTGGCGCACTCCGAGAACGCGAAATCATCGTCCTGATAGGCCGATCGGTGCATTCGGTCAACTTCGGCCCCAACTTTGTGTTTGACGAGTTTAGAGGCTCAGGAATGATATGAGGCAGGTCATTCCAGTCTCGGACAGGTCTAGGAAAAAAAAGAATATTTAAAAATATATTTTCGAAATTATATATATTTTCGAAACTTACGAAGAAGGTTTCCATGCTTCTGCCGTGTGTCTTGACTGAGATTGTACATCATAGAATTCTCGACCTTCATTCTGATCTTATCATGTATTAACTTGTACGAAAATTTCAAACGCTTCACTTTTCTGCGGGCCGATAACTGGGCTAATCCGGATAACGCATAAAGAGACGATACAGACTATGCAAGCCGTATGCATCATAAATAAATCGAAGTGTCTTTTTTTGGATTCCTTCCAGTTGGTCAATAAATGACTGGGAATATGGGTCCAATAAAATGTCCGCGTATTCCAAAATTACACGAGTACACTAAGACTGTTTACGTGTAGGAAGGCGAAAGCCAGTCAAGGAAGACGTCTAGGATAACGTCGAGGACGACGTCTAGGACGACTTCTAGGACGACCTCTAGGACGACCTGAAGGACGACTCCGAGAATGACGCCTAGAGGACGCCATCTAGGACGACCTCTAGGACGACTTCAAGAACGACGTCTAGGCAGACCTTTAGGACGACCTTAAGGACGACATCTAGGACGATGTCGAGACGACGCCTAGAGGAGGACACTTATGGAGTGCTTGCCCGAATGTCAGGAAGCTGTGGCGTATTTGCGTGGGCGGCCAAGTTTGCCTGCGGAAGCCGCCGTAGATGTAGACGCCGCTGTCCGTTGCCGAGGCCGTAGATGTAGACGCGGTCGCCTCACAGTCTATCGCACGAAGCACACAACGAGCACAGATGAAGTCCGAAGAGCACATTTTGCAACCGGCACTCCGGCGGTGACATCACGCTGATGACGTATGATGACGCTTGATGACATCACGCTGATGACGCTTGATGTCGTATTTCAATGCGAAAGGATTAACTGTCCCATGGAGCGAGCTGACGTCATCAGTTTGAAGCGCTAAAGTGGCACCTAGTGTCCCCGATCCCTCAGGAGCGAAGTAAAGCTGATGGATCTCTCCTTCAGTACCATTGGCTGGCGCGCGTCGACGGGGCTCCTATTGGCCGCTGCGCTCGTCAGTTTCCACGACCCCTCACCCTATGGCGCTGCGTGTCCATCAGCGCGCCGTTAACACGGAGCGTCCAAGGTCACCAGGGGAGCACGCGCGCTGACCGGTGACGAAAAGTACGCAGCAGACGACAAAGGGAGCGGACGAGCGGCTTGTATATGCTTTCCCATTCACAAATCAA
Organism: Ixodes persulcatus; assembly: GCA_013358835.2. Taxonomy (NCBI): domain Eukaryota; kingdom Metazoa; phylum Arthropoda; class Arachnida; order Ixodida; family Ixodidae; genus Ixodes; species Ixodes persulcatus. The sequence goes on from JABSTQ010011170.1 coordinate 218,879, forward strand.
AAGAATTGTGCTTAGGTGTACTTCAAGGTTTTTTATGTCCACTTTTTATAAATATTGGCACCATTTTAGCTACTTTCCAATCTTGCGGCACTTCGCCAGTTCTTAAGTTGCAAGAGTATATCTCATAAAGAAACTTCGCACTTTATTCGGCATACGTATGAAGGAATGCGTTATGAATCCCGTCCGGGCCGCATAACTTTTTAACGTCCAGTCGGAGAAGGCTATCAAAAATACCACTTACTGTCAGTACTAAGTTACTAATTTCACGATGGTTATGGGTAAAAGGCGGAAATATAGAGTTATCCCCGGTATGGGCACCCTGCGTCCGCTAGGAGCCGCTACTGATCGCCCAGCGAACAGCGCCGCGCGCGGTCACTTTTGAGTCAGCGTAGGAAGAGCGGTAGAGCTCCGCCGCCACTCCCGCTGCTCCCGCGCTTTCACCAATGTGGTAGCCCAAGCAGGCATGTCGACCTTGCAACACCACCGGTTCCTGATGAGTCCCCACGACGCCACCGCGAGAGGCGCGCGTATCGGCACTGAGTTTAGTTAGATCTGAAGGGTGCACATAAGCATGCATGGACTAACCCAAACGAACAGGCACCCAAACCATTTCGCCATCATAGCTCGGTTCGATCATTGTAACCTCGAAATTAACTTCGACGAGGAGTGCAACCCCCCCCCCCCCCCCCCCCCCCCCTTGGATCCAGGACCACGCCGGAACACATTAAACCCATCCATGAGACGTCGCTATCCGGTATTTCACCGTTTGACCAAGTTTCAGTAATTATTAATAAATCGGGGTCAAATATCAAGGTTACACTTTCAAGTTCTTCCGGTTTGTTGACGACGCTTCTCGAATTAATGTTTATTGGTCTAAAAGGCAGTTTTGATCAGGGCTCTCGCTTGGTACAGTCTTCTTAGCACTACCGTTGTCACCGGACCAGAGCCGTCCCAAAAAGGGCCGAAAGAGGCAACCGTCCAGACACATGGTCAGGACAACCTAGATTATCAAAGCTTTCCTCATTAACTGAGACGTGAAATAAAAGCGTAGTTGTTAAACCTGGAAGACAGTTTCGTGCAAGTAAAGCGTTGGCTTCCCAGCGCACAAGACACCGTTTCCGAAAGTTCGTCGCATGTCGTCTCGGGATGCAATCATAATATGAAAAGAGGCTTCTCTCTTGGACGTTTCGCCACGACACGTAACTTACTGGTTTCGTCAGAGCCTACGGCAATCTTCGCACGTCGACGTAGCGGGAATTGCTGGAAGCTGTCCTCGTCGACGACTGCACTGGCCGTCCTCCTGGGGCACTCTGCACCCGCTGCTTCTCGATGGTCCGAGCGCGCTGTCATGGCCTAAGCCTAGCGTCCTACTTTCACTATCTTGATCGATCTGGCTTGAGTTCTTTCCTTTCGCGTGTTGATGCTGAATAAAGATGTTGGTTCCCGTAAAAGCGGCCCCGCTGCTCTGTGAATTGTGCCACCGTCGTGATTGCGACCATGGTTTCAATACCGAGAAGATACCTACACAAGTACGAATTTGCGAGCCAATTGGCTGGAATCAATCGGGCGTTCGGCTCGCATAAAGTAAGTTCAGGAATGTGCCAGTCATTTCACTTCAAAGGGCAGGTAGCTCTCAAGTTTTGCAGTGCACCTGGCCTGCCTAAGCGAATGCGGAGTGCAAGTCCACCTGCTTCTTGCACCGGAGTTGCAATGGTGTCAAAACAACAATCTCTTTTTGGCTGATTGAAAAAAAAAACAACAAGTTCCGCCTTTCCATTTTTGTGAAGAAGGCAGACCAGCGGAGCTGTACTCGATACACTGTGTGCTTCTTCGTCCTCGCGAATTTCCACCAACGCGCCCAACTATCCATTCTTCTATTATTAGCCCCGTGCGCGACCGAAAGCGTCGCTGTGGTCGGCCTTCCACGATTGGCCGAACGCTGACTATGACGTCAGAAAGGGGATTTATCATCGACGGAAATAAGAGGAATGAAAGAACTTTAATTTTGACGGTGTTGGCAGTGTTCCTTTGAGAGCGCAATGATTTTAAGCTTCCACCATGCTAATAACAAACACCATCGAACTTGTTGTTTGCAAGGTAATGACGTCACAAGGGGGAACCACAGGAGGGCGCCACCAAAACATCTCGCCGCTAATAGCTGGAAAGGTTGCCGCCATCTACAAGCGACGGCGGAAACCATACTGGTTGTGTGCTTGCCGCCGTCGCTTATAGATGGCGGTAGCTGTCCAGGTAGGTTTGTGTCGACATACACGGACACGATCCTGGGGAACCTAGCCCTGAACAGCTCCGCTGTAAAAAAGTGGATAGACTTTAAGGCATCTAGCATTGAGTTAAGGTATCTAGCATTGAAGTCTATCCACTATCCTTTCAATCAAAGCCAATCAGAGCTCGGCGTCTTTCTGACGTCACCGCAACTCCTGCGCAAACAGCGGACGACTTGCTCTCCGCATAATTTTAGGTCACGTTTTAATTGTGCATCATGACGCTCGCTCACCTTGCTCGCGGAGGCCGTGGAAAAAAAAAAAATAACAGGAACATAAAAGTTGAAATGACAGCATAATCATTTTGTTGCTTTTTTCAGTCCTCTCTGTCGCTTTTACCGCACATAAACAGACGCTGACATACGCTTGTATTGGACCGCCACTCACGCACGACGGAACGCTAGAACGCCGCTTTTAGGGTCGAGTCTTAAGCGAGCGTTTTAAAAGGTTTTTAGACGGGGATGGAATAGCAGTCGAACAAAGGCGAAAACAGACCCCGACGGGTATCTTTCATGTCCCCGTCCTTTGGGCATGGCAGACGATGATAGATTCTGGTGAAATAGCAGATGGTGCCGGAGGCTGCCATCGCGTCTGCTCCCACAACTAGCAGGCTTGGTCAGACGACTGACTAGACGCCGGATGTCGCGAAAGGGAGACCCTGGGCTGGTTAGCGTGTTCGGCCGAGCACCCAAGCCAATCCAGTAGTAATGGGCGGGGATAAGAGCGGGCCGTGTCCTCCACCTAAATTGCATCTAACGGCGTAGATATTGCGCAAAATCTTTCTTCTCGTGGAAAAAAACAACAACAACAACAACAAATAGGTGTCTCATCTATGCTCTTAAAAAAAGCTTCATTTTTTTATTATTTCATTGCAGCGTCCCTCTCCTTAAAGGGACACTGACAGGGTATTTATCCTCGCCAAGGTTTTTAGTTGTACGCGACATATGAGAGCCCAACTACTCCAGAACCGAACTTGAGGCTCGAAATTTGGTTTCTTTCCACCCGAAAACCGCCGATCGAGAACTGGCCGGTTTGAGTCGCGCTCACTCTTTTCCGTGGTCATGGGCCGTTTTCTAAGGTCTAGACGCGACCACCAAATTTAATCAGAGTCTTGGGTCATTGAAGGCATACAGTCAATACTAAAAATATAAAAAAAATGAAACCAATTTTTTGTGGCTTCCAAAAAGCTGCAAATACGTTGACTGAAAAAAAAAAAAAAAGGTTCCACAGACAACCGGAAGCATTTTGCGCGTTGGCACTGCATAATTCTCAACATGGCGTCGTTTCGCGTATCGTGGGACTAGCGGATTGCAGCGGACGACGGGCGTTGAACCTCTACTTCAGAACTGTCGTTCACGGAACCGGTGAATTCTGTCTTCCTTCGAAAGAGAAATTTTGGACCGATCAAAAGAATTGATATTCATCCCGTACGACACGCCCGACCAGCAAGCCGATTGCACAGAAGACGTCGCTGAGCCGTCGTCCCCTCTCGTGGCTGAAGACATCGCTCGCTAAAACGTCAAGCACGAAGTGCGTACATCGAGTTGAATACGCACGCGTACGGTTTCTTTACTAGGTGCGAATGTGGCCAAATGCGTGGTGCTGCCCGACTTCAAACCGGGAGTGCATGTACTGGAGGGAAATCGCCAGGAAACTTTCCGACATACAGTCGACCGGCTGCATTACTACGAACGAAAGAGTTCCTTCAGTAGCTCAGTGGAAAGACGTCCGCTTCACACGCAGCGGGCACGGCTTCAATCCCTAGTGTGGGCGTACCATTTTTTTCAAACATTTTGCGATGTTTACATTTCTTTTTTAGAGCGCAGCTCTTAGGCGCCCGTTTCCGGCTTGAGCGGCGTCGCCGTAGCCGTCGGCGTAACCGCGCGGTGCATTATGGGTAAATTTTCCCGAAGGAACCCGAGGTCCTTCCGAGGTCCTCCCGAAGGAACCCTAGGTCCTTCGGGTGGACCTCGGGAGGACCTCGGGTTCCTTCGGGAGGACCTCGGGAGGACCTCGGGTTCCTTCGGAAGGACCTCGGGAGGACCTCGGGAGGACCTTGGGTTCCTTCGGGAAGACCTCGGGAGGACCTCGGGTTCCTTCGGGAGGACTTCGGGAGGACCTCGGGTTCCTTCGGGAGGACCTCGGGTACCTTCGGTGACCTCGGGGAGGGGGGTCACGTGACCCCCCCCGAAGTCACGTGACCCCCCCTTCCCCGAGGTCACGTGACCCCCCCCCCCCCCGAGGTATCGGCATCGTCATCGTCACTGATGACGTCATCATTTACGTCACTGATGACGTCATCGGCATCGACATCGTCATCGTCACTGATGACGTCATCAGTGACGTAACTAATGACGTCATCCGCATCGTCATCATCACTGATGACGCCATCAGTGACGTCACTGATGACGTCATTGTCATCGTCACTGGTGACGTCATCAGTGACGTCACTGATGAAGTCATCGGCATCGTGATCGTCACGTGACCCCCGCCCCCCGAGGTCACGTGACCCCCCTTCCCCCCCCCCAGTACCCTTCCCTCCTCCTCCTCAAGAGCTGCGCTCCAATTCGGCGTTACCGGGAGTTGTAACCGGCTTTAATTTTTGTTTACAATTATCACTGAAAAAAAAATTGTTGTGGACGATACGTCGCTGAACTAAATGATATGGGATTCCATTTTTGACACCTCTGCCGCACAATGCCACTTTCAGATGCAGGACATGTGAGGCAGCTCTTCACGCAACATCTTGGGAGTATTCTTTTCCGAGCCGATCACGGGAATTCACCACGGGCACTCACTACTAATTGCCAACACTTAAATGTACAAAACAACTCGTCTTGAAGTACAGAACGGCGAGCGGAACAAACATAACTGCAAAGGAATCGCTCGGCGAACAGATCCCGCAACGCACTTCGTCTGCTGCACCCGGAAGGAAAAAATATCGCACGGTCGGGTGTAGTTACGTCACTTCCGCCACTCACTCCCTCCTCTCACTTCTCCGTGCGGTGCGGGGGTTTCGGTTTCAGTTTCGAGCAGTTGCGTTTTTTGGCTTTATTAAAAAAAAATAAGTGACTCTGTAGCAGAATATTAATTGGGTAGTATTCCGACACCATAATGAATCGCCTGGCAAAAAATGAAAAAAAAAGGAAATTTGGGGGCTGTCAGTGACCCTTTAACAAACAAAAAAAAAAACTACTGGGAGAACTAATACGTTATACTGTTTGATATTGGGGTTTAGCGTTTAGCCATTAATGTTTCTTTTGGCTGGCAGCTTGCAGATCGCCTGAATGTGCCCAAACCAACCGAATGCTTCTTGTCCTCGGTCAGATTAACATATGGTGAGGACAATATTTGACCAGCCTCCGCGGAGTGATGCGCCTCTCGGTGTAACGAACGGCTCAATCGACCTGCGAACCGACCCGAAAGTGGTGACCCTAGCTCAACATAACCGTCGGGCCGAGTCGACGCTGTCGCTCTTTCGCCTGATGGCTTCTTTCTTCCGTTCTCCTAGCACGCGCTTTCCTCTCTTCATTCGTTTCTTTCTTTTTTATTCATCTTTCTTCTTTTTTTTTTCACGTGACGAAGACGCATCTAACATTTTGGCCCGACTCCTTGTAGCGTCGCTTTGTCTTTTCGAAGCCGTGGAAGGACTGCCAGGGAGGAGAAACAAACAGTGCGGCAATCCATCGGACAAAGAAGTGACAGGAAGAAAAGACCCTGTAGAACCGCCTTCACCCTCCCCCTCCCTTTCCCCAGTCTCCTCCCTAGACCGCGCCTCAAATAACAAACTGTCCAGAAACCCAGGGAAAACGGTATTTCTTCTCTGGCCCTCCACCAACCTACCGCCGGCACTCTACGCAAGGCAAGAGAGAGAGAGAGAGAGAACAAACACCCAAGCAAACTGATGTTGCTCCATTCCCGGGAACTTTCTTCTCTGTTTTTTTTTTTTTTTTTTCTCGCCCTCTGCTTGTTTTCTCACTTTCGGCTCTTTCCCTCGTCATCCCGTTTTCTCTCTCTGTTATCCACGAAAGCAGAAAGGAAAAGGCGTTTCGAAACTGGAGAACCGGGAATAAATCAATCCATAAACCAAGATACCCACTTTGAAAAACGACGCGGGAGCACCAAAAAATCTCGCAGCAACACCACAGAAAAAAGGAGAGAATTTGGGAAGAGGAAAGGTGCCCGTGAGGAGGAGGGGGACCCTCCTCTCTTCTAAACAATGTGAAACAAAAGCAAATATGGTTTCGCTCCACTGTGTTCGACGACCATCGCGGGCTTTCTTTCTTCCCCTAAACCGAGCAACAGACAAAAAGGAAGGCGAACGCAGCGACATCTACGTTGTTCACGGCGGCGGCAGCAGCGCGGCGACTGCTTTTGCGGCAGAAACAGTATCGCAACTATACTATCCTTTCCCCTCTATGTCTGTCTCCGCTTTCCTCGGTTTCTTTCCTCCACTTTGCTCCATCATTTTCGTACATGTTTTCGTCGCGTCTTTGCTCCTCTTGAGGCCTTTCATTTTTCCTTTTTTTTTTTCCTTCTTCCCTGGTTCTTACCCATTTTTCCCTCGCGCAGTTTTCTTCCCTAGCGTTGCTCCTTTTTTCTGTTTTCCCGTCTCGCTCTTGCTCCTTGTTCCTAGCGTCACGCGCTCGCGCTCACGTGTGCGTCTGTGTGTGTGTTTGGAGAAGCGAAGAAAATGACTCTTCTCGAGTTTTTTTCTTTCCTGTTGCAGCGAGCCTCCGCGCCGTTAGCCTCGTCTCCCGCTTGTTTTGCTTGTGCTTCCCGCGCGTCTGATGGAACCCTGCCTTTCCCGCTCAAAGGACCTCGGCGCTTCTTGTTGTTGCCGTTTGCTAGCTACCGCAGTGTCTCTGCACGCGGATCTGCGCCTTTCTTTCTTTGCCGTCATCGCTTTCTTCCTCGTCTCACTCCGTCCTTCCCAATTCTGTTTCTTTCTCTTTTTTTCGGGGGGGGGGGGGGGGGGGGCACGTTTTATATAACTCTTTCATTTCGTCTCCTTCATTTCCTTTCATTTTTTTATACGTTTTATTTTCACTGGCGTCCCTGATGATTCTGCTACTCGCGAAGCGACGCAGAGAAGTAAAGTTGAGGCGGAACTCATTTATCCTCAACTCAATATCCACTTTAAGCGGAGTTGGGAGCAGCGAGAAAGAAAGAGAAAGAGAGAGAGAGAGAGAGGACGAGAGCAGCAGCGAAAACAACGGGAATGGCCTTTTCTTCTTCGCTCTTTCTTTGTCCTACTCGTCTTCCCTAACTTCTTTTCTTCCCTCCTTATTTCCCCCGGGTAATTCGCCGCGTACCGGGAGCACCAAACGCCGACGGTGCTGCCAGCAGTGCTGGGGGATTCCTCTTGGGGAAACTCTGTCCCTATTAAGGAGCGCGCCGCTCAGACAGCGCACGCTCCTGTGAGTTGATTTCTTTTGTTGTGGTCACCGCGCTTGTTGTTTTGCGTGCTCCCCGTGCGCCAATTGTGCACGCTTTTATTAAAGAAAACCGACTGGATTTCGTCAGAGGGTTTTATAACTCTGCAACGGGCTGTGAAGACACGTGCTCTCAGCATTCCTTGGGAGTGTTTATGAGCACCATTGGATGAAGTCGCGGATAATAACAGCGAGAGCAAAGGTTCTAAGCGTACTTCTATTATTTAAGTCGTTGTACAACGTAAAGAGTGGATTAGGCTTACTGTACCTCGTTTTACAAGGTCAATCGCAGTATTATGCATTTCAGTCCATACGCTCTGTATGTGGGTCTTGCAGGAGCAAATTATGAACCGACACATCTTGACATCCTCCGATGTACGTTATACGTGCCCAAATTTGGAATATTAAAACCTAGTGGGCGGTGCTCTGAACCCCGTAGCGAATGTTAAATTACTTTCTACCTCCACGCCCCCTAGTATTCTTGAGAGGAAATTATATATATGGGGAATTTCCGTTTCCCTGAATCTATTCCCTAGAAGAAATCGAAATCTTCCCTAGGGAAAGGGAAACAGGGGGACGCAGATTCCCCAGGAGCGATCGATTACCTTCTCCAGATACGATGGTGCAAAAGAAGTGCGGATCCTCGTCGCCTTACTGTCATTTCTTGTAGTAGTGCCTCCCCATCCACGCCACTTCTTCCCTTTCCACCTTTCTTTTTCTCCTCCTTTTCTTTCTTTCTTTCAGAGGGCGCGTCCCCTTACTCCGCGTTAGGGAAGAGGCAAAAGTGAAAGATATTATATCCAAAGGAGAAAGTGGAGGCGTACGATCGAGGGGGAGGAGGAAGCAGGGGAGGGCGTGTGTGGATAGGGCGTATAGTTTCCGTCGCGCAACAGAGACATATCTCCTTTTGTGTTTCTCGTGGAAGCGCTCCCTTCACTTTTATGGTCATCTTGCTGCGTTCCGCTCTTTTCACTCGAGTTTGACTTTGCTGTTAAGTCTGGAAGGGCAAAGTGCAGGAAACGGCAGAAAAGGATGAAAGAAAGATTCAGCAAACGCGCCAAGGAAAGAGAGAGGGGGAGAAAAAAGGGAGAAAGAGAGCTTGCCGCCATCGAGTGACAAAAGCAAGAACATGGAGAGAGTCTCAGCTGTTGGTTGGCTGGACGGCTTTCCTGCCTAGCGCCGCTGCTGCGACTGCTCACAAAATGGTTGGAAGTGCATTTGGTGGCCGTGCTGGGAAAACTGCCCTTCCCTATTTCGTGCTCTTATTTTAGTCGCTTTCTTTCTTAGATATCTATATATTTTTTAGGATTTCTATTTCATTCTCCGGAGCGTAGATTCGGTGCCGGAGTGAGAAAAGAACTGGGATGATGGGGTCAGGGAGTGCACTGTGTCTTTTTCCGTGGGTTTTTCGGGAGTTACTGGCATCAGGTCGCTTCTCCGTTTTACTTGAGGTTTCCTAATTATGATTGATTTGATCATACCACTGTTGTCGGGGCTCGATGCTAAAGTCATTGGCCTGTGTGTGTGTGGTTTTGGATAATTACCGAGAGACACCGTTAAATGTACGGACGATAGTTTTCTGACTGATCAGAGGAACAAATAAGCAGAACGCTTCGACTGGTAATATGGAGTTTATCACCCTTTTTAATTATTTAGTTACCCCCCCCCCCCCTGACTTCGTGAAACTTCCTGGCCTCTTTCTTTTCAGTTTCTCTGCTAAATTTAGCGGGGTACTTGATGTCACCTGATCTGACGTCACGGGACCTAAAAGCGAATTCAAGTTACCCGCTACATTTAGCGGAAAAATTGACGTCACAACCTATGCACCAATTCAGCTTCCCCGCAAAATTTGGCAGGAAAATTGAATTCGTAAAATGAAGTGTTTACTCAAAACTTATGTCGTCGTATTCACAGTGAGTTGCGTCGTAAGTCTCACGACGAATGCTATCGCAATTTATAAACAACCAACAATAGTGGTTTCTGCAGCCAGTTTGTTTTTGCTATGTTTTTGGAATGTACGAAGCGCGTCCATAAAGTAAGTGCCGTTGTGAATTAAGAAACTAATGCAACATTATGCTCTGGCTGTTGCTACGAACCTTTTTCTCATCACACAGAAGCAAAATAGTCGCATGAGCGTTTCACAATGAAGTTGAGAATATCACCTAAACCTGTAGACAGTGTAGAAAATTTAGATTTAAGTTCTCTAATAGCTAAAGCACTTCATCACAGGTAATTTATACACATGGGCGTACCAACCGGGGGCGCAAGGGGGGCGCTTGCCCCCCCCCCCCCAGTTCTCAGAGTGGGGGGGGGGGGGGGCAAGGCATGTGTTTTGCTCCCCCTGAAACAGCCGCCACTGGGCAGGGCAAACACTGGCCCGCGGCGCCCAAGGAATACCAGGGGCACCGGCCCCCGACCCGCGGTGGCATATTTTTAACGCGCAGGCGTTACAAACCCTAGCAACGGCGCTCACGCCGGATTGGCTGGTTCGCGGAGATAGGCACTGCCGCCGTCAACATAGGCAGCGGTTACAGTGCGAGTTTCCGAAGCGGTAGCGTAACTTAGTTGTAAGATGTCTGCCTCATACGCAGCAGACCCAGGTTCTATCCACGGTGTGGGCTTACTTTTTTTTTTTTTTTTCCCTCGAACATTTTGTTTTGTCTAGGCATTTGGCGATATTTAGGACATTTCTTTTTTACAATTAACAATGAAAAAAAAAACGAATGTTGTCGACGCGCTGAACTAAATCGTATGGGACTCTATTTACGGATGTGCATGGGGGACAGCAGGGCTTGAGTTGCCGGCAGCAAAGCGGCGTGTACGGGGGTAGAAGGGGGGGGGGGGGCTAAGTGGGTTAATAGTTTTGTAATTAGCAGCCGCACGCTGTCGCCGCGAAGCGCCATGAACGAAGGCGGGGGGCGGGGGGGGGGGGGGGGGGGGGGGGGTCTACGCGCTTTGAGCGATACACGCGCCGTCCAAATCCGAAATTTAAGTTTCCGCGCGTTTCCGAGCAGCCAATTCGGCGTAAGCGTCGTTGCTAGGGCGTCTATCACCTGCGCCGTAAAAGTTAGTGATGGACCGAATCTGCCGAACCTCACATTCGGCAAAGTTCCGCACATGCCCAAATTTAGAAGGAAAGTTCGGCAAACTTCGGGAAAAATCGGCAAATGTCTGCGCACGCGCACGAACGCGACGGGGCCATGGATCGCAAATAGACGCCGCGCAGTCGCGCGGTTACTATCGTGCAGTTTAGTACAACCAGCGGTTACGGCGAGGTGTGGAGATAGGCGACACGGTAACTGTATACATAATGATTGAAAACCTGAGACTGTGGTTTGGAAACGGAAAAACGTGAAGTAGGAAGAAAAAAGGGGGGACAGACAACGTCTCAAACTCAGCTAAAAACTTTATTGCCTCTACGCCTTATATACACCCTCCCCGGACGTCGAACGTCACCACCACCAAACGGTCGATCACCAAACTACACAAAAAAAAAAAAAAAAAAATTGGAATAACAATTTGCTGGACCGCAAACAATACATAAAAGAAGTTATACAAACAGAAGCACAAGGTCGTCACCACCGCACCCGGAAGGACTTCGACGCAGACAATGTCACCAGCACTTGGACACACACAAGGACCGTCTTCAAATTACCCCCTTTCCCCTAAACTGAACCATGAATCAAATCATGAAACATGAATCATGGTCCAAGTGCTGGTGACATTGTCCGCGTTGAAGTTCTTCCGGGTGCGGTGGTGACGACCTTGTGCTTCTGTTTGTATAACTTCTTTTATGTATTGTTTGCGGTCCGGCAAATTGTTATTCCAATTTTTTTTTTGTGTAGTTTGGTGATCGACCGTTTGGTGGTGGCGACGTTCGACGTCCGGGGAGGGTGTATATAAGGCGTAGAGGCAATAAAGTTTTTAGCTGAGTTTGAGACGTTGTCTGTCCCCCCTTTTTTCTTCCTACTTCACGTTTTTCCGTTTCCAAACCACAGTCTCAGGTTTTCAATCATTATGTATAACTTACACCAGCTCGCCTGCACTTTAACCGTTTTTTTCACGGTAACTGTGCGTTTGTGAGCTTTTGCGAGTGTGGTTCTCTTCAATATTTTCTGCCTCAAGAACAGAAGATCGACCAGTAATTTACGTAGTCCACTGCGCAAGTGACAAATGATGCGGTGCATTCTGGGTAACGTGATTTTCATTTGACCTTTCCATTGATGAAACGAGGTGGTTGAAACATTGATAACTGGACGATTACGCTCAGTGTTCGCAGCCCACTGCTGTCAAACGGGGGAGAGTAACATGAGCTTGCCAGAATGTATGGGATGCAGCTGTCATCCTCGTCATAATGTGATACATGTTTTCCCCCTTCTTTTCTTTCCTTTTTACGCACTTTCTGTAGTGTGTATCTTCTGTACATTTCTATATCGGTTTTGTTTTTTCGCATGTGGTGGCGCGCTGGCAGGCACTCTGCGTAAGGGTTTTCACCTATCTGCCTAGCCCCGCACACCACCACATGGGCCCCTTCCAGTATGTGCAAATAAAATTATTATTATTATTATTATTATTTTATTATTATTATTATTTCAGAAATGAGGCGAAGCGTCCACTCAGTTTTAGGAAAAGAAAAAAAAAAGCCATTGGATAACCCCAGATATTATTAATAATAATAATAATATTAATAATAAATCTTTATTCAGCATTTGAAGTGGAAACAAAATACAAAAACGGGTCTGTCGAAGCCAATAGGTGGCTTGAAGGACAGAACCCGGCAGTCAAGCGGCGAAATACAAAGAAAGAAAAGTTCAGTAACAGACACATTCCAACAATTATGACGAAGTCAGATTATAGTAAAAAAGAACAAAAAAAAAAAGACATGATATAGAGTATTACACACCAACACACGTCGCTAGGATGTAGCAAAAGCCCATGCAGCGGACCTAGATTGACATATTAGTTAGCAGCTTTTTCAGTTTGCTTTTTGTGGTAGCTTGAAAGAAGAAATCGGGGAGGTTATTAAAAATGAAAGGTACATAGTAAGCACGCTCTCGCTAACCGTATCTGGTATAACAATGAGGCATCTCGAAACGATTTGAGCTGCGAAGCTCCCTACGTGCTACAAATGGATGTTTAAAATCATTACACCAGAAGTGGCGAAGCACGACACATTCTAAGAATAGTGAGCGGAAACTTGGCATTTGTTAAACTTCAAATATGTTAGTATCCACAGGAAAAGCAAGCTGATATCCAACACTTTTCAATAAACCTTTCAAAATGCGGTCTACTTTATTCTGCCAGAGTTCTGCGCAATTGCCAAATAACGTTATACCGTATCTAAGTACACTAAAAGCCAGCGCATGAGCGATAGATCGTCGGACAGCATATGGCATAAAAATACGGCTGTTGAAAAGGAAACAACTAACAGTTCGAAGTTTGCCACAGACGTGCGACAAATGTGTTGACCAAGACAAGTCAGAGTCAAAAAATACGCCTAAGTACTTCACGCTACTGACGAAATCCAAAGTGGGGCACTCACAGTCTCGACAATTAGACCTATGCAGAGCAACCGATGTATCAAGAGTCGTACGCTTCAAAGGATTTCGGAAGCAGACAAGTTTTGTTTTATCGGCATTAACCATGAATAAATTATCAGAAAACCAGTCCATTACTCGTTCTATGTCATGCTGCAATAACCGTACAGAGTGGTGAAAATCAAGGTGACTAGAGACTAACACAGTGTCATCTGCATACTGAAACATTTTGCAGGAATCAAGTCTTAGTGAGATATCATTAACATAGAGATTAAACAGCAAAGGGGACAAAACCGAACCTTGTGGGTCACCAGCTTTGAGCCTTACCTGAGTACTTTTGAAATTTCCTACTGACACAATTTGCGAGCGTTCAGAGAAGAAACTTTGAAGTATACTAAAAAAAGGACCGCGGAAGCCGTACTCATAAAGTTTGTGAAGTAAAACTTTGTGACTGACCGGGTCGAACGCTTTAGCCACATCCAAAAAAATAGCAGAAGAACAGAGGTTACGATCAAATCCCCGATGTAAATGTCAAAACTCTTAATATAACTGGACATTACAGTGTAAAGATGTTTTTCTAGTATCTCCGCAATGCAGGGTACGATAGAAATAGGACGATAGCATTCTAGTTTATTAGGTGACCCTCCCTTGAAAATTGGTTTTACAAGTGCAGTTTTCAAGCTTGCAGGTATCAACCCAGTTATCAGAAATTCATTTATCATTGCAAGAAGAACATGCTGAATGTGCTCAAAAGTGCGGCATAGGTCGGTAACACGAATTCCATCAGCACCTGGCGCTTTGTTGCGCTTTAGTGAAAACATAATTGCGCGTAATGCAGCTAAATGCAGGTAAAAACGCAGATGCCGACACCCTATGAACTTCTGGAAAGAATGTGAGCCCCTCATCTCTAGTAACACCTGACGAGGCAGCAAAACGTTCATTGAAGTCGTTGACAATCGTCTGTAAGTTTGGGCCGAAATGCTTTTGTAAGTGGTCGTAAAGCGATTTTTTTGCAGCATGCCCTTTGAATGAGTTAATCAACTCCCACGTTTCGCGTGGCTTTGATCTCGACTCAAAGAACCGTTTTTGAAAGTAACGACGCTTAGCTGATCTTATCATCGCGTTCGCTCTGTTCCTTGCGCTTTGATACTCTGCCCTCAAGTTTGGGTTGTTTGGAGCACGGCGGGAGCGTAGCCACGCGGCATCCTTATTTTTGACTGCAGCCATAATATCAGCCGTAATCCAAGGTTTATCCAACCGTTTCTTGAAATAAACAACCTTCCTCGAGTCACGATAAAACATCTGAAAAACCTTGACGAAGTCCGCATAAATATTGGCGGGCTCAACAGAATTCAAAAATTTATCCCAGTCGAAGGCAGACACGAAGGCATCAAATTTTGCTGTATCCGTAATCGAAACAAACGAATTTCCCGGTACGCTACTTCTATTTCCTACCGCCTGCTTATCTAATCGACAGCCGACAAAGTAGTGGTCGGCTAACTTGCGTGTGATGACAGCAGCCTTTATTGTGGAATCGGGAGCCCGTATGTTTATATGGTCGATGCAGGACACCACCAGCTTCCCAGACAACAGCTCTTCTCTTGTTGGTAGAGTGATAACACTGTCAATTCCATGTTCAGACAAAAGATTTAAATAATCGCATACTATAGATTTGGTCGGCTTGAGGGTATCAATATTGACGTCACCTATCAGGCAAAATTGTTCTTTCGAGCGAAACTGTTTAAGTACGTCTTCTAGCTCCGCCAGGAAAAGTGAAGCGTTTTCTGACGGAGGCCTGTATACTGCTAATAAAACCAGTGAAAAACCCGAGAGGGAAATGTTAAGAGCAAGAGACTCCGCATGAGCAAAAGACACATTTAGGCCGGTCGTGAGCCACTTTTCCCTAACGTAGATAGAAATTCCTCCGCCTCTGCCCTTATCGCGGGTGCAGAAATGTCTTGTGTAGCCATTTAAAGCAAACTGATTACATTGAAAAGTTGAAATGCTGATTTCTGTAAGAATGAATACGTCAACTGGGGGTTGTAAGTTGTTAGTGGAAACTGTAAACTCGTCCCAGTGTTTCCGTACGCTCCTAATATTCACATGAATAACCGTTAGTGAGACTTCCGAGGCAGGTCCTAACATCTGCACAAAAGAATGGCAGTCTGGAAACGAAGAACAACCCATCGTTCCTCAAGTAAGCTTTTCTAAGTCCTTCACTGCGTTGATGCGCACAACCGGTGAACCTTCGCTCTTTCGCGCGTATATTTTTGAGTTTTTTAGCCACACGAATTTGTAGCCAAGGTCTTTGCCTTTATTTCTTGCCAGCCAGAAGAGTTCTTTGTTTCTCTGGGTAAGGTTATCGTTAAAGAATAGCCTCGTTTGATTTTCAGACTGGGACAACCTCTGTAACCGGCCCCGTGCAGCCATCCATGCCTCTTTGGAAGTCACAGATACGAACTGAATCAGTACCGGTGAGAGTGAATCCCGTTTTTGTGGTAGACGATGGATAGCAGCAATGTCGCAGGATTTAAATGACGATATGCTTAGTTTTTGAGCAAGATCTTTTGTGATCTTGGACAGATCTTCGCCAGGACAATAAGGAAGACCATGAATCTCCATGTTGCAACGGCGGCTGTACTGTTGCGAAGTGTTTAGCTCCTCTTTGAGCCGCGAGATTTCCTGTGACTGTTCATCCATTGCAGCCATGACATCCTGGACATCCTTTTGCAGATCTTTTACCGACTCCTCATTAGCCGTTGCAAGCGCCAGTACTGCGTCATATCTCGTACTGAAGGAGTCGACGGTTGACTGAAGTCCCGCCACAGTATTGCGTAGCACCTCCACAGCAGGTTGAAGGGTTAGCAACTCATCCATTTTCGCCGAAAGTGGCAGAAGAGACTCAACACTGGATTTTAACGGAAGAAGCTGCTGAATTGCGGAATTCATTAACGACAGTTGATTGCCAACGGAAGTGAGGCTAAGGGGGTCTCGCGAACTACCACCAGCGTCACTGAAGCTATCCCGAGAAACACCACCGCACGCCCCTGCACCAGAGCGAGCCTCGCCGGTGCGACAAGTGAGACACTTCCAACATTCTCTTCGGGTAGCACCCATTCCGGAAAAAGTGCTCTCCGCGACCCCAGAACATTGTTTACCGAGAGGGTAACTGCTCCGACACGATGTGCAGGTCAAGAACCTCCCATCGCCTGGGAGTGATCTGTCGCACCTGATGCACTCCATGAGCAGTGTAAAGCGAAATAGACTTAGAAACGGTCCTAAAGCATGCCTCAAACAATAAAAAAAAAACACTCAATGTGCAGTCGGCGGCGAACAAACAGCAAAACTAAAAGAAGTGGAGTTTTCCTTCTCACCTGTACAAAGTGCACTGGTCAGACCCCGACACAATTTCGCCGCCGACTGCAGTAGATGCAGCTTGGACGACGGCTTTTATGGCCAGCGGAGCTCTGGTGACGGAAGTGGCGTCCTCCAGTGGCAGACCCTCAGCGAAGTGAAGCACGATGACGCTCGCAGATTACCAGGACAGGTGAAATGTCATACAGTGGCAGACCCTCAGCGAAGCGAAGCACGATGACGCTCGCAGATTACCACGGCACGTGTAGCGTCAATACTTGAAAGATGTCGGCGAACGGGCCATGACTGTTCCGGTGGATCAACGAATTTTTGGAGTTCCTGTACAAAGTGCACTGGTCAGACCCCGACACAATTTCGCCGCCGACTGCAGTAGATGCAGCTTGGACGACGGCTTTTATGGCCAGCGGAGCTCTGGTGACGGAAGTGGCGTCCTCCAGTGGCAGACCCTCAGCGAAGTGAAGCACGATGACGCTCGCAGATTACCAGGACAGGTGAAATGTCATACAGTAGCAGACCCTCAGCGTAGCGAAGCACGATGACGCTCGCAGATTACCACGGCACGTGTAGCGTCAATACTTGAAAGATGTCGGCGAACGGGCCATGACTGTTCCGGTGGATCAACGAATTTCTGGAGTTCCTGTACAAAGTGCACTGGTCAGACCCCGACACAATTTCGCCGCCGACTGCCTAAAGCAATCGAATACAAAGACCTGTTGTGGAGACGATCCAAGCGTGCCCCGAATAATAGCGCGCTCCACCTAGAATTTAAGATAGAAAGAAATAAAGTGCGTTGATACGCGATTCAAAACGGCGCTGCTTTAGAGGACAGTTTGACAAAACCGCAAATAACCCCTAACAGACGTGGTCCATCGTCAACCAACTGCGTGGGAAAACTACACATCCAGAGTTTCCCTTGCAGTACATTAAAGATGATTCCCAGCTAGTTGCAATTTCATTCAACAATTATTTTGCAAGCACATCACGAGTAACATCTGAGGCTTCTCTCGGCGTTTGCAGCCTAAATAATTCAATTTGTGAATCAGCACTTTTACCAACCATCACTGATGTTGACCTTCGTTCTCTGGTGTTTAGCTTCAAAGAAACGAAACCAAACGGAATTGATGGCATATCGATCAGAATTCTACGATGAAATTTTGCGGCTTTCACTGCTGTTCTTTGATTCATGCTAAACGGTTTCATAATGACCGGTGTAATTCCTAGAACCTTAAAAACATAACTTGCTAAACCTTTTTTTCAAAAAGGGTTAAAAAGACAAATATGAAAACTATAAGCTTCTGAAAAAGCACTTGCTAATAACTATGTCAAGATTCCTCAACAAGTTCTCAGTAATTTCACCGAAACAATTCGGTTTTGTACAGGGTCTTGGAACTGTTTCACTGTTAGAAGAATTTTCCGACCTCCTCCATTCTGCTTTTGACAATAATCTATACAGTTGCGCCCTATTTTTAGATATTTCTAAAGCTTTTGACTCGGTCAACCACAGTATATTACTTCAGAAATTGCACAAGCTGGGATTTCGTGGCAACTTTCACACACTTCTTACAAATTATCTCTCTGATCGTTCCCAGGTTATTGCTCTGGGTGGTCTAAACACGAGCACACAGGTGTCTCTGACTTGGGGCGTCCCACAAGGATTCATAATTTCCCCCTGATTGTTTAATATTTATGTGAATGATCTTGAAAAAACATCTTAAATTGTCATACATTTCAATACGCGGATGATACAGTTTTAGTCGCGTGTCACACCAACTACACATCAGCCGTACAAATACTACGGCAAGCAGTTTTCACTGCTATGAACTGGTTTCGTGACAACCGTATCAAAGTTAACGCCTAAAAACTAGTTTAGTATGCTTTAGAAATCCTTTAAAACAAACTGTGACAAACATTCCTCTGTTCATTCATACCTCTGATTGTGCTTCCTGTACGGCGGTTTCTTATGTCAATTCAGTTAAATACCTGGGAGTTTATTTTGACAGCGACCTTGCTTGGAACATCCACCTGTCTTATATTTGTAGCCAACTCAGAAGTACTGCCTGGCTTTTGTACACCATTAGACATCTTGCTCCGATCTGTGTGCGCAGAGCTATTACCATCAGTCTTGCATACGGCGTTTTAAGATATGGAATTACTATTCTTTCCAATTGCCCCATAAGATGGCAAGTACGCATTGATAATATTCTGCGGAACTTACTGAAGAGCGTGGCGTATAACTGTGATTTGACAGAATGCGGAAATATTTTTGAGTACCTTGGTTTACCGTCCTTCCAAAAGTTGTTCGTGAATTCAGTAATTCTGCGCCACTTTTGATGGATGATTTAAAACAAAAAAACATTCATGTCCTCCCGAGTTCTAAGAGATTGTCCTCGCTATGTTGTACCTCGTTCTTATACTCGCTACGGACAAGCTACTCGTGATATTTATGTCCCGAAAATAATTAAATCGCTTCCTGATGACATTTTTACGCTTACCTCAAAAAAGCAACTAAAAAATTCCTAATTGATTGGACTCTACCTTAAGTACTCGATAATGTTTCCTTACTTTTTTTTTTTTTGACAACCTTGTCGGAACCTTTTTATTTTACCTGTATATCTCTATAGTGTTTCTACCGGTCCACTGTGATTGACTATCTCTGTATGTGGCATGTATATATCTATATGTACAGTTTGTGTGTATCTCTATATGTATTTGTACATATGTCTATAATATTTCTACCGATCCACTGTGATTTACTATCTCTATCCGTTCCATGTACAAAGTGACTGACTGCCCGCCACCTCCCCTTTCCCACCCCTCCCCCACCCCAAACAACTATATGATTGTTTATCGGTGTTAGTTTGTTAACTAGATGGATATAATCACTTACTACCTCTTCCGGGCCATGTCCCACAAGCCTACCTTGGCTTTGACAGGCGCGAAAATATCGAAAACAAACATGAAAGCGGAATAAATATTATTATTATTAATATTATTATTTTTATTATAACAATCCTGTTTTCGGCTCACCAGTAGTTTGTGCCAAAACAGAATAATATTGCTTTTTTAATTAGCGTTATTTCGCGATTTTCATGTATCTGCATAAAACTAAACACAGAACTATCATGCTCGACGTTGCACATCCAACATTCCTAACTCTCCCCATCTTCCTAAACGTCCGTGTGTGTCCTAACACCAGAAACCGGCATTTTAAAGGTTAAAAACGGCACGTTTCGAATATGGAACTCACACTTTCTTGTAAAGCTGACGTCAAGTGACTCAAATCGAAAAACATGCATATTTGCAGTAAAATTATTATCTCTTCTGGAGAAGGCTCAGCAACCGTTGCATTCGTTTTCGCGCACGAAACGGCGACTCCCAGAGAAAGTAAGAACGTAGTGATTGCCTTTATTTTAACAATGTAAACACACTTGCAGGCGTGCGCTGATGAAGTCTCCAAATCAAAACTCTCGTAGCGTGATTCATGATTGCGCCGGCTACTACCCAACCTCGTTGTCACGCCACTTTCGTGAAGCAGAGAGTAAACTTGCAAGTAAACACACAAAAGCGACACCGATACAATTATTTTGCAGAATATCACCTTATTTAGTAATAACTGTGTCAATAGGCACCACATGTTGTATTTAAGTTAAGAAAAAAAAAACATAAACCTTTTTTCGTGAGAAAAAATTGAATATCAACGTTAAGTCTGGTAACAGTATTTTTGCCGAATCTTTGCCGAATCTTTAGAAAAGTTCGGCAAGAGTTCGGCTCCGCCGAATCCCAAGATTCGGCGCCGAATTTTCGATTCGGCAAAAGTTCGGCCCATCACTAGTAAAGTAGTAAAAATATGCGACCCGGGGGGGGGGGGGGGGAAAGGGGGAGGGTTGGTTTGCCCCCCCCACTCAAAAACAAGTTGGTACGCCACTGTTTATACATGTTGCGGGCAAAGGCTGCAAAAGCATCTATTGAAATAATTCAAAACACCCTCACGCACATGACTTCGGGGACGTATGGATGGCGGACGTATTCAGCGGTATTGCGTGACACCGTCCATACATGCTTTTATTTTACAACGCGACAGATTTTTCAGGTCGTCGCTACGCTCCCGGTACTGATCCATGGTCACTATAACCAGAACCTTTTTTTCTTAGTTCTTGATACATGACGTATTTCTTCATACCACAAGCTTAGTCTGGTCTCTTGTGGCTATTTAGGGCACTTTTCAGAATGGAGGCACTTGAGAACACACAAGTTTGTGTCATTATTGGTCGCCGATGTAAGACCGAGCAGTAGAATCAACATCGGAATCGGGAAAGACTCCGCTGTCGCAAAAATATTGGTCCAACCATACGTCGCTCAAAATATTTGAATAAACCAAAGTAATCGCTATATGCATAGCGTACGGCATAACACGGTGACCGGATTTTTTTTTATAATTATAGTTTTATTTTGCATAAAAATACATAAAGAGATGAGCTGGCCCGCGTTTTGTTTTGTTTACCCTGTTTAAAAACAGGGATAACCTACCAAGTGTGTGTGTGTGTGCGTGTGGGGGGGGGGGGGGGGGGTAAGCATCAGCAATGAATGACCAGGAAATTATATATACTCGTGTCACTTCTGAAATAGGGATAAAATTAGGTCAAGAAAATTGTCGGAACAATTTGCGAGCAGGTTGTGTTAGGTAAAATACTTAAAGATTTTATAAAGACAACGCTTTTTGCGTGTGGATGAGCTTTCGCTGTTAATGAAAAAAAAAATCAAAATTAAAAAAAAAAGCAAGACAAGTTATTGTACATTTGCACACGATAGTCAGGCGTATCTATTTTTTTTTAATGGAATTTACTTACAAAAAGAGCTGCACCTGAAATAGGAAGACAATTATATGATGGTATAAGGAATTTTAACCCCTGCACCGATTCTTCATTTCTAACTAGCTTTGTTTGTGCGCGCTCGATGGTTGTTGGCAAGTTGTTAGTACATCACGTGCAACCCCCCTCCCCCCCCTTTTCCCAAAACAAAAAACAAAAAAAAAAACGAAGTAAGAGAAGGTTATCTTACGATGCAAACGAATCGGCCATTTGGTCTAATTATTTCGTTGATTATTTCATGTTGAGCCTAGTGTCTGACCTGTCCCTGATTCGATCTCTGAGACGGTCTTGTCTCTAGCGAGCCAGCTCAGGTTCGACCATGCTCGATCGAAACTTTAAACGCGAAGTACGTTCGAAAAAAGTTGAACTGAAGTTCTACAATGTGGAATAATCATTATGTATAAACACAGAGAGTGGGACGGAAACTTGAAAATAAATTTGAAGGGACAAGAAAAATTGAGTTGAGACAGAATTGAGACTCTTGTCTGTCACCCTCTTTTTGTCCCTTCTAATTTATCTTCAAGATTCCTTCCCAGTCTCAGGGCTTATATATCGTGATCTATACGCACCAGCTCGCCCGCATGTTGACCCTATTTTCGCTAATCCGCAGTTCTTGTCGGGTGTCTTTGCTTCGTGTTCCTTTCACCCAAAGATAAATGAACAAACTAACAAACTAACGATTTTTTCAGAGTTTCGCGTAGATGTCATTCAACACTGTCCCAAAGCCAAACTTCGTTGAACTTGGTCGAAACCGCGAATGCTCGCAGAATTTATTTTCATAATTATATACTATGAAACAAGTTAATTCTACGCCCACTTTACGTTTCCACTCGTCTCCATCATCGACGCAAGGTTGGCATCCCGAGCGCTAACGCAACTACGTTTCATACATCCTTTCTTCCTCGTACATCCCAAAAATGAAACCACCTTCCCGGTTCGATTACTTCCATCACGAACTCGGAGAATTTTAAATCCGCGACAACTAACCATGTTCTTGACGAATGTGTCTAAACCGTATTAATGAGAAAGAATTAACTGTCCCATGGAGCGAGCCGACGTCATTAGCTCTGAAGCCGCGCCAAACGGCAGCTAAACTCGCCTCTCCCAGAGCGAAGTGAAGCCGCGATTTGAAGGCTCCCAGGTTTGAAGTCGCGCCAAAAGCCGCGCCAAACGGCAGCTAATTTCCCCTGTCCGAATGCAGCGAAGTGAAGCCGAAATCTGAAGCCTCCTAGCTTTGAGGCCGTGCAAAAAGTCACGCAAAACGGCAGCTAAATTCACCTCTCCAAAAGGAGCGAAGTGAAGCCGATTTCTGATGGATAGTCTCCTATTGGCTGGCGCGCGTCATCAAGGAACGAGGCTCCCATTGGCTCTCGTGCGGCGTAGTTCCAAAAACCGCCACCAGAGAATCTCTCTCTTTGGCGGCGCAGCGCACGCAGCGGCCCGACGATATGCGGCGGTGCGGGCCTGACCCCAGAGCCCGCCCGGGCAAACTCCGCAGAGATTGTACAGCCAAGCTCAGCGCGGCGCGGCCACTTCTCAAGAGCGCGCGCTCGACCGTCGGCCGCTACCTCGGCAGTGCCGAAACGTGGCCGTCCACGCCACTACGCCGCAGACGAACTAAGGGAGCGGAAGAACGACATTAATGCTTTCGAATTCACAACTCATAAGAAATGCTTAGATGTCCTCGGACTTATTTTCTTTTTGTCCTAACGCTTTCCTCCTTTTTTGTTTTTGAAATTCAATTACTATATTCTTGTTCTCCCTTTCTGTAATGCCTTCGGGCCTTGAGGGAACAATAAATAAAGTACCAATTGAACGTGCGCAGGTTTGATTCAAGTTCGGAACGTCCTCACTTATTGGGCGAGGGACCGATGGGCCCTCTTGTGCCTAGACGGGGACACAAGGAAGCCCATCGAGAGCGGTCTGCAAGGTCTGACGACTGCTGTCACTGAGTCTGGACCACAGCTTACGCAACGATGCAGCCGACCAAACAGCACCAAAAAGTGCATCGCAAGGTGCTTATCGTTTTTGTGCCTTTGCTAGTACCGGCTGAACTGATGACGCGCAGAAAAAAGCGTCGTATTTACTGCACGTGATTGGTTCAGCCGGTGACATATGCGCAAAGACGATTAGCGCCGTCACTTTTATCGCTGCAGTGATTGGCTCGACTGTAGCGTCGGGCGCAGTCAGACTAAAAGGACCACTGACACCCCCCCCCCCCCCCCCCCCAATGTTTTTTTTTTTCTAGCTATTGCCAGGCGATCCATTATGGTGTCGGCAGACTACCCAATCAATATTTTGCTACAGCGTCACGCATATTCTTAATAAAGTCAGAAAACGCAACTGCCCGAAACCGAAACCGAAACTGGACAGGGGAGGAAGAAGAAGTATAGCACGGGAGAAAGTTACCGGAAGTCACGTGGCTGTGCAACTTTTTTTTTTTCAGTTATCGTATTAGCAGCTTTTTAGAAGCCACAAAAAATGGGTATCATATTTTTTGTTTACTTTTAGTATCGAGTGTGTGCCTTCGATGACCCACGACTTTGATTATCTTTGGTGGTTGTGTCTAAACCACAAAACACGGCACGTGACCACGGACAAGAGAGTGAGCGCGACTCAAACCGGCCAGTTCTCTATCGGCAGTTCTCGGGCGGAAAGAAAACGAATTTCGAGTCGCAAATTGTGTTCTGGGTAGCTTGGCACTCGTATGTCACGTACAAATAAAAAAAATGGCAACCATAAATACCCTGTCAGTTTCCCTTTTAAGGCCCGTTCACACTCTTGCGACCTCTTAAACCTGGGTTCCTTAAAACTTCTTAAACCAGAGGACACACTTGCGCCATCTATTGGGTAGCAGTGTAAACTCGGCGGTCCGGCATATTTTTTTTATTTCTCTCGCGCATTATCCTTTTTTTCTTGGCTCGAAAAACTTTTGTCAATGTTATAAACGAGCCTTTCTATGGGTATTACGCACATTTGACCTCGGAAATCCCGCAAAACCTTCGCTCTTGTTAAATGCAGTTCCAGGATCACCGCATAGATGGCGCCACAATGCCAGTGTGTTCCCTCGTTCTAAGTTTTAAGAGATCTCGTCTCTCTCAGTCGTACTCGGTCGCAAGAGTGTGAACGGGCCTTAAGACCAAACCGTGCCTTAGTAGGCCTTAAAATGCGATCCCGGTTAGTGCGAAGGGGACCACCCTTATAAGCACGGCCGGCAGAGGCGGCGCTCTGCCCTCACTCGTCCGGATAGACCCGCTTCTTAATTAATCGCTCCGCGACGTCCTCGGGGTTTCTCCGGTCCATTGCATCACGTGACTCCGGTCAGGGCGGCATGAGTCGTTCGCTTCATCGATCCCGCGAACCCTGCTGGTGGCGCAACGCAACGAGGCTGTCAGCTGAGGCTTCCAGTGTCGTAACCTATACTCGCTGTGGCGTCGTCGTGCGCAGGCGCTGTCTCAAGTTGAACCGATGCGTCGCTCAGGTTCCCCGACGACGGCGCGGGCGTGCAGACGCGCCCTGTCGATGTATTCCGCCTTGCGCATGGTTTATTCACGGCTGGCCGATGGCCTTATTCGGGTTCTCTTCATAAAAGGGTGGGGAGTAGGTTTCCCGCGGAGCACTCGGGGAGCCAATGACTGCGATCTCAGGAGCGAGCTTGGCTAATGACGAGACAAAGGAGAAAAAAAAGAAGAGGGGTTGGCGTTTTGACAAGGAGCATGACATGTTAGCGTGTTAAACGTCACGCTTGCGTCACAACGCAAACCTTATTTCTGTGATCTTAAGGCTGGTTCTCCCACTTGCGCTTGACTGTGACCGACTGCGCTACAACCGGTTTTTAAACCGGTTGTGACTGCTTGCGACGCAAGTGGGGGGAACCAGCCACGAAAGTGGATCTTGAGATCGTCGTTTTATGGATCGAATTCAATCTACGCGCTGTAAGCTTCCTAGAGAACGATGCTAAAGTTGAGGCCTCGTTTGTTCGCGCTGTTTTTTAATTCCCAGAGAACCTGGAATTATAATCACGCGTGTCCTTTTCTGCCCTTCCAAATGCGAGCAAACATCGCGGTACACACCTTTTCTAAAATATCTCAGAATAAGAAAAAACACGCATAATTTTAATGTTTTTTTTTTTTTTGTGCTAAGGGAGGGCAGATTAAGTTTGCGCCATAAAAAGAAGATATCGAAATTCTCTAGTGCTCGTTTAAGAATATACTATTTGACCTCACCGAGCTCCCTAACTAGGTCGCAGTGATTGGATGCTCTAAGCAGGAACTGGACGCACATGGCGTTTTTCTCAACTTTCAGGCAAAAAATAGGTTACACACCGTGGCGCGTGCGAACATAGACATATGACGGCAACCGCTCTGCGTTGCTTTCTCATGTAACGTACCAGTTTCTTCGCGCCACAAAAGGGCATTATCACGGTAACATTCTAGTGGGACGCCTAGTAAGGTTTCCCATTCGATATTTTCGTACACTCTCGGCTTAGATGGCCACTCGCCATGCCAGAAACCCAAACACTTTGACCAATTCACTAAACACCCAGTTTGCAGACAAAAGGTCTTTGTGATTTCGATTACTTTTTTAACACTCTCTGTATCAGTGCAAAATATCGCGATATCATCCGCGTAAGCCAGTATTCGGACTTCACACGTGTTCAGAGCAAAACCGCGAACGCTCTGTTCATGAATAATGCGCAAACAAAAGGGTTCTATATACAAAGCAAACAATAGTGGTGATAGCGGGCATCCCTGCCTTACCGAAGATCTGACAGGGATGCGTTCGCTTACACGCTTATTGACAATCAAGCTCGTTGTACAGTTACGGTACGCCATCCGTACTCCTTCTAAAATTACAGACCCTACCCCTATATGTTCCAAAACACTAAAGAGGACATCGTGAGACACGCGGTCGAAGGCTTTTTCTAAGTCTAACTGTACCATCGCAACCTTCCTTATCTCTGAGTCGCAGCACTCCAAAATACTGCGAGCGACATGAATGTTAGTTAAAATACTTCGACCCCGTATGCCGCACGTCTGGTGCGGCCCCACAACATTCGTGATCACGCATTGCAATCGTCTAGCGAGGATTTTCATTAGTATTTTGTAGTCTATGTTAGTGAGCGTTATAGGACGATAAGATTTTACACTACGAAGTTTAACGGGATCGTCACACTTAGGGATCAATACCGTATGCGTACGCAGAAACGATGGTGGTAAGAATTTTCGGTCATACGCTTCAGTAAAAACATCTAACAAAATAACTGCAATCTCATGCTTAAACGTCTTATAGAAAAGTGCGCTTAACCCATCAGGGCCTGGCGATTTCCCAGGTTTCAAATCATCTATCGCAATTGTTATTTCCGACAGGCTTATCGGCTCTTCTAGAAAACCTTTTAAATGACTATCTATTGTCGGCAGTAAAGTCAAGAACTCGCTTTCAAACGCCGTCTTTTGTGAGGCATGACGACTGAAAAGATTCGTGTAGTGTTCGACGAAAGCCTTTTCTATAAACTTTTTCTCGTCAGACAGAACGCCATGGTGTTCGATTTCCACTATTTCATTGCCGCGCGCGTATTTCTTTTCCGCGGCAACCATCCTTTTTGTGGGCGCTTCTCCAACCAAAAATCTTTCGGAACGGGCACGTATGGCGGCCCCCTTATATCTTTCCTGATCAATGATCTCGAGCTGGGCTTTTAGGTTATTAATATCATCCATCAAACGGCCAGGGGTTCGGCATTCTTCCCGTAAAAGTTTCTTCAGGTTATCACGCAACACATCTTCGTTTTTCTTTTCTTGGAACTTCAAGGAACACGCCTTCTCAATTGCGCTGATTTTTACCTCCTGCTTGAAGATCTCCCACTTCTCGATGACACAACCTACCTTCAGCTCTGCTTCCTGCCATTTCTCCTTGACTAAGTGTCGAAAAGACTCATCTCGAATCAGCTTCGCGTTAAGTTTCCACTGTTCCCACGAAAAAGGTGGCCCGTTTTTCTTGGCACCTAATTGAAAACTAACGAGGCAGTGATCGGTAAAGGAGACGTTATCGACCGAGTAACGACCACATAGGGGAACCAGATCCGACGAAATGTATATTCGGTCCAACCTGGCGTGACTGTTCCCTTGGAAGTGGGTGTACACCAGACCCTTTGCACGAGGCACGCAACACGCAATATCTTCCAACTCATAGTGCCCGATAAGGTTATTTAAAGCCATAACACTAGCGTCTCTGTAGCGCCCTCCATTGGAGCGGTCCTCACTTTTGCAAACACAATTAAAGTCTCCTAGAAATATAATAAGTCGGTCGCACTGGCAAAACCCATAAATATTTTCAAAAAACATTCTGCGCTCATCGGGCTTATTAGGTGCATAAACACAGATTACCCGCCACTCAAGACTATAAGCGGTGAAATCACACATAACAAATCGCCCGGACGGGCATGTCGTAACAGTGTGGACGACAGCACCAACAGCTTAGCAGCAACCTGCCGACAAACCAACAGCGTGACTTACGCAGACTTCATAGCGCGACAGAAACGACCACAACATACTGTCGGTTTGACCCTCACTCTCTACTTTGGTCTCTTGAATGGCCACGATATCTAACTCATGCTCGGTAAACAGTCGGTAGAGCTGCTGTTGCCTACGCCTAGCTGCGAGCCCCCGCACGTTCAGCGTGGCGACACGTAATGAACCTTCAAGAGACACTACCATTGAGCAAGTTTCAACCCTCGAGCATAGCGCTCACCTATGTGCCTGAAAAGGAGCTGCCGCAGCACCAGACAGTCAATGCTCGTCGTCTCGGGGTAGAGCCGTCGAGCCGCCACGGGGTATAGCCGACGACCCGCCCCGGCCACCTCTTCGGCATCCCCTCTTGCTCGCCGCCTCTTTCAGGCCCGACTCTGAACGAGGGCCAGCCGTGTCGGTCGTCACCGTCGTCTCGATGAACGGTCGCTTGACAGCCTTGGCCTCGAAGTCCATTTCACCCGCGTCTTCACCCTCGGAGGCCTTTGTCGTGTCGCTGGCGGCCGGTGCCTCCTGCGGCGTCACCTTCACTTCGCTCGCAGGTTCGACGCTAAGTTCATCTCCCAGTGCCGTAGGAGTGGTTAACGCCTGATTTTGCGCGACACACGGCACCGTGCTGGCCTCCGCTCCCGTTGTCTGAAGCTCTGTTGGTGATGGAGCTATCGTCGTCGGTGTCGCTGCCTCCTCCGCTTCAGTCTCGTCCATGACGTGGCTCATACCCGTGTCGTCAGCGGTGTGGCTGGCGACGGCTCGGGCGTACGACCGCACGCAGTCTCTTGCGTCGTGCCCGAAGGCTCGACATTCCTCGCACCTAGGCACCCTGCACTCACGCCGTATGTGTCCCGAGCGACGACAGCGAAGGCACACCGGCGCGCGCCCGGGAACGACCACAAGTACTGTGCCTCCTAGGAACCGGAGCTGGTGAGGAAGGGACTCCTGTGTCATGCTATCCCGAAGCACCAGGCGCACGACGACTGTCGTGGTGTCCACGTTCGACAGGCCCTCGACCTTCCACTTTTCGCGGGTGACTCCCTTAACTTCTGCGTAGGCTTCAAAGGCTCGACGGATAGTTTCCACGGGCACGTCAAACGCCACCCAGTAAACTTTCACCTTTAATTCCCGCTTGTTGGGGTCGATGACCAGACACAAGCGGTCTTTCACTTGCAGGTGTCCTATTGCCAGGAGCTTCTCCTTGGCTGCAGTAGTGTGCAGCTTTAGAAGCCACACGTGTCCCATTTGAAAGGCGCCCAGGCCCTCCACTTCTTCCCGGACACCCACCTGGTTCAGCGGCCGAACAAAATCTTCTACTCGATACGGACGTCCCCGGGTGTCAGCATGCAGCACAAGGCTGCGGTTCATAGCTTCGCCGGAGGGAATCGAGGGCAAAATAACCGCGTAGTCATTCGGCAAACCGCCGAAGCCAGCATCACCACGGCTAGAAACCGCCGTTATCGTCGTCGCTGAAGAGCGCTCCATCGCACGTCCGTTCGCTATCGCGTCCGGCGGTGGAATCTCAGTCCAGTGGTTCTCAACCATTGATGTTTCGCGGACCCCTTGTAGATAGGCGGAGATGATGGAGGACCCCGTTCTGGGTGAGGGGAATAGAAAGGTATTGGTTAAGCATGATAATGCTTTAATAGATGAGTATAAGTAATTGCTAGTGTGAACTAGACTTATCTCATTGGCACAAACACGATAAAACTTACCCGAAAATCGAAACGTACATTTCTTCTCAACGTAAAAAAAACACAACTTGTATTGCTGGGCTTGACTGATGAAAGACGGCTTCGCGGACCACGAGGATGCCATCGCGGACCCCAAAGGGTCCGCGGACACCCGTTTGAGAACCACTGGATTAGACCATCCCGGCCACTGGTTTCGGCGGACTCAATTTTCGACCAGCTCTCTGTGTACTGTTAGTTTCGAATTCGCTTTATTGGGTAGACGACAATAAATTCAATATTCACCTTCTCCCCTCTTCCTTCACAACATTACTCCGGCTGCACTTGTCAATCGTCACTCATTCCCATCATTTATATATATATATATATATATATATATATATATATATATATATATATATATTATATATATTGTCATGTACTCGATCGGTATGTAACCAATTTACACAACGCCACTTCCGAAACCGTTCGAGTCACCTGCAGCCAGTCCCGCGTACGTTCGCTCTCCCTGCCACTTCTTCCTCTTTTCTCCCGTTCCCCCGCGCATCCGCGGGACGGGCCCGTTCGGTGCCGCGCTATCCCTCACAATATATATAGATATATATATATACATTTCTCTTGGTTGAGGGTAAAATTGACCCAGGTATAAAGCCCTGTTTACGCGCTTGAGTTTGTTTGAGGCGCTGTCACATCGAGGAAGCAGTTGGAAAACCTTGACCCTCAAAACGAGGGAAGGGTGTTTCCGCCGACCCTGTCACTTGAAGAAGGTCGTCCGCCCGAAACGTCGTGTCCTCCTTGTCCGCGTATTTTTTCGAGAAGCACAACCTTATTACTTGCGATTACGTGTTTTGGCTCATTGTGCTCGGCAGCGCCCCCATTCTCTTGGATACTGTCACATTGAGACAACTTTCGGGAAACATGTTTTCGTCGGTCGGACACCATGTTGGCCGGTTTGTACTCCGACAGTCGGAAAGCACACTGTCACACCAAGCTGACGGCGGCCAGGCCATGAGCCATTCCACGTTTCATGAAATTCCCGTTTTGAGTGTAAAGGATCGTTCACACAGTTGCGTCGACCGCTTTGCGTTTTATGCCGCCTCCTCTTCTTCCTACCTCGATGCTATAAACGACCCCTTCTGCCCCCTCCCAAACCCTCCCCCCCCCCCCCCCCAAAAAAAAAGAAGAATCCCAAAATTTTTTCTGTTCGTTCGTCCGTGCATTTTCCGCTACACTTAGGGGAGATAGTGACGTCACGTGACCTGTGTCAAGTGACCTAGTTCAGTACACTAGTTCAGTTCTCCTCTAAATTTGGCGAGGAAATGTACGTTAGAAACCCCACCATTTCCCTCTCCTCCAGACTTGTGCACATTACTATAAAAAAAGTTATCGATTACTATACTATTACTCTCGGTTAAAAAGTATTTAATTAGATTCCTCGAAAGGAAAGGTAATTGACCGTTACTTGAAAAAAGCAAACCGTTACTTTGTATAATTATTTGCCGGTTTGAAAGCGGGCCTTTCGTACTCTCTATTACTGGGCTAGAAACATCGGATTACATCAATTTCGGTAGACCGTCCCCCTATTGGAGTCTCGGTTTGAGCAAACAAAGGACGCCATTTGGAACGGTAGAGAAAAATAGTATACAAGTCATTGAATTACTTTTAAAGGTAAATTATCGTGATTACTACCTAATAAAGGTAATCAAATGATTCCAAAATTCCCCCATAAGCCGATCGATTACAAGTAATATGATTACTTGTAATGTGTACCGTTCAAGTGTGCTTTCCTTCCTTCTCCCGATTCGTCCACTCACCACCTTACAGTGCCCCTCTCCCTTCTCCCTCCCCTTCCGTGGTCACGTGTTCCAAGCCTTAAATACTCTATTTCATGCGTTACAAGTTTTAACTAGGATTCCGTGTTTTCGTTTTTTTTTTTTTTTTTAGATTCGGAGTTTATTTTTTGCCGAAATTTCAGAGTTTATCGGAATCTATTCTTGTTCGATTCTCAATTCTTCAAAACGTTTAGTTTAATTTTGCAGTGTTCCCTATATTTAAGAAAACAATTATATCCGGGTGTAAACGTGAGCTGGATAAAAAAAAAAAAGCGCTTATATCAATTAATTTTTTTTTTTTTCAGCTGGATTTTCCGTTTGTGCCATTGCTGTTGGCCATACGAATTTGTCCCACAACAAAAGTTGCACAAAAGTGTTGCTTCTATAAACGCCGATACTTAAAATCAATAAACTCCTGAATGTAGTCGCTGGGAGCTCGTATTCATGCCATCCTATTCCACCAACCTACTCAGCGGCCGCGCGAGGTGTAGTGATAAAGGACGTAATGAAGAAGCTTCAACTGCCCCCCCCCCCTCCTCTTTCCCATTTTATGCAATCTCTATAGCTTTCACTGTTACAAAAACAGAACCTCTCCTTCCTCTAAGAAGCACAAGTAGTACTGAAAACCACAACAGTGACTTTTGTCGCCACCCGAACGTACAATGACCTGCTGTCCTTAATGAGCCTTGACGAAGAAAGCGGTAAGATCTCTTTTGTCGATGGTCCGAGAGTTGAAAGATAACTGTGGTGGCATTTTCTCAGGACCATTGAAACTGTGAGCTGATCAAACTGGTGGTTCATTCCCCTGGTGGTTCATGCCCCCGGCCAACACCACCTAGAGCTAAGGACGTAGCGCTTCCCTCTCTCCCTTCAAAGCGTCGGCATGAGTAGGCTGAACTGGTAGTGCGCTTCTCCGCAAGGCTCCCCTTGACAGTTGGCTTCTTTGCAATGCACGTTCTCTTTTACTTTCCCTCTCTCTCTACGCTTGACGCGGTGCAAACAAAAAAAAAATGAAAAGAAAAAGGCGCCACGGCGTCGCGTTTTGTTTTAGATGCGGAACATCTCTTGCTCGGGTCTATGTCCCGCGGCGTCGTAGTCCGCACTCACACTACGCATACGCAACTCTCCTCCTTCCCTCTCTCCAACAGCTGCGCGTTACTCTCTCCGCTCTCTCTCTCTACCAGCTGCGTGCACTTCGCGTGCGTTCGCTTCTATCACACCGCGCGCGCATGCGCAACTCTCCTCCTCTAGTCTCCTCTCCTTCAAGTGTGAATATAAGCAGCGGTAGCTCGCTGCACGCGTTCGGGGGGAGGAAGTGGCCGAGTGGCGTCTCAGCTCGGAGCGTGGAGCGAAAGCTTGCGCTGGGAACCTCCTGGGTTCGATCCCCGCCGCCCCCGCCCGTTTCGATCTGGATGAGTTTCGTACCGGCACGCGTTCGTGTGATCACTACTGCGTGATGCACGTTAAAAACCCCAGGTTAGCGGTTGTACTGCACTGGCTAAATTTCTCATCTACAGCTAAGAGACCGATTACCCGTTGAGGCGCATCTCCATCAAGGCTGTATAAACATAAAGAGCAAACCTGCGCGCGTTCAGTTCAGCGCTGTTGACTCCACTTCACTCCGATCTTCCGATGAAGTGTGATGGAAGCAACAGTCCCGTCAGTTAGTGGGTTGGCGCAAGCAAGCGTCAGTACCACCCAACAAACTAACAGCAACGCTACGTCCACTGAAGACAAAAACGTTACTAGCAACGTTACTAACACCGTTAATAACGATCCGCGATGCTCCGCATCACCCCATGGTTCCCCTCGGGAAGATGGTGTAATGTTTCTTTTTTACTTTTTCTCCCCAACGGTCGTCCGTCGCGTTCCTTTCTTCGACGGCTTTTTTAGTTACTCCTGCGGGTTGGGTCACGTGACAATGAGGCTGGAGGAATCAACTAGAACAACTCTAGAAGCGAGTAGGTTTTCGGACGCCGAGGGTCAGAAATTCAACTCTCGAGTGAGATCGAGCACATTTGGAATACAACACAACCGCGGCCTCGTGTGTGAACGTGAACGTTGCTTTTCGATTGTCGGATCTGTCCACTGGTTCTGTCATTCCGTACAGATGTTGTTTATCTGCGCTTTGGCGGAAAACTGGATGTGAAAGTCTCCATATTTGAGTTTCTGCAAGGATGGCTACGAAAGCGTGGACTATACAGTGAATCGACGGGAAGGTCTCGCTCCTTGACGGCATGGCAGGGTGAGAACTTTTCAAGTTTTATGATCGTGGTTTCGTTTCTTGTTTTTACTTTTCGCTGAATGCATACATGGGAGTGATTTGGTTGTGGCCTGGAAGCAACATATTCAAATGCTCGCGCTACTTGTAGGTGCAGACCTAAATAAATATGACTTGATTTATGAGTTCAGATTGGAATGATTTTCGCAAGGTATGCAAGTGATAGGCTATCGCGGTTGCAACCAGCACATCAACGTAAAAATTAAATAAAAAAGAAGTACATCGTGTCGCTTCTGTGTATCCTCATCGGAGCGCAGAAATGATCCGCCGGAACTAACTAGTAAGACCTATATTTTAGCGGGTCTTTGAGCTGTAGTTATGAGTGCACGCAAGCCGGCATATGGTTCATTGACCAGTTTACTTATCCATATACCAGAGCCATATACTAACAATTTAGCCGGCGCCCCTTCAGGCTCCCCAAGGAATCCCAATACACACCAGGTAGCTCTATGGAGCATATTATTATTATTATTAATTATTATTATTATTTTTTGTACCTGGTTCTATGTGCTCGTGCAATAATCATTATTATTATTATTATTATTATTATTATTATTATTATTATTATTATATTTATTATTATAGCGCATTCGGCACATCAAATTCAAGAATAATTTTAATGTTTGTGATCTGAAATACCAGATCGAAACACTGCTAGGGTTTTCTCTCAAATACGGAACCACTTCAGCTACACTTATAAAAAGAGCATTTTTTCTTCTTTTTTTTGTATTTTTATAGCCATTTTTGATTACATTACCTTTCTTTGGATTAATACGATTTCCTCCTTTTTCGTTCTATTTCTTGCAGAAGCGGTCAAATACACATCCCGGATACTGCTTTGATGAACTCGGGCTACTGTACGGCCTCCATGGGACAAGCTGAAAACTGACAGCTTAGAAGAGTGCTTCGGAATGTATAGTCAACTGGCTTGCTTCTAATATCACGTGTCTACAAGGCACATTTACGAAGATGAAAACAAAATACTGCTGAGGAGCACTCTGTCAACGATCACTACAGCTAGCAAGGATGGAAACTAGGAAGATCTTCCCAAGCGAGCGGATACTTGACGCCCTACCTGCAACGTGATATACCTGCAATGTGGCCCTGGGCTGTAAAAAATGAGACACGGCCTCCCGGCCCTGGACTATGTGGCCATGCAGTCTACACCACCTTGAAAAACCTAAGGGGCGAAAAATGCAAGGCCGCATCAACAGCACGAAACAAGTTGGCTACAGTTTGCTCGCACAGGAAGACTGTGCTCTCGCAATGAAACTCGTTATAGAAGGGCTTGTTTTTCCTGGTGTAAATGCTGTAGAACACAACTATGTTGTTCACCAATTGGTGATGCCCAGCCAGTGCCGACTTGTTACATATCTCATAATGGAACTACTCGCCATAAAAGAGACTTCCGACTTCAACTACTGTGAAAATTAACATACGAGTGAGCTCATCTTAAAACACGTGTTGTTGTCACAAGAAAATGCACAAGCATTTTCTTGTGACATCTTTGCAGCAAGATGAATGTTCGCATTAATGCCAAGAATGCCAAACAAAAGAAATGGAAAGCTGAAACTCTGCAATCAAAGACACTCGCTGCCAACCGTCACAGATGTCAAGAAGCGAACTCAGACCAAGGAAGAGTACGTCTGATGCCTGTGATGGTGAACCCATTGTGAGTTTGAGCTGAAGCATGTGTTGGACTGTAGTGAAAACATTCAACTGAGAAACCTTTGTTGCAAGGACAACAATACGAAAAGTGCCAGTGCAACATCTAAAAAAAAAAAAAGCTAAGGGGTCAACGCTAAACAAATTAGTTCCTGTCTGGCCAACAACGTGCTTGCGCTTCATCCTCATGCAAAGGCAACTGCTCTCTGAAGTCGGTGAATCTGTGTGTGTGTGTGTGTGTGCAGATAGTCGGTGTCCTTGTAACAGTGTCTTAGGTATCTTGTGGTGCTACAGCGTAAATGCCGACATGCTGCACAGATATTGTGTGCCTCGGTGTCACAAAATCTACAGCATCTAAGATGCATGTGTATCAATTTTTTTCAAGACGGATATTTGTAGAACTTATGGATACCAGGAGGCTCGCTTCGCAGTGTTCAAATGTGACCAATTTCTTATTTACGGCTCTCTTCTGTATTGTAAATGCAAGCAACTTTGAATATCAAGCTCCCATGCCCACTTCTCTTTGTGTACAAAACTTGTTTTTAGCCGCCCTAACTGTGTCGTTTCACAGACTCGGTACTGAAGTACATCAGCGTATGGGGCAACGCTCGGGTATTACGGTACTTTTTTGCAAAGATAAAGTTTTCACATTATGAAATTGCCAAGAAATAGGTTACAGGTGTTTTTTTCGATGTAGTAACCAGATAGGATAGGTTGCTTGCTGCAAAACAAGTACTATATTTGAATAGGCAGAGTTCATTGAATTGCTGAACCTATGCAGATCATGAAAAATGTATTGCACAAATATGTGCAATACATTTTTCAAACTATGGGCAATACATTTTTCAAACCAGCACATCACAATTTTAGAATGTTATTACTTTTATACTTGTCTGGCAATTTCGGTCCCGTTGCTGTTGCATCAGGTGTCCCTAAGGGTAGTGTACTCGGGCCTCTATTGTTTCTAATCTATGTCATTGACCTACCATCATCAATTAAATTGACAATTAGACTTTTCGCTGATGCTTGAGTTATTTACCAGGAAATTAATACACTTATAGTGATCACAATATTGTCCAAGACGATTTAGATACAATATCATCATGGTGTTCCCTACTGCAGATGAACATTAACGCACGTAAATGCAAACAAATGTCCATAATTAAGTCCTCCACTCAAACACTAACCCAGTACTTACTACTTTCACAACCCCTAGAACACTCATTGTCGTACAAGTATTTGGGCGTGTATTTTACGGACTCAGTATCATGAATTGAGCAAATAACAAATAGTGCACTAAAAACACTTGGTTTGTGAAAAAGCCATTTGTGTGAGAAATTTCTTGTGTCCAACAAACACATGAATCATACAAGATATATAAAAACTATTGAGAACTATATAAGATATATAAGAACTGTATAAGAAACTTTTTACAAGTTTCTTATATATCTTATATAGGTCTTATATGTTCTTATATATCTCATTTGATTCATATGTGTTTATTGGACACAGAAATTTCTCATGCAATTGAGATTTTTCAGTAGGAATCTAGCTCCCATTGAAACAAAACTACTCGCATACAAAACATTTATCCTCCCAAAATTAGAATATGCAAGCATAATTTGGAATCCACACCTAAGCTACCTAATCTGGAGGCTCGAATCTTCGAAACAAAGCAGCCAGATTTATATGCAGTGATTATTTATCCGAAACTAGTGTCTCCGCTTTAAAAGCTAGCATAAATCTTCCTAATATAGAAAGAAGACGAAAAATAGCCCGATTGTGTTTTATTCAAGCTGTATACTGCTTAGATTCCGATTTTCAATCTACTTACTGCTGGGCTGCCAATTTTACATAATCCATATTAAATAATTCCTGCAAGATGGAACCATTTCAGTGCCATACTTACACTTTCCTCTTTTCCTCCTTAGTACTTTGCACCACTGACTGGAACTAACTACCTGACCATATTGTAACTGAGAGATATCCCATTTCATTTAGAAAGAAGTGCATTAATTTGTTTAACTGAACCTTGATTTGTGAAACTGCATCATAACAATAACATGCTAATAAGCGTTTTTTTTGTGTGTGTGTGATTATTTTTGTTGGTGTCTATTTTTTATGTTCAATTACTTTTTTGTCTGTTATTTTTGAATCCCCCTCATGTAATGCGTCTTCAGATGCCTTTGAGGTGAATAAAATGAAATGAAATTAAATGAATGCTCCTGCATCATATATTCGATTGTTACTGTAGTTTATTTTATCTGGTTCCAGTACTTCGATTATTGCCAGTTCACATGGATTCTTCTTTTATACAACCCCCATGTCGTTCAGAGACAACTACACCACCCAGTTTATCGCTTAAAAAAAGAACACATCTGTCTCAAGATATCACTTTCTGGTATTTCACTACGATAATTGTGGGTTATAATAATTTTCCTGCATTCTAAAATTGGTTCTTTAAATCACTCGGCGTTCACAGCTCTCATGTTAGCTCATAAAAAATAAATAGTGCGAAAACCCGCGTTTCTACAACGCAAAACCTACGCGCGAAGCCTTCAGCTCAGCTTATAGCGGGGCGCACGTCAGCCTGCTGCCGTGACGTCACTCGAGGCGTGTTATGGCCTTCTCCTCAAGGTGGTGTTGCCCCGGCCCGGTGATAGTTGCAGGGTTGTAGAGGGAAAGAAATTGGGTACGTAAGGGGGAGAGGAAAGCATTTTTTCCGGCTAGGTGGCGCAAGCTACCGACCGTTACAAAGGGCATAGCCAATATCTTCCATCCATTTATCCATCCATCCAACCTAATTGTAAAATACCGGCTTTTGTTTTCTTTTTCTTTTTTCCCATTTTTGGTTTTTGGCCCGGGGGGGGGGGGGGGGGGGGGGGGGAGGGGTGCATTGGTACATCGAAGTTCAAAACTTATCCGATAAATCCGAATTGACAAAAAGTTTACCGGCAGTTGTTTTTCTGAGTTGTTTTCGAATTTATCTGAAAACACGGAACCCTAAATATAGCCTATAGACATTTAAAGATAAAGTTCGCCGTCAATTTTTGTTTTTCTGTCTTCTTACTGTTTCTCCTTGGGGTTACCACCATGTTCTGTAACCACTGGAAAGGGTGATCTACATTTATCGGTTCGATGAGATCAGCCTGAAATATTTTGTCCTTTTTACGAATCGTTTCCTCGCTGACGCAGTGCCCTAATACGCGTTCATTTGGCGAACAAATGTTTGTCGTTTATTGAAAGGTTCGTCCAGAAGTCTCTGAACTGAAAGGCCACTGCGAATTGCTAAAAATGTCAAAATAGCTGCAAATGTATTTTTATTCTTTTTTGTCTTACTGCTTCTATCAGGTTGTGAGACGCGCTTCGGAAGGAAAGAGAGGACAAATTGATATGTTTACAACAAGTTCCTCGACGGCCGCGTCAACATCCGTACGGTGGCACACAATCGCCTATTGTTCTCCAAGTCATGACGACAACACGCCAGTTTATTTATTCGACTCGGGCCCTAGGGATATTGTTCTCTCGCTGATATTTCTTTCGCTTGAGTTCTTATTTACTTTACTGTTTTTATTTTCTTTTTTAGGGAAAAAGGGGGGGGGGGGGCTGGACAATTTTTTTGTTGTTAGTATTGTAAAGGGCGTTATGGGGTATGTACGAGAAATAAATAAATAACTCACATGTAACCAGACATTCATTTTGGTTCCTTCCAAATCATGAACACACACTGGGGTTCAGAGACGTACGGCAATGTCTACTTTTTAATTAAAAAAAAAGAAGTTAATTCTAAAATGTTTTCTTGTCTATAATACCACACAGGGAATCCTGAAAATGAAGCCGCCGACTCTCCCTGGCACGAGATTCATTGGCATGTCCTGTTCTCGACACTGTCCCTCCACTTCACTTTGTGCTCAGTGCGCGGTTCCGTAGATACCTTATGCTCACATATAACCAAAATGAAATTAAATTCTTTATACAATTCCCGATTACATGCACCTCAAATATTCGTGGAACGTTGATTGTTTTGAATCTCGACGTTGCGAAAGAGCGTTCACACGTTTGCGATGCAGAGTCCCGAATCTTAGCTTTTATTCCCATAGACTTGGTCTCTAAGCTTCACCTCTATGTCCATATTGCAAAACTCATGAAACTCTAGACCATCACATTTTAACCTGCCGTAGATTTACGCGCCAGCGCCACCGTTATTCGACGCAGCATTTTTAGATGCTGGGTTCCCCACTAACGACTGAAAATATCCTTTCCTTTGGAGCAGCGTATGTACTTTGGTTCCACAAACAACGCTCTTTGCTCTCTCATACATGAATATATTACGGCAACGAAACGAATACCTTACTAGAGCCTTCCAGTCTTGAACATAACTTTTTTTTTCAAAATTTCAAGCATAGATATTGGTAACCGGACAAAAGCTCACTGGACTAAAGCTTACCGTACAAAAGCTCACCCGTTTTTTCACAGACCCAGACAAAAACTCACATAATTTTCTTTTTCTTGGGGGGAGGGGGGGGGGGGCTATTAGGGCGAAACACGCGATGAACATTGCACCATTTTTAGGAGAACTGGTACCCCATCCCATGCAAAGGTATCGACAGATAAGTCATAACAGGCAGAGAAGCAACGATTTGGGGTCAAAATTTAGGTCACCGAAATTGAGTGGAACTGATAAGATCAAGCTTGCTTGACTCAAGGTATGCCGGAGCACCCCTGTTCCACGCCGAAGAAACTTCGTGAATCGAAGTTTTTAACCCGAAGAGTGACCGAAGAAGCGAAGTCACCCTTCGGTGAGACCTTGCTTTTTTATTGTGCTTATGTCACACTAAACTCGTAGTTGGAATAAAAGATTATCTCAGGGTGATGTGAAAGGGAAACTGAAGCAAAACTGCATTATACAAACCATTGAGTTGCGAATTTTTAAGAATAGTTTGATGGAACGGGAGTTGGGCCTTTTGGACAAGTACAATACAGATGACCAATGTAGAAAGCTGTGCGGGAGTCTGTATAGACCTTTCCAAAAAAGGGCACTTGGCAGGTTCCATTTTCAGTGTTGGTGCGTATGGCGCGTGATTTGCTCGCTTTCCGAAGCGACGAACGTGCGCGTTCTGGACTGTGATTTAACACGTGTGGACTGTGATTTTTGTAAACAGTGGAAACGTCTATAGGCTGGCGCTCCTTCCACCACACAGATTGTGCCCGAAGGACTAACCTTTATCGGGGAAGAGTCTACCGGTGAGATCGGCGACATGCTGTACTACTTGATTGCACGTATGTCAAAGGCCCCTTCCGTGCTCCTTCTGCTCCTTCTGCGGCGGCACCCAGTGCGCATTCGTCCCTTTGTCTGACTGTGCGCCGACGACGACAGGAGTTTCCCCCGGAACAGTAGAATATGTAAGACGCCACTCTTCAAGATAAAGACCGGACGAAAAACACCTGCGAAGGATAGAATACCGGGTTCCAGAAGCTCGTCGGCCACGCCCATCCGAACGTCTGCAGGCTGATTGAATGCCTACAGCAAGATCAGGCGCTCGTTGCCACGGCATTGACACAAGCCCGAAGAGGCGAGCCCCCATTGAAGCGGGTGCGAAAAACCACTCTGTGCCTGCAGAATCGTCTGAAAAATATTTGCGAGGGGTTCCAGGTACACCCAGATCTACCAAGACAGCAGGAGGTAGTTGGGAACTGCATTCGCTTCTTACCTATCGATAAATAAACTTGTTTCTACTTTAATCAACAAACCATGCGCCTGTCAGATTTAATTTATTGTAGCATTGTAGTGTCGCACGTATGCACCTAAGTTGTCCGTACTCGTGTTGAGACCAACATGCAATTTTCTCCTGGTGAGCTTTTGTTCGGGTCTGTAAACAATTGGTTGAGCTTTTGTCCAGCAAGCTTTTGTCCAGTGAGCTGTTGTCCGGCGAGCTTCTGTCGAGTGAGCTTTTGTCCGGGATTCATAGATACCACCCTTACTTTTTATGACACGCCTATATGTGGCCAACCCCCTCCTTGGGTATGCGCCAACACTATAGGCCAACAACAAGATATTCTAATACCTTTGTCAGACGGCACCTGAAATGCCATTCAGTGTAAATGTCATTTAGGCACGGCAACTCAAATTTCATTTGGCCTAAATGTCATTTTAGATAAACTGAGTTCCCCTAACCCATTTAAGGGTCCCAAATCGTATTCTAGCCGGCAGCGCTCGGCACCTGTTACGGGATTATGAAAAAAGAAAACCCAAAACAACCGAAATAATTATTTGCGGAAACTATTTTTACTCCGTTTTAATTACTAAAATAAAGTGTTTTGCTTATAAGTTATATTTCGCCTATACTTTACGCTCCTAATTTTTAACCTACTCACAGCTCCAGTTATCCAGTAGGCCTAATGGGTCTGTACCTGTCGTCTGCTCTCCTCGGTCGGCTTTCGGTTCGTTGGTTGCGCTGCACATTTACGCGTTTTTTTTTGTTTTTTTTTTTTAAGTTTCGGAAGGAGCGTCTGCCACGAAGAAAAGGCCGCCTGTCAACTGGACCACCCGAGAGACGTCGGCGTTATTATATTATGTGAGGCGACAGCCTCGAATGTGTTCGGAAGCGGCACGGCTTAAAACGACGTTATATATGTTGGCTAATGGATTTCGCCCGATCTTCACCTCATGGTTGCCACAAAACATCTAGTTTTCGTCAGAAAACGAGCATATTTAAAATTAAACATTCGGAAAGAATAATCACCAAAAAGGGGACGAAACACATGCGCAACGGCTCTTTCAACTCTCAACGAACATAAATGTTCCTTGAGAGTTGAAAAAGCCGTTGCGTCTGTGTTTCGTACCATTTTTCATGATTATCCTTTCCGAATATTTAGCTTTTAGCAACACGCTCGTTATTTAATGTTAATTTAAAAATAGTGTGCGCAACTTTCTATCCTGTTTTTTTGTTATATTTTGTTGTCCCAGCAGACAATACAAAAGTACTGTTTTTCCATGCGGAAATTGTTTATTAACGCAAACCTGCTTTCCGTACCCGAGGCGACTTTGCGACCGCAATCGCAATGAACACCAGCTAAATGTCATTTGCACAGCGCTTGACATGTACTTCAAAACATGGCGGAGAAATTGGTACTACTCGGAAAATAATTATCTTAGGAGACATGAATACACAACTAGAAGACTTCGACGAATATACAGATTCAACAGGGAGGATGCTAGAAGGATTTTGCGGTGCTCTTGCTCTAGTGCTGGTTAACGCCCAAGTAGAATGCGATAGAAAAATAACGTGGGAGGGAAACAATTCGGACTCAACAATCGATCACTGTGTAATGTCTAGCAAATTATATAACAGATTGAAACGCATGAAAATAGATAAGGAAGGAACGAAAAGCTTAGGAAGTGATCATAAGCGACTTAAAATAAAGTTTGGTGCAGCAGAACCAGAGACACAGATTACTGAACGAGAAAGTATATCGACCCTAAACGATGCACACCTACAAGGAGTATCAGAATTAATTGAAACTATAGTATCCACACAACTGGAGAGAGAATGGACATATGTCGATCTAGTAAACACGTTTAAAAGAGAGTTAGAGAAGTTTAAAATCAAAGATAAAAAAAAGGAGAAGGAAGCACACACCGAAAAGCTGCATGGTGGGACGAAGAAGTTAAGGCGGCCATAGCAGGGTGACTAGAGGCCTCAAGGGAACACAGATGGGCGAAGAAAAGGGGGTCACACCCGCTGAAGTAGCATCAAAATGGGATACATTTCAGGAAAGAAAATTAAAAGGGGCCGAAATCGCTGCTGCCGCCACGCTGATTCTTGAAGAAATGCGTTAGTATTTCACGCAGGGGTTATATATAAAAATGCATGGTGAATGCAGCCTCTCGGGCCAGTTCACTGTTTAACTGACGAGTCTCGCGACCTCGTTGCCGACAATTCCTTTTCCAGAATTTCGTGGCCGTCTTTCTTTTCCTCTTTGAACCAAAACTAAAACAGCAACCCACTGAGTGCACAAATACAGGAGAGGCTCGTGCCAGGGCTCGTAGTGTTCAGGACGAAGAAGTAATCGTAAGCGGAGGCTCTGTTCCTTCGCGCGGCTTCTTGAAACCCTAATTTTGGATCGTTTGCAGAAATGTTAAGCAGAATGGGTGTCTGAATACCTGACAATCATAGTTCGTGCATCTTTGGATCAAC
Source organism: Ixodes persulcatus (assembly GCA_013358835.2). Taxonomy (NCBI): domain Eukaryota; kingdom Metazoa; phylum Arthropoda; class Arachnida; order Ixodida; family Ixodidae; genus Ixodes; species Ixodes persulcatus. The sequence goes on from JABSTQ010011170.1 coordinate 262,558, forward strand.
ATGTTCTTCTCACCGATTGGCTAACCGCTAGAGTCACCCCTGCGTATAAATCTGGCAACAGGTATAACGTTGAAAATTAACGACCAATGTCTCTTACTTGTGTCTGTTGTAAGATACTAGAGCATGTGTTATCGGCTTTTCTTTTTGATTACTTTGAGAAGTTGGGAGCTTTTAATCCCAACCAGCACGGATTCCGGCGTAGGCTTTCGACAGTCACACAACTGACAGAAACTATACACGATTTCACCACTTCGCTGGATGAAAGGGGACAGACGGATGCAATCTGTCTGGACCTTTCAAAGGCTTTTGACCGCGTTCCAATTGCACAACTTGTCCAGAAGCTAAAAGACGCCAGCATAAATTTAAAGGTACTGAGATAGATCACGGCTTACCTCACCAACCGTACTCAATTTGTCGAAGTTAAGCTAGATCAGCTACATTAAAAGGTCACGTCGGGGATTCAGCAGGGGTCCGTGCTGGGACCCGTATTATTTTTAAGTTTTATTAATGACATCGCAGACAACCTTGACCCTAAAGTTACCGCCCGCTTTTTCGCGGACGATTGCCTAATTTAGTCAAGAATTACATGTCCTGAAGATCAGATCACTTTGAACAAAGCATTAAATACCATAAATGAGTGGTGCAAGCGGTCGGAAATGCAAATTAACCCAACAAAAACTGTATTTTTGAGGATCACAAACAAGATTAAAAACGTTCTTGGTTATAACCAAAAACTGGACGATAACCATTAACATTCGTCAGTAATTTTAAATACCTGGGTGTAACCGTGTCGAGTGATATTAATTGGAAATTACATATCGACAATGTTGCGAGCTCAGCAGCTTAAATTAGCGACAGAGGAAGTAAAACGTACAGCTTATTTAACATTTGTACGCCCAGTCTTTAGAATACGCAAGTGTTGTGTGGGATCCATACAAAAAAAAAAGAAAATTAGAAAAGGTACAAAGAAGAGCTGCCAGATTTATCACAGCCCAATACCGAAGGACTCAGTCTGTCAGTGCGATGCTTACAGGGTTGGGCCGTATCGCGATTGTATTTTAGAAATACATTTCGTATCTGTATTTCTGTACCGTGATACATTTTTTTCACCAGTCCCTGTATTCCTGTATTGAAATACATTTGGAGTGCTTCTTTGTATCGCGATACAATCAGGGTGAAATGTATTTCGTTACATTTCTTGAGAAATACTCCCCCCCCCCCCCCCCGTAAAAGCATTCAAGTCCAAACGAATTTTTATTTTATTTTTACTTCTGAGGGCACCAGGATGAAGGAGATGCTGGGGCATTGCTACTATGCTGACCAAGGTTCCTTCCGATTCTCCAAACCATTTTTCCATGCGTCCTCTTTTCTCTTCTGAGAAGGGTTGTGTAGTCGGGGACCCGAGCCAGGTGGCGTGCCAGGGGTGGAGTCAGAGCATCTTCTGCCGCAGGTCCTTAGGTAGAGATTTCTTGAGTCATTGTTTGCTGGCATCTAATGCCCGCTGCTAACCGCCTCTATAGCCTTAGCGTACACAGTACACCCAGCCGGCAAAGCTGAGTCACAGTCCGTTGCAGCACGAGCCTGGCAGTGGTTGACTCGAAATAGTAGGATAACTCACGCAGTGAAGTTCAGCAGACATTCGAATACGTCTGCGGCTGCGCCCATAATATTGCACGGCTCAAGGATACGTCTACAGCCGACGTGAACGTAACCCGCTGCTCTGGTGATCCGAAACCCAGGAAGGAGGCCAGACGTGGCCTCGCTGTGCCGACCCAGACCTCGTACACCTGCGACTCGTCTCGAGCGCGCTGTTTCTCAGAGGGCTCGCACCTGTGCCGGCAATATCAGGTCGCAATCCACGAGGTCTCTGTTTGGATGACGCTAGGCGAAACTTGGACTGCGATCCATGCGTCGGTGGCGGAGGGTCGGCAGGAAGGACCTGCACAACAGGGATGCCACCGTATCTTTTTTTTCAACCGTAACAGAAGATAAAATTTCTTTATTTGATACAAACAAAAATAGTCTCAACATAGACTCACTGCGATATTGAAAGGCTCGTTCTACTAGACGACTTAGAAGAAATCGCAATGAAATGATACCGCCAATGAAAGCGCGAATCGACCCCTTTAAATATTCCTTCTTTCCATGGATTATAGATAAGTGGAACAGCCTGTCCCAAGATGTTGTTGACGGTGACACCGTTCATGGTTTTGTAGCCCTCCTGAGAAGTCTCGCCCAACAAAATAGTTTCTAATTATTTTTAGAGCGCAGCTCTTAGGCGCCCGTTTCTGGCTTGAGCGGCGTCGGCGTCGCCGTCGGCGTCGGCGTAACCGCGCGGTGCATGATGGGTAAATTTCCCCGCTAAATCTAGCTGAAAATTTTCCCCGCTAAATTTAGCGGAAAATTTCCCCGCTAAATCTAGCGGAAAGATTTTTCCCGCTAAATTTAGTGGAAAATTTTCCCCGCTAAATCTAGCGGAAAATTTTCCCCGCTAAATCTAGCGGACAATTTTCCCCGCTAGATCTAGCGGAAATTTAGCGGAAAATTTTCACCGCCCCCCCCCGTGCCTTCCCCTCCTCCTCAAGAACTGCGCTCTAACCCGGCGTTACAGGGAGTTGTAAACGGCTTTCATTTTTTTTTGTATGTTTCCTGTTTTCTTTGTTTGCCTATATTTTGAATGCATTCGTGGGCTGAAACAATCGTAAAATGCATTTTAGTAGAATTGTGTGTTAAAAATTGGTTGTTTTACGAATATCACACTCCTGTAACGGCCTGTAAGCGAGCAGTGTGAATAAATAAAATAATAATAATAAAAGTCGAGGAGGACGCCCTTTCAGGGCCCCCGTTCTAGCCCCGTTGATGTCCCAGCAAGCCGGAGGGAATAATTACTTCAAGCGACAACTCAGCAGCCTCTTCTGTCATCCAGCCTGGTCAACAGGCTGGCCCAACCGATGCTGGTTCTTCCTCCCTTCCTGAACCCTAATGAAAAATCTCATTTGTATGAGAAATTTCTGTGTCTAATAAACACATATGAATCATGCAAAATAAGTATATAAAAACATATAAGAACAATATGAGACGTATAAAGGATATATAACAACATACAATAACCATATAAGAAACCCGTGAGAAGTTTTTTATAAGTTTCTTATATGGTTCTTATGTGTTCTTAAATTATATATCTTATATGATTCATATCTGTTTATTGGACACAAGAAATTTCTCATACAAATGAATTTTCGACTAGGGAAGGCAACCTTTATGAACTTTTCACACCGTTATTCGTTAGTGATATCGCCGACATGGACTCCGAGGATAATGCGTCCGGCAAGTGGCACCTGGTTAAATCAACTCGAAAAAGGCAGAAGCAGGGGAGCTTTGGCTTCTCATCTATAGAGCATCTCTCAGGAAATGGCACCACCTCCAGAAGCATAGAATCGCTGACGGTAATCTTTACATCAAACAAGCCTGATCAGATTATCACTATCGGAAGCCTCAAGATATCTAACGCTCTTAAAAAGCTTTGTCCTGAGTGCATCATCGAAGTACGCGTCAATGACAGACTCAATCTAATCGCCGTAGACACACGAAACGGTCAGACAACGAGAGCGCGTCTAAACTGCACGTCCATCTGCGGCCTAAAGGTAACCGCCTACGAACCTTTATCGCGCTCTGCGGCAGTGGGTGTGATTCGAGATGTCTACTCCAGCCTATCTGACGTCGATATCACTGAAAAGATCAGATCCACGATTCGCATAACAAGACTGCGTAGACTGGGCACCTCCGAGTGTTTCAAGATAAACTTGGCTGGTACCGCATTGCCATCTCTTGTTCTCCTTGGCCACGTCCGTCACTCAGTGGCAGTGTTCAAGGATCGGCCGGTTCAGTGCAAAAATGCAGTGGATTCGGACATCGAGCTTGCAGTGCCTGCAAGAGACCTCCTGGCTCACGGGACAACAGGCAAAGAACAAGTCGATTGCACGGATCGCCCCGCCAAGTGCTTGAACTGCAAAGGTTCACATGAGGCAACGCCACCATTATGCACTAGGTGGAAACATGAACAGGACATTCTAACCTATGCCAAGAATCATGATCTGAGCTTTCCTTCGGCGAAATCTGAAATCCAGCAGCTGAAGCAGAGCTACTCGGCAGAGAATAATCCGCAACCCAACATAAAACCAACTGACCCACCACTGATTGTGGAGCCAAGCAAGAAGATGGAAGTGCAGAAAACACCTCCAACTCCACGTCCAGGAATACCGTATGCCGCTGCTATGACAAAACAAGAACCAAACATTTAACTCATCTTTGCTAAAACGAAACCAAACTTGGAGCCTTCACGTACGGTGGCTGAAAGAAAACAGGAACCAAGATAAACAGAGAAAAACACGTCAGAGAAGGAAACAGACACCGTCAAGCAGGGATTTCCCCAGACCCCCCCTAGGGGGGGTATACACCCCCCTAGTTTTCCTGGACACGCCCCCTTGAATCTAAAAAAAAAGGAAAAAATAAAATTCAAAGGGAAACATACATTACGGGTATGAGCATTTGGTTAATAGACGTCTGTAATTTAGCTAGTGGACTAAAAAAGAAACAGTTTTATATTTTATCTAGCCTCGCCTCGTATCGCCTCCCCCCCCCCCCCCGAGCTATTGGGACACCCCCCCTTGATTAGAATCCTGGGGAAACCCCTGCCGTCAAGACAACCTGAATCTCGATAATGAAGCTCATACTCAATTTATCTTGCAATGTACTTGCCTCAATTGCAGCACCCTGAGCTCAAACCACACACTCAATACTTACAACGCTCCTCACGCTCTTCACCACCTAAGCCTTATTTGAGGCCACGAGCAGCGGAGGAAATCTAAAGCCGTCAAGAAAAGTATCACTGCTGCTTCAATAGAACTGCGCAGGAATCTAACCTCGTCTTCAAGAGTTAAAGCTACTGCTATAGACAATGCCTATCCCCATTCTTGCACTATGTGAAGCGGGCTTACCGCTGCAGCGAACAATTACCGGGTACAACGTATACAAAAACCCATTCATCTCATCGTTTCTCACTGGTAGTGCAGCACTCTATGCGCGTAACGGAGTGCCTCACATAGAGCTCCAAGTTGATGACTTGTGCACGGAGTTGCTAGACCTTGCAGCGGCCAGAGTGTAACTTGGAAAAAAAATAAGCGTCGTATCGGTTTATGAACGGCCACGTGCAAAGGTAGCGGTAGACGCTATTGAGGAGTTTCAGCGAATATAGGGGGCGCTCCGATCGATCCAACATGGCGGAAAAGAGGGGGATAGATTTGCGACGCCCGTAGACCGGTAGCGTATAAATAAAACAAGGCGTGTCGTTCTCTGTTTGTTGCCGTGTGCGAGATGATCATCGCTTCAAGCAAGACCTACCGTGATGCTACAAATGTAGTGTCCAAGCCAGTCGAAGGCCAGAAATCTTGCCACAGTCAAGATATGTGTGCAAGTGTTCGACTTGAGCTCTCACGCTGGTGCAGCTGTCATTAAGTTCAACTGGATGTATGCGGGTCCTACAAAGAAATGTACATATCATCAATATTCGCGCGTTGAAACTATGACGCGTACTTTATCTAAAGCTAAACTTATCGATCTGTGTCTACAAACATTTTCGTTGACGTTGCTTAGATGATGGTAACCATTCACGCCTCGCATTAAACAGTGTTGCGAACTCTTCGGTTGTTCTAGTTAATTTTGCTAAAAAGCCGTTGGATGGAAAGTATGACAGCTACAGCATACAAGGGACGATCCAGATCTTTATCCTGCGTTCTATGTATCCAAACATCGGTATCCTTGGTGTCATATTGCGATCAGCTGGTCGCCGATCGTCCTGTTTTTACGCAAAATGTAAACAAGCCCGGAAGCTCCCATCTTATTTCGATGCGCTTGTGTACCCCTAGAAGCCTCCTTTTGGCTCTCGTAAAAAGCTTTATTGTAATAGCAATAGTCTCATCGGTCGTTCGAGTTGTATGTGCCACGGTGATAACTGCTGTGTGTGATCTGCTGACAAACAAAAGTCTGTATTAAATGCCTCAAGAACAACAAAGGAAAAGGTTTTTTAACTTTTTTTTCTTTTTACAAAACAGGGCAAAGCTTCTAAAACAAGAGCAACCTAAGCTGATATTTGAGGGTGCTCAAGAATAAACGGCAAAAGGTGCTTATGCTAAGTGGTAGATGTACACAGTTGATTTTCTTTTTGCCTCGCATTTGTGGGAATAAAAAGGAGGGAGGGATTACGCACCTTCACGTCTGGGGACCGGTGCTCAAAGAGGAAATCCGATGCCCGTCCCACCGCGCGGCCGACGGCTACCAGCGAGGGCGGTCGCCGCGCCGGGTTCGGCCAAACGCCATGCCAACAACGATGATCCCGGTATCCAACAGCGTTTATTGAGTACCAGGGGTCCCCAACAAGACACTGCGGTCAAGCGAGCCGTGGACACCATGTGCCCGCAGCGCCCGCCGACCTGAGAGCCAAAGGGGTAATTGCGAGCGGAGTCATCGCCGGTCGGACGAGCTCACGCCGCTACCCGTCGTCGAAGGAGTTCGGGGCCAGGGCTCTCGGCAGACGGACGTCCACAGGTAGTGGGGACGCCGACTGTCAGAGCCAGGGGAATCGCTAGCGTGGAGTCATCGCCGGTCGGACGAGCTCGCGCCGCGACTCGACCCGTCGCCCGGAGTCCAATCCAGGACTCCCCGACCACACGGCCGTCCACTCGGAGGGCAGGCCCCACTCTCTCTTGGCGCGATCTCGCTGTACCCCCGAAATCGGGAGACGCGCGGAGGAGTGCGAGAGAGTAGGCCAGCAAGGTGGCGCACTCTCCGACACGATACGGAGCGACCAGGCTCGAAGTCAGACGGCTTCGCCTGGAACTTCCGCGGCTTACGCCTTCTAGGGGGAGGGAAACCAGTGGCCCCCACACATTGTAAATGGGAAGACATGTATCAGCAGAAGACACGTGTTCTTTTGAAAATGTATTTTATTAGGGCAAAAATAAAGTTTCATACACAAACACATAAACTGAGTATTACGAACATGGCAGATAGTATTGGTCTAAGGATTTTAGGTCTTTGTTATTCAAATGTATGCTGTTTACAGAGTGGATACATATCTAGTTATATGAAGGTTAAATATAACTTCTAGACAAGTTTGACAGAGTCACAGGGTCAGGGAAGTCCACCACAGCATTTGTACTGGGGTTATCCCTTTACTGCCTGGCCTTTTTATTTTGACAAAAAGTTGCTTTGTATAGGTTGTAGATAATAAACATCCCTTTCTCTGAATTCACAGACGCGCTGGTTTTGGCGACTCTGCTATGCTCACCCATTTGTAAGAGAAAATCGTAGTTCTCCTTTATGTTGGTCATACTCGATTTCATAGAGACCGCATGAAGCTTCATTTTTCCTCCGGCAAGTTCTCGGGTGAGATTGAAGCGGGGCAAGTCTTCCGAAGGCATTTTCTCAGCGGGGCAGCCGAATTGCGGTCGCAGAGTGGGATGCCGAAGTAACGCTCACCTGCTGCAACTGTCATTACGTCATCCAAAAAAGGCACCAGACCTCGATCGTCCCTTGTATGCTGTAGCTGTCATACTTTCCAAGCAACCGCTTTTTAGCACAATTAACTAGAACAACCGAAGAGTTCGCAACACCATTTAATGCGAGGCCTGAATGGTTACATTATCTAAGCAACGTCAACGAAAATGTTTGTAGCCGCAAACTGATAAATTTAGGTTTAGATAAAGTATGCGCCATACTATCAGCCTCAAACGCGCAAACAGTGTTGATATGTACCAATTTCTTGATGACAGCTGCACCAACGTGAGAGAGCCCACGTTGTCGAACACTTGCACACATATCTTGACTACGGTATGGAAAGATTTCTTGCTTGAAGTGAAGACCATCTCGCTACGACTAGCTACGACCACCCACCGCAGCGATGCAGGTGTCGAAGGAGCGCAACCTGTGTACTACGCAGTCAGTCGCCCTCACCCGACGCTGCTCGTTTGGCATTCACTGCTTTCCGCCCAGGTTCTTTGTTTGTGCTTGGCACCGAGTGTTATTTTATGTGCTTGTGTGTGTGCTCAGTGGCTGGATATTGCCGCGAGCGCAGCTGACAAAGTAGCCAGCGCGCCCGCGGCCTAACGGTTATCGCGCTTGCCTTCTACGCAGAAGGCCATGGGGTTCGATTCCTAGCCGCGTCTACACATTTTTGTTGACGCTGTAATGTGATGTTCCGGTAAATTCGAGAACCGTCTTGCTAATTCGAGGTTAGAATGTTCTACGCACCAAACCTTCTACGCCGAATGTTCCAGAAGCCCACGCGTGTACAAAAGGGGCTCCGCCTGGCAAGCCGAGTCAGTTTCGCCCCAGCGTTCGACTCTGCTGTCACGCCGACTTCGACGCCCGCGACGCTCTGCTTTCATCTGTTTCCTTTTTATTTTTGGGCACAAGTTCACCCCATTAAACGTTTAGTTTCTTCAGTTATTATCGCCTCATCAATTGTCATTCGTGACAATATGGGCCTCATAGAGCAATTCTTCAGGCTCAACAGCAGTTCACCGAAGAACTTCTGAAGAAAATGCCACCCAGGAAAAAAAAAAGCACGAAGACACAACGCACCAGCTTGGCGGACTATCCACTGGGCGCGGAAATCAGGCCCTGCGGATTATACACCAAATGCAAACTATTTAAACAAAAAAATGTAGGCTCAAATTGGCTTCTGCGGACTATACGCCTGGACACTGGTGCCAGTTATTATGCATTGAATATACACTGCTGTTTGTTGTGGCTTGAGACTGCCTTCCTGTAATGATGCAGAAGGGTCAACTGAACCTTGAAATAAACATATTTAAGCACATCTAGATGCTATGTCCCTTGAAGCCACACGGTCAGGGGAAAGGTGTGCCATTACCTAATTTGCCAACAGCACTACCAATGGTCACGATCAAAACTCACCGAGTCAATGGGCAGCTTTCCACCACAATATTTATTGCCATGTAATCACCAATTTGGTCCATTAAGAACCTTGAGGCTGTACCTATAGCACACCCATTCTGGATCTGCAAAGCTTATGCTGTAGACATGCATCATCACATGAGCATGTTTCTTATCAATCTTAAACGTAAAACGCTAGTTATGCAATGAAATTCCCATATCAGCACATTTTTAGCAAACTGAATGGTCCCACCTGTTACACTTTTAGCTTTGGAAGTAAACCAATTCACAATATCACCAGTGGCATACATCGTGCCAGGCATTAGTGCCGCATGTGGCAGCAAAGAGTAACTACGGAAGCAAACCTAATCGATCGTGTTGATTAAAGCACCTAGATACGGGAGAAAGTATTAATAAAAAGGTCATTCGAAAGGGAAGTTTTCTCGCTGAACGAGCATGACGTTTTATTGGGCGTTCCGCAATGTAAGGCCGAAGACATTCACTCCGTGATCAATACAGAAGCATTTGCTTAGTAGTCGGTCGCGCGTGATAAAAAAACAACAACAAAAAACAACAAAGGTGGATTAGAAACCCAATAGATTCGCCTTTGCACGGAGTACTTAAACTCAAAATCGTGTCAACATAAAGCGACTATGCGATGTTCCTGACATACGCACTCGTAAATAAAGAAGAAGTGTTGGGGGAGCTCGTGAGATCGAGGCAGGATCTCGGGGCACAACGCTTATGGAATGGACATGATTCTAGTCTCAATCATAGACGTGCTAACATAACAGACTATGGCCCACCTTGCTAGCAGCAATCTTAAAATTTATCCGTGTCGTCACACCCGTGCACCAACCGAAAGCGTTGCTGCAAGCCCCTCCTCCGTCAACTTTGAGTCGCTGTTGAGTCTGAAGAACTGCTCTATGAGGTTCATATCCAGCCACTGAGCACACACACAAGCACCGGAAATAACACTCGGTTCCAAGTACGAACGAAGAACCCGGGGCGGAAAGCCCTGAATGCCAAACGATCTGCGTCGGGCGACGGCGACTGACTGCGTGGTACACAGGTTGCGCTCCTTTGACGCCTGCATCGCTGCGGCGGGTGGTCATAGCTAGTTGTAGCAGATCGTGTCACCTCTGTTGCTCGTACCGGAACACTAGAGCCGCGTAATATTCTTGCTGCCGAAGTTTATAAGCCTACGTTCGCGGCCAACGCATTTACACAAAGCAAACGCCCAGCAAACCTATCCCCCTCTTTCTCCTTCGGCGACCGGCCGCCAGGGCGGTGACACCGTCGCTGAAACTCCTCAATAGTAAAAGAACTTTGCAAACGCTGTCCAGCCCCAGTCATCAAATGTGGCGATTAGGAACGCTCATCGTGAACTCTGGGGAGACGCAAGACTTGATGAACGAGGACGAATACTGGCCGACATCTTAGATAATCAAGAGCTCACAATCGCAAATGACGGATCACCTACCTTTTACAGATCTGCTGCCTCTTTCAGTGCCATAAATGTGACCGCACATTCGTCGGAACTTCACGTACCGTGGCAAATAGCTCCTGACACGATAGGCAGTGATCATTTCTCAATTTTTGTGTCTCTGAAAGGGTACCAGACCTCTCGACAACGAACATTTCATGTCACAAATTGGGACACTTTTCGCTCTGGCCTTGGCGACCCAAATCTAAATATTGTTGACCCAATGATTCGAATCAAGAAGGCAGAAAGAAAAAAAACAATTCGGCTGCCGGAGCATTTCCCAGCACCCGATCTCACGTTGCAAAATATCTGCGCTGCACGGCGGCTGGTCGCAGCTATGTCTTATGCGCACGGAAGCTGGCATATATAAAATGCAATTTAATCGCATCAATGCTTTTATTCGCCGTTACAGAAAAAAGCTAAGCCGAGCGCAGTGGGAAAAGCTGTGGTCCAGCTCCGATATGGACACTCCCATACCACATCAACGACAGCTTTTCCGGTAAAAGAAAACCGCGTGCATCGCACGCATCCTTGGCCCTTCCACGTGGCACCGACATTGCCAATATTGGCGAAGAGTTCGCTGACAGGTACGCAGCAATTCAAAGCAAGCCAACAAGCAACGTTTCACCAGATACTTCAGCATCGGCACTGGATACGTCTTTTACAGCGAACAAACTTGAGACGGCATTGCGAGCATGTAGGCGGAAAAGTGCCCCTGGCCCTGATGAAATCAGCAATCAGATGCTACAAAATTTTCCAACGACCTGCATAAAAATTATTTTAAATTTTTTCAATAAAATATGGATCACCAGCAAAACACCAGACATCTGGCTCACGGCATGGGTAATACCAATCAAGAAACCTTCTAAGCCTCCAGCTCTCCTATCCTCGTATTGTATGGTGTCTTTGACATCGTGCCTGAGTAAACTTATGGAGAGGATGATGTATGCTAGGCTTATGTAGTGGATCGACACAAAGAAGTCATTCCCGCATTGCATGACTGGCTTTCGGCCACGACTCTGCTCAACTGACAGCATTCTTGATATCATAAGTGACATCGAGCACAACACCAATCAAGAAAGGTCAACACTAGTAGACGTTTCTGATGCTACACGGGCTGTTTGGTAATGTTTATCCCTCAGCCGTTCTTCAATCTTTCACAGTCATGGGAATTACTGGTCGCGTCCAAGGTTTCCTCGGCAACCTGTTGCACAACCGAAGTCTGAAGATTAAGCTCGGATCCTCCCTCAGCACTTCTCGTCCGTGCGCTCGCGGTTTACCACAAGGAAGCGTGCTATCCACCACAGCTCTTCAATGTCATCATGGCTGGCCTTCCGGATGCACTGCCTAAGCTTTTTGTTCCAATCTAAATTTCACTGTACGTAGATGACATTTGCATATGGGTCTCGGGTCAGAGCCATAAAAACCTTCGCAACATCGCCCAAACAGCCATTCACTGCGTCCAAAGGTACGTTCAAGGCGTAGGATTACAACTGGCAGCTGAAAAGACAGCGTACATCTTATTTCCGGGTCGCCGTCGTCGCGAAGCTAATTTGAAGCTGTATCTCAGAACAACGCAACTTCGTCAAGTCCGAAAGTACAAGTTTCTGGGCGTTACCCTTGATGCTAGAATGATAGATGCTATTCAGCATCTATCGCAGCTAATGCCGTACGCCGAGTGGCTGGTGCATCATGGGGCAATGCCCCAAGACCAATGCTTGGACTTCATTCCTCACTTGCCCTGAGTCGAATCCTTTAAGTGCCACCATTCGCACCTCCCTCGTCAACACAACATGAGAGGCTCGAGAGGCTACACAGGAAAGGCATCCGCGCTGCTCTTGGCGTACCACAAACCGCTAGAAATAAACTTACATACAGGAAAAGTCAAGTTGCGCCTTTGTGTCTGAAGGCTACTGAGAAACTTCTTATTCAGCTCCTTCGTCTTCTCGAAACGCCTGCGGCACGGAAACTCCTTCAGAAGCCGGCTACACAACAAGAGTTACTCACACTTCAAATCATGCTTTCACACGCTACAATCACTAAGTTTTCGCCCATCGGTTTCCGTTGTTTCGACTGTGTTGCGGCTGGCCCCTTGGATTGAAAATTGGGCCCATCTGCAGGGAGACCATTCCAAAGTTGCACTCTGAAAGCAAAACTTCGCAAGTTGTGGTTAAGTCTCTTACAGAAGACCACCTTTCTGTGACCTATATCCAGACTTTCTTTGCGTTTAAACAGGTGGCTCAGTGAATACATCATTACAAAGCAGTACAGCTGCTTTTGTCATCCCTGAACTGCAGTGCTAATGGAATAACAAATTTCATCGCGTGGTCTCTTCAACCACAGCTGAAGTTGTTGCAATTACAGAAGCAATTCGTCGATTTAAACCGCTACCATCCTAAAAACGTAGTGGTGATCACAGACCCCCGTTGTGCTCTTCAAAGACGTCTCATGTGTATCGAAACGACAACCAGCAGGGCCAGAATTACCTTCCGACATATGGAAGCAAACGGATTCGTGGTACAGTTTCAGTGGGTCCCGTCGCACATTGCGATTAAAGGAAATGAAGTAGCTGATTGGTTAGCCGTACAAGCTCATCATCGCACCCTCTCGCTTGAACCACCTGAGACGGCAACATAAGCAGCTGTTCGACGACACATTGCGTCTCTGCAACGAGATGCAGATAATCACTACCCATGCATGACCAAAGGACTATCGCGCCTGGAAGATAGATTCCTATTCAGATTACGCAGAAGAAGTGCTAGGACACCCGCGTGGCTATACAAGATCGGAGTCACGCAGTCTCCGCTTTGCTCAACATGTGCCGTCTACTGCGACCAAGACCACCTGCTTCTGCAGTGCCACATGTTACTGCAGAGGACCTGACTTTTCCTAGCGGTTCACGATCACGCCGTGAAAAGACACAGCGCTTTCTACTCGGCTTCTTAAAATTGGCGAAATTGCTTACACACTTGTGACCGTATCGTCCTAACCGAACGATGCTCCCGATGTAATTGCGTACTTTAGAGCGCACATATGTGCTGCTCTAGGACAATATGTGTGAATGTGAATATGTATGAGTGAGCTTGTATGTGAGCAACAAAGCCAACACATCAATGTTATGCTAACTACTTACTATTAAAACGTCATCCTCTCTCTCTCCCTCTCTCTTTCTGCACAAATACATTGTCCTAATAGTACAAAAGCCGAGTGAAATGCAAATGCGCCTCGTCCACGGCTGGAGGATGTGAAAAACCCTCCCATTGGGGCTCCGAATGGCATGATGATGTTAGCTGGCAAGAATATTGCATATGGCCTGTTGGCTAGGAATGTTTCTCACTTTACACAAGCTTGCTGGCACTAGGCAGACCGAGTAATACTCTCACGCAACTCCATTGACCAAGAAGCTTCTTTGTCGCCGAGTAAATTCAAGGATAAAAGCGGACGCTTCCTTTCAGTCCCTCCTTCGCAAAACTTGATGACGAAGTGTGGGATCGCATTGTTGGCGTTGTCAACACTGCAGTCCCCTGAGCTTGTCATGTCCCTTTCGTGTTCCCGTCCTCTTCAGCTATTGTATATAGGATGTCTGGAAGTCACCGAGTGCTCCGTGCTTTGCCAACCCCAGCGCGTGGCTATGATGAACATTTGCGGCATATCATTGGCACCAGATCACGTGGCTGCTTGCTCTGGCTTCGAGTTGAGGGGTGAACGCTGCTCGTTCTTCTCAAATTTTTCCTGCAACGACCAATGCGTGAAAAAACAAAAAGCCTAACGCGTGTTTTATAGGTTATGAATTTCGAAGGCGCCGTAGCGAAGGGGGCTCCCCCTGGGGTCACGTGGGGGCGCGTTGCAGCGGTGAGAGCGCGAAGCAGGGGCTACCAGCGCTTTTTGGCTACGGGGCGACGCCCATTCTCCTCGTCGAGCGATAACCCCGCACCGGCGACGAGGTAGGCTCACGTCTGTGCCTTCAGCGGCGGCGGCATCGCGCGACTCCATCGAGATCCGGATAGCCTCCGATGGATGTCGCTAGCGCGGCGCTCCCCGGCGCAACGCGGAGAAGCGCGCTTTGTTAGCTTTGCTTTGTGGGCTTGCTTGCTTCTTCTCACCTCTTATCCCCTCTCCCTCACTCCTTGCCTCATCCTCCTCCTCCGAGTGTCCGTCTCACCATCCCTTCCCTGCGTAGAGCGACCAAAGTACCTCGGTACCCTGCTCCTCCTCTTCTCAATAACGACGACCAACCCGCGTGACGAAGCATGTTTGGTGTATAGGGTGCCTCAGTTTAACGGACACTGACAGGGTATTTGTGCTCGCCGTGGGTTTTATTTGAGCATGACCTATAAGAGCTTAACTACCGAGAGCGCAATTTGCGGCTCGAAATTCGCTTTCTTCCCGCCCGAAAATCGCCGGTTTCAGGCACGCTTACCCTCAGTTCTATGTTCACGTGGCGTTTAAACTATAGCGTGTTAAATGCATTCAAAGTTGTGGGTTATCTAAGGCACATATTCGATGTTAAAAATAGAAAAGAATATGAACCGTATTTTTTGTGGCTTCCGAAAAATGGCAAATACGCTCACTTAAAAACAAATGTTGCACAGATCACAGGAAGCACATGTACTACGTCATTCTCAATATGGCGACGTACCGCGTGTTGGACCAAGTGATGGCGGCGCACGACAAATCAACGTTGCGACGGACGTGGGACCGCTACTGGGGAACTGTCGTTCGTAATACCGGCCAATCGATCTTCAAGCGCAGAACAGCGAGGGGAAGGGATATCAGTGCGAAACAATCGCACGACTAACGGTGCACCAACTTCGTCGTCGTCGTCGTCGAAGCGGAGGAACGAAAAAAAAAAAAAAATGGAGAGGGAGCATTATCCCCGGGATTTCCGGCAACTCCCTCCCCCTTCACATTTCCCCCTCTCCTCGGCGCATGTAGTCGGCCATGAATCTCCGTGCTCATGTTTCGGTTTCGGAGCAGTGCGTTTTCTTGATTCATTAAAAAGGTACATGCAGCAGAAAAGTGTTGATTAAGTAGTGTCCTGACATTTTAACAAAAAATGAAAAGTAAAAAAAAAACAAAAAAAAAAACAATGGCTCGTCAATGTTTCTTTTTTTTTTTTTAAAGCGACCATTGAAAATATTTTTAGCTTCTTCCTTATTAGCTTTAATCCAACTCAAAATAGAAATAAAAATAACGGGGTCATGACGTGCTTGGGCGTCAGATGCGATGACTCCAAGCTTCCAGCGAGCTTTTAAGCACACACAGTGTAACTTGTGATTCGCAAGTGATAAGTGCCGTCACGGCACTCATTAGCCACGAACGTGAATCCAAACATTCGTCGACAGATTGATTGTTGACGAGCGCATACGTCTGAGTGACGCAGTGCTCGGGTCCAATGGTTGAGCTGGGTTCGGCTGACGCTCTTGGACACCGCGGATGCATCTCAGTGGAAAGGCAGAGAGCTTTCGATGAAAAAAAGGTAAGAAATAGCTCGCTGTATTTTAAAATCGTTGTACCGAAAAGCAGGTTTTTGAATTTCTACTGTCGTGTACTATTCAATTCAATTTTTCAATTCAATTTTATTGACTCTTTATTATGGAGAGGGAGACAGGACAAAGAACCACTATACTTCGTTTCACCTTATGCTGTACCGCAGCGAAGGCTAGAAGCGCGAGCTCATAGCGTTGGCAGCCGCTCTTAAGTCACGAGAGCTTGTGCCGCCGAGATGTGCCCCAGAGCAAAAAGCTCGCGCTTGTAGCCTTTCCTGCGGTACATCATAAGGTGAAACAGAGTATAGCATGACACGTTCCTGCCTCCCTTACAGACTTTGACAGCATCGTCAGCACTTACACAAGTCAAAAATATATAACAAGAAATATAACAAATGAAACGAAACAGTGATATATATAAATATAATAAAATTAACGTAATTTCTAAAATCAGGGGATTTCACAATATTTCGTTAAGGTACATTTGTCTCATTTGATCTTTTGACATATTGTTTATGCGAATACTAGACTCTTTTTTTTTTTTGGCGCACTAAACTATATTTGATTAATAAGATTTTAATTTATCGCAGCCAAAAATTCATTTCATGGTCTCTTTAAAGTGTCTTTATGTTCGCTTTGCTTAGGGTCGTAAAATAGACCCTTTCCGAAATTCAGTCTGGCCACTTTGATCACTATAATCATCTGATTAAGGACATATGTGACGTACTAATGGCGGCCTTGTGGTTACTAATGATGGAAGCAGTTGAAGATGCTCCGAAGCGGATGATGCGAGGCTATTCGAGACGTTAGTACGGTCCAATGCAGGAATTCAATACAGGAGCTGCGTAAGCGTTTATTTCTACATCGGGTCCAGTCAATCGCTTGGCTGCACATAATTAGGGTGCCTCAATGTCTTTTTGTTTAGGGTGATGCCACCCCTTGTAGTACCCGATGCCGACAGCACGCGCTCCCGAGGAAAATACAAAGAACTCGACGAAAACAAAATGTCGCCATTGCACAGTCAGCGCCACAAACGCGTGCAGGGACACGCTCTTTCACGTGCTTCTGAACCAAAAATAAAAATAAACGTGTGGGACACAATGGCCAGATGTCTCCACCCTAAGCAAAGCGCACATGAAGGCACCCTGCACATAATCGGCTCTAAACCTTTTGATGTACAAAAAGTTTACGACGGCGTCAATGTGGGTCGGTGCTTCGTGCTTGCCGGTTGCATATTTGTCACCATCAAAACTCAGAGATCCAGAAAGAATTGTAAGGTAAAAACACACATTCTCGGCTGCTGTTGACCAGCGAAAGTGATGGTGCCCGGCAAAATACTACAGGCTGCAGGCCGATAAAAGGTAAACTACAGACTGCGGGACGGTAAAAGGTAAACTGCTATTTGAGTCACCAGATGGCATTAAATTTCGAAAGGGGTGTATTAGACATTAGGTCTGTTCGATTCGCCTGAACTGGCTGAACTAGTTCAGCAGTGCAGGAACTGGTGCATTCGATTCAACCGGAAGTTGCACTGCCGCTGCACTGGCGCGTTCGATTCATCCCAGTTCTGAACGAGTTCAGACCCAGTTCCTCAAAATCTTGCACGGGCTCCGGAGTCAGTTCAGCGTCCGTGCAGAAGCAGACGACAAGAGCAGACGGCGATAGCAGACGACACTCCTCGTCCGTCTCTGCTCGCGGTGCCATTTTTCGCAGCTCTTGCTCAAATGTCTGCGATGTTTAACAATAACGCCGATACGGAGGTTGCATTTTCCCTCATTTAGGATAATAACGTACCCGCGGTGGACGCGGAATTGAGATCATAACCGAGGGTAAGAATTTGCTTGATTATGATATTCTGAAAGCGTTTTAGGCACCTGCTCGCGTAGGTTTGGCTCCTTGTGGTAGGTGTTGCAATATTGGCTCACGTAAATTGTTTATTTTTGATGCTATGTGGGGATCCACAGTGTTGATATTCTTCCCTACATACACGGGAAACGTATTGCACTCTTGATAGTCCCCGCCTTCAGTTGCTCTTGGATGCACACTGACGACTCCGATATATTGCAGAGGTCTGGGATTTAGTACATTAGCCGTCGCATGACCCGTAGCTGAGCGTAATACTGCATGCTTTGTCCGCTGGCATCTGTGGACGCCCACTAACGAGCCTGGGAAAAACGCCGAGAATCGGCATTGGCATGATAGTTCAACGCAGGTCTTTTTTGAGAATCAGAATAAACGCTTCAGCTTGACGCCAAAGTTTCGGTCGATAACTGTCTTGGCCAAAACGCTATCGTCAGGCCTTCGTCTTCGGGGTGACCGCTACCGACAGCGCGCTGCCGCCAGTGACTCTCTCCGCCAAATCATCCTGATGCCGCGAACCTACCGTCGAAATGCGAAACTCGAGAGACTTGTAATTAATCTGCTATTGCTAAATGAATGTGAAGGACACGAACACTTACGGAAACTACAGGAACCGAACGGCTGTTAAAAATGCAGACAGAAACAAATTTCGTGCAGAAAACGTTTTTAGCACACTCGAATAAAAAATATTCACAGAAGATATTCCGTTATTATACTTTAAAAATAAGGAAACACGAATGGTCTCATCAGACCGCGACTAATTAAATGTAACATACAACGTGGCGTGGAGAAACAAGAGCTAACAGATGCAGACGACACCTTGCGCTTCCACTCGGAAAGCCGATCACAGCGCCAGTCCTAGCGCTGCGGCTGCACTGGTTCTGCGCCGCCGCTGCACGACTCCTGCCCTCCTCTGAACTCGGACAGAACTAATTCAGAACTTTCTGGCCGAATCGAACAGACCTATTGTTCGTCGCAGCACTTTCGTTTCTTTTTGCTCAGGACCGCGACTCCAACAAATACCGCCCAGAAGAAAAGGCCCGCACGCCCCTAGTGGCCCACACGCTGAACGAAATCCCGCAAAACGACGTCAGGACTCGCGCGGTGGTTCGGTGGAGCGGGTCGTCTTCATCATGCGTGGCGTCTTCGTCACCACCGGGCCGCCAGGGCTTTCCCAGCCCCAACGCGCGGTGGGGCCTTCGGACGCCATCCTGGAGCGCTTGCCAGGACACTTCTGCCAGCTGGACGGGGGACCTGCCCAGTGAGCAGCCCACTTGAAAGCACTGGGCCCACATCGCCCGCAACATCGGTCCGCGCCCTCGCCCGTGGGTTCTATTTGAACAGCGTCAGCACCTCTCTGT
Source organism: Ixodes persulcatus (assembly GCA_013358835.2). Lineage (NCBI taxonomy): Eukaryota > Metazoa > Arthropoda > Arachnida > Ixodida > Ixodidae > Ixodes > Ixodes persulcatus. The sequence continues at coordinate 281,709 of JABSTQ010011170.1, forward strand.
CATCTATACGTCGTCGTCCTCCCCTTGTACATATCATCTCATAATCATCATCATATAGACGTGGCACCGCGGGCCTCCATGGTACGGGCTGTCGCCTTTCCGCGGTGCCACGGCTCTCCTGAGCCAATAAAGATTATTATTATTATTATTATTATTATTATTATTATTATTATTATTATTATTATCATTATTATTATCATCACAATAAACAGAAAACAATTGAGCCACCTTAGCCTCAATGTTTTGTTTAGAGTAGGGTGCCTCAATGTAAGCACAAAAATGGCGGGGCATACCCAAACATATGTACCACGCACCTTGGGTGTGCTCTCACTACACCCTTGCATCATCCCTAGATCCCAAATCTCCTATCCACCTTCTGAAAGGAGAGGCTTGCCGACTCCAACAAATACCGCCTAGAAGAAAAGGCCCGCACGCCCCTAGTGGCCAAAACGCTGAACGAAATCCCGCAAAACGACGTCCGGCTTGGCATCATCGCGTCGTATACCTTTGCGCTCGTTGTGAGACGCCGCGAGAGGAGCTGGCAGTAACGTTGACGCAAGCTAGGCGGTGCTGCCTGGAACCACTAGTAGTGATGACGTATGGGGGAGGAGGCGCAGATATTGAGTATGTTATTGCTCCGTCCAGCGCAGCTGGGCAGACCTTACTCGTGGCACGCGCGGAAGCGGATTCGGAGGACCCTCTCGACGGCGTCCCGGGGTTCTAATCTGGACACTTTGCGAAACAAATCGGAGAGGAATCCGGCGGTCGAATTCCTCGGCGAATTTTTTGCCAAGTGTCAAGAACAGAGCTTCTGGACTATGGATGCTTTGAGTTTCAATAAAGTTTATTCACTCATTCACTCCCTCCTACTGCTGTGGACTTTCAGTATTGAACGACCCCAATGAGACTCGAACCCCGGATCCCGATACCCTGAGCCAGAAGCTGCACCAGACTTGTAATTCGACAGCTGGGTATACTAACTTCGCTATGCCAAGGACGGGGTGTGTATGGATAGCTGAGTGACCATAACATACGACCAAGTGATGTGACTCTACGTTACTGAAAAACGAGAGCAGTGAGAGTGTGAAGAAGCGGGAGCATCTCGCTAAGGCTGATAGTCGCATTACGGCCGAGAGTGCATTAAGGCCGAGAGGGGCGAAAGGGCCGGGGGTGGCTTTGAGGCCGAATGGGGCATAACGGCCGAGAACTGCATTAGGGCCGATAGTCTCTGAATGGGCTGGTGTGCCCGCCTTCTCGGGGGTCGCGTTGTGGTTGACAACTTTAGTTGCCACTCAAATAAGATCGATGGTGCCACATTGAGCATGGCGGATGAAATTAACATCTTTTCAGTCTCGTCAATCAGCGTGGTCTCTTCTCAGATTACAATGATTGGCGCTCCGAATACTGTAAACTACTTAATTTTCGAGAGGACCTAATTTTCGCCAATTGCCTAAAACTCGCGAAAATAAGGTCCCGCGAGCAATTCCGTTAAAGTCTACACACATTAGAATCTATATTGAGATCTTACCGCGTCGCGAAAATATAGCACCCGCAAATTATTCCAAAACTCCAGCTTTGACCTAATCGCGAAAAATAAGTCGTTTACAGTATTCTGCGGGAAAGTAGACTTACGACATTTTTAGGAGTGTTTCTGTTGGTGACTGCAAATACTGCGGTCTTGGGTTTATTTCCAGCCTTCACAGTCGGCACCAGTCGGTATGCCGGCCTTGCCTATCCGTATTTTTCATTTATTTATTTCCTTTTCTGCGCTTTATCATTTCCTATTCGTTTGATCAGTAGTTTCTTCATCTGCATATTTGGATTATGTACACCAACGCACACGTATTTCAAAATAAATGCTATGAATTTAGGGCGCCTTTTTGGTATAACATTCCTATATTTAATCATCGGCTTTTTAAGAGTTCAGTGAAACATTTATTGTGTCTTTTTAATTTCCAGCACCTTTACTAAATTATTTATGTCTCTGATTCTACCGGGCGGCTACGAAAACGATGAGTGAGGTTGATTTTTAAATTTTATTTTCAATATTTTTTACAGCGAAACGTCGAGGAAAGCACACACTAGGAAATATGAAAAACACATTGGCCATCGGAATGTGTGAACATGACAATTAACCCACCGTCGGAGTGCATTCTTGCCTTGAAGAAGGTCACGTGCTTCGCTCCGTCTCTCTAATTGGCTCACGAGGGCATAGCCTTCGCCCTTTGCAAAAAATGTTGACACTATGTGTAGCACAAAAGAAACGCTAGTCGAAACGGTCAAAGCGCTACATGTTTAATTTATCGTAAAGGATGAAGCAATAAAACCAAAACCGCAGTATTTGTCGTCCCCGAGAGATACAATGTGCACTGACAAATAAAAGAAATATGTGGCGACATCTATCTTATTTGGTGGCAACTATAGTCATAAACCACAACGCGACCCCCGAGAAGGCGGCCACACTAGCCCGTTTAGAGACTATCGGCCTTAATGCAGTTCTCGGCCATTATGCCCTATTCGGCCTCAAAGCCACTCTCGGCCCTTCCGCTCCTCTCGGCCGTAATGCACGCTCGGCCGTAATGCGACTCTCGGCCGAAACGACAGTGACCCGAAGAAGCGAGCGGGGACATTCTGTGTACACGGACTTTATCCGTGAGCCATATGAGAGCGCATAAATCCATAATTATGTTATGACAATCGAAACGCGGTCTCAAAGATAATTTGAAAAAGAAAAACAAAAAACTTGGAACGCGCGATGATGGGGGAGCGAAACAACCCATGCGACTTCCCCGGAGTCTCCGCACGTCCATCCGCGTTAGGCACCTAGGTTTGGTATGACTTTTTTTTTTCTCCGCAATACTTGTTCGTAACACCTTGCAAGTAAAGCGTTACTTGCACCTAATGACTTTTTCGGTAGCGAAGTAACGACCCAGTTACATTTCAAGAGAAGGAACGAGTAACGTATGTTCGTTACTCTTTGATAACGGACCGAGTAACCGTATTTCGTTACTTCTGGGAGGGAACGTGTACAGCACATTCACCCAGCCTAGTTCTCACACCACCTCGCGCCTGTAATTTGCACGACGAAAAAACGCTAGGTGGACCATAAAAAGATGTGCACAATGCATGTCAGTATAGTCGCAGTTATCCCCGAATGAAGGCGCTAAAATCCGAGGAATTATTATCCACTACAAATCTTGGAAGCGGCTACTGCTTCATCAAAATTAGGCATTCAGAGTAACGAAAAAAAGTAACGCTTTACTTTCAGGCTGAGGTAACGCGTTACTTTTGAATCGCAGTATCGAGTAACGTACTTAGTCACTCTCTGTGTGAGGAACGACTGACGGTATTTAGTTGCTTGATTTCAGTAACGCGCAAATGTCTGGTTGCATCTCGACATCGTACCCTCGTGCCTCGCACCGGACAGAAAATACTCGTGGGGCGCTGTCAAGGGCCTTTCGAGGTCGACGCGAATCCTCCTCCTGGTCATCTCCAGGCCGACCTGTTGTTCCGCCTTCCCTCGTCCGTTCCATTCACCCCAGCCGAGCGACCCGAGCGAGTGCGCGCCCAATTCGATCGGAGCGCGACTCGCGAGCGGCTCTTTCCGGAAACCGAGCATCTCCCCGCACGGGCGGTGGCGTGCGAGCTCAGGACGTAGTGTGGCCCTGTTCGCCCTCTCCGTGGCATCAAAGGAAGCGGCGGTTTCGGGGAGTGGCGGGCTGCCGATCAGTCCGGGCTGACCGATCTGGCGCGCAGATAAGCCGGCCGCCTCGTCTGACCGGGAAAAACGAGCGCCGCTCGGCCGGCGGTAGGGCACGTTGAACTCTGCAGCGCCTTCTTGGCGCGTCCACAACGCGCGCCCAGGCAGTTCCACGGGCAGCACGAGGCCTCTCCTCCTCCGACGTCGCCACTACGACAGAGACGGCATCGCATTCCCCCTCGCCGCTTGCATCTTCATTGGCTGAGATCGATGATCGGAGGTGGTCATCATCTCTTTGCCGACTGTTTGCAACGGAAGCGTCGGAAGAGTCAGAGAGTGCGAATAAAAAGACAGCACGTCGCCACGGCACGTTTAAGCTACAACCATGAACGCAACATGACTTCTACAGATGTCACTTTGCCATGTTAGTGACATTTTCCTCGCATACGTGCACGAATCAAAACTTCCCATGCATTCCAGTTAGAGAGACCACGTCTTCTCTTTTCGAGGAATTCCGTGTCCTCTTCATTTACCATTATCATCTTCAAACCGTGCCATCCTGTTCCATCTTGTCCTCGATGGGATTCTTAAAATATTATCCGTGAGCCGGCAGGGACCCGCACTTTGGATTTGTAGCCATGCCACCAGAAAGGTATGGGACGCGGCCAGCCTTGCTCCCCTCGCTAAGACTACGGCCGCTGGAGGTCCGTGTTTCAACGGGGGGTCTCACGGAAATGAATGGGTGCATCGCGAGCGAGCGCTCACTTTATTTTCATGCAGTGCCGAGATGCACTACTTCGTTGACGGGGCAATCGAGATCGAAACCATGGCGCTCCTCTCCGTGGCCAGAGAGGTCCCATAATGCACCCCGCGCAGTGTTGCATGCAGGGATTTTTGAAAGTAGCCTATTAGGCAATACTCCTGGGCCAACATACGGAACGGCAGAGAACACAGGCAGGTACACTTTACTGCACACGAAAGTAAGTGCCACTCACTAATCCCTCAGATGACAACGGAAAGATGAAACGCCACGGAAAGACATAGCGGAAAGATGAAACGCCGATACCGATGCCCGATGACCATACGTTGCACGTGCAAAGGCGTCGGCTGAGTTTCTTCGCACTTGTTTCTTGGACATCGGCCAAGTGGCAGCTCCATCGGATGAAAGTGCGGTCATCTCGACGCTTTGTTGGTCACGCGCCGCCATGACTGCTCCAGCGGCCAGCGCGGTCTCCTTCGGGCCTCCTCCCCCGGCGTTTGTGTCGGCGGCAGCGGGGGAGGGCAGCAGCGGTCGGGAGAGAGCGGTCGTTTTTGCGGTCAAAGTTCCGTTTTTCCGCTTCCTGGCCGCTGATAGACTTCCGCACTTTCTGGCAGGTCGACGTGTGGGCGTTGCTGCGAGTCCTCCGCGCGCGCGCTGGCCTGAGTGACGACTTGCTCGCTTTGACTTGGCAGCCCGGTCCGACGGGTCCGCCACGCGCGGCGACGGCGATGCCGTCGGGGTCGGCCGTGTCGGAAGGCCCCGCCGAGAACGGCGGTCCTTTTCCTGCGTGCGCGCGCTTGTCTTCCGAGCTTCGCAACGATCCAGAGAACAGTCGAGGGACGCGCCACATTTTCGTTCCGTTGATGGTGGTTAAACGATCTGTTTCTAAAAGGGGCTGGTTCACCCCTGCCACCGACAGATAGCTACCCGAGCAAAGAGATCACCGCTCTTGCTTTTAGAGCGCAGCTCTTAGGCGCCCATTTCCGGCTTGAGCGGTGTCGCCGTCGGTGTCACCGTCGGCGTAATCGCGCGGTGCATGATGGGTAAATTTCCCCGCTAAATTTAGCAGAAAATTTTCCCCGCTAAATTTAGCGGAAACGTTTTCCCGCTAAATTTAGCGGAAAAATTTTCCCCGCTAAATCTAGCGGAAAATTTTACCCGCTAAATTTAGCGGAAAATTTTTCCCGCTAAATTTAACGGAAAATTTTGCCCGCTAAATGTAGCGGAAAAAATTCCCCGCTAAATCTAGCGGAAAGTTTTCCCCTACCCCCGAGGTCACGTGTCCGCTCCCCCCGAGGTCAAGTGATTCCTCCCCCAGGGTCACGTGACCCCCCCTCCCCCCAAGAACACGTGACCCCTCCCCCAAAGGGAGGAGAAGGTGAAGGAGGAGGAATAGCAGGGAAAATGAAGAGGTGAGTACGAGGGAGGAGGGGTATACCCTCCCCTGAGTACCCTTCCCTCCTCCTCCTCAAGAGCTGCGCTCCAATTCGAAGTTACAGGGTGTTGTAAACGACTTTCATTTATTTTGCGTGCTCATTCCTCGGAAAAGAAAAGGAGATCCCCGGGGCCTGTTGACTGGTCCACTCAGCTGTGTGTAAAGGAATCTCGCGATCGTTGCGAGAGAATGGAGTTGTCTCTTCTAAAGACGTTCACGGACAGGCCCCTCTTGGGGCAGGCAAACAAGCGAGCATTTGCCCTTACCAGGTGTGAGCACTGCGCGTGCACAGAAACGATTCGCGCGAGACGTCGGCGCTTGTGCAAGGCAGCTGCAAGGCCGACAGCAACGCCACTGTATACGCTTGACGTCAGAAGGCTGAGTTGGTTCATGGTTGCACGACTGGCGCGACAGATGGCGGTACACTCTAAAAACTATCACGCTGAACCTCACGCTAACCGCGAGTTTCAAGCGTGAAACCGACGTCAATACGACGGGAATGACGTTTTAAGCACCACGTGATCAAGAATAAGCGTTTGTTTTCTTTGTTTAAGCGTTAGAGAAGTCCGAGGAATCCCGCTCGCCCTTTTTTTTTTTTTTTGGACGGGATCAGGAAAGTTAGCGTGACGATCACAAAACACACGCTCAGATTTTCGGAAACGCTCGCGCACCTGCTTTCATCGTCACGCTAATATATATCCGAATATAGATTGACCCTCCCGAAGATGCAACTGCGCGTGCTTTTTTGTTGATTTTTTGTTGCTGTGAGCTTTGTTTCTGAAAGCACACGGGGCGCATGCGTCCTCTTTTTTGGCGGGAAAAGCGAGAAAGCCGTGGCGCTGTTTCCCTGGCTCGCTGGCTCGCTCAGTCAGTTCCGGACACGCTTTGTTTGTGGCTGGACCAGCTTGACTTTGATTGCGACTGGCGAGGCTTAGCGGGAGACTGCGTGTGATTTCGGGAACAGTGTGCCATGTTTACAGCACTAGACGTGCGTGGAGTGCCGCGGGGTCGCTGTAAACACAACGAGTGCGAGTGCCCGAATTTCTGCGCGAGACGCAGCTGAATGCCAGCCATGGAAAGGGCTTCCCTTTTGGCTGGTGTCTTTACTGCGGCCATTCGTCAGCTATCCATGGACGACTACAATATTTGGGTAAGAACCCTGTTTTCGTTTGGTTTATTTGTACAAACAAAAATAGTTTTATTAATAAAGAGTTTAGCCTCCATGCTGAAATGTGTTTGCCTTTTTCTATTTAGTTCGTTTTGGACTGTTCCTTTTGGTAACTGAAGCCTGACGAGATCTCTTTCTCTCTTTGGGTTTTTAGACAACAAGGATAAATTCCCTCAAATCTTCACACAAAGTCCACAGTTATGGACAGCACGCAGCTAATTGGCGGAATTCGCAACTTTCACGGCCTATAGGGGGCGCACTGTTGCCTATCAAAATGGCTGTCATCTGGATGATCGTCGTAGAACAGCGGTGCGAGGCTGGGTCTGCGATGCGTAAGTAATTCTAGTTTTGCTATATACGAGCAGTATTAGAGCCTTACATTATTTCTTCACGCCAGGAAGGTGTAGGCAAGGCCATTTATTATGAGGCCGATCATCCAGGAGCTAGGGAGCGCGATTCTCACACCGCGGTACCACCATCGCTGAAAGTTGCGAATGTACCAGGCGTAACATGCATTTCTACCCGACGCATCGGGGCAATTTCTTTTGATTCACAACTGCCATTCGGATATGGGCGTAATTATACATAAAGCAGCACGTTGGGTGTCCTTAAACTACTCAATTCGCCTGGTGAAGTCACTAGAGAGATTTAGTATATCGATTTTGAGCTCTGATAACGATATCAGATAACGATATGATGCATGGGCGCCCTTGTGTTTATACGCTTATTACGGCGTGCGTTTTCTCCACGCTTTGACGATGACACCTTCTAGGCGTGTGAAATGCGCGTCGCGGTTGAAACCTCTGCATGGCCACGGGCATTGAGCTTTCTCGCATTTAGTATATCGTCCCAATAACTAAGATTATTGAGACGATATACTAAATGCGAAAAAGCCCCATGCTCACGGCCAGAGGTTTCCACCGCGACGCGAATTTCACACGCATAGAAGGCGTCATTATCTAAGCGTGGAGAAAACGCACGCCGTAACAAGCGCGTAAACACAGGGGCCCCCTCACGCCTGCCAAGCGTTAAGCCATAGAACAGTTCACGCTTAGGGAGCATGAATTCTAAGCGTTGAAAAACATCACGCTTAGAACAAGCGTGCGAAAAATTGCTTTGCGTCACGCTTGCTCTGCGTGACCATTTTTAGAGTGTAGTGCAGGACGGCGAAGGCTCAGACTCCTGCAGACTCGGACATCCCGGTTTCGATGGGAATGGCTGCTGTATTAGACACCCGCATGCATTTGAGGAATCTTGGAATGCACGTTTTAATGACTCCGAGTTGGAAGTTCTTCCGCGTCAGTCAAATGAGTCCCCTTACAGTCGAGACACCAGACGTTATTTCAGGCAGTGTAATACCTTAGTTACACTAGCGCTCTTAACTGTCATTAAGCCAACGACAGTTGACTCATACGCGATCGGCCGGAGTTGCACGCCGGCGCCAACTGTCATTGGGCCGCTAACATTCATTGAGTTCAACTGAGCCGGCCTAGACCTTAGTTAACGGATCGGGGCTCGCACCAATAGAGCAAAAGATGGCGGCTTCTGCCGCATCGCCGCCCATGGCCAGCGCCCGCGAAGCACTTAATATTGCGGAAGGTTGGGGGAGGTACCTAAAAGTATCGTAGCAGCAAATATTCTCGGAATAGGTATTATTCGGGGCCAGAGCTGCCGCCAGAACGATCACGGCACGTCGTGGAAGCCAAAGCTCGGCGAGGGCAGAGCACTATATAGCTCCTACGGAGCAGAGTAACGCAATCATTTGATCCGCGTGTTTTGCCGACTACATGGCCGACAGAGCAGCTCGGCTCGAGTCACGTGGTACTCAGAGTTCCAGGAGGTGACCGTCCTATGGGAGAACACACGGAGATCGACGCAACACGGCTGATTAAAAAATAAACGCCGATTTCAAACTTTTCGAAACTACTCTGTCGCGAAGTTGGTAAAGCACTAAACACTTTATGAAAGATTTCATAATATTGGATACGTGTGAAAATTTCGAGAAGGCAATTTTCAAGGCAATGGCGTTTGAAGCAAACGATCTTGTTACGCAGCGGAGATTGGACTTTTTGGGTTGGCCGGCGCGGGTCACGTGAAAGGTTGACGTCGCCGCGTCGTCTGCTGCGTGATACCGCTCAGGGATTTTTTTTTTTTTTTTTAAGTTACGTCCTTCGTTTATCTCCAAGCTGACAGTGCGGTGGGAGCTACGAGCTCACCAGAACCAATCAACCACCTTCCTTTGATCACCTGACACGACCCTTTTTCTTCCCGTGGGTATGAACGAGAGCGTGGTTACATGGCGAAAGTTAGGCGTGCGACAGTTCCAACGAGCACGTAACTTCCACCGCATTGTCCCCCTCAGAAAAGAACGTAGCTTACGGATAACGGCTTTTAGGCTACAAGGCAAAGGGCCAGGCACGTAGCCAGGAGTTTGATTCCGGGGGGAAGGGGGGGGGGGGCGCCCATATCAAAATTCTGTATGAGGGGGAGGGGGGAGAGGAGGCCCCAGCAAAACTGAAGATTTCGGGAGAGGGAAGCCGGGCCCCATGCATCCCCCCCCCCCCCCCCCACGTGCCTGCGAAGGGCACATCACCAGCGAAGTCAACACATTTTAAAACCTGAGAGGACAGGACAAGCAGATCCCCAACTTTCGTGTTCTTTTGTCAAGCAAGGTCAACCGTAAGCTTCGACCATTGTGAACAACAAACGACCGGAATAAACAGTTAATTACAAATGCCTTGTCAAGGCCTCAGAAAGTTTTGTGTGTCCTCTAGCAAAGCAGGTGCCGCTCGCGGGATGCCTCGCTGCCTTCTCTTGGGAAATTTATTCGGGAATAAGCCTACAAGCTAATATCGCCACCTGGCTTTTGGGAAAGTACATAATTTAGGAAGTCCTCGTCATTTCTTTCCTCAACTGGCGACGCTTCTACTTAGCAATTATCCAGCCCCTTAGTGTGAAAATGCGCAGAAACGGGCTCTTCGGGTGTTTGGGAACAATACTCCTTGAGGGGAATGACCGAGAATACTTTATTTAGTGCGCTTGGGACGATAGGATTATACTGCGTCCGAGGCGGAAGGGAAACGTTTCACGTGACGACTCCTTGTAAGAACGAGCTCCCATGGCCCGACTTAACAGACTGACACGGACTATAACTTCGTCTAATACCCTTGTTATACCCTTGTTACACGGGCACACTTAAAGGGGCCATGAAACGAATTTCGGGCAGCGATAAATGATTTTAAATTGGGACTTTACTAATCGCATATCGTTTAGTTGGCCAAAAGGAAGAGGGTAGAAAGTCAACAGCCAGCTTTTCGGTACGTACATTTGAAAATATAGCGGACTATTTTGTACCTTCTTTCCTTCGAAAGCTCTCCGCCTTTTCACTATGATACATCCGCGGTTCCCAGAGCGCGTCAGAGGCTCCAAACTGACGTCAGCCGAGCCCAGCTCACGCATTGGACACGAGAACTGCGTCACTCGAACGTATGCGCTCGTCAACAATCGATCCGTCGACGAATATTCGGATTCGCGTTCGTGGCCAATGAGTGCCCTGACGGAACTTATCGTCACTGGAGAATGACAAGTTCTATGGTGTGCATAAACAGCACGGTGGAAGCTAGGAGTCATCGCACCGGTGCCGAAGAACGTCACGGCGGCGTGATTTCACAATTCGCATTTGAGTTGAGGATTAAAGCTAAAGAGGAAGAAGTAGGAAAATCGTTTCATGACCCCTTTAACTGCAGTTACGCTAAGCCACAGTTAGCGCACAATACTTGCCGACAACATTCTGCAGCTATGCACTCAAAGCTATGGGCGAACGTGCGCTTGAGCGTCTTGAGCATCTATCGAAGCAGTGCACGCGCGCTCTTTACTTGTTATGGAATAGCTGTCCGAGAGTATAGTGCGGTATCTGTGGTGCCGCGCAACAGCAGTTAAAGGTGAGTTAACCACGGTTAAGGGTGCCCGTGTAACAGGGTTATAAATCAGGAAGACGGAAACATATCACCTTTTTAGTAAGAAGGACCTTCGCCGTTGAATGAACAGCGCAACCGGTGAGTCGACTGCCTCTGAGTAACATCTAAAAAAGCTATTCATCATATTTAACACTTATGTCGTGTACGCCAGCAAAACGACTGTTCAGTATGGTTCACTTTGAGACACATAACTCTGTTGCGGCGTAAAGAGGAAGATCCGAGTTTTGGTACAGGTACGGTAAATAAAATGAGAATGAACTACTGCCTCAAGGTATTCAAAAGTAATGTCAAAGTAATTTCATTACTTTTGGAAGGTAATTGTAATGTAACGTCATTACTTTTAGTCTGCGCTAATTCGTAATGTAATTTAATTACATTTTTGCAGTTTTCAGAAACGTACTTAGTAATCCAATTTAATTACCTTTTACAAGTAATTTTGCCATCTTTGGTTCTTACGTGGCTCACAATGTATAGCAAATTATTGTAAAATGTTTCTTTATTATGTCAAAAACTATTGTCGTTCCGTACATCCCCAAAATATTGAAGAAACAACGATTTTCTCACGTTCCCCAAGCATTTGTGACAGGAGTTGGGCGTTCTCCGCTAGTCGCCGAGAGATGGCGTTCTTGATTGCGCTGCTCTAGGGTGCCTACATGTCTGTCTGTCTCAGGGTGAAGACATCCATTGTTGCACTGAATGTTCAGCGTGTGACGCTCTCGCGCACTCGTTGCGTGACCTGGGCGCTAAAATGGCGTCTATGCATTAGCCAAAGCTACGCGCTCGAGCTGATTGACACCGGATTGCGCGTACTTCAAAATGCATAAAAAAACGATTGGGCGTTAAAATGGCTGAGATGTCACCACTCAAGCAAAAGCGCGCGTGTGTATGAAGGCACTCTACGCTGCTCTAGAGTTCCTGTATAGGCTCCCTTATCAGGAACTCTACGCTGCTCTGCTCCGAACGAGCTATTAGCGGCGAGATGTTTTGGTGGCGCCCTCCTATTGTTCCCTCTCGTGACGTCATTACCTCGCGAACAACAAGTTCGATGGTGTTCGTAATTAGCATGGTGGAAGCTTGAAATCATTGAGCTCTCAAAGCAACGCTGCCAACACCGTCAACGTGCAAGTTCTTACATTTCTCTTATTTCTGTCGAAGAGAAATACTTTGCTGACGTCATAGTCAGCACTCGGCCAATCGTTGCTGGCCGACCCCAGCGACGCTTTCGATCGCGCACGTCGCCAATAGGGAGTATTCACTAGACGCCATATTTGTGGGTGCTGTTTAGAGCGCATGCTCAGAACGAGCTCATATCAATAGGCTGCTAAGACCGGCACTCTTGATGGTGCGGAATGCACGTTGCAAAAGAACTGTGGAAGCTCGCCATCAGCACGCGCTCAGCATTCGCGCACACAGCTATGGCCGCCAGTGAATACTCCCCATAGACCAGTGTCTGCTCTGTTCCATGGGTGCCGCCATGTTTGCTTGTGCTGATGCCAGGACATAGTCAGGGGCTGCGCTAATTAAATCAATCTTATTTGAATCGAATGCATCTAATTTAAGATGCTAAAACAGAGCACAACTCAACTTTCAGCATTACTCAACTCTCCACGTTACTACAAAAGCTGACTTGAATCAAATAAATATGACTTACCTGAGTATTAAAAACAAAAAGCATGGTTTTTTTTTTATGGTCATTTATGATTCGTTACGCAGTCAATGACAAATGGGCTGCCACCAAGTTAACCGAGTATGCACCGCCATTGGGGCAGAGATACAGAGCGCCCTCTTCATTCGTCGGAACGATTAAGGAAAGACTGGCGTCGCGAGTGCGTTGGGAAGCAGTGTACACACGAGGGAGCTTCCGCGAGTGTAATGCCCAGCGCCGGAGAAGACGCGGCGATCAAACACGCCGCCGAGGTCAAAACGCCTCCCGCATAAATCACGACGTAATGCTGCACTTTTTGTTCTCCCGGCGACGGCTCGCGGTCACGTGAGTTTGTTAACATCGCGTCGGGCGCCTCCTCGGTCTCTCTCAGAGCTGATCAATAAACGGAGGTAGGGGGGGGGGGGGGGGGGGGGGGAGGCACCCGAAATCTCGTGTCCCATCTGCGGATCTCGGCTTGCCGGGAACAGCGGACAGTACCGAGCGTCGCAGAGGCCGTCCGGTCATGTCCGTGACACAATCGCCGCGGCATCTAACCCCGGGAGGCGGTGCGATGGAAACGCGGGACCAGAGGGTCAAGACCGGGTCGTTTCGTCGCGTCATGCTCGGCTCTTGTCCTCCTCCGCCCGAGCACGCCGCCTCGCTTCGGTTGTGCGACGGTGGTTTGCGCGTGTTTGCGCATACGTACACGTGTGTGCACGCAGCGAGAGCTCGTTCGACCCACGGTCGGAGCCCGCCGATAAGTGCTGGAGAAGTGTATCCTTCCAAGCTCGTTTATACTCCGTTTCACCTTATGTTGTACCGCAGAGAAGGCTAGAAGGGCGAGCTCATAGCGTTGGGAGCTGCTCTTAACGCACGAGAGCTTGTGCCGCCGAGATGTGCCCCAGAGCAAGGAGCTCGCGCTTGTAGCCTTAACAGAGTATAGTAGAAAGCACCTTCTCCTAAAAGAAGGAGGAGTTCGTTCCATTCCGTAAATGCTCCTTCCCTTAAAGTGTCCTTTTTGGAAGAGCAGTTAGCTAGCGTCCTTTAGTGCAAAGGAAGGACTCTCGACAGAAGGCGCTAGCTGCATTGGGGGCAGTGTGTGCGGTAACGAGTTACAAGTAACGGTGTTACCGGTAACTAGGCGTTCCACGGATGCGTGACGCCGCCATAACTTTAGCTTACAGAACGCAGCGGCACTGCACAAGGCAGCTCGTGCCGTCTCGTGCTCTGCGCGCAGATCTCCAGCGAGGTTGTCTCACGTGCAGAAGGATTGTTCCCTCGATGCACTGCGGCAGCGGCGGCGTCAAAACTGGCTTTAAAGGGGTCATGAAACAATATCGGGTTGGAATGTTCATGACTTTACAAAGGCGTACTGGTCCTAGTCTGGCGCAAGTATACGCGCACGGACCGCCACTGATTCCGAAGCGTCTTGGTCGCGATGAAATTTAGAGGATAAAGGGGAGGGATCATTCCACGTGAAACGTCCCACACGTTGCGCTTAACCACCTCCGATCTTAAAAAAAAAAAAAAAAAAAAAATTCATGGGCTTTGGCCACAATGTCCGTAGTCATACCCTAAAATAGTTTTGACGAAAAAAAATTTGTGATGACGTGAGCGCGATTTTAATTTTTGAAAACAGCGTGAAACTATACTTTGTTCCACCTCATCTGCGAGCGAAGCCAAAGCTAAAAGCGCGAGACCAGCGCTTTTTGCGTTTCTCCCCAGCTCGCGCGCTCGAGCAAAGCCTGAACGCACGGAGCTTTCGTGCTCGCGCTTCCAGATTTGCCTTCGCTCGCACTTAAAGGGGCTATGCAACAATTTTTTTACTTTGCGCAAATACCGCTTAGAACGGATCCCTGACGTTAATAACCTATGAAACACGCGTTCGTTTTTCACCCCACGCAATAGAAGTCCCAGAAAAAAATTAAAGAAAAACGAGCAGCGTTCACGCCCTCAACTCGCAGCCAGAACAAGCGGCCACGTGATCTGGAGCCGATTATATGCCGCCAATGTTGATCATAGCCACGCGCTGGGGTTGGAAAAGCACAGGACACGCGCTGAGTTCCAGACATTGTTATGGCTCGGCTATTGTCGTCGTTGCAGCGATTGGACACGGGCCACTACCCGAATGCTTCTCGAGCTATCAATTATCACGAGCCCAAATCGAGTGCCCACGCAATGCTCGGGTCCAATCTATGAACCGCATTCAAATATCGTCATATGGGTGTACTGCGATCTCCACGTTACGTCATCGAATTTTGCAAAGGAGAGATTGAATGAAAATGATCGCTTTTGTCCTTGAAATTACACCACAACAAAGGAGTTTCTTGGCCAGTGGCATTGCATGCGAGTATCCTTGAGTCCCACTAGTGCCAGTAAGCTCGTGTAAAGTGAAAAACATTCCAATTGAATATCGTTGCACAGCTCCTTTAAGGTGAAACGAAGTATAGGCATCACTCAATAATTTACGAAAAATCTGCTTTTTTTATGAAACACCCAACAATATGTTTTTCTTAAATTTGCACGGTTGTCGACTTACAATGAGGTTGGGTTTGTGCAGTTTTGTTTAATTTAAATATTTTCTTAAAAATACATAATTTTATTCAAAAATAAACGTTTTTGTCATTTTATTAAAAAATATATAATTGCTCCCGGGATCTAATATAACTTTTTACTGGCTGCCCTTTAGGTATATAACCAATAAAAATATTTTAAACGGCTCAATTAAACATCTTGCAGTAAAAAAAAAAAAAAATCCTGAAGTTGCCAAAAAGTGCGTTTTGACGCATAAACAGCCGTTTATTCCACCCTGAGGTGGTCCAAGTAAAAATACAAAATATGGTGGGTTTGGAAGAAGGATTGATCGTCTTTTGATTTTGAAAGTTTAATCAGAGTAATTTTTGTTTAAAGCGAGAAAACAATTTTTGAAGTTGAACTCTCGCACCACTGCCGCACAGCACGCCACCTGCGACGATAGCCGAAGCGATTAGGTCCAAAGAAACAACGGAGTTTGCTGCCCGCTTCCCCTCGTCCCTCTTTTCTGGCTGTAAGGGAAGAAACGGCGGGTATCGTGTACTAATCGGAGGTGCCGCCAGTGCGTCGCCATAGCAGCCCCGTTGTGCCCTTTGTACCCGAGGGCGGCTCCTCACACTCCGAAACGTAATGCCTAATCGACGGGCGGCATCAGCTGACGTGGGCGTCTGAAAGACGATAATATCGCCGCGAAATCTAGCCGTTACGCATGCTGCGGTGAAAACCGGAACTATGATCCGGTCCGCGCTCAGTTGGAGCGCAGTGAAGGCTACAGGCGCGTGATCAAAGCTCTGAAACGCGCTGATTCAGTATATGGCTACGTTTACATGGATGCGACCGCAGCGCATCGGATCCAGTTAACGAATCGAATCGGTCCATGTAAACAACTCGGATCGGATCGGATCGGATCCGATCCGATCCGCTGAGACGGGGTGGTTTGAGATGGTCAATCCGAATCGAGACTCTCCATGTATACGCTAACGGATCGAATCGAGTGCTCGAGCGAGGGATTACGGGAGCTTTGCTTTGCATGCCGCTAGGCAAACCGGACACCTCGGAAACAATCTGAAGGTCACGAGGTTGGCGTTGTGATCCTTCGACACGAGGTGACGCTGCTAGTCGATCCGAATCCATGTAAACGCAGTGGTTGAAGTGGATCCGATTCGCTAACTGGATCCGATGCGCTGCTGTCGCATCCATGTAAACGTAGCCTATGTTAACTCGGACGCTTGAAGCATCGTCACAAGCCAAGATTGCGCTTCTAGCATTATTTTCGGTCCATATTGTCAGTGCGGGAATCTTTACATGACCCATCGGAAATAATGAATAAACAAAGGCACGTGTCCGCACTCATTGACTTTGGGTATCGAGACTTATTCCTTGCCTTTTGAGGAACCCGCTTCTGCGCTAGTAAGCTAAGAAAGGGCTGACAAGCGAGAAGTCGGCTTTTGAACGACCATTTGAGATCGGAAATCTGTCGAAGAAAGAACTTCATTTTTCGTCAAGTACGTTGTACGGTGGTGTAACGATGGACGAAGCTGGTCCCTCTGGAGAAAGAAGTCAATCTACGGTTCCTGTGGATGCTGATCAGGGTACGTAGGAAAGCTGGCTTTATTTTGTACAATACAATGATAGTTGTGTCGTGTTTACTCGTGTCTACCCTGTCACAGTATCTGTAAAGTTGCGGCCGCTCAATTCATGACTTTTTCAAAGCAAATAGACTAGCTATTTTTTTAAAGCTGGCCGTTCGTCGTACATGTAGTATGTGTTACGTTAGACATGTATAAGCCCAAGCTGTAGGGAAGGATGCGTTGGCTTATATTAAATACACATGGTTCGCCTTATACCTGTCACAAACCAATTAGCGTTATAAAAGTTCAAAGCCGAATGGCGTTTTGCGTACAAGGCTAGCTTCTGCACGAAAGGCGCATATGTGCCCGACTTGTCATTTATGCGCAGCACGCAGATATGGCTCACATAAATGAAGGAGCAGTCATGTTCCATTCAAATTTCTTTTTCATTGCAGAAGCCGAACTTCCTCCGTGCTTCCTTGGTGCAAAAGGTTGCCATGTGACCACACAGACCAAGACGCGGTCTCTCATCAACGCTGAAGACCTGACGCACACGGATCGGCGGCTCCTTTCGCTCCGTTCCGGGCGCCCACAAGGTGACATCCGTACAGTGTGTTCACATCATTATCAAGTATACCTTAAAAAGTACGCATCACTGATTGCATCCAAGTGGTGTTCTAACCCCTTCTATGAACACGTCAAAAACCGCCGTGGATCAGCTGTCATTACAATAGCCTTGGCAGATGCGCACCCCAATTTAAACCTTATTCCTGGAAACCGACATTGTCAAGCATGCCGGCGAAATTGTTTCGAATTGAAGAAGAGACCCTTTTCAAGTACCACCACCACCTCTGGCTCGTGATGCCCTTTCTGAGCAAGATGACCCCGATGTAGCACTTGAGAGCGTCAACGAGGCCCTCGCAGCCGTTGGTGAGAGCCCTCTCCAACGAAAACGAGGGCGAACAAGCCGCGAGACATACGCCCAAAAGAAGGTTAGAAAACTTAAAATCTCTGCCGAAAGAAGAATTTATACATCTTTGGGTGTACAGCAGAAACGAACTTCTCAGCCGAACCAGGATGAAGATTTTGTTTTGAGTGACTACGTGTCACTCATGCAAGATGTAAAAAACAAGTTTGACCTGGAGAAAAATAGAGAGAGAAAATTACAACTTCTAACATTGGCCCCACCCTCTTTGTCTCGCGAAAAGATTATGAACTTCTTTGGAGTCTCGGAACGACAAGCGCGGCAAGCCGTAAAGGTCAGTCGATCATAATGTAAAAACAGCGCAAACATACACGGACGAAGGAGAAGAAACACGCAGACGGGACAAGCGCTGACTCGCAACTGAAACTTTATTACTTGAAAAAGGAAAAAGAAAAGATAAAAACACACACACCAGGAAGACCCCAAATTAGCACTCTCACTCAGACAAGCACGTGTTAGCCCCTTCCCCCATAGCACCATCACATCACCGCGTGGCCAACTTTCACCCTCTCGCGCATGAATTCAAATTCTTTTTGTGAAAGCGTTATTGAGGCCTCACTCACACACCGATCCCCCAGAGTGACAATGTGAAAGGCCTCGAGCACTTCTCTCGCCAATCTATCTTTGTTTCGTCCTAATACTGCAGTGTCAGGGAAGGACGGTTTACACTTGCATACGTTGCAGTGCAACGAGAGGTGCCCTCCAACCGTGGCACTAAGGGAGTAGTTATGCTCTCTAAGCCGATCGTTTACACATCGTCCTGTCTGCCCGACGTAACACTTATTACACGAGAGGGGGATCTTATAAACAACCCCCTCACAGCATCTCACGAACGGTTTGCATGCAACACCAAAATTTGAAGCTCATGCTTCATGCTACAGGATTAGACGAAAGCACCGAAGAACAGTATGTGATCTACACAATGAAGAGTGCATGCTCGACAGGTGTGCCAAATGCCCAAGTACCGATTTTGCTGATACTTTGCTCCGCAGCACTCCACTTCTTGACCCGGAAGAAACGGATTACGTCCATGTGCAACAGTGGGTTAGCGGGGTGCGTTGCCAACTGGAAACCATTGTTCTGACACCAGACGAGTTCCGCGAAAAATTCTTAGATATGCTGAAGGCACTGAAGGCTCACCACTTTGTGAGCAAACAACAGGCACGATACTTGCGGGAGCGCAAAGCAAACATAGGCAAACACGAGGCAATAGTACTCATGGACTTCGCTGAAAATTATAGTTTCATCGTGCAGGACGCCCCGCAATCCTATCACTGGGTGAATACTCAGGCATCAGTACACCCCGTTGTTATTTACTTTCGCAAACAAGAAGTTACCACCCAAGAGATTTCTATAAAATCATTCAGTTTTATTTCTGACTGCCTAGAACACGACACGGTGGCAGTTTCTGTATTTCAGAGTGAAGTAATTAGTATATTGAAGCGAGACCTTCCGCAAATTAGAAAAATTCACTACTTTTCAGATGGTGCGTCCTCTCAGTACAAGAATAAAAAAAAACTTTGCAAACCTCTGTCAACACGAAAATGATGTCGGCGTTTCCGCTGAATGGAAGTTTTTCGTAACGTCCCACGGGAAGAGTGCTTGTGACGGAGTCGGGGGTACAGTGAAGCGTCTGGCAGCAAGGGCCAGTCTTCGAAGTCCCTTCGAGAACCAAATCATGACCCCCCAGCAGCTGTTTACCTGGGCCAAAAATAACATCGGGGGCATAACAATACTTTGGGTGCCGAAAGAAATGGTTGAAGAAAAACGAGCTCGACTCACTTCAAGATTTAGCTCAGCGGTTCCCGTCAAAGGGACAAGAAGTTACCATCACTTTAAGCCTGCGTCACCATCTACGCTACGTGCTGGACTTACGTCCTATTCAGCAACGCAAGAATTTGTCATTTCAAAGCCGATTTGAACACAAACGACGCGTGAGCCTTCAACGGCGCGCATTCGTCAACACCACATCGCCTCGTCGTTTGAGATTGCCCGTTCACGGGTCTTTTGTGCTGCTGTTCACATCTGTCCTGACGTTAACAAGAGAGAGTGATCGCGTTGTGTATGTAGGAAACACCTAGCTTACTAATGGATGCTCTGAACCGGCAGCGCTAAGCATCTCCTGACATCAAGACACAGGAAGATCACAGGAGGACATCGCCGCGTAAAACGGTCGAAATGGGAAACGTCATAAAGCAAAAAGAGTGAAAAACAGCCCCTTTTCACCAAGATGTACCCGACAACTCAAGGTCCTGCTCCCTACCTGCGTGGGCACACCGTTACACCGTCGCACGCTTCGCCGGGCTCGACGGTGCCGTGCTGTGCAGAGAAGAGGCACAAGAAACGACGCCAGGTTGCGACGTAAAAGCTCAACTTCAAAATGTTTTTTTTTTTCGTATTTAGAACAAAATTATTTTAATTAAACTTTCAAGAACAAAAAGCAATAAACTCTTCTGGAAAAGTCACCATGTTTCGCATTTTTCTTTCGACCATCTCAAGGCAGAATTGATGGCTCTTTAAACGGCAGAACGAAATTTTGCACAAATTAAGTTGTTTTTTCTGCAAGATATTTAGTTGTACGGCCCCAAACTTTTTTTTGTGCAGTATATTCACAAGGTTGCCAATAAGAATTTTTAATCACCTGCAGCAACGAGATAGTTTGTAACCAAACTATCAAAAAGGCTAAAATTATCATATATTACTTTTTTTTTTTAATTGCTTCAACCGAATATCCATGATCCTTATTACACAACAATCAAAATACCATGTGGTTTTTAGGAAAAAATAGTCCACTGTTCTATAAAAATATCTTAATTTTCATCAATTAAAAAATGACTCCTAGTTTCACTCCTCTTTTACGAGTTCAAACCGCCATCACCCCATGAAATTTGTTTCTCGTCAAAAATATTTTAGAGAAGCACCACAAACATTATGGCGAAGAACCAATAATTTTATTTTAGGAATCGGAGGTCGCCGTGGGACCTTTGGCATGGCATGAAGAAGTCCACGTCAGCTGATGCCGCCCGTCGATTAGGCATCGCGTTTCGGAGTGTGAGGAGCCGCCCTCGGGTACAAAGGGCACAACGGGCCTGCTATGGCGACGCACTGGCGGCACCTCCGATTAGTAAACGATACCCGTCGTTTCTTCCCTTACAGCCAGAAAAGAGGGGCGAAGGGAAGCGGGCAGCAAACTCCGTTGTTTCTTTGGACCTAATCGCTTCGGCTATCGTCGCAGGTGGCGTGCTGTGCAGCGAAGAGGTGTTAAGAAGCGACGCCGGGTAGTGGTGCGGGAGTTCAACTTCAAAAATTGTTTTCTCGCTTTAAACAAAAATTACTCTGATTAAACGTTCAGAATCAAAAGATGATCAACCCTTCTTCTAAACCCACCATATTTTGTATTTTTACTTGGACCACCTCAGGGTGGAATAAACGGCTGTTTATGCGTCAAAACGCACTTTTTGGCAACTTCAGGATTTTTTTTTTTTACTGCAAGATGTTTAATTGAGTGGTTTAAAATATTTTTCATAGGTTATGTACCTAGAGAGCAGCCAGTAAAAAGTTATATTAGGTCCCGGGAGCAATTATATATTTTGTAATAAAATGACAAAAATGCTTATTTTTGAATAAAATTATGTATTTTTAAGAAAATATTTAAATTAAACAAAACTGTACAAACCCAACCACATTGTAAGTCGACAACCGTGCAAATTTAAGAAAAAAATATTGTTGGGTGTTTCATAAAAAAGCAGATTTTTCGTAAATTATTGAGTGATGCCTAGTTTCACGCTGTTTTCAAAAGTTCAAATCGCGCTCACGTCATGACAAATATTTTTTTTCGTTAAAACAGGGTATGGCTACAGACATTGTGGCCGAAGCCCATGAATTTTTTTTTTTTTTTAGAAATCGAAGGTGGTCGAGCGCAACGTCTGGGACGTTTCACGTGGAATGACCCGAGATCCATTTCTTTCAGTCTTGCCTTCGCGAAGCTTGATAACGTGGTTGTGGGATCGAAACCACCCGCCTGACGACGTAGAGCGCGGCTCACGGATGGGACTCGAGAAGTGCGTAAGCACTCGACTTCGGCTCGTAATAATCAATGCCTCGGCGGACACTCGGGTCCAACCAGCCCACTGCGGTGATGAGAATAACCGAATTCTCAGAATGCATGGAGCTCAGCACGGGTTTTCTACTTTGCCAACCCCAGCGAGTGCCTATGATTAACGTTGGCGGCATAGGACAATTTACAATTTATAAGTGAGAGAAAAAATAATAAAAATGATGTGTCTCTCTACCTGCACCACCAGACGGTATAACAGGTTTAAGCCAATAAAAATAAAAAAGGGGTCATAGTCTGACCAAATTAAAGTGAATTTCAGGAAAAAGCCAATCTTAAAAATAACAGGGGAGACAGCGAAACCCTAGGTAGGGAACTAACTTGGAAAACGAGCAGCGGGCATTTATTTTTTTTTTTACTTTTTTGTAGTTTTCTTTGTTATAATATTTCTATATTTTCTATGTTCCCCAGGTCTCCTGTCTCGTGGGCCTGGGAAGAACGACGAGGAGATCCAACTTGTTATTGTTTATCTGGGAAGAAGAAAATATAATACAAAAGAATGTAAATATTAATTACAAAAATATTGATATAGATGTAGTTACATGTGAGAGTTTGATTAATTTCAGGTGAAATACTTTTTATTATTATTTACCCCTTGAGCAGTTGGTATTAGGGTTGAGGTTTTAAGAGTACACATATGTATGTATGTGTGTGTATATATATGTGTGTGTATGTATATATCTGTATATTACGCATACATACACACACACACACACACACACACACTTTTTCCGCCATTCTTGTGACATGGTTATATTTTTCTTTTCACTTTTTCTTGTTTTCTTTACCTTCTGTCTTTAAGACCCTCAGAGGGCTATGTGCAGACATACTGCCCTTCGAGGGTGGGATGAATTTAACCCTCAGAGGGGTCAGGTATATGCTTGTCTGTAATAACCTATTAATATTGCAGTTAAGAACAAATATTGTGTTTTGATCCGATGTTTGTGTAATGATCCATGGTCTGATTTTCGATTGGTATTGAAGAGGAATTAATAGACCTATTGCTATATTACCCAAGCTAGGGTGCCTTCATGTGCGCTTTGCTTGGGGTGATGACATCTGGCCATTTTGTTTCGAACGCTTATTTTTATTTTTTTGTTCCGAAGCGCCTGGCCATTTTGTTTCGAACGCTTATTTTTATTTTTTGTTCCGAAGCGCGTGTCCCTGCACGCGCTCGTGGCGCTGACTGTGCTACGGCGACATTTTGTTTCCTGCGATTTCTTTGTATTTTCTCTGTGAGCGCGTGCTGTCGGCATCGGGTACTACAAACGATGGCATCACCATAAAGACAAGGACATCGAGGCACCCTAACCCAAGCATCAAGGAGAATGCAGGGATTGGTGTTCCACGCGCCGCACGTGCTGGCCTCAGCAGTAGTAAATTTCCTAAAGCAAAAACCTAAAACAAATTGCATCTTGCACGCGCGTTCGTCAACTCTTTATTTTGGTTATTTACTTCGAAGCTTTTATACGGGAAAGGCGAGCGCGTGTGGTGCGTGGAACACCAATCCCTGCATTCTCCTTGATGCTTGGGTAATATAGCAAATGGCCTATTGGGGCTATGGGAGGTCATGAAAAACATTTCTGTTGGTGTTTCTATTGGCAAAGTTGTTTCGAGCTTATGAACTGCGGCTGTGATGGTGTGAGGAGCAAAGCTTTATGAGAATGGAAAACGAAATGGTGTGCTGTTAAGATGCAAATGTAGAAGGGCTTTTTTTTTTTTTTTGACGTGTACTATTTTGAAGATGCATAAGAGATCCTTGAGTTGTTTTCTTTTTTTATACAGTTTTTTATATTTGAAGTGGAGATTAAAGGTTTTTAGATTTAATCTATCAAACCACAATAAACCTGTCATTTTAGCTATATTTTAAATCTATAATTAATCTGGATTTACTTTTTGACATTTTTTATTTACATTATTTACATTATATTACATAGCAACTTGAAAATTTTAATGCGTGAAAGTTTAGTTATCTATGAATTTCATTGGAGTTGTTTTTGTTTTTCTTTTCTTTCATTTGGGTTATTGGGATTTAATTGGAGAATAGAAGCTATTATAATATGGGAAGCATACAGAGCTATACATGTTGCTATTTATATTTTTATGTGTTGTCTATATGTATAACACAACTTACTACCATTCTATTAACTTGCATGAAAATTGTGATTCTTGGCAGAGTCACGTGATGCGACATCCTAAAGGAACACCACTGTAAGGTCCGTACTTTGCATCTTATTTAACCCTTCGGTGATGGTCTTTCGTTATAAGATTACCAACTACGATTTCGAGTTGAGGATACTCCATTTTGAAGAGTTGGTATGGCCTAATAAGAGGCCCGGAACCTTGGAACCTGTCCTGAATCCCCCTATCGCTTAAGTGGGGTCTACTCTTATTCCTTGAAAATGTCCAGTCATCCGGTTGCATCGTTGTTTGCAATTGCATTTGTTACCGGGAATTAGAGTTCCTCCTTTATGAGTAGTTGGTGTAAGCTAATGAGAAGCCCAGAACCCTGGAACCAGTCCAGGATACGCTTAAGTGGGGTCTTCTCTCTTATTCTTTGGCAATTCATTTGTGTATTATAGAAGCTAAGAAGGAAGCCCGGAGCTAGGCACTGGTCCAAAGCTCCCCTAACCAAAAGTGGGTCTTTTTATTGCCTTGATCTTGCACATTTCGTACAGACTGTTGGTTTCAGTGTTCATTTGCCTAAGGATGATGCGGCTAGTAGTTTTCAATAATCATGCAATGTTTAACTTTAATTCCTTGTTTCTTTTCTAAGCCAGCGTTTGTCTAATGCTTCTGATACTTTAGGGTTTTATTTTTTTAACTTCTAAGCTCCATTTCTTTTCTTTTTTTTATCGTATTAATTTTCCTATGCGTTTAACTAAATTACTAAGGGTATTAATTTTACTGGTGGATCTTAATATGCTAAGTCGTTTGTGAGTAGTTAAGTTGTTACTATTTAATTCTTGAACATTAGTTTGTGTATGGGGACATTCTCTGAGGTAGTGTTCTATACTTAAACACTGTTGCCAGCAAGGGCATGTGGAGTGGTTTGTAATATTAAATCTAAAAAAAATAAAATGGGAAACGTCCACGTGCCGTTAGAATCTGAGTAAGAAAATAGGAGGAGGGAAAGCTGGAAGCAATCAGCTTTACGGGAGGAACCGATTTAAACGATTCAGTGACCTGACCACCGTCTTTCCAATCTCTATCTCATCTTTCTCGTGCTAAGTTAGTCAAGTTATGCTTTATGTTTTGTTTTGATCTAGTTAGTGGCTCAAGCATTCCATACCTACGTGCGGAATTTGCAAATTGATCGGCAAGATCATTACCAAGGATTCCGATGTGGCTTTTAACATGGTAAAAGGTAAGTGAGGTATATGTGAGTATGGACTGAGTTAGTTCTTTAAGTTTGTTTATCATAGGAAGTTCGTTATTAGCATTGGCGAGTGCTTGTAAGACTGAAAGGCTATCTGTTATTACTGCAAGTTGGCGTTGGTCTGTTATGGTTTTAAAATATTCTGTCTGTTATGCCTACTCAAACATAGTGTTATGTTTGAGTAGGCAAAATTTACCTATTTTAAGTATTCCTCCATTTTATTTCGTAATTACATACGCCGCTCCAACCTGCTCTTGGTAGAGTGAGCCGTCAGTAAAGAGTGATAAGGTGTTATTTAAAAATGGAGGTGACTTCTTTTCATATTTTTGATAGGTGATGTTGAACCTTTCCGTTGGGTGCATTAACCAAAGATCTATAGGGTAAGTGACCTCCTATAGGATGTATCTTCAGATCTACGAATTCTGCCGGTTGTCGAAGCTGGAATAGTTTAAACATAAATTTTTCGACATCTAAAGTTATATCTATGGGAAGAATTTTACATAGGATCGGAAGACTGATGTTCGATACAGTACAAAATGCTTTTGTTATTTTAAACAATGGTATTCTTTGGATGGATTTTAAATACCTCAGTATTTGGGAGTTCCTTGTGGGTTTCCACCAGGCTGGGGCACCATAGACTATGTATCTCTCGATACTTCTAAGGTATACATCTCGGAGTTGGAATGATGTAACTCCCCAGTTGGTTGAGCATATTCTTGAAAGATTTTGAGTATGAATTTGTACCTTCTGTTTGATATATTGCAGATGTGGAATAAAGGTTAAGTGAGAATCATATATTACGCCTAATATTTCTAGTTGAGGAGCAATTGATAGTTTGTATTTTTGAAAATATACTATTGGGGGTCTTTTCTGTAAATAATCTCTTTTGAAGATCACGAGGTATTTGCATTTATCATAGTTAAAGCATAGGTTTCGTTGTGAGGCCCATTTACCTATTTCTTCTAGTGTTTTCGAAGATCGTTGTTCTAGTGGTCTCCGTGAGGCTACCTCAACCACCACCACCACCACATCATCCGCAAACGCTTGTATAAATGTACTAGAACAAAAAGGTAACATCTAGAAGACTTGAAATTAAGATATTTCACATAAGTGGACTGAGAGGGGACCCTTGGGGACATCCTAAAGTAGTGGTTTTATCTACTCCTGTTTATCCGGAGTAACATATGTGATTATTCGGTCTCGAAAGAATGAATGAAGAATACTGTAAAGATTATTAGGGCAGTCGTGGTTTTTTAAGTATGCAAGAACTATCGGATATCGTAAAGTATTAAATGCACCAGTAATATCTAAAGATATCAGTATGGCTGTGTTTCCTCTGCTTTTTATGTGTTTTAAATGGGTAGTTAGGTTATATAGAGCTAATGTTGAGGATTTGCGGTTAGTAAAACCAAATTGAAGTGGGTGAAGGAGATTCCTGGAATATAGAAAAAAGTATATTCGATTATATATTAACTTTTCTAATACTTTAGTTAAAATAGAATTGAGGGATATGGGCCTGTATGAATTAGGTAAGGTCTTCTCTCGGTCTGTTTAGTTAAGTAAAATTATTTTTCCTCTTTTCCACACTCTAGGAAAGTACCCAGCACACAGACAGGAATTGAATAATGAAATGAAAAAAGTACGATGATTCTCCCAGAGGTTACGTAGAGTGATTACATTCAGATTATCTAAACCTGGAGCAGTTTTAACCAGGGTGTCGAACCGAAACGTTTTTCGTTCCGGTTTTCGTTCCGGTTCAGGGAAAACGGTTCAGCTCCGGTTCAACTCCGGAGTGAAAAAATAAAGGTTCAAACCGGTTCGAACCGGTTCGTACTAATATGCTACAAAAACAATTGACGACAGCAAAAGATAAATTCTGCATATTTTATAAACGTCTTACATATAAAAAGCAAGGGCTCACGTTACTGTGTGGAACGAACGAGCTAGTGCTGGAGCACCTCGGGATGTGGGTGAAAGCGCGCGCAGTTCAATGTCAGGCAGCTGACCGAAGAAGCAGGACGTCGTCAAGCATATCCGGGGAAAGACGGCACCTCTGAGACGATAAAATGAACTTCAGTGCATAAAAGGCTCTCTCCACGCCCACCTGGGTCGCAGGCACTCCCAGGGCTGCTTGCGCCAATGCGTAGAGTTTTGGATTGCGTTCCCTTCTCTCCGCCCAAAACTGCAACACGTTAGCGTCCCTTGAAAGCCGCGGCTCCTTGTCTAGCATTTCCAGGAGGCATGCTATATCAAGTTGGCTACTGGTACCTCGAACGTGCACGCCAGCCTCAACCTCTCTTTTCCTTGAGGAACGCTTGCAGGGAGTCTTCCGGATCATCTGGAGCCGCCGCAGTTTCAGAAGAAAGGGTAGAATCTTGCTCGCATTGCAGAGGTGTGATTCGCCTCCAAGTCTTTGTCAAATGCAATGTGGCCCGATACTTTTGCTCAGGTGCGAGAAGGTGGTAGCGGGGATCCTTGTACACTGCTGCACAGAAGACATCCGTGTCAAGAAGTTGTAGCTCCCTGTTTTTCATTGACTGGACCAAGGCATTTGCTAACGGCGACGATATCTGGGAAGTGTCCATCGGACATCTCATTCATGGTCAGTACAAATCTCCAACAGTGGTCTGTTCCTTCTGCAATATCTTTGTCGCCACTTCTGACGGGCGAAGCGATACTGCGAGCATTTCGACTTCCGCCCATACGCCTTTAGTCAACCTGGAGTTTTCTTACTTCGAGAGGAGCCCTCCAGCGAAGCCTCCTAATTCAAGTAAACTAGTGAACATATGCTGCGTGGGCATCCACCGCGTTGGACAGTCAAGCACTGGTTTCTTCAACCCCAGCTTCAACCCGAACCAGCCGAATTGCCGAGCCGAGGGCCTCGCAGAAGAGCGAGTAAAAAACACTGGTATAGAGCTCAACGCTAAGGTGGACTGCAGCGGACGCTAGCAGCTCGCTAGCGTCCGCTGCTAAGAGTGGTAAGAGCTAAGAGCCTATATTCCCGGCTGAGCAGAGTCGCGCGGAACGTGAAGTCTCTTTGTACGATGATCAGAGCGCTGAATTTTGAAGATGGCTCGTAGGATTGGCCGCGGTCCATCTTAGGTTGAAGCTGAGCATAAGCAACAAGAGTCGTCGCGTCTCTGAACGCGCCTGAGAGTCTGGACAGAGTATGCGGCAACTCGCGCGGCGCGTGGGACGCCCGCCGTTAGTTCAAAAAAAAAAAACAAAAAACACGGGAACGCGCGTGGAGGGTGGAAAGCAAGCAATGCTCAGAAGAGCAGTGCGTCTTGATGTTTGTGTTTTTGAGGAGGAAACGTTTTGGTCCTTGCTGTTTCTGCTACCAGAGATCGAAGCTGCTTTGCTGTTTTCTGTAGCTGTAACTGTTGATTGAATTCCCCCTTCCCTTCCCGCTGCTAAACTTTAATTTCGGTCAGATTATTAAATCCACTTCGTTATTTTAAAAGCAGATTAGATGCGCCACAGTATGCCAACTAGTGAAGGTTCTAAAATATACATCGGCCTTTGTATCAGTTTCTTATCTGATCAGTCGTACAATGAAATCAAGGCGTTCAAAAAAAATTGCACACAACTCTACAGAAAGACAAGAAACACCAAACAGGCTTATTAATTGGTCCCTTTGGCTGACATATGAATTGGGTATGCTCTAGTGATAAATTTTCTTTGATGAACCATTTCTGGTCCCCAAGAAAAGGTTGAGACGAATGTGGGCATTTGTTAAAGAATTACATAAGACCAGAAATCCCGGAGAATTTAGTTACTGTGCTCATTTCGTATGAGTTCTCGAGACAAACTTAATAAATTATGAAGACGGCCGTTATGTGAAAACCTGATAATGGAACGTTACAGAGCTTTCCGCTACGTATTTTTTTCGCTTTTTGACTTCCCACATGAACGAAACACCGCAAAATTAATTGATCAGTCTTGCCTAGGAACGAAAAAAGAATTATTTTGGTCGGGTTTAACTCCGGTTTGCGCGAAAATAATTTTTTCGTTGCATTTTTTTTTTGCTTATTTTATAGGTTCCTGTGTTTTTCGCCGCGCATTTTTCACGTGACCTGCCTTCACGTATGAACCGAAAACCGCATGTAAAATATTGCGGTTCTGCTCCGGAGCGAGAAAAATTATTTCGTTCCGGTTCAACTCCGGTTCGTGCGAAAATAACGGTTTTCTCCGGTTTTCGGTTTACGGTTCGGGTTCGGTTCAATACCCTGGTTTTAACACGTAATTTAGTTATTATTGTTGTTATTTCCGTATGTGTAAATAAATTATTTGGTAAAGATGTAGGAGGGAGATGTATGTCTTGCTGAAGCTCGGTAAGATGTGAAGATTCTTGGGTTCTATTTTCAGTTTGGAAAAGTGTATCTAAGATACATTGGATAAATTATGTAAATGAGGTGGTTGGGGGTTTATCGATTTGATTTATTGGGGAAATTATAAATGGAGTTTTGAATTTATTAAATGCTAATTTGTATGATATTCCAAAAATTGATCTTTTGGTGTCATCATACCAAAATTAATGCCATGAAATTCTTTCTGCATCTACAATAGAATGCTTATACTGCCTCTTGCAGTCATAGTATGCTCGTTTATATAAAGATTTCATTGTAGTGTCACGAGATTTTTGATATCTTCTACGTAGTGCGTTTGTTTTTGCTCTCATGATGTTTAGGTCTTGAGCCCACCATGGTACTGCACGTTTAGTATCTTTTACCGTGCGTTCACGTTTTTTTATCCATGCTTGAAATTTACAATAGAACTTGTCTAAAATGGTGTCTATTTGATAGGAGTTATAATTAACAGAAGTAAAATACTAGAACCAGGGATCGTGTTGAATGAAATTCCATAACTTTAAATATCCTTTCAATGTTAGTCGTTTTTTGGTGTAAAGGGGTTGTTGAAACAAACCAAACGAGATTATTTGATGGTCACTTAAGGATTCGTTATCTGACACGTTCCAATGATTTACCGAATGATTTAAAGGGGCGGCGTAACGATATTCAATTGGAATGTCTTTCACTTTACACGAGTTTACTGGCACTAGTGGGACTCAAGGTTACTCGCACGCAACGCCACTGGCCAAGGGACTCCTTTGTTGCGGTGTAATTTCAGAGAGAGAAACGATCATTTTCATTCAATCTCTCCTTTGCAAAATTTGATGACGTAAAGTGGGGATCGCAGTACACCCATATGACGATATTTGAATGATGTTCATAGATTGGACCCGAGTATTGCGTGGGCACTCGATTTGAGCAAGTGATAATGGACCTTTTGTAGAAATACGAGGTGCGCATGCGCGGAGTATTTCATGCACCTGGGTTCGAGAGTATCTAGTTCGAAACAATCCGCCATCTCGCATTTCTCGCCTTTGAGCGGTTTCGTCGGTTTCGTTGTGTCGACCTTGGGGCGGAACATTACGCACGATGGGGACAAAGGTGAGCTTGGGGGAGGGAGCCGTATCTAGGTCACATCGCCTCAAAGGGTGAACAGGATGTAGCTGACGTTTTGGGTGTGGAACGGGTGGGAGAGGCCTTGGGCGCGCGTTGTTTTCCAGTCACCTAGTCTCGAACCGATTCGCGTGTCTAGGTGGCAGCACATATTCGCCAAGAGGTCCATTACTAGCTCGAGAAGCATCCGAGTAGTGGCCCGTGTCCAATCGCTGCAACGACGACAATAGCCGAGCCACAACAATGTCTGGAGCTCAGCGCGTGTCCTGTGCTTTGCCAACTCCAGCGCGTGGCTATGATCAACATTGGCGGCATATAATCGGCTCCAGATCACATGGCCGCTTGTTCTGGCTGCGAGTTGAGGGGGTGAACGCTGCTCGTTTTTCTTTAATTTTTTACTGAAAACGAACGCGTGTTTCATAGGTCATTAACGCGTGGGATCCGTTCTAAGCGGTATTTGCGCAAAGTACAAAAATTGTTGCATCGCCCTTTAAATTTGAGGATACCACGGTTAGATCTATCCAACTAGTTCCATTCGCTGTGGAAAACGTTAGAGGTGATTGGGGATCATTGATTATTATTAAATCATAAGTTAAGACAGGCACCAGGTCAAGTGGCCGCTTGTTCTGGCCCCGAGTTGAGGGGATGAACGATGGTCATATTTCTCGAATTTATTTGCCGACTGCCAGTGCTTAGAAATAAAAACTAAGGCAAGTTTTCCATTAAAGAATGATTCTAAGTAGTATTAAGCGAAAGAAGAAAAATCGTTTCTTGGCCCATTTAAATAAAAAGCATTTCAGGAGATATCGGAAGAAGGGAATAATGATTGTCAGCAACTATTGGCGACTCCAGCAAAACCGAGAAGCTCAGGAGAGGATGTCGTTTCGACTCTGTCGTCTGCTATCGCTGCTTGGTTCTCGTAGGATGATAGAAACGAACAACGTTTCCAGTAATTAATTTTATGCTTCCGCCGTATCATTCCTACACACTGACTACAAGAAGGTTTCTGCCGTCGAAAAATCGATTTGCTTTCATATGTAACACCGATTTTACGCTGCAGTGCAAGAAATTTATGGTGGTCCGCGTGCTGGACGACGAAAGCGACCTCCTTTCGTCCACCATTTTGCCTGACCAGCGCGCCCCCTATAGTTCGCTGGAGTCGTGAATAGCTGTCCGAAGATCGTCCGAAACCGTTTGACGCTTGCTTTCAGTCGTACCGATTCAAATGGAAGGGCGTTAGAGTAGGGAGGGAAAAGGCGTTTCGCATACAATGGCAATAAGCACCGCCCCCCCCCCCCCCCTTTTCCTCTCTCTCTCTCTCGCCTCTGATAAAGAGTTTAGCCTAAGAACATAAAGGAGGTTGGAGTACGACAACGTTAATCCGCGCTTCCGCGATTACATGCAGTCGACCGTAATTAAACCCCTATTAACCAATTAACCTCCGCACATCGCTGAGACTGCCTTCGCCCTCCATCTTCCCGCCGCCGCACACACGTGCGAGCCGTCTCTCGCCGCTATTTATGCGCGCGACGGCATGCTGCGCCATCTAACGCCCAATGCGCGGTGGGCTCGAAACCGTCCTCGCATTTTTGTTTTTTTCCTTCCATTTATTGAAGAAGAGAGAATTGGCACGGGGTGAAGGAGGGAAAGCACTGTCTAATGTTCTCTCTTGTACTATGGTCATTCACATTGGCCGCACAAGAACTCTCCGCAAGCATGTTTGAAGCCTTGCATGCAGTAAGCGTGCTTCGGACTTAATTAAGTGTCCGCAGCTAATTCTCTGATCATGTCTGAGCGAACACCGTGTCTTTGTCTGATGTATGAGCAGTGTGAGTGTGGCTTTAAACTAACGTTATCCTCGATGGTGCATTTATGCACTTTTCACAAGTCCATGAGTGTATGCTGAACCACGATACGCTCTAAGGTCAATAATCTGAATTTTCTTTTTACTGGTATACAAACAATGACGAGGAGGATCGTTATTTTACATGATGGGGAAAACAGCTAAGAAAACACGGACTACGAAGAAGAACAAACGCGACAGGACAATGCTGCAAACAGCTAGTGTCCTGTAGTGTTTGTTCTTTTTTTGTTCTTCTTCATAGTGCGTGTTTCCTTAGCTGTTTTCCCCATAATGTATATAACGTCAATCAACTAGCCGTGATCACCACCGTATTATCGTTATTATTATTTAAATTACCGGCAGTTTCTGTGGCAAAATATCTCTTGTCGCTACCGGGAGTTCTCACCACTGGAATTCACTTGCCTGTTTTAAAAACTAAGCAAAAACAAATTAAGTGCATTCCGGAAAAGTACACAGGTAGGATCTTTAGCGAGTGTGTGATCACATATTCGCCTCGTCAAATTTTATCGTCAGCAATCTCCCCCCTAGGCAAACACAGTGTACTGTTTTGGTTATTATGTCGTTGTTGTTGTTAAACGGTGGGGTCACATTATCGTAATAATCCCTTTTCAAAACCCCATCGAGCAACACTGGCGGTGGCCATTGCTCGGGCACGAAGCCTGTGCTTTGAACCGAGTCGTCGCCGAACACTCACGTAGCAATCGTAACCAATACACGAGAGCTGCGTCAGAGTTCCCAGTGCATTCCCAATCAGATGCCCGAACAATGGCAGGTAATTGGTGCGGCAGCTATAGATGGCGCGCTCTTTTGAAAACAAGAAACTCTCCCGTATATCCGTGTGAGAAAAACAACAACAGTATTTGGCGCTACCACCGCTGGGGGCAAATGTGCGGCGCTAATTAATGGCTGCTCTGCCGACGTGACCACGCCCTCGTGCCTCGAACGAGGAAGGGATCATCGACTCGGTCGAACCCGCGTTCCTTACGAGCGACACTGTCGTCGCGTAATAAACACGGCGTGCACGATGCATGCCTGCTTGTCTCGGCGACGACCGGCGTCCGATCTCTGCGGGACGAATTTACGGGCCGGTCCAATACAACCCAGAAGACAAGGCCCGCGCCTCTCCCCTTCTCGAAACGTCATCGCTAGTGGATCAACGCAGCGCCGCCTAGCTTGCGTCAGCACTGCCGACAGCGCGTCTCGCAGCGTCTCACAGCGAGCGCGACGCTAGAACGCGGCAACACCAAAACAGACGCGTCTACCGCTTTGCTGCGACGCTCGTCCAGTTTCAGCGTGTTTGCCGCTGGGGGCGGGCGGGGGATCCACTAACAATGACGTGATGCCCAGGCCTTGTCTTCTAAGTGGAACCGGCCGGTACGTCGCCGCGGGCTGCAAAGAGACGCGAATCGTCCATTGTCTGACGGGCATCGCGTCCCAGCCTTGCCGCATGACGGACGACCGATTGTCTAATTGCGGCCGCCGCACGAACCGGGGAATCGCGACGACCGCGTCGGCCTTTTTCTTTTTCGAGCGGCGTAGATCCCTCGGCGGCCGCTGCCTCACGCCGCCGTGGTGGACGGTTCTCACGGAGCCGGGGCCGGTTTCCAGGGGTGGTGTTACCCTCCAAAAGTGTATTTAGGATATTCCTCACTTGTTTTTCACGGAGGCATTTGTATATATTAATTTTTCTTTTAATACTGCCCGCGCAACTTCTCGAGGTGAAGAATGTGTACGAACGACTTCGTGTCCGATGCAGGTGTTAGACCATGCAAAGTTTTCTTCTTTTTTTTCTTTCTTTCCGGTGTCACTGACCGATTGCTGTTCTTTTTTTTTTTCTTTTCTTTTTTTTCGGGGGGGGGGGGGGGTGGGGGGGGGTGGGGGGTGTTTGTTCGATGTAAAAAGATGATGGTGCGTCTTCCATCATGTGTACTGGTACTCTATCGTCAATCAGTGTGCTTTGATGGTTCATACACCGCATGTGGTTCGTCATGCCATAGAAGGCTATGATCATACGCACACATAATTCACCGATGGATCGATCATCAGGCTTGTAGTTCAACCGCGCATGTCATGTCATGTCAATCAGGAACGTACCATCTTAGCTTCAATCTTTTCCCACAAAATGTTGTCAACACTTTCAGAGCTGGTAGATGCAGTGGCGTAACAAGGGGGGACAAGAGGGGGGGGGGGGGGGGGCCGACCGCCCCGGGTGCAGCGCTCAGGGGGGTGTCGCGGCGGGCCACGAGAGCGGGGGGGGGGGGGGGGTCGCGGACCGCCCCGGGTGCCGCTGACCCTCGTGACGCCACTTGGTAGATGTATACGTAGAAACCATTGAAGAATTAGGTTCTTGCAGCAGATTAGATATTCTTTATAAATTCAAAACAAGACCCTCGTTATTGATCATCTAAACTCTCAAGAGAAGGGATCGATCTGTATCAATTGAAGTACGTATACTCTTCGCCGTATGACATCACTGTAACATGGATAGGACGAACACGGACAGCACATCCTTTGTGCTGTCCGTGTTCCGTCCTTTTATGTTTAATTTTTTTGTGAAGTTTCTATACACTAAACCAATGCGCTTAGATCAAAATGTTTACTGATAATGTCGCTCATTAACTGTCCGTTCATTTACGCCATATAGTCATGTTTCATTAAAGCCCGTTTGCATTTTTATCTCGTTGAACAACTCACATTATGGGCGGTTTTGAGGGAAACGGACGTGTAAATATTGAAATATTAATTCTTTGAGTGCTTGGCTTTTTTTTCCGTATGTCGAGCACAAATTTTGGTCCCACGCAGAGAAACTGTAGCATGTTTTATGGCGTATTTTTTTATAGAGAAAACACTTGTCTATTGGCTCAAAATTAATTGTGGTCAGCTTCCAACCTGGGATATTTTTCACGAGTTACACTTTTCAAGACACAGTAATATGCAAGGTGGCACCCCGGCCTACCACCTTAAAGAGATCACTTTTTTTTTTTTTTAAGTGGTCTTAACCGACATTTTGTTTTTATTTGAAACTGGAATTTTTTTGTTTAGTTTATAACTATTTTCTATATCTCAGTGTTCACCATAAAGCGACAGGTTGAGTGACATAGACTCGCCTTTCTAGAACAACAAAGGAGCAACTTAGACATAAAATTACTCAAAATAAAACTTTCCACATGCCATCAACAGGTGTTACTACGAAGCAAAACATTGCTCTATACGTCAAATTAAAATCGACAGCCCAGTTGGGAGAAGTGGGGACATGGAGCGCAAGGTCCTAACGAGACAGGTTTTCTGTACCGGAACCTCGCGGGTCGAGATATAGCCATCTCCTTCAATGGCTTCCAGTCCACTGTGATGGAAGGATAACGAACGACAGGAAGCCACACGTGGGGCGCAGGCATAAACCTGAGCCGTGAAGCCTCAGCCACATTGCTTTTACATCATACAAAAGTAGTGTCTGCATACAGATTCGAACGCGAGTCAGCGCGAGATACCTGCTTCGAATGCCGCATGGCTATGAGTTCAAAAAGAAACTTGGCACGCGGCACGGATATTAGGGTGACCTGTGTTTGCAGACTGTCTTTTGCATGACGAATGAACAGTCTGACCGAAACGATATCGGATTCGAATGTTCATGAATTTGCAGAGGCGTGCTGGTCCTAGTCTGGCCAAGTATACTCGCACAGACCGCCACTGATTCAGGAGCTTCTTGGTCGCGGTGAAATTGCGAGGATAGAAAGGGATCTATTTATTTCAGTCTTGCCTTCGCGAAGCTCGATAACGTAGTTGTGGGATCGAAACCACCCGCCTGACGACAGTCGAGTGTGGGCCATGGATCGGACACTAGAACTTCGCCAACACTCGACTTCGGCTCGTAACAATCAATGCCTTGGCGGACACTCGGGTAGTGGCTCGTGTCATCCAGTGTTAGGATGAGAACAGCCGAACTCGGATAGTCTCTGGAGCTCAACACGCGTCTTCTACTTTGCGAAACCCAGCGCGTGGCAACAGTAGCGTGGCAATGATTAACGCTGGCGGCATAGGATAGGCACCAGGCACGTGGCCGCTTGTTCTGGTTCCGAGTTGAGGGGATGAACGATGCTCATATTTCTCGAATTTTTGTTGGTGACTGGCATTGCATAGAAAGGGGAAAAAAAAAAGCTAAGGCAAGTTTATTCAGCTATTAACGTTAGGGAGTGATTCTAGGTAGCGTAGTATTTAGCGAAAGTAGAAAAATCGTTTCATGGCTCCTTTATGAGTTCTGATTCCCAACCGCCACGGCTGCTTGAATCCTTCACTGCGAGAGGACGAGCTGCAGAGGACGAGCCAGAGGACTTGCAGTCAAAACACCTCGCACAAATCACTGTTTTTTTGTCTATAAGCCTGCCGAATCATGTCAAGGGTCTCGGTTCCAGATTTTCCGAGTTCGACGCAGAATTTATGTTTTCTCTCGCTTCGATTTGCACAAAAACGCGTGTAGCGAAGCCCCAAATGTTCACAGAACGACGAACATCGGCATAACGGCACATGAACTTCCCTGCCTTCGACCGCCGCTCGCACATCCTCAGCCGTTCCGCCTTCTTTGCTTCTACGCTACACGATTAGTGTCGAATCTTTTTGATCGCACCTCGTATTGTCGAAAATGGACCTTTCTGGAAACGCCAGCGCCACCAGTGAGTGCTTCGCTCCATTATGGGAACTGTGAGGGTGTCGCGCCTTTAGCCAAGACAACTCTAGCCTAGTCGAGCTTTTACATGCTATGTGGCGCACGCTACCACCCGAACCGCAGCCCCATTCTTAATCCATTCGTGCATCTAAGCGAGCTAACGGTCTTCGAACGTCGTTAGGACCAGAGTCAACCAGAGTCGTGTATAGAGAGAGTTTGGCGACATGAGGAGGCGCCATTCGCCGAAAGCAGGCTGGGCGTGTTGCAGTGCGTCTTCGCAGATTCGAACATGGCCGGCCACAAGCCGCGAGTAATAAATACCCTGGCGGTGGACGCGAGAAACAAAATTAATAAGTGCGTCGGAGTAATTCTCGGGGACTGAAATTATGGCGCACGTGGTTTTTCAATTACGGTCATGCAAAACCAAAATCTAGGAGAACGATCGACGTGATGTGCACGCCATGCGCCGAGGGCCAGGAATACAGTATGTCGTCTGAGCCACGTCCGAGCAGTCAGACTCCGTCTGAGCAAAAGGCAGATCAAGCGGCGCATTGAATTCTTACATATTTTTGCATGATGATAATCGAAACATCACATGACACAGGGTGCTGCGAAGATTGTCGCCTGCCGTACACAGGGAACCAACGCGAACGCAGGCAACGTGATTCTCGCAGGCGGTACGGCGGTAGCAGCAGACGACGGAGCAGAGACTCTCACTCTTCTCATTATGCCTCACGCGCGCCACTTGAAGGCACGCGCTACTTTCCATAAATCTTTCGCTTCCGCTATATCCAAATAGACGATTACAAGCAGGGCATCTGGTCACCGGCATGCCTCTGCTCGTGCGGGCAAGTGCGTGCAATTACAAGCTTGCTAAAGCTACGTTCACGCGCACGCTGCACATGCTTGCAGTGAGGCGCCGTGCTTACAGTGGCGTGCTTCAGCACCCCCCCCCCCCCCCGGCCCCCCAGTGAAGTCCAGCCGACCCTATAATATACACATGCACTTCGACGCGTTCTACTCCCTCCACACCTCCAATTCATGGACATCCCAACCACCTTAAACCTCCCCCCCCCCCCTTTCCTCTCAAAAAGAAAAAAAGAAGAAATCCTGGTTACGCCACTCCAGGTTTGCGTTTGCATTTGTCTATACAATAATGACTGCTAAAACGCCACTAAACATCCGATGAGCACAATTCACCAATCGCCATTCTATATAAACTTGGTATCTCATCGTTGTATGAAGTGTGTCACCCAATGTTCTCTGAAGAGCTACACCTGCTAGCGCGTCACACCATATATTTTGCCATGTAGTTTCCAGGCCCGAAGTGCTCATTTGCTTTTCCCCCAAACAAGGCTGTGCGTCGTCTTCTCACGTCTCATCTTGACTCATCTCGACCTGTCTCATTCTCGACCCAAGACTCCCTCGGTTCATTTCCTTCCTCCTCCCCCTCGTGTGGGTGCGTTTTTTTTTTTCTTCCTTAAATGCTCTCTGTCGTCCACATCTTCCTCTTATGCCCGTCTCTCTAGCTTCATCCGTCTCTATCTGCACGGTTACGACCTGATCCGAAGCACAAGCCAATTTTTGTACAGCCTTTGTGTCCTCTTTCTTTCTCTCTTACTCTCTCTCTCTCCTCCGCGGGGGTAATGAGCGGAGAGACGCGGAAGCGAACACACTCTGACCATATCTACCTTCGAGCAGTCACGAGCTTTGTTTTCCTCATCACCGAGCCACTGTAACTCCGCACACACGCGTGCATACAGGCACACACTCACGCACACTTTCGCGCATGCACGAACACGAGGACGCCTGCCTTCTGGAGTTTCGACTTGAAAAAAACACGTCGCATACGCAATGCCTAAGCGCAGATGAGAAGGAGGCTACAGAGGCCCAGCCGGCAGAACGAGTTGTTCTTATTGCCGTTCGGGCTTTCGTCACCTCCCATGCGGTTGTTCAGCCCCATCCTGCTCGTCTCGGGCCAATACCACATAGAAAACAAGGCTTGAGCCTTCCCTCCCCCCAGACGTCATCGCTAGTGGGTCCAGGTATAGCGCCGCCTAGCCTGCATCAGCATCGCTGCCGACGGGTCTCGCAGCGTCTCAGAAGGAGCGCTGCGCTAGCAGGCGGTGACGCCAACGTCTGCCGCGCTTCAGCCTGTTTGCCGCTGAGGGAGGCGGGTCGGTGATCCGCTAACGGTGACGTCATGCGCAGGCCTTGTCTTCTAGGGCCCAGCCGCAGTGGCAGCAGCGACGATCCGAATCAAGCGGCGTCCGGACGACCCCAGAGGAAAAGAGCGAGCAGGGGTGTACGCGAGGCCGTTCGAAGACGTCCGAGGCAGGGAGCAAACAACAACACCGAGGCGAGGAGGAGCGGAGTCGAGGAGGGAACGAGAATATTTCTTTCGCGGGTCGTCCTTTGGCCGGCCCCCGCCCGCTCTGCTCCCAGCCGCGTCGACGAACGTTGAACCGGCCGCGACCAAGTCTCCGGTTCTTTGGTGTTCCGAGTTGCGCCGGACACGACCGGCGGTCACGCTGGCTGGAACCTCCTCCTCGTCGTGGCCGTTGTTGTTCTCACGCGTATCCCTCGCCCCTATTTGGTTTTGAGCCTGTTTTTCTTTCTTTTGGTGCAACTGCCGCCGGACGCTTTGTTGCGGTTGCGTGCCCTGGTCCGCGCTTCGACCGCCTACAAGACAAGGCCTACGCATTGACGTCATGGTTAGTGGATCCCGCCCCCGAACACGCCGAAGCTCGAGGAGAGACACCGCAATACGGTAGACGCGTCCTCGACGGTTGTCTGAATAAACTTTGATTGATTGATTGATTGATTGATTGATTCTCTTCGCGTCGCCGCGTGGTAACGTCGCGCTCGTTCGCTGCAAGACACGCTGGCAGCGTTGCTGACGCGAGGGAGGTGGCGATTCGTAAACCCACTTGTGATGACGTTTCGGGCGAAAGACGCGCGCCTCGACTTCTAGGTGGCTTCGCCGGGACTTTGACGTCTTCCGCCGGCTTGGGCGCGCTCGTTCACTCCCGGGGATCCAAGGAGGACTAGGGGTGGACTGGGGGGACGGCTCTATGCCACGCATT
This sequence comes from Ixodes persulcatus, assembly GCA_013358835.2. NCBI lineage: Eukaryota > Metazoa > Arthropoda > Arachnida > Ixodida > Ixodidae > Ixodes > Ixodes persulcatus. Next base: position 322,050 of record JABSTQ010011170.1, read on the forward strand.
TTGCGTTCTTCTTACCAGCTCCGCATCTTGCAAAACGGTCTCGGTGTGGGATATTCGATGCCTTTTGTTGCTGCGCTGTTTCGACGTGGTTCCGCCGACACGACATGGAGGCACGCGGAAGTATCAGGAAGGACGTGACTTAATTGAATGAATCGAAGCTTTACGAAACCGCCGAAAGTCAAAATAAACGTCAGAGCCAGGATTTGAACTCTGGGCCTCCCAATGCCCTGTCGGGTGTGCTAACCACTACACCACTACACATTTTTTTAACTTTACAGGCGACATTTTGCAGATTTTTCGAACCTGTGGGCTGTCGTCGCCACGCGCGCGAAGAAGAGAAAAACTTTTTGTTTTCCCCTTCTTGGCGTGAACAGAGTGAAGTTGGGACTTTCCGTCGGCAGTGCCGCGCGAAGAGAGCGAAGAGGGCAGCCCTGGGGGCGTCCCGCCAAGAATGGCGCGACGAATGGAGAATCTTCGTAGAAAGAGCAACAGGTGAGCTAATTAATGTTACACATCTTGAAATAAAAATTAAAAAAAAACGGAGCCGACGACCGAAAATTGGGACAAACACAAAACGACTCAATCAGAGACGCTTTGTGTTGTCGCCTTCTTCGTACGTTGTCTCCGGTTTTTCCAGAGATGTGTAGAATCTTCGTGTTGTCTGCTTCGAACAGTTGTTTCCAAATATTCCTCGAGTTATGCTTAATCTCCCTTTGGCGGTATCCAGTTGCTACGCGTAATGTTCGACGGTTTTAGAAACTTCCACCGCGGTTACCCACTTCCCGGATCACGAGCACTGGTGGCGGTCGTCATTGGCATCCACGAAGCCAACCACGACGGCTACGAAAACTAACCACGTCGCACCTCCGTACTCAGGTACGTGACGGCAGCATTCCACCCGCATTGCGCGGTCGTTCTACAGCTATCGCAGGCACGTATCAAGGGGGGGGGGGGGGGGGCATGGGGCCAGGGCCCCCCCCCCCCCGAAATCTTCCATTTTGCTGGGGCCTCCTCTCCCCCCTCTCCCTCATACAGCATTTTGTTATGGGCGGGCCCCCCCCCCCCCCCCCCCCCCCCGAAACAAAATCCTGGCTACATGCCTGAGCTATCGCTTTCATTTCTTCGTACATTGTGGGCAAATAATACGATTTTATTTTTCTTTATATACAGTTCAGACAAAATGATAAAGCACACGGATATGCACACGGGTACAAGTTGTTTTAAAGCGAATCAGTCATTTAGCGACGAGTGCCAGTGCAGTAGAATATTTTGAAGCACTCATCCAGTATTGGCTACCAATCAGGGGGATCAGAGAGCGCACGGTATACCTCGCGAATATAGGCCACACTCTCAATTAATTTTTCTCTCACTGTTTTGGTATTCGCATCAGCAATATTAACAATCATTGTTGTCCTCCATAGACTGTGGAAGCAGAGAAGCATGAACATATCGTGGGGAACTCCTCCCTCGTTTTCCAGAGGCAAAAAAAAAAAGAAAAAACGGGGGCCGTGCACAGTTAAAAAGTTGGTCCTTCTGCGTGCGCTGAAGAATGTGCCAATGGAACACCGCGTCCGAAAACTCAATAAATATGTGTTCTATCGACTCGGGTTCCTTGCTGAGTATAGAATTCACTGACCACGATACAAAACTACCTTTCTCTTCCACGGTTTTACAAACAACACGCCGCAGTGCAATTAAAAAAAAAAAAGATTTCACCGTAGGTTTGATTGGCATTTTCTTCAGCCTTTCAAGCACATCCTGCCCTGGACACTCACAGTACAGTGACCCGTAGAAAGGTATGGGCAGCAGTACATCTATGAAATCGTTTTACAAACGTTTTCGGGTAAAGCTGAGATACTCTAAGGAAAAGCGCACCTTGAGTATTCTAAAAGAAAACACAACTTTACGCAAATAACCTTGTACACTGGCAAATATTTGATCAGAGGAAACAACAAACTCAGAGAGTGCATACTGCAGTCGCACCTGCAATAACATTACGCAAAAATAAACCTTTCTGGTCACGTAAAAACACAAGCCAAGACATCATTTGTCATAGAATTAAATGGGCCAATCCTAGACCACCATTACCAAGAGAACGGAACAAATTGGAACGAGCAGAACGCTCCCAGCTCGAATTCCAGACGAAAACAGCGAAAACTTTGTGCAGTCTCTGCACGTTGAGGCGCAGCAACACATCACTAGCAAATTGTACCAAATTGTCGTAGTTAAGAATAAAGTACAAACGGTAGCGGGCGCAAACATGGACAAGTCCCTTGCCCTCCAGCTCTTTGCTTTGACCCTCACCCCCTTCGTCTTTCACTCCATGGTTGCAACGCTGTCCCGGTAGTGCTCGAGTGGCACCCGGAGGTACCTCGCAGGCTGTCCACTGAATGTTCACAAAATTATCGGGTGCGGTGGCCCAATTACCGTGCCAGAGACCTGCGCATTTGCCCCAGCATGCACTACCCGCTTTCTTACAAAAGAAGGAAGCACTGCTGATTACCTCACGAACGCTGTCTTGTTCGACACAAAAAACAGCAACGTCGTTTGGATAGAAACAAAAAACTTTTACTTTGCAAGAGTGTAACCTAAAACCACGTATACTGTCATCGTTAACCAGTTTCAAACAAAAGTGTTCAAAGTAAATCTCAAACAGGGAGATAGTGGACGGCCTTGGCTCACAGAAGAACGAACCTGTACGCTTTCACTTTTGTTCTTATTTACAGTGATTGACATCGAAAATTTTGCGTACACCATTTTTAAGCCATCTAAAATTACAGACCCTACATTAGCGTGCTGCAAACTTACGAAAAAGAACCTCATACGACACATGATCGAATGCATTCTCCAGGTCTAGCTGCAATATAGCAACTCGTCCGTCGAAGGCATCGCGAAAATTCTAGAATGCTCTTTACTCTATGTATGATGGTAAAAATAGTACGGTCTTTAATACCACATGTGTGATGGGGTCCCACAACGTCTTTAATTACACTTCGCAAACCGTTTAGCCAGGATTGTTGTGTAAATTTTTAGTCGACATTGGTCAGACTTATTGGCCTGTAAGAGGAAACGGACGATAGCTTTACAGGGTCATCACCTTCGGAATGACCACAATATGACTTTTCAAGAAGGTTCGCGGTAACTTATTAATGCGTTAGCATTAGAACGCTCGTTTTGACGAAAACCCGGCGGTGTTTTTCGTTTGTCAGCGCTAGGGAGAGAGGGAGAAGGAGGGGGAGAGGTGACGTGTGCGACGCTCCCATTGATCCGAACCGCTGACGTCAGCAACCGTCAACCCCCCCCCCCCCTTCCTCCCCGGCGCTGACAAACTGACAGACACCGCCGAGTTTTCGTCAAAACGAGCCATTTCTTTGTTGTCAATGTCACGCGCACAGCTGGCGCGGAGCCGGGGAGGAGAAGGCGATGCGCAACGCTTTCTAGATAACAAAGCCGTAGTGCTGAATGAGATGGCGTCATCAGAAAAGGAAAATGCTGGACACAGAGCGGAAACGAGTGCTGCGTCAGCGCTCGGCTTTGAGTCAAGTTTGAGCTGAACGTTGACTCAATCCTCGTGTCCAATCTGTGCCCAGCAACGGCCTTCTCCGATGACGCCATCTCATTCAGCGCTACGGCTTTGTCATCTACAAGGTGTTGCGCTGCGGCGCAGTGGAATGCGGGCATGCTCAGTTGCCGCTCTGCCGTCGCCGGTTGTTCTTCGCTCTGGGTTTCCGTAGTAACGCTGCGTAGGCTGTGACGTGTGTGTGTAGTTAAAACGATGGACGCGTTCCCTCCACGAGTGATATGGATGCGGTTCCTTCCACGAGTGGTATGGATGTGGTTGTTTTCATGAGTGATATGAATGACCGTATCCATGGGCGTCGGCGTACTCTGACAAGCACAATACAGAAAAGGTGCGTAAAAAATTACAGGAAGATTCATTGGTGGATTCTTAGAGAATTCGTTAGCATGACCATTAAGAAACGCCACACGCGTCTCCCTTTGGAAAACGCTAACACTGACCCCGTGACGAGGTCAAAACGATGCAGTAAAAATTAGAGGAAGCAAAAGAGAAAACCAAAAGAGAAAGCCAAAAGAGAACAGTGAAGGGGCCAGCGTTAGCGTTTCCCAAAGGGGGACGTGTGTAGCGTTTGCAAGGGTCATGCTAACGCACTCCCTGAAAGCCCGTTCACACAATTGCGTTCAGAGCGACCGCTGTGCTTACGTACGAATGCCTACGGTTGGAACGACGAATTGCCATGGCAACAAAGCGCCAGACGGCCGTTTCGTTCGTGTTCGTTCGCAACGCAAGGAGTTGAGCCGAGCTGAAATTTTTCGCTACGTTCGGGGACGAACGTAGCGAACGCACCGACAGACCAATCACAGGTCGAGAAGAGCTCGGCCGCGCGCGTTGCATGCCTGTTGTGGTTCCTGCTGTCTGCTGAAAAAGGTGTCGTCGCTGGTGGTCGTCCACGTGGTCGGCGTGGGAAGCAGATCGTTCCGCGTAGAGCGCTATCCATGTCTGTGAATTCTCGTCACGTGTCGCGATGCTAACTAACCCAGCACGTCCTAGAAGGGAAGATCCATCTATACTCGTGCGGCGATGTTGTAGCGGCACCCTCCAGACAGCAGAAACGATCGAGCCGTCGTGTTTGATTACTTCGACTACAGTTCTGCTTTCTTAGTATTTGTGTCCTGGAACATCGCCCGGGGTTCTTATTTTGCGCATTCCATGCGTGTGCTCAAATTCAAGGTATTACTGGTTCGTATACTGTATTTAAAGGCGTGTAGGAAGGATGCGAATTTTGACGCGTTTTCATCACCCGAGAAATGTGATTAGTCTTAGCATTCCTGAACGCTCGCAAAGTTTATGTCAAATCGTATTTCGTCTTTTGTAATCGTAGAAAAGGCGTGTGGCGAGATTTGTACTATCGGTAAAGTCGTGTGTTAACGTCGTGATCGTCAAAGGCGGCGTACTGCATCTTCTTTTAATTTTTTATCTACTCTACTTTGCTAGCCTATCCTGAAAAACAAATCAATAAAACTTAATGAAACTTGAGATTATAGAAAACTGTCTGTCCATTTTCTGTTAGGCCAGTGAGTGGCAGCGCGTCCCCTTCTTTTTAGAGGCACCGCGGAAACAGCTGACGGCGGCGAAGAAGCGGCCGCCGTGCTGACGACCTGCTGCGCTTGTTGCAGTGGTATCAGGTGTGTACGCGCGGCAGAGAGCGGTTGTTCCGGTCGCTCCGGTCACAACGGACGCAGTCGTAGCTAACGCGCATCGTTGCAGATGTCTGAACCAGCCTTAAGAATCCACCAATGGATGTCGCTGTAATTGTTTTCCTCCGCTTCTCCGGTGTGTGAAGCAGAAGACGAAGACGACGAAGTTGCGTTTACCATTCATGTCGTGCAATTGTTTCGTAATTACATTCGTTCCGCTCGATGTTCTGCGCTTGAAGATCGATTGGCCGGTACCCCGAACGACAGCTCCGAAGTAGCGGCCTCACGTCCGTCGCAACGTTGGTCCGTCGTGCGCCGCCATCGTGTCGTCCATCCTGCGATACGTCGCCGTATTAAGAATAACGTAGTACAAGCACTTCCATGGATCTGCGCAACATGTTTTTTTTTTTTTTTTCAATCAACGCATTTGCATGTTTTTTGGAGGCCACAAGAATGGGGCTCATGTTTTTTTGCATTTTGAATGTTGAATGTATGCCTTAGATGACCCACGATTTTTAGTTTATTTGGTACACATAGGTTGAGCGCCACGTGACCATAAAAAAGAGAGTGAGTGTGACTGAAACCGGCCAATTCTCGACCGGCGGTTTTCGGCAGGAAAGAAAACGAATTTCGAGCCGCAAATTTTGTTCTGGGTAGGTGGACTCTTATAGTGGCATGTTCAAATCAAAAACCTCGGCGAGAATAAATACCCTGTCAATGTCACTTTAAATACTCCGTCTCATGCATTATGGGGCTTCGGAGATGAAGGTCACTGCCATTTGTTTTTTTTTAATTATATCGAACCACGTGGTGGGCATGCCAGCAAAGGAGAAGAACGCACACATGTTCGTTATTTGTATTTGTCCCGAGACCGGGACAAATAGAAAGCAAAACAGACGTCCATACCACCCACGTGAGAAACGGCTCTGTCTCTCTATTTTTCCCTATTTCACCAGAACCTTAATTCTTCGTCCGCAAAACTTTCCAGCATAATAAAATAAAAGATGAAGAAAACGAGAGGGAAATTCGGATGAATCCGGGCATTTGTGGCTGGCAATAATCCTCCCACCGAGAGTGCACAATGATGACGACGTCTAATTCGTTCGAGCTTGAATCGGACCCCCGTGATTAAAGAAGAGGGCCTCGAGGCCGGGTTTTCCCCTGGCGTCCATTGACGGCCCAGCGTTCGGCACACGGGGCTCTGCGCTGGAGCTGCGGAGAGAGGATTACATCTATCGGGATAAGGCGAGGATTAAGCCGGGGATCGGACGAGGAAGCTTTGATTTGATCGCGCGGCGTCCGATATAAGAGAGCGCTCAATCGACGCCGCGCGACTAAGGGGCTGTTTAGTGCCTCGTTACGAGTTACCTCCGGGCAGACATGTAAACGCAACTGAAAAAAAAAATAAATGAATAAAACTAAATATTGTTATACGTTACTCGTATAAAAGTCAACTAAGTGCGTTACCCGTTACTGAGGTTTAACAAAAACGCGTTACTTCAGCTCGAGAGTAGCTCGCTTCTCTCTCATTACTCTGAATTTGTCGTTTTGCTGAAGCAGTATCAGAACTCATTCATCCGGAGGAACAACTCTGGTGGCTATAGTGACGTACTTTGTGTCCATATCTTTATCGTTTTTTTTTATCTTTTTTTGTCTTCAAACATGCAGGAGTGAGCTGGTGTGAGAACTAGGCTGGGTACTTGCGTGGTACCCGTTCTTCTCCAGAGTCCAGAAGTAACTAAATATCGTTACTGGTTACTTCGTAAGAAAGTAACAAAAATACTTTACATGTTATATCTCTCGAAAAGTAACGAAGTCGTTACTTCGTTACAAAAAAAAAAAAGTAACCAGATACAAGTAACGCGTTACGTGCCAGTCTTCCTCTGAGCTGCTACTGCTGCTGTGGCAGAGCTCAGTGCGTGCTGCCGCCGGTTTGACAAGATCTAATCGATCACGTGATTTCTCGTCTGCAGGAACAGAGCCCTGATGCGTTTCACACATCCCGCTGGGCTCCCATTGGGCACTTGTGGCTGGTTTTCAGCTCAATAGATCATCTTCAGAAGTGCGAGTCATCCGGTAGCTGCCGCGCCCATCATCCGAATGCGCCATTGTTTGGGCGCACACCCTGAGCATGTATTCAACGCCGAGTCACACCGTTCGGCGAGGGCTCGGATCCAATCATTGTGCCCAAGGATGGATGGATGCATGGATGGATGCTAACGGCTGTAACCTTTATAACGGGCGGTAGCTTGCGCCACCTAGTCTAGAAGTTAAGGACCAAAAATATGCCTTCTTCCTTCGCCAATTTGCTTACCCTCTGCAATTACATAACTATCACCAGGTGGTGTGGGATATAACCAGGATAACCTTTGGGGGATCGGGCAAACAAACTAAAAATGCCACCTTCCGCCTCTTCCCCCCAACGAGGGAGTCGCCAATTTTCCTCTGGTCAAACCTGGCCGGCGTTACCCCGGCACTGGGCCCACCATGGGAGCCAGGGTGGAGACTTTGGGCCGGAGCCACGCGGGAGGGAGCCCACATTTTCCTCTGTACCGCCTGTCCTCAGTTGTGTCAGTTACTTCATCTATTCTTCCATTTTCGTCTGCAAACCTCAGCGCTCCGGCCAAATCCGTCGCCCCCTCAGGGAGGGAGCATGCCCAGTGCACCTGAACACCACATGTTCTATTGTCTCGTCTTCCCCTTGGCATACGGCACACCGCGTCTTACCCTTGGCATACGGCACGTCAACAAATGGCGCCCACCAATGTTGCTTGAGGAAGTTTTAAAAAGGCTGTATTCGGCTCAGTCTTTGGAAGTCGAATTTGAAACTTTGCTGAAAATAGACGCGTATTGAAAAACCTCTTTAATTTTTTTTAACTATTTTTTGACGGGTGAAGATGTCAAGGCTTGCGTTTGTTTACGTGTAGCGAGAAGAAATAAGTCGTCCACCATTTCTGTTTTGAAATGCGTATTTGAGCAATTCACGAATTGCTCAAATACGTGAGCGTTTATGATATGTTAATCACGAATCTCTCCATGGGAACAGGCTGCACAGTAGGTTATAATTTATTTAAAAAAAAACGAGGTAAATGATTTAACCTATTCCGCGAGTAATTGGAAATAGAATGTGGAAAGAGCGGTTTTGTTATTCACTTTACATAAATGGGAAGGGAAATGCGGGAGGAGAGCTGGCGAAAATTCGGTCAGGGGTGGGGATCGAACCCCCGACTTCCATCCGCCTAGGGCAACAAGAAAAAAGAACCACTAATCATAGCAGTCAGAGCTCGGCTCTCTAAAGACCCCGCATGCTGACGCGCATCACCCGACGAAAACGCCCGGCTTTTGCGGTGAGACTCGATGTCATCAGTTCCCCAGCGGAGGACAGAGGGAGGCTCCTGCGCTACAAACGATCCCGGTATCAAGCTATAGAGTCCGCTTAAATTTGTCTGCGGCGGTGTAATGAGTGCAAACTGCTAGATTGGACTGAAAATGCTGACATCCCGCGGCGCCTTGTCACGCCGACGAGGTATCGGGGGGTGCTGCGGAATAAGTACGACACGACTCCCCTCGCTGCTGTGGTACCATTTCTTCGATATCATCTTTGAGAGGATACCTGCTCACAAGCTGATGCGGAGGGTGGCATCGCTGTCCTTTTGTACGCGGTGGGTCTACATAAAGTAGCTCGGCGAAATGTCGGCGATCGTCACAGTCGCTCTGTTTCAGTGCGCACGTCGCGTTCTCGTGCACACGCCAGTATAGGGAGTATTCACTGGCGGCCATAGCTGTGTGCGCGACTGCTGAGCGCGTGCTGATGGCTAACTTCCAGTTCTTTTTCAGCGTGCATTCCACACCATCAAGATTCCCGGTCTTATCAGCTTATCAATGTGACCTCGCTCTGAGCATGCGCTTTAAAGAGCACCCACAAATATGGCGTCCAGTGAATACTCCCTATTGGCGACGTGCGCGATCGAAAGCGTCGTTGTGGTCGGCCTTCCGCGATTGGCCGAATGCTGGCTATGACGTCAGCAAAGGATTTCTCATCGACGGAAATAAGAGGAATGGAAGAACTTCCATTTCGATGGTGTTGGTAGTGTTGCTTTAAGAGCGCAATGATTTCAAGCTTCCACCATGCTCCTTACAAACGCCATCGAACTTGTTGTTCGCAAGGTAATGACGTCACGAAAGGTAACCATAGGAGGGCGCCACTAAAACATCTCGCCGCTAATAGGGAGTATTCACTGGAGGCCATATCTTCGTGTGTGGTTGCTGAGCGCGTGCTGATGGCGAGCTTCCACAGTTCTTTTGCAACGTACATTCCACACCATCAAGATTGCCAGTTTTAGCAGGCTATTAATGTAAGCTCGTTCTGAGCATGCGCCATAAACATCGCCCTCAAATATGGCGTCCAGTGAATGCCCCTTATACACGCGCAGTGTCTGGCACACGTGCACCTGCGCGTTAACACGCACATCGGTATCGGAGTAGGTGAGTAAGCGGGGCAGAAGAAAGAAAAACCGAAAGATGAAAACGAGACACACGTGGTGTGCGGCGGTTTTCGATTGACGGGCTTCTTGGGCGTAGAAAAAACGGCGCTTTCGGCTTGTTTTGTTCGTTCGACGCTTCGCCCAGCGCGCTCGTGGAGGCGATCAATGCGCGTCGCGTGGATACCTGCCGAAGTTGCTTGGCATGGGCAACGCTGAATGGCGTGACCAGCCGAGGGGCCGCCCCCGCACCGTGGGCCTCGTGCGCCTGGGTCTCTGAAAAGCAGCTCCACTCCCCCCCCCCCGATAACTGGTTTTCTCACGATGGCTCCGGTGCGCTGGCTGTCTTCTCCCTTACCCCTACGGCGACAGATACGCGATCGAAGGGGCAACACGTGGAAACGCAAGCCGCTATGCTAACAAAAGGGAGCTTCCGTAGATCCTTTTCGCCGTCCCGCAACGCTCTCCGCAACCCGCTACGATACCCGGAACTCTACAGTCAAGGCCATCGGCGCGCAGGCGCAGTAGCGGCTTCTTCGTTGCGGTAGGCTTAGCGGAGGGGGAAACGCGGTCTAAGAAACTTCCTAAAGACACGGCTAGTGCGTCGAGACCTGAGTAGAGATTAGGTTGTTTCGTCCCTCGTCAATGGGCACGTTTGAGCGGTCTTCCGTCGAAGACTCGGGAATGAGGGGTTGATGATCGTGGATGAGGATGTCGGTTGCTGGTTGGACTTGTTGAAGGAGACCTATTCCTTTTTTTTTTGTGGCCAACGGAGGAGAGTTAATCGATTTCGAGGCTCGTGTTGTAATGAATAAAACAAATAAAACTAAACTTTACTGCTACTTAAAACAATTGCAAGTACAACTATTCAAAACTCAAGCGGACATGCCGCGCGTACTGCTTGTTTAGTTTAACAGTTACAAGACTGGCGCCTCGGTGTCAAAGTGTCCTCCCGCGTACGGTGAGGACGGTGGTTAACTTGTAGCCGCACAGCAGGGACTGTTGCGCATGCAAGCAGCTCGGCGCACCGCGTGAGAGAAGGCCCGCGCACGGGTTCCTTCAAACCCAACAATTTCCCGTCCAGTTCGGGGTTATGGCGGTGCGCCGAAACCTGGCCCATTCATTCGGGATCTAGCTAGAACCGGGTATACAAGCACCGACGCACTCGAGTCTAGATCAATCAGACGGAAAGTCACCACCACGGAAAGTCACCACCACGGAAAGTCACCACCACCCTCACCGGGAGGCGAAAAGTCAGGTCCCCCGGCTTTGAACGTAAACACAGAACGCGAATCTTGGTTTCTTTATGGTAAGAGAAAATAAACTGACTCGGATGATTTCTGCTGCCTAAAGTTCCCTAAACTTACCCTCGCCAGGAAACTTCCCCTCGCGCCAAGAGTAGACGGAAGCATTTAAGGAAACGAACGACATGCCAGACACAAGACATACGCAGACGTCTTGCGAACGCAAGCGACGCGAGGACATGTGGTAAAACTCGGCTTCCAGGAATCGAAAAGCCATTTCGCAGTGGTTCCCACGATGCTGTGTCTACGCGAGCGCATAAACATCGGTCGTGACTCGTGCCCAGAGCCCCTCCATATATCTAGCGTCTTAAACAACTGGAACATGATCTGAGGTTTCTGACGACGCCGTTAGAGCTTGAGACGCGGCCACAGTTTGCTTTTTGGTTGTCGTTGACAGTACAGTTCGGGGCGCTCCTCGTAGCGGATTCATCAGTCTGGGAACTCCTGCCCTCGGGTCAGGGAAAAGACCTGTGGCCATGACTCTCTGGAAAGATTCATCTCCGCTGGGGGTGGAAAAGCAAGGTTCGGCACGTACCGCGATGTATAAACCTATATATATATATTATATATATATATATATATATATATATATATATATATATATATATATATATATATATATATAATAGAGGTCGTTGAATCATCGGATACTCTCCAGGCTGTAGATGCCTGCCGTCTAAAGAATACGAACTGGTGAGTGTACCAAGTACAAGTAAACGTCGAGCACAAAGTACGTATTTTGTCTAGAGCATGAGTAGAACTTGTTTACTGGGTGCTCATGCGGCCGATGTATGTCTCTCAGAAATGCATGCAGTGTGATCTCTTCTTCAGTTGCTGAAATACCGAGACAGTCCCTCACACAGCACCTTCTAGGCATTGTAGTTGATCACGTCAATTCACTGACTCCGCTTCTTCTACCTTTACAGCAACATTAAGCGATGAAAAGCAAATAAAAGAAACCTTGTCTGCTTGGATCGCTCGTGGAGGTGCGGAGAATAACAAAAATATTAAAAAAATATTACACGCGCTCGCGGTAAGCACGAGGAGGGATACAACTCACGTGACTTCCGGCGATGCCTCCCTTCTGACCGCCCCGACACCTTGCGGTACACTGTTACGCCACAGTGCAGCAAGGGTTCGGCAGTACCTCGAGCTGTATAAACTATATCATATTATATATATATCTCTATATTATATTATCATAGATATCTATATATATATAATATATATATATATATATATATATATATATATATATATATATATATATATATATTGAAGATGCGATTACCTCAGGTGAGCAGTCGTGCTGCATGGTCAAATTTTCTATCTGCAGTGAGGACTGAGCAGACTACATTTCGAGGAAAACTAATGCCTCGCTGTCTAAACATTCATACTATAAATTGTCTTTGTAATTAAATTGATAGCGTTATACGGCAACCCTGCACGAACTTCGCTTGCTCGTGGTGCGGCTGGTCGACCCGTAGCCATGGGGGGGACTGTGTCGGCAATGGGTCGCAGCTGTTGGTCTGACGTCATAGCGCGCGCGACCAATGACGTTGCGCCGCGCGGAACAGGGAGGTGTAAGCGGTGCGCTAACAATAAACCTTCCCGCTCTTCCCTTCTATGCTGCGTAGGAGGATAGGTAGGAACTGCGTATTAGTGCGTTGTAAAAATGTTTGTAATATAACAGGAAATATCCGGAAAATGTTGGTAAAAATAAGGAAACGGTTTTGTTATCATAACTTACAGCGCGACTGGGACAAGGACAGACAGAGTAGAAAATACAGGACAAACGCTGAACTAGCAACTGATTCTATTGAAAAGAAAAAAAAATGAAAGCCGTTTACAACTCCCTGTAACGCCGAATTAGAGCGCAGCTCTTGAGGAGGAGGAGGGGAAGGTACGGAGAGGAGGCTATGCCCCTCCTCTCCTGCTCGCCTCCCATTTGGGGGAAAATTTTCCGCTAAACGTAGCGGTTAAATATTTCCGCTAAATCTAGCGGAAAAATATTTCTGCTAAATTTAGTGGGGAAATTTTTTCGCTAGATTTAGTGGGGAAATTTTCTCGCTAGATTTAGCAGGGAACTTTGTTCGCTAAATTTAGCGGGGAAATGTTTCCGTTAAATTTAGCTGAGAAATTTTCCCGCTAGATTTAGCGGGGAAATTTTTCCGCTAGATTTAGCGGGGAAATTTTTCCGCTAGATTTAGTGGGGAAATTTTTTCGCTAGATTTAGCGTGAAATTTTTCCGCTAGATTTAGCGGAGAAATTTTCCCGCTAGATTTAGCGGGGAAATTTTTCCGCTAGATTTAGTGGGGAAATTTTTTCGCTAGATTTAGCGTGAAATTTTTCCGCTAGATTTAACGGGGAAATTTACCCATAATGCACCGCGCGGTTACGCCGACGGCGACGCCGACGCCGCTCAAGCCGGAAACGGGCGCCTAAGAGCTGCGCTCTAAAAACACATGATGCTGCTGCTGCACGTGCAGGCATACCCCTCCGTGGCCCTGGCGCTTCTGCTTTCAGTTAACACGAAACCGGCCGAGTTATCCAAGATCCAAAAAGCCGATCTCACTGATCGTCAAAGTCACTGTGAGCTGGCTCACACACAAGGATCCGTTTTGCGTTATGTGCTACGTCTCCATCATTTCTCGGAATAGTTTGTGCTTGTATCGGAACATCAGTGTTAGGTTGGTGGCAATATGAAGATCAATTCAGTTACAAAAAGTTACAAGCTCAAACAGCAATTATCACGGGAAAACTTGCACGCACCTCACGAGCGTATACCCCATGTTCATCGACGGCACAGCATTCGGTGCGCGCTCCATTCACAAAATGTTCCGAGCACAGTTCAGAGGATGGCGTTGGGGAAAAGTATCTTCGGAAAGTGATGGAGCTTAAAGATATTGCAGCCGCACTCGCCTTGCCGGATTCCACGCAAGGTATACATCGGTCCTCGGACAGTATTCAACACTTTCTGTCGTTATTCGTGCACCATGTGACCGAGCAATGGTGTCCCGATGACCGGGGGAATGTCGCCATTCAAGCCAGGGGTTGTAATTAAGTTTGGGAGTTTAAAACAAGGAAGCTCGAACGAAGTTCGGGCAATGCATACACCCAACAACGGCGAAGCCTCTCATCGGATATTTTTACTCATTTTACCCCTCCAGCAAGGGGAAAAGCGCCGGTAGCCCTTTCCTCTCTTCTCTCTCGCTCTCAAAATGGCGCTACCCACGATGAAACGGTCTATAGAAGTCTGCTGTGTAATTGACTTTACTTAGGCGTCAGCAGCCGTCTTTAGCCGTCTTGGGTCCCTCCCCTGTTGTTCTTCTGTCTCAAATGTTGCACAGTTGCTGCTATACCGTTCACAAAAAAATAACCACTATGCGTATATAAAAAAAAACATCAATGTACACCTAAGCATTCCTTATGACTTGTAAATGCGAAAGCATGCAAGCCGCTCGTCCGCTCCCTTTTTCGTCTGCTGCGTATTTTTCGTCGCCGGTCGGCGCGTGTGCTCCCCTGGTGACCTTGGACGCTCCGCGCTGATGGACACGCAGCGCCATAGGGTGAGCGGTCGTGGAAACTGACGAGCGCAGCGGCCAATGGGAGCCCCGTCGACGCGCCAGCCAATAGATCCGAAGGAAACCGTCTGCCATTTTCACGCTTCAGACTGATGAAATCAGCTCGCTCCATAAAACAAATAATGCTTTCGCATTAAAAAAAAAAAAAAGAACGAAGAAACGGCGCAAGTTAGGGGGAAGCATGTCGCTGCGGTCATGCTACACGGACGCGCGCGCAGGCAGCTTGCTGCTTCTGCTGCGAGCGGCGAGCTTCCTCGCGTGGCTCGTGCCGAGCCAACGAAAGTGATTCTGATGGAACTTCCAGCGCACACCGGCGCAGCGTCGAAGTTTTTGGGTTGCGCTGTTTCGAGGGTTGAACACATGGGAGTAGGACACATACACTGCAGCGACCTACTCTCCAACCGGCAGTTTTTTTGTTTTTTTCTTTCAGTTTTTAGAGGCCTACAGGAGGCGTAGCTTCGCAGCATGTCAGAGTCCTATATGTATATGCATGTGTCAACGGCCACGCGCTCCGCTGGTCGCATTTTATTCAAACCCGATATTACATAAAAATGGAGCAGCCCTGCGATAGTCTACAGTGCCGTCACAGCGATAGCTCCGACTGCGACGAAGCTCGATTGGTCGTCAAAATATCTCTTTTAATGTCCGGCTCCGTTGAGGCGTGGTGACATTCTTTTTCTTTTTATGCTCGATCTTTTTCTTCCTTCCCTTTTCTCCCAGCGTTCACGCGACACCGTCACATGCCGCCGCCTCAAAAAGGCGTCGACCCGACGCACACAATACGCAAAGAAACTGGTGTTATGAAGACACTTAAAGCACACACAAAACACGCGATTGTTGGAAGTGCTGTACACGTATAAAACAGTATTCAAGTCCACGCAAAACACAATCGTCCGAAGCGGTAATTGCAAGTCCTGTACAGATATAATACAACATCCAAGTCCACACACGACACAATCGTCCCACGAGATAATTGAAACTCCTGTACAAGTATAAAACAGTCTTGTATTAAACAGTTTTAGGAGAGTGAAAATTCCGCAACAGGCTCTAGATACGGTTTCAGTTTTTCTACGTGTACGATGTCCCGAGCTGAACCATCACCGAACTCTATTTCATAATTCACCGGCGATAGCTTGGCCACAACTCGATGAGGCCCAGTGTACATTGTCCGTTTTTTAAGCCCCACTGGCGGGGTCCTCAACAGCCCCAACTGGTCTCGTTCTAACGTTATGTCAGTTCGGTGTCCGTCAAATAGTCTCTTCTGCTTCTCCTGAGCCAACTTGATGTGTCGTGCAGCCAATCTACGCGCTTCGTTCAAGCGCTCACGAACGAGCACCACGTATTCGGAGCTTGCTTGCAGTTCTTGAAGCTCTTTCCTGTCATAAGCCACATCTAAGGGGAAAACAGGGTCACGTGCATATACAGAAGGAAAAAAGGAGAAGTACGAACTGTGTCCTGATATCCTGTGTTATAGCAGAACACTATATAGGGCAAAACATCAGCCCACTTCTCTCCAGATGAGGTGGTGATTCGCATCATCTGTTTCAGCGTTTTGTTGGCTCGTTCGACGAAGGCCGTTGGCAGCTGGGTGATAAGCTGTAGTCGTTGCGTGACGTATACCACGGTACTTGAGGTAATCGGAAGTTGATCTGGCAGTCATTTGTGTGCCCCTGTCCGTAACTAGTACTGTGGGGCATCCGTGCTTGAGGATAATTCTCCTCTCGATTAACTTCTGCACCGTGCACCCTCAATGTTACGAACAGCTTTCGCCTCAACAAACTTGGTTAGGTAGTCTATGGCAACTATGACAAACTTGTACCTTCGTGATGCCTGGAAGGGCCCAATTATGTCGAGTCCAACTGGCTGCAGCAGTCCGTAAGGGCACGTCGTAGTCATCTTCATCCGTTGACAAAGGTCACAGCTTTTCACGAACCGTTGGACATCCAGATACTGTCGAGGCCAGAAATATTTACTGTGGATTTTCTCGTATGTGCGACGGATTCCCATGTGTGCTCCGAATCGACTTTCATGAAATTCGTGAAGTACTTCTGCTCGCTTCGTTGCCGGCAAGCATAAAACAAATCGTTCATGCGTTGGTCCTGCATTCCTTTTGTACAATACATCATGAAAAAGCACGAATTGTTTACTTGCTCTCTTCTGCTGTTTCTTTGTACCAGCCTTGTTCTGCAGTATCTTTATGATTTTTGTACAGAACGGGTCCTCCTTCTGCTCGGAGGTTAAGTTGGTCTCTTTGACCTCAAACACATCGCAGGTGCGGGTCCTCCCAGTCTCGCCCGAGCCGTTGGTACTCGAAGGTTCCCCTGAGCAGAAGCGGCTTGGAATACGGGACAGACATTCGGGGGCAGTGTGACATGCGCCAGACTTGTACACAACTTCAAGGTCGAATTCTTGCAGCAGGAGAGACCACCTCAGCAAGCGTTGGTTTCCCTCCTTGTAACGAAGAACCCAGCAGAGTGCATGGTGATCTGTAACAACATGAAACTTTCTGCCCATTAGGTAGGGACGTAGTTGTTCCAGGGACCACTTAACTGCAAGGGCCTCAAGTTCAGTGGATGTGTAGTTCTCTTCAGCTCCGTGAAGAGAACGGCTGAGGTACACAACAGGCCTCCCCAGTTTCATCTTCCTGGAGGAGGATGGCACCGAGGCCGGTTCTGGAAGCATCAGTGTGGACCTGGAGGCCGTATTTAGAGTCTTCTGAGAAGTGCTTCAAGACGGGAGGTCCACATAAAGCAGATTTCAGTTCATGGAAGGCGTGTTCTTGTGGAGCACCCCATGTGAAGGCTTCTTCTTTTTTCAGGAGCTTTCTCAAGGGGGCTGCGATGGCGCTATGGTTCCAAATGAACTTTCGGAAATAGGACGTCAGTCCCAAGAACGATTGAACTTCAGCCGCAGTTCTAGGAACGGGGAATCGCGTTACGGCATCGACTTTCTATGGATCAGGTGCAATACCTTTCTGGGATACAATATGTCTAAGGTAAGTCACTCTGGTGCAAAAAAAAATGGAACTTCTGCGGTTTGAACTTGAGATTTGCTGCCTCAAAACGCGCGAAAATATTTCCCAGTTGTCGAAGGTGCTCTTGGAACGTTGTGCTGTAAACAATGCAGTCGTCCATGTAGACCAGTGCGTTGCGATACTTTAGATCACCGATAATGGCATCTACAGTTCGCTGACATGTTGCCGGTGCCCCTTTTAACCCGAACGGCATTCTCAGAAATTCATACAGCCCCCACTGCGTAACGAAAGCTGTCTTAGCGGTGTCGCCAGGTTCCACCTCTATTTGGTAGAATCCCGAAAGGAGGTCCAATGTTGAG
This sequence comes from Ixodes persulcatus, assembly GCA_013358835.2. Lineage (NCBI taxonomy): Eukaryota > Metazoa > Arthropoda > Arachnida > Ixodida > Ixodidae > Ixodes > Ixodes persulcatus. Next base: position 339,969 of record JABSTQ010011170.1, read on the forward strand.
AAATACTTGCTCCCACTCAATGCCGCCAGAGCATCATCGATTCGTGGTAGTGGGTAGACAACGTTTTCAGTTACAGCATTTAGCTTCCTGTAGTCTACACACATCCTTGTCGACTTGTCCTTTTTTTGAACTAGAACCAGTGGTGATGCCCAGGAGCTTTTGGAGGGCTGGATAATTTTTGCATCCATTAGGTCTTTTATCATTGCCTTGACCAAATCTCTTTGAGCCGGTGAAATTCGCCTTGGGTTTTGTGCAATTGGTTTTGCATCACCTGTAGAAATGGAATGTTTCTCTATCCTACAAGATCCCAGGTGTGCAGTGTCGGTTGCAAAACTAGAATGATATTTCATCAACAGTTGTTTTATTGCCTCCAGCTCTTCAGAGTTCAGCGAAGCTCCCACGTTGAAGCTCAACTCATCAATTATTATCTGCTGCGTTTCGTTGCGGACTTTCGGCACATCTTCCTGGTTCTCAAGATCAGAAAAACTGGAACATTGCAGGACTGATTCCCATTCGATGGGAGACAAGTCAACCGCTTCAACAGCTTCTACTTTTTCTGCTGATACTAAAAATGCCCTCGCAGGTATTTTGGATGGCCTCAAGGAAAAGTTTGTAGCCAAAAGTTTGAAAGTCTTTGTTCCTGCATCGATGACTGTCGGTTGCAGTTCCAACAGGTACCGTTCAATAGCTGATTGAGAACCTGTTACATATAAGATATCGCGACTTCTCTCGCTGTCTGGGACTTCCAACATGACTTCGATCACTTTCCGGGAAAGATGCGGTACTACTTGGGTGGTCGTTGCATAAACCTTGAGTGGTTTTTCGGCTTGGATTGAAAACGTGTTTGTACCCCAGTCGATAAATGCGTTTGATGAGCGTAGAAAGTCATCTCCAAGTAAGACTAAGTCTTCCTATAAATGTGGGACAACCACAAAAGTCTGTCGGAATGACCTTCCGTCCACCGTAATGTCGACACTCATTTCTCCATTATTTTCAAGTGGCAGCCCATTTGCTCCCACAAGTTTCAGGGAAGATTTTGAAGGTGTCATCTGAAGTCTCTGGCAAACAGCTTCATTCACAAGGCTTCTGGTGGAACCAGAATCCAAAACTGCACTGAGTGCAAGGGATCCCATAAAGACTGGAACCCGTTTGACGCCCGCAGAAGATTCACAGCTAACGCGCTGCACTACTGGTGTCTCCCCGCAGGCACCGAAGACACCAGGTCGGAGTTTTCCAGGTCAGTCGGAACGTTAGGCTCCGCTTGAAATGCGCGCTGCCATTCAAGAAATTCTTGCGTGAGAGGCTGGGGGCACCATGTAACAAAGTGGCCTTCTTGTTTGCAATTTAGGCAAAACTTGAATACTTTCCGACGGGATCCTTGAGCCTTGGTCTGGGCTGCATTGTTCTGGCGACGGAATTCCTTTTAATAGGTCAGGCTCGGTCGTGGTTTGTCATTCGCACTGCTCGCTGCATCGTATTCCTGACGTTTTTCCCCAGGCTGGTGTTGCCGATCAGGTTTGACGAAACTGCACAGCTCATCGGCCCCTCTTTAGTGGAAGTTTGAAACTTTTAATGACTTTTCTTCGGGCTTCTTGGCTTTTCCGCTTGCCCGATCAAACTTCATAAAAGAGTCGAGCAAGTCATCAAGCGATGTGAAGCTTCTATCGAAATACATCCGCTTTGCCTTGTCGTTCAGCGATTCAAGAAGCAATTCCCACTTCTCGGCTTCGCTTCCTGTGAAGACACATTCTTCTATCAGTTGCAGCTTCTGAATAGCGTACTCCATGCACGTTTCTGTGGAGGTCTGTCTTCGAGCGAACATTGCTCTTTGATTTTCCACAGGGCTTTCTAAATTGTAGTGCCGCCGAAACGCGGACTTCACGTCATTCCAAGTGGTAATCTTCTTGGAGTTAAGCTCGAAGCGCATCCAAGCAAAATCTTTGGAAGGTAGCTTTGATATGAGCAGCGGCAGTGCGATATCTTCCGGCACCCCGTAAATTTTAAGCCAAAATTCGACCTGATGGAACCAACCAATGCGGAGGCCAAGTTCGTCTGCTTCTCGCGCAGGGGGTACCGGTGACGTCAGAACGCCGTGCCCTGATTGGCTGATCGCGGCCCCCCTATCTGAGCGTCGTCTGCTCCTTTGCAACGTCGTCTGCGTCTGTCTTACTTTTCCTGCGACTTTTGGAAGTGCAGAGGCCAGATTCACAAAACCATGTTACGCCGAAAGAGTGCGTAAGACAAAACGTGAGAACAAATTCGTATTCACGAAACGAAATTATCGTAAGTTTTGCTCAGGTTACGACGGAATCCTACGACGATCAACTCAGCATGGCCGACAGCGTCGCTCAGTTACTTGGTCGCGATGACCAACGGACGTTCATTTTTGTACGTGCTCTTCTCACGCGTCACGACTACAAGCAGCAAGAAAAAAAGTAAAAAGCACTTGAAATAAACCACGACGAACAAGAACGCTGGATCCACAAACACCCGGGAAATGCTCCAACGGCCACGATTCCACTGACCCCGTCCAAGCGAGCTCGGCAGATAGGCCTAGCAGCGGCGCAGCGGTGCTCCGACGGTCCTTGGCCAAGACCGTCTGCCCACGACCGGCTGGCGTGCTGAATGGAATATGCCCGCGCGACCCTTGTGAACCCTTCAATCTCTTCCTCTTGTCATCGCCTCGTTTTCCGAGGCAGCGGCGACTCTCGCCGGTGAAAAAGCGGTGAATCTCCGACAGACGCTGGAAAGATAAAGCAGCCATCGCTTTGACTAGCAGACGTAAAGCAGACGACGTTAACTGCACCAACCCGCCGACGCCGTTTAAGAGTGAGGAGTCTCGCCGCACACGCAATGAGGGAAACGGTATTTGGGAGGGAACTTGCGGACACTCTCGCTTCTTAGCAGACAAACCTCGGCGCCTCGGGACACCTCGCCAGCGAGTTCCTTGACTTCCCCCCTTGATGCACGTCTGCTAGTTGTTCGACAAAAACAACGTACCGCTCGAGTTATTTCGTCTCCCCTCTCTGCAAGGCGAAGTCGAGCTCGCTCGTAAAGACCTGCACTTCCGAAAGTCGCAGGAAAGGTAAGACAGACGCAGACGACGTTGCGAGCAGACGACGTTGCAAAGGAGCAGACGACGCTCAGATAGGGGGGTCGCGATCAGCCAATCAGGGCTCGGCGTTCTGACGTCACCGCTACCTCCTTTCTCATGCGCAGAAGACGAAAATGAGCCCACTTGCGAGGCGTATTACGTCAGTGGCAAGGAGGGGAGCTGCACTTACGGCCGCGGTGGATGGCTGAACTCGATGGTTGATGGTATCTCCCAGTCTTTTTCCCTGGCTTTGCTGGTTCGAGCCCTTGTCTCTGCTTTCAGATGTGCTGCATGAGTTTGGAACGCTCTCTTGTAGTTCGGTATGCAGCGACCGCTGCTGCCCTTTCTTTTTCTTGGATATTTTACTCTGTTGCCCTTGGTGCTTGGAGCTCTCGTCGCTGCTTTCAGAGTGGCTTCTCGAGCTTGCAGCCTCCAAGCAGTTGAGCCTCTCGATTACTGGGGACAGTAATCCGCACACAAGGGTCTCCATGGCTTTCAGAGAAGCGCTATCCCCAGCAGCACTTGCAGAATAGGCAGGCGTCGATGCGGGTACAGTTTGTTGTCGGCTAAGAAGCTCTGCGATCTTCGAAAGGATCTGCTGAAGTTCTTCACTCCGTGCAACTGCCGCCTCAACTTTAGCTTGCAACGACACGTCACTGCCGCTTTTTTCGCCGTCTTCATCTATCGTTGCTGACGTTGTAGTTAAGCCTTCTCGTTGATGCGAAGAGCTTAATGGGCGATTTGATAATGACCGCCGTCCCCACATAAATTTACCTCATTACGGAGTCCCCGTTTGGGCGCCAAGTGCGACGAAGCTCGATTGGTCGTCAAAATATCTCTTTTAATGTCCGGCTCCGTTGAGGCGTGGTGACATTCTTTTTCTTTTTATGCTCGATCTTTTTCTTCCTTCCCTTTTCTCCCAGCGTTCACGCGACACCGTCACACTGACATGTTACGGTAAAGTGGGGTAGTTTGATTTTAAATCGAACAAATTTATGTAATCAGAGGGCAGGGCGGCAGTGGCGTCACTAGGGTCAGCGGCACTCGGAGCAGCTGCCTGCCACGACCCCCCTTCCCCCTCTCCCCCCTAGTGACGCCACTGTATGGTTGCATAAATGCCGTGCCTAGGGGGACGCTAGAAGGCGGATTAATCGTCGCGCTAAATGAATGATTGGCTAAAATCTAATAATTCCTATAGCCTTTACTAGAAGTGGGTGTCAATACTGCATGTTTAACGTGATTCATCAGTTTCATATTAAAATTAATTGATTGATTTTAGTTAATATATCTACTGTGGCATTTATTCATGAAGGCACTGGATTAGGAGATATTAACTATTCACTGTGAATATGTCAAAGAAATATTAAGTAGGAGTAATATTTGGTCAGCCTTTTTGTGTTTGCGCGACAAATGTCGCAGTCACCGACGAAGTCGAATTGAAAAATAAGGCTGCCACATATAGCGATCGTGTGAACGCGGCATTCGTTGAGGAGGGCGAGTGATTGTTTTGTCTGTGGTGTTGCTGTGTTTATGTGCGTTCTGTTTGTATATGTAAGTTCATTGTATCGTGCTTTCCCGCTTTTTTCTGTGTTTAGCGCTTGATGGCAAGGTAAATACCAGCGACGCAGTTCGCTGTGGAACTTTTGTCGCAACCTGGAAAAAACAGTTTTTTTTTTGTTGTTTGCAAATTCTTTTACAGATCAGATAAGAAAACGTTTATTGAAATGATTGGGGTCCGCCACACCTCGTGACTAAAGTCATCTGGTGTGACGGGATTTCCAGTGGAGCGCTCTACCAGCTGAGCTACCAGGTTAGCTCAGTTGGTAGAGCGCTGTACTGGGAATGGAGAGGTTCCTGGTTCGATACCAGGACGAGGCGGATTTTTTCAGTCGCGCACCAGTCACCAAGTTGCTTTTGGACATTTTCGTTTGTCTTTTATCCCCCCTGTTCCCCTTCTCTAGGGATCATTATCGACATTTTTGTCCAGCTCGCTTTTTAATTGCATTATGATAATAACCTTAAAATTTAAGCCGTCCACTCTTTTTGGTGTTAGATTGGCGGCAGCTGATAAAACACGTTTGCTCTACTGACGTCTAACTCGTGGTTAGCTCAGTGCAATAAAAAAAAAAAAAAGAGACAAATCGTGGTTAACTCAGTTGGTGGAGCGCTCCACTGTAAATGGAGAGGTTCCTGGTTCGACACCAGGACCACGCGGATTTTTTCATTCGCTCACTGGTTACCTATCTGTGTTTGGAGATTTGTGTTTACCCTTTGTCCCCGTTGTTCCCCTTCTCCAGGGATTATCATCGTCATTCTTGTCCAGCTCGCTTGCACCTATGCATTATTGAATTATCATCATAAATTCAGTCCGTTCACCCTTGTTGGTGTTAGATCGGTGCAGCTGATAAAACACGTCTGTTCTACTGACGTCTACTAGTGGTGCAGAACTATCGATAGTACTATCGATAGTATAGGTAGTCACCAGAAGTCTGACTTTCGATAGTAAAAAAAACTATCGATAGTACTATCAATAGTCGACTATCGAAAAACTATTGATAGTACTATTGATAGTCAACTATCGAAAAACTATCGATAGTTGGCTATCGAAAATGTATGGATAGCACTATCGATAGTCAACTATCGGAAAATTATCGTTAATCGACTATTGGAAAACTATCGATAGTCGACTATCGTAAACCTTTTGACTGTACTGTCGACGGTTTACTACCGATAGATTCGCGACACTAGTAGTTTGCGTCGCTCCCTCTTCTCTTTTTGACGCATTATTTTTGCAAATGGGACACCATCTAGCCCAAGCACTTACCATATTAACTTTGGTTCAGCTTTCAGTGATGACGAAGACGGGTGTTTGAGCGAAGAGAGGAGGAAGGGAGGCGGGTGGCGGTGCGGTAACTGTTTTCGCTCCGCACGCGAATACTACTACAAACTAGTGGTGCAAAACTATTGATAGTAGTATCGATAGTATCAATATTCGCCAGAAATCTGACTATCGATAGTAAAAAAAAACTATCCATAATACTATCGATAGTCAACTATCGGAAAATTATCGTTAATCGACTATTGGAAAACTATCGATAGTCGACTATCGTCAACCTATGGCCTGAACTGTCGACGGTTTACTACCGCTAGTTTCGCGACACTAGTAGTTTGCGTCGCTCCCTCTTCTCTTTTTGACGCTTTATTTTTGCAAATGGGACACCAACTAGCCCAAGCACTTACCATATTAACTTTGGTTCAGCTTTCAGTGATATCGAAGACGGGTGTTTGAGCGAAGAGAGGAGGAAGGGAGGCGGGTGGCGGTGCGGTAACTGTTTTCGCTCCGCACGCGAATACTACTACAAACTAGTGGTGCAAAACTATTGATAGTACTATCGATAGTATCGATATTCGCCAGAAATCTGACTATCGATAGTAAAAAAACTATCCATAGTACTATCGATAGTCGACTATCGAAAAATGATCGATAGTACTATCGATAGTCGACTATCGATAGTTCCGCGACACTATCGATAGTTTTGCATCACTACCTCTAACTCGTGGTTAGCTCAGTGCAATAAAGAAAAAAAGAAAAATATCGTGGTTCCCTGGTTCGATACCAGGACCACGCGGATTTATTCTTTCGCGCACCAGTCACCCAGCTGTGTTTGGAGATTTGTGTTTGTTCTTTGTCGCCCTTGTCCCCTTCTCCATGAATTATTATCGTCATTCTTGTCCAGCTCGCTCGCACCTGTTTCATTAATTGCATTAATCATTTTTTTACAAAACTCGGCAACAGAAATTCTGTCATTTTACAGAAAGGACAAGAACCGAAAGGGTATTTTCTTTATCAAAAACTACGGAAACAGAGAAAAGTAGAAAACACAAAAATTGTGGCAAGAGAGCTGCCAAATTTTTTTTTTCTGTTTTTTTTTTTTTTTACAGAATTATTTTTAGCGGTGTGCTATTATCCCTTTCTCGATTTGACGGAATGTCTAAACCGGGCGATCTTCTGTCTTCGGTTTTCTTGAAGGCGAGAGAATGCGGAAACTAATGGCCAGTGGGACTATGAAAGATGTATCTCTCTATCTCTCCCTCTTTATCTCTTGTGTGTGTATATAAAAGTCTGGTTTTCTTAAAGACAAAGGCGACGAACCCAGGTTATTCGTGGTATCATTCCCTTCGCTGCTGAAAATGACGTCATGTCCGCTCAATCAATCACGTCCGGCGCTGGTGACGTCATAGGAAAACTGCGGAACCCATCCGGTGGCGGCGCTGAGAGTAATAAAAATGGCAGACTGACACGTAGCATCGTCGACCCGAACGTAGCAATGCGGCAGGCGTAGTTGCCACCCGCCGCGCCCTCTCCCGGCAGAGGTGATCGCCAAGTGGTGGCAGACGGTCGGTCGCTCGCTCGGCTTTTCCCACCATATTGTTTTTCTACTGCGGGAGCGTTAAGGCTTCGCTGGCCGTCATTTTTGTTTCCCCTACTCTCATCTGCCGCCGCGCCAAAGAGCAAAAACCGCGCCAAAGAGGAAGGACCAGGAGATCTAATAATTCCTATAGCCTTTACTAGAAGTGGGTGTCAATACTGCATGTTTAACGTGATTCATCAGTTTCATATTAAAATTAATTGATTGATTTTAGTTAATATATCTACTGTGGCATTTATTCATGAAGGCACTGGATTAGGAGATATTAACTATTCACTGTGAATATGTCAAAGAAATATTAAGTAGGAGTAATATTTGGTCAGCCTTTTTGTGTTTGCGCGACAAATGTCGCAGTCACCCACCAAGTCGAATTCAAAGATAAGGCTGCCACATATAGCGATCGTGTGAACGCGGCATTCGTTGAGGAGGGCGAGTGATTGTTTTGTCTGTGGTGTTGCTGTGTTTATGTGCGTTCTGTTTGTATATGTAAGTTCATTGTATCGTGCTTTCCCGCTTTTTTCTGTGTTTAGCGCTTGATGGCAAGGTAAATACCAGCGACGCAGTTCGCTGTGGAACTTTTGTCGCAACCTGGAAAAAACAGTTTTTTTTTTGTTGTTTGCAAGGTACCAAAAGAAAAACCAGCGCTTTTTGTTTTCTTTTTACAGATCAGATCAGAAAACGTTTATTGAAATGATTGGGGTCCGCCACACCTCTTGACTAAAGTCATCTGGTGTGACGGGATTTCCAGTGGAGCGCTCTACCAGCTGAGCTAACCAGGTTAGCTCAGTTGGTAGAGCGCTGTACTGGGAATGGAGAGGTTCCTGGTTCGATACCAGGACGAGGCGGATTTTTTCAGTCGCGCACCAGTCACCAAGTTGCTTTTGGACATTTTCGTTTGTCTTTTATCCCCCCTGTTCCCCTTCTCTAGGGATCATTATCGACATTTTTGTCCAGCTCGCTTTTTAATTGCATTATGATAATAACCTTAAAATTTAAGCCGTCCACTCTTTTTGGTGTTAGATTGGCGGCAGCTGATAAAACACGTTTGCTCTACTGACGTCTAACTCGTGGTTAGCTCAGTGCAATAAAAAAAAAAAAGAGACAAATCGTGGTTAACTCAGTTGGTGGAGCGCTCCACTGTAAATGGAGAGGTTCCTGGTTCGACACCAGGACCACGCGGATTTTTTCATTCGCTCACTGGTTACCTAGCTGTGTTTGGAGATTTGTGTTTACCCTTTGTCCCCGTTGTTCCCCTTCTCCAGGGATTATCATCGTCATTCTTGTCCAGCTCGCTTGCACCTATGCATTATTTGAATTATCATCATAAATTCAGTCCGTTCACCCTTGTTGGTGTTAGATCGGTGGCAGCTGATAAAACACGTCTGTTCTACTGACGTCTAACTAGTGGTGCAGAACTATCGATAGTACTATCGATAGTATAGGTAGTCACCAGAAGTCTGACTTTCGATAGTAAAAAAAACTATCGATAGTACTATCAATAGTCGACTATCGAAAAACTATTGATAGTACTATTGATAGTCGACTATCGAAAAACTATCGATAGTTGGCTATCGAAAATGTATGGATAGCACTATCGATAGTCAACTATCGGAAAATTATCGTTAATCGACTATTGGAAAACTATCGATAGTCGACTATCGTCAACCTATGGCCTGAACTGTCGACGGTTTACTACCGCTAGTTTCGCGACACTAGTAGTTTGCGTCGCTCCCTCTTCTCTTTTTGTCGCTTTATTTTTGCAAATGGGACACCAACTAGCCCAAGCACTTACCATATTAACTTTGGTTCAGCTTTCAGTGATATCGAAGACGGGTGTTTGAGCGAAGAGAGGAGGAAGGGAGGCGGGTGGCGGTGCGGTAACTGTTTTCGCTCCGCACGCGAATACTACTACAAACTAGTGGTGCAAAACTATTGATAGTACTATCGATAGTATCGATATTCGCCAGAAATCTGACTATCGATAGTAAAAAAACTATCCATAGTACTATCGATAGTCGACTATCGAAAAATGATCGATAGTACTATCGATAGTCGACTATCGATAGTTCCGCGACACTATCGATAGTTTTGCATCACTACCTCTAACTCGTGGTTAGCTCAGTGCAATAAAGAAAAAAAGAAAAATATCGTGGTTCCCTGGTTCGATACCAGGACCACGCGGATTTATTCTTTCGCGCACCAGTCACCCAGCTGTGTTTGGAGATTTGTGTTTGTTCTTTGTCGCCCTTGTTCCCCTTCTCCATGAATTATTATCGTCATTCTTGTCCAGCTCGCTCGCACCTTTTCATTAATTGCATTATCATTTTTTTTACAAAACTCGGCAACAGAAATTCTGTCATTTTACAGAAAGGACAAGAACCGAAAAGGGTATTTTCTTTATCAAAAACTACGGAAACAGAGGAAAAGTAGAAAACACAAAAATTGTGGCAAGAGAGCTGCCAAATTTTTTTTTTTCTGTTTTTTTTTTTTTTTTACAGAATTATTTTTTACGGTGTGCTATTATCCCTTTCTCGGATTTGACGGAATGTCTAAACCGGGCGATCTTCTGTCTTCGGTTTTCTTGAAGGCGAGAGAATGCGGAAACTAATGGCCAGTGGGACTATGAAAGATGTATCTCTCTATCTCTCCCTCTTTATCTCTTGTGTGTGTATATAAAAAGTCTGGTTTTCTTAAAGACAAAGGCGACGAACCCAGGTTATTCGTGGTATCATTCCCTTCGCTGCTGAAAATGACGTCATGTCCGCTCAATCAATCACGTCCGGCGCTGGTGACGTCATAGGAAACTGCGGAACCCATCCGGTGGCGGCGCTGAGAGTAATAAAAATGGCAGACTGACACGTAGCATCGTCGACCCGAACGTAGCAATGCGGCAGGCGTAGTTGCCACCCGCCGCGCCCTCTCCCGGCAGAGGTGATCGCCAAGTGGTGGCAGACGGTCGGTCGCTCGCTCGGCTTTTCCCACCATATTGTTTTTCTACTGCGGGAGCGTTAAGGCTTCGCTGGCCGTCATTTTTGTTTCCCCTACTCTCATCTGCCGCCGCGCCAAAGAGCAAAAACCGCGCCAAAGAGGAAGGACCAGGAGCGTAGCCGAGAAAGACAGCCGCGGTAACGGGCGATCGATGGATACGTTTCGTTTTCTGCGCCACTTTACTTTCGGTTTCGTTTTCCTGGTGGTGCTGCTGCTGCCGCTGGAGCTGCCTGACTGGCGCTAGCTGCTACGCCTTGAGCTGCTGCTGCTGCTGCTGCTGCTTCCGTCATTTCGCTCGCTGCTCTCGGCGCATTTGTGTTGCTCCTGCGCCGGAACGAGGATGGCGAGGGACGAGGAGGCAACGCTGGGGAAATCTGCAATAAAGGCGCAGAAATCCGAGAGCGCGCGGGAAACGACGGGGCAGCCGAGGGGGAGGGGGCGACGGCGAAAGACGCGCAAGACTGCGAGGCACCTCGAGAAGAAGGGGGCAAGATCGATTCTCCATCACTTGGGCGGTCGGCCCCCTCTCCGCCGCTACATTAAGTCAGGAAAACAGTTTCACAGATAAGAGAGAAGGGAAGGGTTTTGGGCTTGTTTGCAAGTGTCTGCTGCCAGAGTCTGTCTGTAGCGACAGTGCGTGGCTTGGGCGCTCCCTCACTTAACTTTGTGTCTAATGGAGGACGTGCTGAGGGAGAGGAAGGAAGGGAGAAGGGAGGAGGGGACGAGTGAGGGCCGCAGCCCGTTGGTCGGCGCGGAAAAAGGCGAAGGAAAATCAGGAACCATCAAATCGATGAATATACTATCCGTTTATATGCTCCTGTTTCTTTGATCTGTATTTTGTTTGTTGGGACGAAGGAAAAAAGAAGTTTTGTTTTGGCGTCGTAATATGGAGGGAGCAGATGTGATTATGGATATATTTTTGTTACATGTGTCTTGCGTTCGTCGGGTTTTCTTTCGTTGGTTTAAACGCCTTCCTGCTTCGTTGCTTGCTGAATTTTTGTTTCTTTTGTAGATTTGATATGGCATTTTATTGATATTACTGGTTCGAACTTCGTTGTTCCTTTGTGTGCAGAGCTTTGGGTAAAGAGATGGCTCCCTCGTTTTCAGCGCGTCATATATAAAGTGTATATTATCAAAATATATTTACATATGCTCGCATATATTTACCATGGCAACTCTTTGCGCTTACATATATATATATATGCATAGATATTTGTTCGCTTTCTTTCTGCGGCTTCGTTCCTGTCATGATCGGATAATGACGGCGTTAAACGCAAGATCTGTTTTAGAGCAAGTTTCCGATTCGCTTTGTCGTTTGAACATTTAGTATTCATCGACCCCTTCGCACAATCTCTTCTTTTACTGTGTGTCACGCACGCAGCTTTACTGCCTCGTTACGACTGCCGACGGTTCACTGAGGCGCTTCGTGTGGACGCGTTACGTACATATAGTGCACCTAGAGCCCCAAGTGTTCCCAACTGCTCGATCGGAATCACGTGGTTTATGGGCAGCGTTCGCAATACGAGCTGCAAGAAGGGGACGTTGGTCGTCTACAAGCGTCTCTGCCTTAGCGCCTGCTTTCCTCCTTTTCACGCGACAACGCATGCGCACTAGAGACTAATCGGCCCAAGAGGCGTCCGCCAATAAATTGCAAACGCTCGGGATGTTTTGGGTTGCTCTCTCTCTCTTAAAGGGACGCTGAAATGAATTTGGGGTGGGGATATATTGGGATTTTACCACTCGCGTATCGTTTAGTGCGCCAAAAGAAAGCAATACTTCGTGTCACCTTAGGTCCAGACGCAGCCAACGCTATAGAGCTGCTGGAACCAATCAGACAGCGTCAAGAGGGTACCATCGTGGTCTTCGTCATGTTTCTATCATCGCTGAAGCGATCATAAACAGAAAAGGCCTAATGACTTCCGCTTTTCAAGCTGCAAGCTGATAATTGGGTTGTGTGTATGTTTATACAGCCTAGAACTTGGTCTGCCTCAACGGGCGACGAGTCTCCCAGCTGTAGATGAGAAATTTAGCCAATGCAGTACAACCGCTAGCCTGGGGTCTTTAACGTGCATCACGCATTCTAGTCATTCTAGACGGCTATAGGTAATTAGGAATTTACAATCTGTAAATTGTTCCGTCTACGTCGTATTTCTATGTAATCAAAAATGACTGTCAAAACTGCTGCTGTTTTTTTGTGTTTTTTTTTGTAGTTCCGCTTTACTGATTTTGGTGTTTGTTTTTTCAATCGCTTCATATTTCGGTTAATCGTTCTTCTATTTTTGACTTCTGTTGAGTTTCTACGTATGAAGTGTTTAGTTCTGCAATATCTTTGGGTATATTCTTGAGAAATTCCAGAATCGAGGGGCCGGTATTCAATTCGACGTCACCACATAGATAGCAGTAAGAACTTTTCCAAAGCACTCACGACACGTTACAAGTAGCACTCCTTGACCACGTGGCAGTAGAAAAGACACATTGTTACTTCTACGCGAAATAATGTAAAGGCAATTCGCACCAACCTGAACGCAAGAAAAGACAAGTTGATTAGTCGTCTTGTTATTGCCGCTGCTGCCAGGAAAACAGAAGTGTCAGTGTGGATCCGTTCTCTGACCCTGGGAGCTGAAAACGTCGCGGCAGAAAGGGCCTCTTATTGGTACGGGTGAAGCCTACTGATCGGGATGACGACGCAGAGTATAGGAATGCTGCAGTGAAGACATCCCAATTGTAGATTGTTTTTTTCGTGGCTGCAGTACCATGTCTCTTTTGGCCATCCACGCTGTATCCGTCAGCAAGCAAGAAAACAAAAAAAAGACAAGTTGATTAGGCGTCGTGTCATTGCCGCTGCGGCCAGGCCCTCTCATTGTTGCCCGTTGGAAGAATAAAAAAGAAAAGGTTGAAAAATGACTAGCCTCAGAACGGATATTTCCTGAATTGTACCTAAAGTCACTCTACTCACAAGCACATGCACATACACACACGCCTGCGCGCGCGCACACACACACACACGCAATACGCGCACTTAGGCAGACACGTACACGTACCCAGGAGGCACAGAAGCCGGCAAACATCACGCCAACAAAAACAGGTGTACAAAGTCATGCACAGGCACATACAAAAGAATTCAAGCACGGGCTGCAGTTTCGCAGATCGAGCACCGAATAATGTTAATTTCGTTTTTCGCCCCCCCCCCCCCCCCCCTCCTCGTGTTTTCAACGTGTGTCAAGGGAGGGATGAAGGCGGTGGCAAATGAGACTCGAGCACTAAGGAAAAAACAAGAAAACGATACCTAGTTGAGCCGCCACAATTTTGTTCTCGGTTCTTTGGTCTTTGTGCATACGCCATCCGACAAATGTTCGACGTCAATACAAAAAAGCAGGAGCAAAAGAAAAGGAAAAAGAAAAGGCGCATACGTTAACGAAACGATGTCCAAGTAAACCTCCGAGACATCGAAAATAGTCGGAGGGACTCGGGGCCAACGGAAACAGGGAGCGCGAGAAAACAGTTGGGAAAAGGAAAGGCGCGTCCAGGAAAGACATATTTTTACACCCGCCGTCAACCCCAAGAACGTCATCCATCAGCGCCTGTGGAGGGTCCCCTCCCCCCCTGTTTTCTTTCGGCGCTTGACGCGCGAGCACGGGGCTTTTCATGCAGGCACCTATTGCGCGTAAAGGCCGCTTCTCATACTTTCTACTTTCGAGGAAGGGCACCCGCCGCAACGCGTGTCTGACTGGTCCGGATGGCGTCCTATACACCCCGTGCGCTGGTGTTAGAAAAAAACCTCTAGAGTCAGCTGGTGGGCGAAAATGGAAGTATTACGATGTTCCCGGCGCCCCGTTTCCGACATTCAAGTACGCTAAATGCTACCGCTTTAAATATATTTCAGCGTCATCTATTCTTCTGAGCCGCAAAAGTGCGCCGCCGGGCAGGGTCGCGTATTCCTTCCTGTCCACGTTCTTTTTAGAGTGCAGCTCTTAGGCGCCCGTTTCCGGCTTGAGCGGCGTCGGCGTCGCCTTCGGCGCCAGCGTATACCGGCGCGGTGCATTATGGGAAATGTCCCATAATGCACCGCGCGGGGAGGAGGAGGAGGGAGAGGAGGAGGACGAGGGGGAGGAGGTAGAAAGGTGAGGAGGAGGAGGGAAGGGGGAGGAGGAGGAGAAGAAAGGGGAGGGAGGGGAGGAGGAAGGGAGGGAGAGGAGGAGAGGAGCTTGAAGGCGGAGGGGAGGAGGCGGTGCAGGAGGAGGACGAAGAGGAGGGAGGACGGAAGGAGGAGTAGCAGGGAGGATGAGGGGCGAGGAGGTGGGGTATACCCTCCCCTTAGTATCCTTCCCTCCTCCTCCTCAAGAGCTGCGCTCCAATTCGGCGTCACAGGGTGTTGTAAACGTCTTTCATTTTTAGTGTAGCACAATCATATCTTTTGCGATTTCGCGTTTAAGCTCGTTGTGTTCGGCAGCGCCCCTATTTTCTTCGATAGGTCCCGTGAGCCGCCACTTCCAAATGGGAAGATATATCCGTTCTAAACCGACCACGGGTGGCGTTGGTGCGCCGCTCGGCAAGTGTAACCTGCGTGTGCGCGCGTGTCTGGTCGTGTGTGTGTGTGTGTGTGTGTGTGTGTGTGTGTGTGTGTGTGTGTGTGTGTGTGTGTGTTTGCGTAACAGTGTACGTGTGCGCGTGTGCGGGCGTGTGTCTGTGACTTCGTGTGTGTATTCGTTTCTAGTTTCTACGTGCTTCCCCGGATGTTCCGAGAGTGAAAGACGGAAAGAAAAAAGCGAAAAAAAAGAAGGGGCTGCGCCTTTCCTAATGCAGTTGTAAAATGATAATTAAGATATAAATTATAATGCAGCCGATAACTCGATCTTTTTTTTTTTTCATGCTTTCTCTGGCGGATGCGTGACTCTTTTCCGCCGATATGAGCCCAAAAACACCGGCAGACGGGAGGGAGGGAAAAGGGGCAGGCGGCGCAAACTTATTTGGAGCGAAGTAATTTTACTCATCGCCAAAAATATCGCGTGAAAAATAAAATTTAAAAAAATTCGCCGAGACGTTATATCTTTTACAAACGAGAGTAACTCTCTTATAGTTGCGAAAGCAAAGTTTCGGAACAGGTGTGGTAATTTTAGCTTCCACACTTCTCCGAAATCTCTGCTGCTTGCCTTCAAATTCAATTAGGCTTTATCGACTCCCCTCTTCACTCCCTTCAATATATTTTACACTTCCAGCAATATTTCTCCTACTTATTATGTTCCTTCTTTTTTTTTCTCGAGGCATCGAGAGTCACGAACTTTTATCCCAACCTCTGCTCCAGAGAAAAATAAAAGAAAAAGCAAGAACCTTCGAGCGGTTCTTGGTTCATTATCTTCTGGCGCGCGTCTTAAATTACCTCATCGGTCGCGTTAGGATGCGCCTCTTGGGGAGCAAGGGGGCGCGGAAAGCAAAACAAGGAAAGAGATCTCACCCGACTCAGATTTGATGAGGAGGAACAATTCAATAAGACGAGAAGATAGAGTACAAGCCCTAATTAAATTTTTCTCGCTATAAAATAAAAAAAAAAAACAGGGCACCCCAGATCCCCAAAACTATAAGAGTTGTGATCGCGTGTAAGGAAAGAAAGCGCTCTGCGTATAGGGAACTTAACAAATGATCCTTAGCAGACTTAAATTTAATGCTCGAGCGAAAGAAATAAAAGAGGAAGTAAAAAAAAAATACGTAGAAACTAAAAAAAAAACATTTATCGTAGCTAAAAGACAGAATGAACTTTTCTTTGATAAGGGCTCTGCTCGTCCTCTTGAGCTCATTATTATTATATACTTCAGTTTTTTAGACCTTTTATTATATATCCTGTACTTACTTCTGTATGTCGTGTACTTATTCGTACGTAGAAAGTTCAAATAACATATCTCCGCTATTGATTTTTTTTTTCTGGTCTTGTCGAGTTTTTGGGAACAGAGAGGAATAATACAACAGTGAAAATAATGGGATAGCGTTCTGCTTTCGTCTCGGTTAATTTTGGGCGTCTCCTTAGACTTCCGAAACAAAATATTAATTATCATATTTATAATAGCACTAATAAAATTAATTAATCTTTTTTTCGACACTTTGCGAAGGGCTACGCGTTTTTGTTCCCGAGGAATAATTAGGCAGGACAAAAGGAAGGGAGAAAAAGGAGTTTGAAAAGATGGGAGGTTTCCGCGCTGGGTGCGCATTTTCTTTCTCTCTCGTCTTATATCCGTACTTGAACGCCAGAGCCGTCGCCGAGGCAGCCAAAGCGCTAAGCCGTACAAGACGTCCTTTCTGCCTGCCACCTCGATGAGCGAAAAAGCGGGCAATGAATCCAGGACTGACTTCGTTCCGACCGATCCGGCATTCACGGCAGATTCAGGTCGGGAGACTGGCCACGATAACGTCGCAGCATAAAAGGCACTTTATCTGAGAGTCTGAAGCCAAGCTTCGCTCGAACAAAACAGCTTGCTGCGTAGGAACCCACCGCACAAAAGACAGTCTGCAGAGACTGTTGGAGGTCTTCCTCGTATGAACGTTGGCCATGCAAACACTGTCTGCAGGCATGCTCGAGACACACATGAAGCAAACGTGTTTGGAACATGCGTCTCTCGTAGTGTCTGTGGCGAACAGCGTGCCTTCTGCATGATGTATTAAATACTATAAACAGTGTAACTGCAGCTTTACGCATTCGTAGCGTCCCTCTCTTTGACCTGCTGCGTAAAGGCCCCTACGCACATTCGCGTTTGACAGCGTTTGAGTGCGTTTGACTGCGTTGCGTCGCGAAACGAAAGCCAGTCACCGGCACATCTGTGCTTCGTATGAAGCGTGGAATCCAATTCAAGGACTCATCTTGGCACGCGATATTAGCAGCAGGGATTTCCTGGTTTCTCGCAGCCGCAACGCAGTCAAACGCACTCAAAAGCTCTCAAACGTTAATGTGCGTAGGGGCCTTAACGTTTCGTCGATGGACCCTTTCATAAATTCAGCGCCATCTAGTGGTTCAAAACTTCAAGTATCCGTCTCCATGTGTGTACGCTAATGGCGGTTAACATCTAGTCCATGTTCATCAACGGCAGACGTACGAGAGTTACGGTGTTCTTCACTGTACCGTTCTTTCTTTATTCGCTTCAGCTTTCATGGTGTCAAGAAACCATCACTCTGTACGAGGCACTTACTTTAGTAAACCTCTCGATAATATTCGCCACATATGATTCTACTGTCATGAACTGTCTGGGGCGTGGCCACGGTGGAAGAATGTGGTGAAGCCGAACATTTCGAGGATTCCCATGACACCCTCAGATGTGAAGAACACACAAGCCTTTGTGTCGTCACGCTGATATCAAACACTGCAGCGAATAAACGTCTGGAATGTTCAGGCTCCGCATCGGTGTCTGTCTTCGAATTCTTCCCTCGTCATCTATGAAAAGGCAACGATTAGCGTGTAAAGATACTAGAGAGTTTTAGTAGATCGTTCCGATGACTCCGATAACAATACCCGATACTCGGCCGCTGCCTTTGCGGGTGCATCGTATATTTATCGGGTATCGTTATCGGGGGTATCAGAGCGATCTACTAAAAGTCTCTAGGTAGCCACACTGAATTCCGAAAAGGGTCTATTCGTCTGGCCACGACAGATTTTGAAGATTCACACACACAATCTCTTCGGCGTCTTTTGTACGAAGGTGCACTCAAAAGTAACCGGAAAACGTTGTCTGGAACGTA
Organism: Ixodes persulcatus; assembly: GCA_013358835.2. NCBI lineage: Eukaryota > Metazoa > Arthropoda > Arachnida > Ixodida > Ixodidae > Ixodes > Ixodes persulcatus. The sequence continues at coordinate 358,200 of JABSTQ010011170.1, forward strand.
ACTAAGCATTTGAGATTAGAATAGTTCTCCTCCTTCCAAATAGTGTTCACGCGATGCGTTACACTTGTCCAAACGTTCTTTCGCTACTGTTCAAATAGTCCTGGAGCTCTTCACCGGGAATACTGTTCAAGGCCTCCAGCGAACTTTTTTGCGCTTCGTCTACCTAAACAAATTATGAATCTATAGGAATTAAAAAATTAAATCCGTTTACAACTCCCTGTAACGCCGAATTGGAGCGCAGCTCTTGAGGAGGAAGAGGGAAGGGTACTGGAGGGTGGGTCAAGTGACCTCGGGGGGGGGGGGGGGGGGGGGGGGGTCACGTGACGATGACGATGCCGATGACGTCATCAGTGATGATGACGATGACGATGCGGATGCCGAGACGTCATCAGTGACGATGACGATGCCGATACCTCGGGGGGGGGGGGGGGGGGGTCACGTGACCCCCCCTCCCCGAGGTCACCGAAGGAGCCCAAGGTCCTCCCTAGGTCCTCCCGAAGGAACCCGAGGTCCTCCCGAAGGAAACCGAGGTCCTCCCGAAGGAACCCGAGGTCCTCCCGAAGAAACCCGAGGTCCTCCCGAGGTCCTCCCGAAGGAACCCGAGGTCCTTTGGGAGGACCTCGGGTCCCTTACGGAAAATTTATCCATAATGCACAGCGCGGTTACGCCGACGCAGACGGCGACGCCGACTTTGACGCCGCTCAAGCCGGAAATAGGCGCCTAAGAGCTGCGCACTAAAAAAAAAAAAAACGAAAGTAAGAAGGAGCCGGATTAGGCGAGTAAAGAATTGTTAACGTTCACCCCTAGGCTGACAATGAAGTGGAAGATACGTCATCGTTGGACCAGTGTACGTCCATCTTTCGCCACCTAATCACGCCTCTAGAGCCGAGTATGGTGATGAAAGGAAGGCAGTTGATTGGTCCCGCGAGCGCGTAGCTTCCCCCGCACTGTCAGCTGAGGGATGAACAGAGTATAGTCTTGCAGAGCTATCGGGATCGGTTCCCGAACTAGGCGGATCTTTTCAGCGGCCACCAGCCGCTTAGGGACGCGAGTTGCGCTTCATTCCAGGAGGAAGTCGATTTGTTCTCGCGTAAATCTTCTCTGCCTCGGGAACTTCCCCTAAGTCATTTTATATAAAATTGCTACATGTTCGGTATAGTTGTGGGCACTGCATGCCCAGTCCCGCAGTTCCTGCGGGCAAGCGTGGTGGCGTTGCTTGTTGCCTGTCTGGACCTTCGGAATAACCGTCGTTGTTTCCCCAAAACGTTCCCAAAGCACAAGAACTTCCCCAAAGAAGCGGCTGCCTTCTTCACTGGTGACGGGATCGCGCGTTGATCTTAGGAAAAGTGAATTGATGACACCGTGAAGGGGTAAGGAAGAGAGAGACACGGTTGAGAGAGTTAGAGGAAGATTGCTTTCTGGTTTGGCTTGGCCAGGCAGGTCCTTATCGGAAGGCAGAGCTTTCCGCGTGATGCCGAGCGCTGTCGCCTTGCTGCCGATGATTGGGAGGGGAGCAGAGAGACAACCCAGGCAGCACACCAATGTTGGTCCGACATTGGCCTAACATTGGCTAACACCGGCCTCAATATTGGACAATATTGGAAGCGCTACCCCATCCAACGTTGGCCCAGTCATTGGTGCCAATGTTGGACCACTGTTCAGCCATCGTTCCAGCCAATGTCGGCCCCATCGTTGGTGCCAATGTAGGGCCATTGCTAAACCATGGTTCCAGCCAATGGTGGTTCCACATTGGCAAAGACCGGCGTAATATTGGGCAATACTGGAAGTGAGACCCGATCCAATGTTGGCCGTCATTGGTGCTGATTTTGGCCATCGTTGCACTCGCCCAGCTGTTTGCAAGCGCACTCGCCAAGTTGTTTGCAAAAAGGAAGGTACGGAGACACAAGAGATATTTTTGAAATCTCCTAAAAGTTTATTGCACACAGCCTATTCTGTAGACAAGTACAAACTAAGCAATTCGTAATATCCCTACTGAAAATTCTCATTCGTATGAGAAATTCCTTGTGTCCAATAAACACATATGAATCATACAAGATATATAAGAACTATATAAGAACCATACAAGAGCTATATAATAACTATATAAGATATATAAGAACATATAAGCACAATATAAGAAACTTGGGAGAAGTTTCTTATAAGTTTTTTATATGGTTCTTATATATCTTATATAGTTCTTATATAGTTATTATTTGTTCTTATATATCTTGTATGATTCATATGTGTTTATTGGACACAAGAAATTTCTCATACAAATGACTTTTTTCACTAGGGATGTGAAGAGGTACTACTCAGCTGTTATAAAACTGAGAAGATTGCAAAGCAAACAACAACCGGGGTAATTGTTGGGTAGTGTCCAGTCTCCCGACAGCTGGCAGACTTTTTTCCCCGAAATTCTCCCGGTGGTGCAATCAGTTCATCGAACAACATTTCATCGACAGATCGTTTCATCAACACGCGATGTTTCATAAAAAAAAAAACTCAGAATAGCATTTTGTTTCCTGTTGCAAAAATTGTTGCAGACTTACCATGAAGCGGCGTGAAAGGGTGGGCTGGTTCAGTGAGCACGCGCCTCAGGAATACACGCGCTTTGAAATGCCCCTACAGCGTGAAATTCGTGTAACGAATGTCGAGGAAACGTTGCGACTCAGTAATACACGCCCGACCAAATGCCCCTACTGCGTGCAATTCGCGTAACGAATGTCGATGAAACGTGAATGTCGACGCAACGTGTATTCACGAAAAGGAAAATTATTCTCCCGGCTGCCAGGAGATAGGCACTTCCTATAGTTCTAGAGGTTATCCGGAAGAGTATACCCGTAGAAGAACGGACAATGATCACCAAATAGGTTGCAGCGCACTTGAGTTGAAAATACCGGACTTGAAAGATGTAATCCGAGGTAGATGTCGACACGAGCACTGTAGACCAACCACACAAACACAAAAACTTGGAAGGAAGTGATCCGTGAAGATTCAACACGATGTAGCACACGCTGCCGTTTGCCGAACCAAACACTAAATGGTTCACAAGAATGTCTTGCGCTTCTTTGAAGAAATCGATACGGGTGGGACTTTTTGAGGGAGATACCATTTACCACAGAAGCGAAATCCACAGCAGGCCCGCAGGCTGCATCGCACACGAAACTATAGGTCCGGTCTTCGCAGGCATTCCGGGTTTGTCAACCGCTAATGCGTCATTCGTCAAACCACGTGATCACGCTTCTGCCGTTTCCCGCGCACAGAGAGCGGATTCAAGCGATAAGAGAGAGAAAACGAGAGAAGGAGTAGAAAGGAAGCAGGCCAGAACGGGGCTGCGCTTACAAAGGCTAATCTTCAGGGGCATCTCAACAATGAACACAGCGAGACGATTTGTCACTTGTACCCAAAGTTGATAGTGCAGTGGATGTTATGCGTGGCCTTGGGCTGGCAGGTTCCGTGCTCTGCCTTATCACCAGCTTCGAGACTGTAGTCACGTGACCCTGACTGGAGACACAATTGGCCTAAAACACGCATAGCGTCTACCCTGCTGTCAATACCGATTGAACGAGACAGCTCTTTGAAGGCCAGCTTTTGAACTTCTAAAGAAGTTGTCCAGCCTAAAAGGGATTCTAAACGGGGCAAGTTTGAAGACACTATGTTTTTGCGTCGTACAGCCCACATTAATATTTAGAATAAAGAACTTAGCGCGACTATTTTTTTGCGCACGATGTCCACAAATAAATAAATAAATAGATATATATTTTTATCAAGAAATTTAAAATTATTTGTACACTGTTAGGTTTTTTCACGAACGAGTTACACATAAAAGACACCACGGACAGCACATCGTCCGACTTTCAACACGCGATGAATCGCCGACGCTCGCAGACAGAAGGTTGCGATGCTGCGCGGACGGTTTCTGAAAGATGCTGCGTAGGGTATACGCTGGGCGCAACGGCTTCACGACCGTTCGAAGGGCAGAGGATTCGCCACGACAAAGTAGCGTCTTGCAACTTCAGTAAGCTAACGGGGCTCGAGAGTCCCACGCCCACATTTCCGCAGAGCGAGCGCGGCCGGCCAGATCGAGGCGCAGTATGTTCTCACGTCACGATTGCTACGTCGTTGCTCTGCCTACACTGATGAGATCTGCACTGGCAGTCGAAGCAGCCCTCTTGAGACTTCATTCGAGTCCAATAGATGACTTTATAGCGCTATAGACTCTCGTAAAACTGAGAGTAGAAGTCACTTCGGTTGCGGCGTAAGTGGCGGCTTTTTTTCTTTGACACCTGCGACGACAATGACGAAATATGCACAGAAACATTAAATATAAAAAATAAAGCACGCAGAAAGAAATACAAACATGGCAGGGCACGGACAAAGTAGAAGACGTTAACGCTACGTAATGCATATACATACAAAATACACTGGAAAAGACCAAAATATATAAATCTAAAACAAAAAACGGGATTAAGTTGTCAACGCCGAGGTAAGGCAACGCGAAGGGAGAGCAGCCGGCAAAAAAAAAAAAAGAAACTGCAATAGTCCTATGGGCAGCTAAGGATTTATTTGTGATTGCGGTTACAAAGCACCGGCGACGTACGCCACATGAAGTTGGCTAAATAAAATTCTCGCCCCGAGCGAGCGCATGAATGATTCTTTTCCACTTTCCTACCTCTGGAATGGAAAAAAGAGGGTCGCGGGTCTATAGCCTAGGCGACACAAATATCGATAAGCGATTGGCTATGGCAGTACAATATTGACCAGCCTATACCAAGACATCACCAATATTGGAGAACTCTAGGCTTTGACAGTTTAATATTAACCAGCTTAAGCCAGCGTATATTCAATATCGGAAAGCCATTGGCTCTGACAGTCCAATATTGTACAGGTTATGCCGGCGTATATCCAATATTGGAGAGCTTATGCCGGCGTATAGCCAATATCAGAAAGCCAGAGGCTCCGACAGTCCAATATTGGACAACTTATGCCGGCGTATATCCAATATTGGAAAGCTATTGGCTTTGACATTCCATTGTTGACCAGCCTATGCCAACGTATCACCAATATTGGAAAACCATTGGCTTTGATAGTCCAATATTGTCCAATGTGATTCCAATATTGGGAAACATATGGCTCTGTTGGGCCATTGTTGGGCCATTCTTTGCCACTTCAAATCCAATGTTGGCCCAATACTGTGTGCTGCCTGGGAAGCGGTCGCGATGTCGCCGCGCTTTGCAGGTGGGGCCGGCAGCAAGCTGACCGCATTCTTCGCCGCCATTTTTTTAACGTGTTGCCGCCTTCCTCTCTTGTCTTCCCTTCGAAACGTGGCAGTCAAGCGTCGTTGATCTTGCTCACGACCTCCCTACTTCTCGTCGTCCTCATTCAATACCACCGATTAACCCCGAGCGGGATCGATTGGAGCGCTGCGATCGCTCGATGGTGACGTAGTGACAAGTATCACGAGACAAGACCAGCTATTTTCTCTGCTTTGCTTTAGCTGTGCTCTTTAGCGTGTAGCAGCCGTAACTATTCGCTAAGTGTAGTTTGTTTTTGTTATCATGCAAGACGTAGTAGGACGAAACCTAAAAACAAATGTGAGTATGGCAAGCAAAATGATCGGAAGTTGTGTATTAGTTACGATGGAATCCTACGATATCTTCATGACCGCCAACACCACCCGGATACATCGCCGTGGAGACCATTGAACATACTTTTACGTGCTCTTCGCGCACTTACCAGGTTCAAGCAGCAAACGAAAGGAAATACGTGCTCGAAACTACAATACTCGGTGAGGGCCGCTCGGTTTACGGATTCCGAAAGCAACGACAGCAATCCCAACAACTTCAGCTGCCGCTCAAGTTGGTGTGCGAGGGGGTCACAAGGCTTAGCAAAGCGGTCGTCAATCGCTGCCTACGTCCAGCGGCCTCGTTAAATGGATGTGTTCGCGCGACCCCCTTATTTTAAATGGACCCTGACCAAGCCGGACAGTCTGAACCTTGAGTCCTTGACCTAGATCTTCCGGTTAGAAGGTGAGTCTTCGTCGTCCCCTTGTCATTTTCGGAGTGTTGTTCGGTGATAGTGGATGCTCTCGTCGCCATGACACACTCGTCAGTTCTATTTGTTGCTTTCTTTGATGTTAAGCCCAAATAAACACGCTATGAATTACCCTCGCATCATCTGGTGTGCACGTTTAATTTTTTCGTGTGTCTCTCTAAAACCACACAAGCAAACTGCGAAAAAAAAAAAAACGGGTGATTGGAATTACAAGTTTAACGCCTGCTCGGCCATCGTCGCGATTGGTTTTATTTTGCATGCTTGCTTGTTACCGACAAACAAAAAAAAAAAAACTCGTTTAGGAATTTTTGTTGTCCTATAGAATCTATCTGTTTGGTTACTTGACAAGCCCTGAAACCACCGGAACGACGGATTTGGTCGTGAACAGTACGATAACACGAGACTGGGTCACTGGGTCCTGTTCCGTAGGTCGCGACGCCACTGTTGTCGCGCTGCTTGAGCTTAATTATGGTAAGAAGTACATCGAAAGAATTAGGTTACGCGCAACCCCGAACTCTCGTTCAAAATAACCAATCAGACATGAATTGTGAACGATACACCTCAACCTACATGCTACCAACGAAGCGCAAAAGCGGTCACTGTGATACTTGATTCTACGTCACGACAAGGAGTCGCCAGGTCACGCCACCTCATCTTCTCGGGGCTAATACTCCGTCTCACTAAATTCGTGCAGTACAGCCAAAGCTACAGGGGAGAGAGTGTATCCCGACCTGTTCAAGAGGAGAGAAAGGAGGAACGGGAGAATCCCAGCCCTTCTCTCCCGTTTATTCTTTCCCTCTCTTGAACAAGTTAGAACCTCCCCCCCCCCCCCCCCCCGCCATTTTGGTTAATACTCCAGACAAGGCCAGCTGAACTAGAATAAACATACACACAAAGAAAAGACCATAGACCGCTGGACTACCAACTTGAGTTTTCCAGTTTTGTTGGATCATCGGTCAGTATGAGCTTTTCTTTGTGTGTATGTTTCTTTTGATTCAGCTGGTTTATCTGATATATATCTAGAGATTTATTCTTAAAAGCTATATACGATCCATACAACGGAGGCGCCTCTACGCAACCGGGTGCTCACACCTTCCACCCTACGGGTCGCCCGGAAGGGAATAAGAAAAATATTCATCCTTCTTCCGGCCTATGCCACCAGTCAGATAATCTCTTCTTGGTTATCTCCACCTTCTCCCTGTCTATTTTCCCCTCATGCACTATTCCAAAATCTCAGTGCGTTCGTTAAATTAATCGCCTCTTCAGCTACTACACGGTGAAGCCCCTTACAGTAAAGTGTCAAGTGTTCAGCCGTCTCCTCCTCCTCTCCACAAGCTCCACACACCGTATCTATTTCCCGATAACTATCTCTATATGTCCAATACCCTCGTTACACGGGCACACTTAACTGCAGTTACGCTTAGCCACTGTTGGCACACAATACTTGCGGACAACATTCTGTGGCTAAGCAGTCAAAGCTGTGGGCGCACGTGCGCTTGAGCATTTTGAGCATCCATCGAAACAGCGCACGCGCGCTCTTCACTTCTTCTGAAATAGCTGTCCGAGAGCACAGTGCGGTAACTTGGTGCCACGTAACAGCAGTTAAAGGTGAGTTGACCGCGGTTAAGGGTGCCCATGTAACAGGAATTCGCAACTTTCAGCGATGGTGGTACCGCGTTGTGAGAATCGCGCACCCTAGCTCCTGGATGATTGGCCTCATAATAAATGGGCTTGCCTACACCTTCCTGGCGTGAAAAAATAACGTAAGGCTCTATTACTGCTCGTATAGTAAAACTAGAATTACTTACGCGTCGCAGACCCAGCCTCGTACCGCTGTTCTATGACGATCATCCAGATGACAGCCATTTTGATAGGCACCACTGCGCCCCCTATAGGTTGTGAAAGTTGCGAATATTAGTCCACAACACTCCCGTCCTCGCCGCGAACAAGGAGCTCCGCTTAGAATTGTCAAAGATGGGCTCCTTAGTAATGTCCTTTTTAAACGATCTGTGCATTTCCAAGGCCGATTTAGTCTGCATGCCTGCTCACCATATTTTCCGAAATCGCAAAAGATATATGATTGTGCTACACTAAAAAAAAAGAACGAGGAGAGAAAGGAATACATTTCGGGCGGACGCCCTTCTTCGAGTGATAGACACGAAAAAAAGGCAAGGGACAAGTAAGGGTCGTACACATCACAAAAATGGGGGTAGGTACATTGGTCGAGGGGGAGGGGAAGGAAAAACCGTTAGAAGACGTAGTACAATCTCTTTGCTTGTCATCTATTGCAGTAAATAAGAAGAGAAAAATTTAGAAAAATACAAGAAGAAAAAACATTGCGGTGGCTTAGCTCGGCTATGCCAAGATATACGTAGCGTGAGCTTATGCGCACAAAATGAGAGGCGCTATCAAGCGGCTTCGGTGCAGCCTCAGACTTGGCTACTGCGCAACGGAGGCGCACAGCTGGGCACGCGGCGGCGCCAGTGCGTCTGCCGCGGCTATGACGTCACTTCTCTGGAATGCGCAAACCGGCGAAGAGCGCGCGGCGGCGGCGGCTCCGGCGCGCCAGCTGTGCGCCGTGTGACGTCACTGCTCCTCGCGCATGCGCAGCACGGCTCTTTGGGAGCCACGTGAAACTGTTCAACCTCGGCCAGTGTAGCTCACGCTACAAAAGAAAGAAAAAGCAGGAACGCGCGAATGACAGGGGATCTCGAACTTGCCTCGTGGTGTCCCCCGCGAGAACACGATACTCGGAATGGTCCTAGGGGGTCTCCTAGGACCACGACCCCAGCGGTTATGACGGGTGGGCGCACGGTTCGGAATCGGTTCGAGGAAGCCCCCACCTGGGTATCAGGTGACGCCTGTTGTCTTCGAAGTTGTTTTAAAATGGTCGGGGAAAAAAAATAGCTTTTAATGACAGAAGTAGGGACAAGCTATTGCGATTCGTTTTCATCGCTCGTTTATTTGCGACCAAGTCCGCAAGCCGCCTAGTGCCGAAACCGTTTACGTGGGAAGGTTGTCCGTAAACCTGTGCGAACACAAGAATTGCCTTCTCCCTCTACCCCCCAAAAAAAGAAAAAAAGGGGGCACTTCAAAACATTTATCCCTCCCTCTGACCCCCCCCCCCCCCCCCCCCCCCCCCGCCCCATTCCTCACGGTAACAACCCGCCCGATGAAGAACGCTTTGGGACTGTAAATAAGTATTCCTAATATACAACATAATACAGGTTAAAGAAGCCGAAATGGCGAACTGACGTAACTAAAAAATATAATGGCGAGAGGAAAGAATGCACGAGAGCATATGAGAAAGCTCCTAGAGAGAACAGAAAGCCGAAGGCAGAAACGTTTCTTCAACTCTTAACCTCTCATTCACCTCCCTGTTATCGCCCATATACTTAGATCCAAGTTTTCTAGTCCGCTTTCCATTTTGTATCGACGCACGTGTAAATAGCTAAGAACTCTTCGTGGCCACCGTTCTGCATCTTTTTCTCTTGGCCTGTCCTCAAATTCTATCTTACTGCTAGCTTCCCTGCCCTCAAATGAGGATCATCCCATTTTGCCATGTACACCTTGGTCCGGTGTCTTACCATCTGCTCCCAGAGCCAATCTAGTGGATTCACACAGCACAACTGTAATTCTTCTTAGCTGTTTAATTAGCTAAGGTTGAAATCAGAACATATGTTTAGGAAGTCATTGCATTGGGATGAAGATAAATTCAAAGTGGGGTGTTGATCTAACCAGGCGATACGGGGGAAATTAAAATCACCAAAAAGAAAAATCGGGCATCAGAAAAACGGGTTGCCACAACATTAAGATCATCGTGCAGCTTGCCTACAAAACTAGTGTTACACTGAGAAGGCGGTAACCTACACCAAAAATGCACCTTTTAATATTCATTATCACGCACGCCCAAGTAATTTCCAGATCACAAGCTAAAGGCACAGTAAACTACATTAACAGCTCCAGCAACAGCAATCAGTACACCCTCTCCACTTCAAGACTCTCTATCACGACGGTACACTTTGAAGCGTCTTGGACCATAAAATATTTCGCTGTTCCGAACCTTCGTCGATAACCAAGTTTCAGTTAATTGTAAAATATCAGCATCACTCGGATCAATAATAGAATAAGTTCATCTCGTTTATCGATAATACTACGCATATTAGTAAAAAGAACTGACAAATCATTACCCGTAGTATGCTCGCCAGCACCCCTCTTAGTTTCGTACGATGAATGGGCGGTTTCACCCGATACATTCGAGGGTGGGATATTGACGGTTGGGGCAACAAAGGCGTTATTGGTTCAAGGAGTTCCATAAACACTATCCGACACAGCGTCACACATGTAACATGTCTTGTCTATGAACAGCTTGTTGTATCGCAACTGAAAAGCCGAAGATTGCGTTTTACCATATTCGATTAATTTTCTCCTTATAAGATGCCTCTCACGCGGTCTGCGAAGACAAAAGTCTTCGCAGACCGAAACACTCGATGACCCCAGGCTAGGGCGTAATGCGAGCACTTTCTCTCTTACCTTACAAAATGAAAACTTCACAACAATCGGTTGGCATTTGTTGGCCTGAAAGACGCCCATGCTCGCCTTGCGAACACGAACTGGTAAGAGCTTGATAAACGCGCAAACGTCAAGCACCGAGTGCTTGACGTTGGCGCGTTTTTCGTGCGTGTGAGAACTGCGTGTTTTCCGTCTGCTTCGCACGGCCGAAAAAACAAAAGGGGAAAAAAAAAAGACAACGCGATCGGCAAAGACGGCTCGTGCCGCCTCATGCCCCACACGCGCAGAGCTCCAGCGAGGTTGTCGCTCGTGCAGAAAGACCACGGTGTACCGGGGTGTCATGGCAACGAGATAATTTTTTTCGCTCTCACACAGTTTCGCCGTTTAGCCGCCGGCGACACTGTCAGCCGCGGGAACGGTGGCCGCGGAATAACGCAGCCTTTCGGATGCCCGTCGAACGAACACTATCTGATTCCTATAATGCAATTAAATGCAAAGGCGCAAGCGAACTGGACAAGAATGATGAAAATAATCCCTGGAGGAAGGGGAACAAGAGGGGCAAAGGACAAACACAAACCACCAAACACAGCTAGTTCAGCCCCGCCGTGTCCTCACCTAAAGAGTGTATCTTACACCGTGGCCTGTCCTCAAATTCTATCTTACTGCTATACTCTATTTCACCTTATGATGTACCGCAGGGAAGGCTACGAGCGCGAGATTCGTGCTCTAGGGCACATGTCGGCGGCACAAGCTCTCATGCATTAAGGACAGCTGCCAACACTATGAGCTCGCGCTTCTAGCCTTCGCTGCGGTACAACATAAGGTGAAACGGAGTTAGCTTCCCTGCCCTCAAAGGAGGATCTTCCCGTTTCGCCATGTCCGGTCCTTGGTCCGGTGTTTTAACATCTGCTCCCAGAGCCAATCTAGTGGATTCACACAGCACAACTGTAATTCTTCTTGGCTGTTTAACTAGCTAGGATTGAAATCAGAACATATGTTTAGGAAGTCATTGCATTGGGATGAAGATAAATTCAAAGTGGGGTGTTGATCTAACTAGGTGATACGGGGGAAAATAAAATCACCAAAAAAGAAAAATTGGGCATCAGAAAAACGGGTTACCACAACATTAAGATCATCGTGCAGCTTGCCTACAAAACTAGTGTTACACTGAGAAGGCGGTAACCTACACCAAAAATGCACCTTTTAAAATTCACTATCACGCACGCCCAAGTAATTTCCAGATCACAAGCTAAAGGCATACTAAACTAAATTAAGAGCTACAGCAACAGCAATCAGTACACCCCCTCCACTTAAAGACTTTCTATCACAACGGTACACTTTGAAGTGTCTTGGACCATAAAATATTTCGCTGTTCCGAACCTTCGTCGATAACCAAGTTTCAGTTAAAAGTAAAATATCAGCATCACTTTAATCAATAATATAATAAGTTCATCACGTTTATCAATAATACTACGAATATTAGTAAAAAGAACTGACAAATCATTACGCGTAGTATGCTCGCCAGTACCCCTCTTAGTTTCCTACGATGAATGGGCGGTTTCACCCGATACATTCGAGGGAGGGATATTGACGGTTGGGGCAACAAAGGCGTTATTGGTCCAAGGAGTTCCATAAACACTATCCGACACAGCGTCATACATGTAACATGTCTTGACTATGAACAGCTTGTTGTATCGCAACTGAAAAGCCGAAGATTGCGTTTTACCAAATTCGATTAGTTTTTTCCTTACAAGATGCCTCTCACGCGGTCTGCGAAGACAAAAGTCTTCGCAGACCGAAACACTCGATGTCCTTAGGCTAGGGCGTAATGCGAGAACTTTCTCTCTTACCTTACAAAATGAAAACTTCACAACAATCGGTTGGCATTTGTTGGCCTGAAAGACGCCCATGCTCGCCTTGCGAACACGAACTGGTAAGAGCTTGATAAACGCGCAAACGTCAAGCACCGAGTGCTTGACGTTGGCGCGTTTTTCGTGCGTGTGAGAACTGCGTGTTTTCCGTCTGCTTCGCACGGCCGAAAAAACAAAAGGGGAAAAAAAAAAGACAACGCGATCGGGTGTAACCACGTGACTTCCGGCCCAACTCTCTCCTCCTCTACATTACTTCTCCCTCTCCAGTCTAGTTTCAATTTCGGTTTAGAGCAAGTGGAGTTCTTTTTTTTTTTTAATTAAAATTATACTTGACGTTGTAACAAAAAAAAACTTGTGGTGTGTCACTGTTTCTTTAAAGAGTAACTAGGTCGTTACTTCGTTACCGAGAAAAGTAACTAGGTATAAGTAACGAGTTTCCTGTAAGGCGTTACGTACAAGTGGGCCGCACGCCCCGTACTAGGTAATTCTAGCGCGTTGTTATAAGGAATACTTAAAAACGAAAGAATAAAAACATAAAAGACGCACGCAGACAACCACACTCTTTCATTCTTTCAACACCCCGTAGCCCCGTGTTCTCGAACGACACGGTGTCCTGCCGCCCCCTGGCACCGGCCCCGAGATGAGCTCGGACAAACGCGGGAAACGAGCAAAATCATTAACCGCGATCGAATCGGGGACGGCGGAAGGACACGCAACCGCCTTCCTTGCTTTACTTTAGCCTAACAGGCATCGCGCCCGTGTAGGTACACCGCTGTGGGGACTGCAGCTTCCGGTCATGCGAATGACGTCACGTCCGCTTCGAGCGTGACTCCTCGACTCTTTCCCTACATCGGGGGGGGGGGGGGGGGGGGGGTGTAGTTGTTGGCAACTTGTTGCCAGGCGAACCGTGTGTGCGACTCCGCTCGCTTTGCGTGACCGGGCTGCGTGTTAGCTTAACGCCTGTTTCGTTTTTATGTTGACTTGGTAGGAATGGAGAGCTTGTGTCCACGTCGCGTTTTCTGTTCTGTTATTCGTGGGGACAAGCGTGCTTTCTTTTACGAACAAAGAGCTTCGGAACAGCTCGAGTCGGCCCCAGAGAACGCAGATCGCGTCGAGTCCAGACTCCGGAGCACCTGATTGGAGAGTCTTAGAAGATCGTTCTGATGACCCCGATAACGATGCCCGATACTCCGCCGCCGCCTTTGCGCATGCATCGTATCGTTATCGAGGGTGTTGCAACGACCTACTAAAACGCTCTATTATCATCGCTTCGCACTGACTGCAGACAGTGCGGCATTAGCCGATAAGAATACCAAGAACGAATCACAAGCAAGAAGCGTGACCATCATAAATCACGCGTTTCTTGAGGCATGTCACTGATTATGCATTAGTGGTGCAAAACTATCGATAGTACTATCAATAGTTTTGTTCCACTGTCGATATTATCTATGAACAGTGGAAGCCAAATTTGACTATCGATAGTGAAAAAAACTATTGATTGTGCAACAGATAATCGACTATCTTATAACTATCGATAATATACTATCGAAAGTCGACTATCGTAAAATTATCGATAGCATGCTACCGATAGTCGACTGTCATGAAACTCGATAGCACATTATCAATAGCCGAAAAACATAAAATTCTTTATAGTCGATTTTCGAGAAACCATCAATAGCGAGCTATCGTAAAGCTATCGATAGTGTTTTCTTAGGTGACGAAGAGCGGTCTGTGTCTATCCAGGAAACGTCGTGTAGCTCAAAGAAAAACGCAACTGCAATTAGGGACTTTCACATAATTCTCAAGAAACCATCTCAAACCTATTGGAAAACCATCAGAAAACTGTAGAAATCTTTTTTTAGAAATCGCTGACAATAAATCATAAAAAATATAGATTGTATAGCGCTATTGAAAAATTATGAATAAAGGATATGAACTTGATAGGTTGTCGAAGTTTTCCTTGCTGTTTTAGATTTCATTCCTGGTGTCATCTTTGTTTTTTAAAGCCAGAGCTAAATCGGAAAAATGGACATCCCTGTCGCTTCTGATAAGTAGCGACCAACGCACCAAAACATCTCTACGTGGTGAAGGATGTTGATTGGGGCGAAGCTCTGGTGGTGCTGATGATACTGATTTTATTGTTCATAGGTAGTGCTGATGGTGCTGATTTTTTTTTTATTGCTCATAGGTAGTGCTGAGTTCCGGGTTGCGTTTCGACTTCATTATTACTGCTTTATGGTCGGTGAAATGCAGAGCCAGTGGTTCTTCTAGCGGATCAGCTTGGATCCGCTAGAAGCCGTGGGAACGCATCTCCACCGCTTAAGGCCTCTGACACGCCAAAAAAAAAAAAAAAATTTTTTTCATGTTAGGCGTTGAATTGGCATATCAGGACATTACAAAAAAATTGTTTCACTATAAAGTTCCGTAGTTTTTTATAAAAAATAGAAATACGAGGCCCAATTCAAAGTTCCCGCCGTGCACTGTGACGTAACAGTGTACCGCAAGGTGTCGGGGCGAAACTCCTTAGGATGTTGGTGGTTCGACGATGTTGGTGGTTCGACAATCGGGCTGCTACTTAGCAGCAGGAGACATCCAGGAAGGGCCGGTAGAGCGGCCGGGCTATGGCGTGCCCTGACGGGAGACGAGGCAGAGGTAATGGGGTTTTAGGTTTAGATTTAATGAATTATAGAGCAGAGCATCAAAACTGAAGAACACGAACGGCGAAAGAGGAGCGAGTTCGGGCTCGAGCTTGCCCTTATAATAGCAGAAATAGCGCCCGTGACGACTCAACAATCTAGTAAAAGCCAATTACTACACTACCACTGAACTGGAAAACACAAACTGCTTTATATTTGAATAACAGAATTTCGCTAACGGATCAAAACTTATGTACTTTGCTGTTACCACGAAAAATATAAACGCAACTTCAAAAGTAATTCTCTACTTTTCACGGTAGTTACTAAGTTACTCAATTACTTTCCCTTTGACTGATTTCTATTCTGCTCATATTACTTTTGAGGCCAATTCTCAGTAATTGAACTTAATTACTTTTTAGTAACTTGTGCTTCTCTGCTGAATTAGCCTTGGATTTGGATTTGTCTTAAAGAGCTTAGTTCGGGGCATATGCTGATCGCCACTCCCATTGCCTCAAGAAAGTGAACAGGATTCGGTGATTAAATTATCGATGGTCGGCTACTAGTCAAAGAGAGCAACTTTGGGCAGGACATGATGACACCGAACGATTGGACACGAACGCTGCGTCACAGTTTGGCAGGGCACTCGAGCGTTCAAGCTCGGGATAGGACCCAATGAGCGCGGCCGTGGACCGCCTGAGTGTTGCGAGAACTCCGCATAAGGCGTCGCTACCTGTCAAACCAAACTTTATTGCCCAGTGGATACTGACCAGACTGAACAGTAGTTTAGTACGAGACCCATTACTGGTGTACACATGCACCCACTCCCGAATTTGCAGGTTTGGAATTCTAAAGGCAGGTTGCCCCGCTTAGCAACAGCTCGTCCTTCTTCAGACATGGTTCTGAAGTGACGACGCACTTCTGCGCCGCTTGTATGATTCTCCGTGCTCTCGCCAGATCGGGGCCGTTCGTCTGCCCGCAGTAACAGTGCATCGAGCTCTGAGCATTTGGAGGGACGCTGAAGTGAATAACTTGGCGTGCGCGAAAGCATCGGCGGGGATCGGTGGTCAGACCTTGTGAACGCCACCGTCTCGCCCTCGGTGTGGCCGCACTTAGCGAAATTAGGCTGCCGGGCGTCGGACAGAGACCCGCGCGGCGGTCGGCCCCAGGAGGTGGCGTCGCGGTGCGCGGGCCGAGTGCCGGGTCGATGGAGCCGTGGGTGACGCGGGGCTCGCGAGCTGTTGCTGTCACTCCTCCATTATGCAGCAAGAGTGGCTGCCTTTGTTCGCTTCGTTATCCTCGATTGAGACCCCGCCAGAGTCCGCCTCAGCCCAGGAGAAGAATGCGCGCTCAGGTGTGCCCCAATCTGGTCGGGACGCTCACTGATGTCCACCGATACTAGCGAGGTCGGATTCCACCGGTGCCTCAGAGGCGCTGCCTGAAGCACCCTCCGGGTCGGAGGAGGGCAGAATGGGTCCTGGAGCAAATTCCGAGTTTGTGTAACTGCACAGGCGCGTGACTGCGGTTTTGTGAAGGACTCTGGCCGTTAAAAATACGTTCTGGCTCGCGCCCTCCGACGCCGGAGCTTGTTCTGCAACAGTCACTCGAAATAAAACGATGAAAACGTTTCCCTGCCTTGGTACTTTGTTTGACCGGAGACTTGGCGGGAGTTCGACAGGTATAGACACTAGAAGAAGCGCAGGACGTCTTTTTCGTATGTCTAGCCTGTATTACTCACATTGCCTGCCGTCATACTTGGACTGCGCGTGCACTGAGCTCACGAGACGGCGAAGTGTTATCGAAGGTACCCGCGCTGCAGCTGAGACATCTGACAAACCTCTCTGCCTCTCTTATGCAGTGAACACTGGTCTTGTCACAAGCGTGTTTGCCTCGATGCATGCACTGGTGCGTGTCGGTGGTTTGTTAGGCACCAACGTTAGCGTAGGAACGCTCTCACTGCATCTACGTGTAAGTGTCTGTGGTTGTGTGTGTGTGTGTGTGTGTTTGTGTGTGTGTGTGTGAGTGTGCCCTCACTCGCGCACGCGTACTCGAGTCAGTTTGTATGCCCACATGTTTCTGAACGTCATTGCGTACCACGGGAACCAACAGTCCGTCCATGACACGACGCTCTCGCGGACGCGCCAGCAGCACAGGAGCTTGCCACGGTGCGACGCTCTGTCAAAGCTGATGTCTCGGGCGGTCCTCGGTCCGCGTGCGGGCAGCCATTATACCATGCGCTCAAGAATTCCGCTAATGCTCACTGTCCGAGGCTCCCGTGTAATCTTGTTTCGAGACTGCCGCCGCCCGCCAGCACGCGCCTATGGGACCGTCGGATTCGTATAATCACACGCTTGTTGCTAGCAGCGGCTTTTAATGGGAGACGCTTAATCTTGTTTACCGTCTCTCGACGGAAAGATGGAGTCGTGTCCCGTTCCCGCGGATGGCCAATTACGAATCGCGCTCATTAAGTCCCCCCCCCCCCCCCTCCCTTGTACCCTAATGGGGCCCCAAAACGCCCCCTCCCCCCTGCGAGGGCGAGAAGTGTGGCGGTCTTGAGGGCACCTAAGCGGATGACAACCCCAACCATCGTGCCGAGTTACGTTGCCGCAGGACCGCTCTTCTGGAAAAGCTGGAAGCTCGAGCTTTAGGGAACAACCACAGTGCATTCCTATCAAAATAAGCTTTCGTGTGCCTCGCGTTAGACTAGTGTCACCTAGAAGTCAAGGCTTACGCATTACGGTATCGTTAGTGGGTTCCCGATACGTCCCAGCGGCAAAAAAAGCAACTAGCTTTATGTCTACCTAAAGTCACTGAATCCGGTTAAAGTTGCGCCATTGCCTTCCCTGCCCGCTAGCTGGACACAAACAAATACCAACATACAAATGACCGAACCTCGCAGGGATCTTTCTCAAATACACAGGCGATTGCCATTTTGGCCCATTCCAATCTTCGAAGCTTCGCAATGGTCGTTCTGGGCCAGTCGCGTCAATATCGCTATTTAGCATCATCGTAATGAAAGCGTTCGTCGCCAATATAAGCGTCTTTGGCACTGTGCATGCAATCAACTTATCAATTATGCTTGTCTCCCCAGATCTCTTAGAATGCTCTTCATTAAAGTCATACCTCACAAGTCATCTAGAATCCGTTCGAAACAGAGCGTTTCGTTTTATATGTAATAACTACTCAACATACACCAGCATATCAGGATTACCCCAATCGGCTAACCTTCATTCACCTTCCCTTCCGTGTAAATTACGTCCAATTCGATCATTTCCTCACCAGACTTGCACGCTACCATTGGTTATTGACGATTGGAACTCGCTACCTCACAACATCGTTTCTATAAATGATAGTGCTACTTTGTTGAAATCCTTACCTTCTTTCTAACTTAGCTAACTAGCTTAAAGTGTTATATTTTTGTTTAATCTTCTTTTTTTTTGTTTTATTTCCACCCCCTTGTATTATGCCTCACGGGCCCTCAAGAAAAATAAATGATGATGATGATGAGGAGGAGGAGGAATGATATCTCTTGCGTATTTCAAGACAGGACAAGTATTTTCCGATGTTTTCAAGCACCGACGCCGCATGTACTGGCGGTATGAAGATATACGCTCGTTTCGCCGGTGTTTGGATAGCCAAATCTCGGTACACAAGAAACGTCTTTATAAAGCTACCTGTAAGGAAGCTGTGGCGACCCCCTTTTTCCTTAGTGGGCAGGCGCTTGCGGTCACGCCGCCGCCGTGGCCACCGGGGGGGGGGGGGGGGGGGGGGGGGGGGGGGGGCTGACATCGGTGTCTTACTTTGCCCTCAACCGTTTTGTTTGCGGTGATTTGGTTAGGCTCGCAGGCAAACCCGTTTTTGCGTCTTGGGGGACAGTAGGTTGTTCCCCCTGCGGGGTGTTTGTTGCTTT
The DNA here is from genome assembly GCA_013358835.2 of Ixodes persulcatus. NCBI lineage: Eukaryota > Metazoa > Arthropoda > Arachnida > Ixodida > Ixodidae > Ixodes > Ixodes persulcatus. Next base: position 377,180 of record JABSTQ010011170.1, read on the forward strand.
CGGTGCCGGTGGGTGTCTGTGTTTTTGTTTCGTAGGCGTCCGCCGCATGTCAGTCTCGCCGGGCCGGGTCGGGTTCCACCTAGTGGTGCAAAACTATCGATAGTACTATCGATAGTATCGATATGGTGCCTGGAGCGCGTCTCCGACTGGTGTGTTTAGCGTCCTATCCCGCCCATACATCAAAAGTGGCCCCGTAGTGGCAACAATTATGACGTCACAGAAGCCGGAGTGTCATGCTGTTCCCTTTCGCGATCTGGCGGTTGGTCGTCTAGAAAGGCTGGCGGAAAGCACAAGCGAACGCGAGTGTCGCCGTCGTCACGGCGTCCCAGGTGTCCCAAATTCCTTATATCGATAGTTCCAACAGAAATCTGACTATCGATAGTAAAAAACTATCGATAGTACTATCGATAGTCGACTATCGAACAACTATCAATCGTCGACTATCGAAACATTATCGTTATTCGACTATAGGAAAACTATCGATAGTGGACTATCGCAAACCTATCGATGACACTGTCGACGGTTTACTACCAATAGTTTTGCGATACTAGTACTTTGCGTCACTCCCTCTTCTTTTTTGTTTGCTTTATTTTTTTCAAATGGGACACCACTAGCCCAAGCATTTACCATCTCAACTTTGGTTCAGCTTTCAGTGATGACGAAGAGGGGATTTTCAGCAAAGAGAAGAGGAAGGGAGGCAAGCGGCGGTGTGGCAACTGTGTCCGCTCCGCACGCGAATACTACTACTCGTACAAACGCGCGCCAAACTTCGCGGCGCGCACGCAGACTGTGGAGCATGCGGCGCCAGCCTCGGTGGCACTGGCGTAAGAGTCGTCGCCCTTTCTATCGCGGAACAAACAGAAAAAGAAAAACAGAAGTCTCCCACTGTTGAAACCCAAACTATGCGGTAGCCCGCTGAATCTGGCTGAACCTCGAAAAACAAGCAGGCAAAGAGGGACCCCTTGCCCGCGTTCGAGGTTTTTGCGTTCTGTTGGTGTGGTCGGTGTGGTGTGAGGTCGATAGTGGTTCAAAAGTAGTGATAGTACTATCGATAGTAGTGATAGTCGCCAGAAATCTGACTATCAATAGTAAAAACACTATCGATAGTCGATTATCGAAAAACTATCGATAGTATTATCGCTAGTCGACTACCGAAAACTATCGATTGTACTATCGATAGTCGACTATCGAAAAACTATCGATAGTATTATCGATAGTCGACTATCGAAAAACTATCGATAGTACTATCGATAGTCGACTATCGAAAAACTATCGATAGTACTATCGATAGTCGACTATCGAAAAACTATCGATTGTACTATCGATAGTCGACTATCGAAAAACTATCGATAGTATTATCGATAGTCGACTATCGAAAAACTATCGATAGTACTATCGACAGTCGACTATCGAAAAACTATCGAAAGTATTATCAATAGTCGACTATCGAAAAATCATCGATAGTACTATCGATGGTCGACTATCGAAAAACTATCGATAGTACTATCGATAGTCGACTATGGAAAAACTATCGTTAGAATTATCGATAGTCGACTATCGAAAAACTATCGATTGTACTATCGATAGTCGACTATCGAAAAACTATCGATAGTATTATCGATAGTCGACTATCGAAAAACTATCGATAGTACTATCGACAGTAGCGGCACTCGCGGCGACTTCTTCCGCGTCTGTCTCATCCATGACGTGCTCGGCGTTTGTCTCACCGCTTCGGGCACCTGCAGCCGCTGCATAAGTCCTCACACATTGGTCAGCGTCGTGGCCGAAACGGTGGCACGACTCACACCTGGGCACACGGCAGTCACGGCGGATGTGGCCGGTCCGCTGGCAGCGCAGGCAGAGCGGCGCCCTGCCCGGCGCTACAACGAGCGCCAGCCCTCCGGCGATGCGCAACTGATGCGGCAGGTCGTCCAGTATAAGCCCAGGCTTGAGCCGAATGACAGCTGTTCGCGTCATCGACGCGCAGCCCGCAATGCCTTGCACCCACCACTTCTCGGTGCCCACCTCGATTACAGTGCCGTACGGTGCCAACGCCGCCTTCACCTCGTCATCAGGAACATGGTACAGCATCCAGTGAAGCTTGAGGCGGATGTCTCGATTTCCTGGGTCGATGACGAGGCATCGCCGCCCCTTGACGACAAGGTCGCCGGCGGCAAGGGTCTTCCGCTTTCCCTCGGGTGACTTGAAAGTCACAGCCCAGACGTGGTTCATCTGGTATGCCCCCAAAGCGGTGATCTCGGGGAGCATTTCCAGACGCTGCAGGGTGTCCCGGAAGTCCTCGACTCGGTACGGGCGGCCACGAACGTCAGCATGCAAAAACACGGTGTTTAACACCGCAGAACCAGTCGGCAGGGGTGGCAGAATAGTCGGGTAGTCAGTAGACGCTGCGTGTTCCCTGGCACCGCGGCCCAGCCGGGCCGCAAAAACCACTCCGCTGGAGCTCATGATTCCACGTCCGCACGCGCTGGTGTTCGAAATTGGAATGCTGCGCCACTGAACAGACGGTTTCGGTCCTGCTAAATATTAATTTATTTCTATCGAGGATGTCTTATTGCGTTTCGATCTGTATTCTCTTTTTTATTTGCTGATTCCAACTTTATGCACTTGCTGTCACATATGGCGCTCCTACTAGGTACTACAACGAGTCATTTTCTTCATGTTTCAAGCCACGGCACGCTCTCTCCGCCAGCGAAATAGCCGTTTTGCTAACCAAGCGAGACCGTCCATGTCGGCCATTGGTCGTGCCGGTCGTGCCTTACGGTTCGAGCAGCGCATTACGGTAAGATCGCGGAAGACAAGCGCATGCGCACTTCGTACCGGAGGGCCCATCGTACCGTATCGGATGTGCAAAAACGGTTCCCTAAAACTCTCTAATGACGTCATCAGGCGGAAATCGAGGGACCACTTTTTTGGACGCGGTAAACACACCAGTCGGAGACGCGTTCCAGGCACCATAGTATCGATAGTCAACAGAAATCTGACTATCGATAGTAAAAAAACTATCGATAGTACTATCGATACTCGACTATCGAAAAATTATCGTTAATCGACTATTGGAAAACTATCGATAGTCGACTATCGTAAACCTATCGATAATACTGTCGATGGTTTACTACCAATAGTTTTGCGACACTAGTACTTTGCGTCTCACCCTCTTCTTTTTTTTTCGCTTTATTTTTTTCAAATGGGACACCACTAGCCCAAGCAAGCACTTACCATCTCAACTTTGGTTCAGCTTTCAGTGATGACGAAGAGGGGAGTTTGAGTGAAGAGAGGAGGAAGGGAGGCGAGTGGCGGTGTGGCAACTGTGTCCGCTCCGCACGCGAATACTTAGTACTCGTACAAACGCGCGTCAAACTTCGCGGCGCGCACGCAGACTGTGGAGCATGCGGCGCCGGCCTCGGTGGCACTAGCTGGCGCCTTCTGTAAGAGTCGTCGCCCTTTCTCTCGCGGAACAAACCGAAAAAGAAAAACAGAAGTCTCCCACTGTTGAAACCCAAACTATGCGGTAGCCCGCTGAATCTGGCTGAACCTCGAAAACAAGCAGGCAGAGAGGGACCCCTTGCCCGCGTTCGAGGTTTTTGCGTTCTGTTGGTGTGGTCGGTGTGGTGTCAGGTCGATAGTGGTTCAAAAGTAGTGATAGTACTATCGATAGTAGTGATAGTCGCCAGAAATCTGACTATCAATAGTAAAAACACTATCGATAGTCGATTATCGAAAAACTATCGATAGTATTATCGCTAGTCGACTACCGAAAACTATCGATTGTACTATCTATAGTCGACTATCGAAAAACTATCGATAGTATTATCGATAGTCGACTATCGAAAAACTATCGATAGTACTATTGATAGTCGACTATCGAAAAACTATCGATAGTACTATCGATAGTCGACTATCGAAAAACTATCGATTGTACTATCGATTGGAACTCGCTACCTCACAACATCGTTTCTATAAATGATAGTGCTACTTTGTTGAAATCCTACCTTCTTTCTAACTTAGCTAACTAGCTTAAAGTGTTATATTTTTGTTTAATCTTCTTTTTTATGTTTTATTTCCACCCCCTTGTATTATGCCTCACGGGCCCTCAAGAAAAATAAATGATGATGATGAGGAGGAGGAGGAATGATATCTCTTGCGTATTTCAAGACAGGACAAGTATTTTCCGATGTTTTCAAGCACCGACGCCGCATGTACTGGCGGTATGAAGATATACGCTCGTTTCGCCGGTGTTTGGATAGCCAAATCTCGGTACACAAGAAACGTCTTTATAAAGCTACCTGTAAGGAAGCTGTGGCGAACCGCTTTTTCCTTAGCGGGCAGGCGCTTGCGGTCACGCCGCCGCCGTGGCCACCGGGGGGGGGGGGGGGGGGGGGGGGCTGACATCGGTGTCTTACTTTGCCCTCAACCGTTTTGTTTGCGGTGATTTGGTTAGGCTCGCAGGCAAACCCATTTTTGCGTCTTGGGGGACAGTAGGTTGTTCCCCCTGCGGGGTGTTTGTTGCTTTCGGTGCCGGTGGGTGTCTGTGTTTTGTTTCGTAGGCGTCCGCCGCATGTCAGTCTCGCCGGGCCGGGTCGGGTTCCACCTAGTGGTGCAAAACTATCGATAGTACTATCGATAGTATCGATATGGTGCCTGGAGCGCGTCTCCGACTGGTGTGTTTAGCGTCCTATCCCGCCCATACATCAAAAGTGGCCCCGTAGTGGCAACAATTATGACGTCACAGAAGCCGGGGTGTCATGCTGTTCCCTTTCGCGATCCTGGCGGTTGGTCGTATAGAAAGGCTGGCGGAAAGCACAAGCGAACGCGAGTGTCGCCGTCGTCACGGCGTCCCAGGTGTCCCAAATTCCTACTGCTGTAGCTTTCGTGGACTGTCGAAGTGAAGAGCGACCTGCAGCAGAACAGGCGCCTGCTACATCCACCACAGCTGCTGGGAAACCGCCAGGATCGCGACCGGCAACAGCACGACTTTAATGACGTCATCAGGCGGAAATCGAGGGACCACTTTTTTGGACGCGGTAAACACACCAGTCGGAGACGCGTTCCAGGCACCATAGTATCGATAGTCAACAGAAATCTGACTATCGATAGTAAAAAAACTATCGATAGTACTATCGATACTCGACTATCGAAAAATTATCGTTAATCGACTATTGGAAAACTATCGATAGTCGACTATCGTAAACCTATCAATAATACTGTCGATGGTTTACTACCAATAGTTTTGCGACACTAGTACTTTGCGTCTCACCCTCTTCTTTTTTTTTCGCTTTATTTTTTTCAAATGGGACACCACTAGCCCAAGCACTTACCATCTCAACTTTGGTTCAGCTTTCAGTGATGACGAAGAGGGGAGTTTGAGTGAAGAGAGGAGGAAGGGAGGCGAGTGGCGGTGTGGCAACTGTGTCCGCTCCGCACGAGAATACTTAGTACTCGTACAAACGCGCGTCAAACTTCGCGGCGCGCACGCAGACTGTGGAGCATGCGGCGCCAGCCTCGGTGGCACTAGCTGGCGCCTTCTGTAAGAGTCGTCGCCCTTTCTCTCGCGGAACAAACCGAAAAAGAAAAACAGAAGTCTCCCACTGTTGAAACCCAAACTATGCGGTAGCCCGCTGAATCTGGCTGAACCTCGAAAACAAGCAGGCAGAGAGGGACCCCTTGCCCGCGTTCGAGGTTTTGCGTTCTGTTGGTGTGGTCGGTGTGGTGTCAGGTCGATAGTGGTTCAAAAGTAGTGATAGTACTATCGATAGTAGTGATAGTCGCCAGAAATCTGACTATCAATAGTAAAAACACTATCGATAGTCGATTATCGAAAAACTATCGATAGTATTATCGCTAGTCGACTACCGAAAACTATCGATTGTATTATCGATAGTCGACTATCGAAAAACTATCGATAGTATTATCGATAGTCGACTATCGAAAAACTATCGATAGTACATCGATAGTCGACTATCGAAAAACTATCGATAGTACTATCGATAGTCGACTATCGAAAAACTATCGATTGTACTATCGATAGTCGACTATCGAAAAAACTATCGATAGTATTATCGATAGTCGACTATCGAAAAACTATCGATAGTACTATCGACAGTCGACTATCGAAAAACTATCGAAAGTATTATCAATAGTCGACTATCGAAAAATCATCGATAGTACTATCGATGGTCGACTATCGAAAAACTATCGATAGTACTATCGATAGTCGACTATGGAAAAACTATCGTTAGAATTATCGATAGTCGACTATCGAAAAAACTATCGATTGTACTATCGATAGTCGACTATCGAAAAACTACGATAGTATTATCGATAGTCGACTATCGAAAAACTATCGATAGTACTATCGACAGTCGACTATCGAAAAACTATCGAAAGTATTATCAATAGTCGACTATCGAAAAATCATCGATAGTTTGAACATTGTATACAGGGAGGGCCATGGCAACAGTGCAAGAGACATGCTGAATGCTCACTGCTGGGTCCTCTCGCGTATTTTGTAGCCGTGGATCAGCGAGCAAGAGGCGGGACCTCAGTAGAGAATATTTAACAGCAGCAAAAAACAGTTCATATAGATAAAACATTCCTACACAAGTACGAGGGAAAAAATGAGTTAAGAAAAAGACAGGATTTGACAAGGGCTACACCTTACTAAAATGACAAAAACGCAAGCTTCTTGCAAAAAAAAAAAAAAAAAGAAAAGCTAAGCAAGAGAAACAAAACAAATTCGCAGAAAACTCATCAGCGGATGTGGTGACTTCGCTTGTAGGCTGAGCTAGGACTCTGGTGTTTGTCTCTACTTGACCAGAAAGCTGGAAACCTCGAGTCTCCATCACGGGAAGCAAACGACATGCTTTCTTTGCCGTGTAACAAGAAAATATAAGAAAAATGTCACGTAAAAACGTCAGAAGGCACTGGAGTTCTAAAAGTGTTCTTAGAACTGGACCGCATCTGGCCTTTTGTCCCGTAAAGCCCCGTATTCGAAACTCACAGCGACTCCGACTCCTCCCCCGCACAAAACGCAAACAAGCAAAAAAAAGGGAGGGGAGGCTGACTCCCCACCGTCCTCTGTGCACACGAAGTTGTAGTGGCTACTGTTTTTATTTAAAGAAAAAGACGCGAAAGAAAGCTATTAGTTGAACTTCGAGCTTGTTCTCAGGGTGTTGCTTATGTCTTTATTCACGTCCTTCCGCTTCTGAACTCTGAACGCGGGCTGGGACTGGATCTCACAAGCTTCTCGAATCTCGATAATGATCTTAGCAAAAAGAAACGGCAGACGCAGCAGAACCACCCCACAGTTCCAGTTTGGAAGATCTGTGCCATGTGACATTTTTATGGGCCATTACTCTTCTATTCTTCTTTCGCCCCACTCCGAATCAAGTGCCCAAGGCTCAGAAGGGGCTTTCTGAAAAAAAAAGCGACCGAAACGCGGCGTTTTTGCATCGTGTAAGCGACCCTTCGGTTGTCTTAAGAAACTTCTCTAGCTGTGTGAAAACTCCCGTTTTCTTTCCTTGTCTACTTTTGGCGGGGCCTTCCTCTTGTTATCGTGCTAAGGGGATAGCAGAGTCAACTCCCCCCTCTGTTTCCCTCTTTCCACCTTTTTCTATCTTTGCCGAGATCCCGTCACAAGCTTTTGGCTTGGCTTCAGTCTATGTGCCCCCCCCCCCCCCCCCCCGGCCCCAACTCAGTGACGCTACTCAAAAAATCATATTTTTACAATTATGCTTGAAATATTGAAAAAAAAAATCGAGATAACAAAAGAATGTAACGAGTAACTTGTGGTAATCCGCTACTATAAAAGTAATGAAATTACGTTAGAAATTACATTTGTAGAAAAGTAACGGATTAATTACAAAATTACTCAAAAAGTAATTAATTACAAGTAATCCCGTTACTTGTAACGGATTACTTCCAAGTCTGCATCTTGGCGGCAACCCAAAGCACTTGGGAAACTGCGAGGCGTTCAGAACCGGCGACGGTGTGTCTGCGACCGCTTGCGGGTGCGACTCTACGGAGCTGTCAGCCGGGGGGGGGGGGGGGGGGGGGGGGGGGGGGGGGGGCCGTTGCGAACTTGACGAATGCCTGTGACGACCCCCGGCCGATCATTGGGCAATGGACCCCACGTGCCTTTCATGGGTTTTAAAACTTACTAGAATGGAAAGTTGGGCGAGTTGGTATGAATCCATATTTGAAAAACAGCGCGAATAACACACGGACAAGAAGGGAAGAGAACAGTCAGCGCTTCGTCCTGTGTGTTCTCTTCCCTTCTTGTCCGTGTGTTATTCGCGCTGTTTTTCAAATATGGTTTTAAAACTATTGGTTGACCGATGCCCGAGAGAGAGGAGGTGAGGGTCCCCAAAAGGCCGATGCCCGAGCGAGAGGAGCGGATTTTGACGGAACTTTGGGAGTTGTTTGAGGCATCCTGCCCCAAAAATGTCAATCCCCTACTTTGTACATAGCCAGTGTACATAGTAGTTTGTAACTGTAAATAAACAGTTGAAACTCTAACTCGCTTCGTTTTCATCGCCTGCGGAGTGCCTCATCGACCGCCGGCCACGCTCAACCATCGCAGGCCCAACACCAAACTATCTACGAACCGTTTCTCTACCCGTCACCAGCAAATTTAGATCGGCTCACCAAGAATCGAGAGGTCGAGGAAAATTGCTCATTTCATGAACCAAAATGGCGACTTTTCGGGGAGCTTGGCGCTACTTTCCCAGGACCCAGTTACTTTAGGTCGACTCCCTGATCATTCCAACAAGAGCTCGGCGTTTTGACGTACCCGCGCGCTCTCGTCGCCTTAGTTCCTCGGCGCATCGGCTATACTTCGCTTCACCTCATGTCCAGACGCAGCCAACACTACGAGCTGATGGGACCATTTATACATACTGTGACAGTTGTAACGAGGGAGCTGCAGGTAACAGGGCGGTAGCCGCACGTGAACTGACTAGCTGGTGTAGAGCCAGAAGAAGAAGAGAAGGACGACGGGGCTACGAGGGGCTTGGCAAGTGCTGCTGTTCTGGCGAGCTATAAAACCTTTTTTGCTATCCTAACAACTGGCGACGAGATTAAGACTACGAACCATGGTATTATAACAAGTATTTGACCACGTTCCGACGAAATCTACCGCGAACATTATGCCAAAGTTAGAGCCGTTCACGGGGGAAGGCGGTCAGGAATGGGAAGAGTATGTCGAGATTTTGGATCAGTACTTTATCGCGAACAACATCGTCGGAGACAAGCAACGAGCCGTGTTTCTCAACAGCTGTGGCAGGCCAACGTACTCATTGCTGCGCCGGCTGCTGGCACCCATGAGACCTTCGGAGGCCCCTCTCGCCAGAAGTCTTGAGCTGCTGACAGAGCATTAAGGGCGAAACACATGCGCGTCAAAACTGTCCGATCCGACGTGCGAACTGCAGGAACGGACGTTCGAGGGCGAGGGTTTTCGTCGCACCGGAGGCTACGAAAACCCTCGCCCTCGAGCGTTTGTTCCGGCAGTTCGCACGTCGGATCGGACAGTTTTGACGCGCATGTGTTTCGCGCTTTACTCCCCGCGGCCGTCGGTACAACGGTATCATTTCTATTGCCGCACACAAGACTGGGGAAACCGTGAAGGAGTTTGTCGCCGGCCTGCGCCAATTGGCCGACCGGTGCGAATTCGGGGCGGAGTTGGCAAACAACCTTCGGGACCGCATCGTGCACGGTATCAGGAATGACGTGATGCGGAGGAGGCTACTGGAAGAGCCAAACTTGACGTTGGATCGGGCGGTGGAGTTAATCACAAGCATGGAAGCCGCCTCGAGAGGTGCTGAACAGATAACCGGCCGAGCAAGCGGGACAGCCGAGACAGCGGTGAACCGCGTGACAGCACCGTCGACATCGGCGCAGTCAGCGGAAGAGCGACGCAGCTGTTTCCGTTGCGGCGGCAAGCACCGGGAATCAACGTGCAAGTTTGTAAATAGTGTTTATTTCAAATGCCGGCAACGAGGTCATATATCAAGACTGTGCGAGAACAAGACAAGCCACGAAAGCAGAGTCAGCAGCAACGACAAACATCGCGAAGGAAACACGAAGCAGACGCTGAACTAGACTCAGACACCAACAAACCGTTCGGTGCACGTCATGGAAGCTCAAGACAGTGAAGAGTCAGATTCGAGCGTCGTGGGGGACCTCTGGCCGTTAACCCCGAGCGAAAAAACAGCGCTACTGGGGAACGGCCGAAAAGAGGCACCAGAGTTCAAGGACCCGCCAATTTTTGCAGAAGTGACGATACAAGGAAAAACTGTACAAATGGAGCTGGACACCGGAGCTGTGTTTTCGGTTATGGATGAGACTGAGTTCGAAAGACGGTTTCCAGATACCGTCATCGAACCATCAACTGTTAAACTGCGGGGCTACTTCGGTCAGATGGCTGCCGTAGTCGGCAAGGCGACGGTCACCGCGGAGTTTGGCGGGAAAGCTGAGGTACTACCTTTGTTTGTTGTACGAGGTGGTTCCCCGGCTCTTCTGGGACGGAACTGGGCAAGGGCTTTCAACATGCCTCTAGATCAGCTCGTCAATGTGCGTCAGGTGAGCAGCACTGAAGAGTTGACAGGCAGATTTCAGTCAGTGTTTTCTGAAGGATTAGGGACGCTGAAAGGAATGAAAGCGACTATCAGCCTACCGGAGGGAACCAGACCTAGGTTTTTCCGACCGCGAACTGTACCTTTTGCGTTGCAAGACCTGGTAGCGCAAGAGTTGCAACGCTCACAGCGCGACGGGAGTTTGACCCCCGTACGAACGTCAGAGTGGGCGGCGCCTATCGTACCTGTACTAACGAAGGACGGTAGGATACGAATTTGTGGCGACTTTAAACTCACAGTCAACCAAGTGGCTATTACAGAAGTGTATCCGGTACCGAGACTGGAAGAGATGTGGGCGAAGCTTGCTGGGGGAACAACGTTCTCTAAGCTAGATCTCCGCGATGCGTACCAGCAGATTGAACTGGTGCCGGCAGTTAAGAAGTTTGTCACAATTAACACGCAGAAATGACTGTTTCAATACAACAGGCTGCCTTTCGGAGTAGCGTCGGCTCCCGCCATATTTCAAAGAGAGATGGAAAATCTTCTACGAGATTGTAACGGCACCATTGTCTATTTTGACGACATCTTGGTCACAGGGGCAACAGATAATGACCACTCACAGAATCTGGAGGCAGTCTTAGAGAAGTTAAGTGAGGCCGGGTTGAAACTCAAACTGGCAAAGTGTTCACTTTTCCAAAGAAGTGTGGAATACTTGGGACACATTATTGACGCTGAAGGAATTCACCCCGCACCCAAAAAAATTGAAGCGGTAATCGAGGCGCCAGAACCCTCGAATGTCAAAGAACTACAGAGCTACCTTGGATTACTCAACTTTTACCGGAAGTTTATGCCAAACGTGTCGTCGGTGTTGCATCCCCTCCATAAACTGCTGAAAAAAGGGGAGGCTTGGAGTTGGGGTGCTGAGGAACAAGCGGCGTTCAATACAAGCAAAGCGATGTTGACGTCTGCATCAGTGCTAGTGTATTATGACCCGAGCCAGCCGGTGGTACTATGCTGCGATGCGTCACCATACGGTGTTGGTGCGGTATTGGCCCACAGAACAAGTTGAGGGGGAGGAGTGTGACAGTTGTAACGAGGGAGCTGCAGGTAACAGGGCGGTAGCCGCACGTAAACTGGCTAGCTGGTGTAGAGCCAGAAGAAGAAGAGAAGGACGACGGGGCTACGAGGGGCTTGGCAAGTGCTGCTGCTCTGGCGAGCTATAAAACCTTTTTTGTTATCCTAACACATACAGCGTCAAAAGTGCATCAGTGCATCATCATGGTGTGTTCGCCATTTCATGTACGTGTTCTACCATCGCTGAACCAATTTTGAACAGAAAAAAGTGCAGTGACTTGCACTTTTGACACTTCTTGATTAGACCCATTCGCTCGTAGCAGCGGCTCCGTCTGAAGTATATACAGGCGAATAATTTTGAGAATGATCGTTGAAGAGGCCGAGGTGTCCTCTTAGGCTCCTATCCATGACGTCACGGCTAGAATTTTCCTCACCGTGACGTCACGATCTTGATTTGAGTCCTCGCGCTCTTGAGTCAACAGCGTAAAAGACGCCTTACGCCACTCTCACTTCCATCGATGAATGGAAGACGACATAGTGAGCGTTTGACCGATGCTGGAATGGCCACCACAGCGATGCTTTCGGTCACGCACGTCGCCGATACTCCGTGATGGCGGGCTAGAAAGAGGGGTTTTAATGATCGCGAGAGCGGTCTCGCGATTGAAGCTTACGAGCAAAATCTGAATGCGGGAAGCAATGCCACCTTGCACTCCACGGCTATAAGAAAAGGAGATGCTAACAAAAATGGCCCGATGGAGCATTTTATTACACTCTGTAGAGGTAGTGTTTAGCCGTAAATCAAAACACGATCCCTCGTGTGTTTTTTTTTTTTTCTGGCCTCTTTTGTTTCGTTTAAAACCTACTTTACAAACAAATAACTATTATTCTTTTAATTCATGTTTCAAAGTATGTTTTAAAGAGCAAGTCATTTGTTTCACAAAACTTTTTTTTTACTTTTAGAAACACTTTACACTAGAGCAAAACTTTGGAAAGAAACTCTGGTTCACTTCTTGATTCTAACATTTAGTACACTCCTTAAAATAATCACTGTCAAAACATTATTGTTAAAAGAAAAAAACGCGAAACCTAGACCAATATTTAGTGGTTAGTAATTTAAATAAATAATCCAGTTAACATGTTTACTTCTAGAATTGCAAAAAAAAAAAGAGTTAGAATGGCCACTTCAAAATATTTGCTTTTAAGTTTCCTTTAGTCGATAATAAATCGTTTCGTTGTCATTCAAGGCGGCCACCGTGGATGGGAGCAGCCTCCAGGAAAAGGGCACCATGAGGGCGGCAAGGTACGTGAAGCGCCCTATCGCGCTTGTTAAGAATGGAACCTTCGGCAACCTTTTCCGAGTTTCAACGCTGCGGAAACCGAGTCCCGAAACGAGTCCCGACGTGTTCTGGACTGCCGCCCACCTGTCGATGCCTGCCCAAAACGAGTCTCAACGCGTCCGTGACGTCAACGGGACGTGTGTGTGTGCGTGTGGGTTCGTGCGCTCCGGAAGGGGAGAGAGGCCTGGCCTAACTGCGGAGAACCATGGCTACGACACACTTCTGGCTACGACGCAGCGGGCTTTGCTGCAACGCACTTGGCGGTCGCACCTGCTGCCCTGGCGGAGAGTGAGGGAGAAAACGGACCCCTATATAAGGCGGGGCGTGAGGCTGCTCTGTGGTTCTCTTGGATTTGACGACTGTATCGCAACCATGTAATTAAACCGTTCGTTACGTTACCAATTCTCCCACCTCCACTGGACCCCTGGGTTCTTCACTTCGGGGAATGGTCGTCGTCAAAGGCCAGGAAGCTTCCGGACGTGCGGCTTAAACCCCGCCTCGAACAACTGGTTGGCAGCGGTTGGGATCGGACCATGCGACATCGTGCTACATCTGTGGGTGAGCGTTTGGACTTTGCTTTGAGATTCGCCAGGCTTCAGATTATGGGTAATTAATTTTGAACTGCTGGGAATCCTTAGTGTTTGACTCGTGCGCTAGGTTTGTGTACAACCTCGCGACAAGTTTTATTGCAAAGCCAAAGCTAAAGAGCAGCGATCATGGATCTGATGAGGTTACTGAGAACAGATTTACTCTGTTTATGTGAAGAATTGGGTGTGGAGGTGGAGCAAAAGATGAAGAAATCTGAGATCAGTAAAGCGATTTCAGAGAGCGCGGAAGCAGAGGAAATTCAAATTGCGTGGGAACTGCTTCAGAACGCTAAGAGTGAAGCTGCAGCAAGAGAGGAACAGGCTGCAGCGAAAGAGGAACAGGCTGCAGCGAGAGAGGAACGAGCGCAGGCTGCGGCGACAGAGGAGCGAGCGCTGAAAAGGCTAGAGCTCGAAATTGAACAACAGCGATTAAACTCGCAGAACAGTAGAGTTGGGGCTCCGGTACGAGCAAGTGAGACCGAGTCGTATCAAATGAAGAAGCTCCTGCAGCCGTTTAAAGTTGGGGAAGACGTGGGCCTGTTCTTAGTGAACTTTGAGAGGACATGTGAGAAGTTGAGCTTCGCCCCAGAAACGTGGCCGCAACGGCTTTTGACTTTGTTGCCCTGTGAGACAGCAGAGGTCGTCGCGCGCCTTAGTGCTGGAGACGCGGACGACTACGACAAGGTGAAGTCCAGCCTTTTGAAACGGTACCGCCTTTCTGCCGAGGCGTTCCGTCAAAGGTTTAGAAACGCATCCAAAAAGAGCAGCGAGGGCTACTCGGAATTCGCGTACGGGCTTAAAACCAACCTGATAGAATGGTTGAAGAGCGAGGAAGTGTACGAAAGCCGAGACAAGGTAGTCGAGTGTGTGTGCCTCGAACAGTTCTTTCGTAGCATTCCGCAGTCAGTCAAGCTCTGGGTGCAGGATAGGGTAGGAGTCGACTCTGTCGAAAGGGCCGCTGAGCTAGCCGAAGAGTACGCAACGCGTAGAAAGCTGAGCGGAGAGGAAAGCGAACCCGGCCGGAGCGATCAGCGCAAGACCTTCCGACAGGGTAACGGCTCGCGAGAAAATGGGCCCGAGAAGCCCGAAGCAGGAAAAAAGGTCCCAGAAAAGAGCGCAGAACACTCGAACGGAGACTAGGCGCGGAAAAGCCCAACAGGGCAGTTCGAGGCAAGGAAGCCGTTCCTGTGCTACAACTGTCAGGAGCCGGGACACACAGCGGCCAGATGTAAGAAACCGCGGGTTGTGTTCTCGTACGTGAACGGTAGTGACTGGGACCTGAAGCTTCTTCGTCCCTATCTTCACGAGCTCCAGGTAAACGGAAAGCCGTGCAGGGTGCTTCGTGACAGTGCAGCGACGATGGACGTTGTTCATCCGTCGTATGTTACGACATCCGATTTCACTGGAAAGGTAGTTTGGATCAAGCAACTGCTCGAAAAGCACAGTGTCTGTCTGCCTATGGCAACAGTAAGGATAACTGGCCCGTTCGGAGAGCTAGTGACAGAGGCGGCTGTCTCGCAAACAGTCCCGCTGGAGTATCCTTATTTGTTTTCTAACCGGTCAGATTTCCTGCTGCGCGAAAGGGGTCAACAACTGGGAGAAGGGCTAGTTCAGTCGTGTACGAGGTCCAAATCGCGTCAGGTCGCCCCTTTGTTGACGAGTGATCCAGAGCCAGAGGCAGCTGACGGGGAGCAAGCACTCCCAGAGTTGGAGGCAGAAAACCGGGATGAGAGGGACCAGGTTGTAGAACAGCCTGATCTCGTAGCACTAGGAAGCGTACGCCGTCCCAACGCGCCGGCGGAAAAGGCGGAGGAAGAGGGGATCAGTGAAAGATCTCTCGTAGCTCCGGCGTCGCGTAACTTTGATCGTCTGTTGCGAGTAGACAGAGTGTCTTTGACAGCCGAGCAGAAGAGCGACCCTAGTGTGTCAGGGTTTCGCTGTACAGCTCAGGAGATTGCTAGGACCAATGTGACGGGGAATGAAAGAGGCGGATTGTTTTATCGGCGTTATAAGGACCGCATTTTCACGTCTAGAAATCACGTGAAAATCGATCAGTATGACTTCAGCGTAAGAAAAAGGAAAGGCAAATTTAACGGCAATGCCGATGGGTTGAGCAGATTTTTCTGACATCACGAAAAATAGTAGGGATGATCTCAGAGGTCTTCGTCATCCACGGGAATGAGGATCTAAGTGGGGGCACTTCGTTGAAACCCCAAAAGGACCTCACAAATTGCGAAGAGTTTTTGTCTTTTGTATTTTGTTCATAGTGACCTCGTTGGAAAAATGAGTTTTTTTTGGCGACAGGGGGTCTCGATGCCCGGAATTTTACCAAATTTTGGTAATCCGTAATCCAGTCTGGCGGGTCTCTGGCGGATTCCGAGCGTTTGACTGCGGTGTGGCGTGGTGTTGTGGGGGACGTTTCCGCTGATGCTTCCGTTGTGCGAGGTTTGGGAGTTTGTTTGGTGCTTGCAGCGTCTTCTCAAGGCCTACTCCAAGCCCACCTCTTCAGGCCAGCGATTGTACCACCGGCCATTCGAGGTTTCCCTGGCCCCGGAGGGGCTGTTAAGAATGGAACCTTCGGCAACCTTTTCCGAGTTTCAACGCTGCGGAAACCGAGTCCCGAAACGAGTCCCGACGTGTTCTGGACTGCCGCCCACCTGTCGATGCCTGCCCAAAACGAGTCTCAACGCGTCCGTGACGTCAACGGGACGTGTGTGTGTGTGCGTGTGGGTTCGTGCGCTCCGGAAGGGGAGAGAGGCCTGGCCTAACTGCGGAGAACCATGGCTACGACGCACTTCTGGCTACGACGCGGCGGGCTTTGCTGCAACGCACTTGGCGGTCGCACCTGCTGCCCTGGCGGAGAGTGAGGGAGAAAACGGACCCCTATATAAGGCGGGGTGTGAGGCTGCTCTGTGGTTCTCTTGGATTTGACGACTGTATCGCAACCATGTAATTAAACCGTTCGTTACGTTACCAATTCTCCCACCTCCACTGGACCCCTGGGTTCTTCACTTCGGGGAATGGTCGTCGTCACGAGCCAGGAAGCCTCCGGACGTGCGGCCTAAGCCCCGCCTCGAACACGCTCAATACGGGCGGAAACCGTCCGTGCTTCTTTGGCGTACACTGGGCATTGTCGTGGCGTCGAGGTTAAGTCGCGGCGTTCTGGTTTCCTCCCAAGGCTAGTCGGTGCAGTCGCGACGGGTTCAGTCATGACTCGGGGAGTCACGGAGTGACAAACGTAACAGACGTGCATTGCGGGTGTATCTCAAAACGTCCCATTCGCATTTGAACCTTGCGCATTTCGTCCCATTCTCATTTGGTCCTTCTCGTTTGAACCGTCTCAAAATATCCGAACCAGTTTTTTTCGCAACTGGGTCAATTCTCATTTTGCCCGTTATCTGAAATCCTCCCATTCGCATTTAGACCTTGCGCATTTCTTCCCATTTTCATTTGGTTCGTATACGTTTGAACCTTCTCATAAGATCCGAATCAGTTTTTCGCAATGGGCCCATTCTCATTTTGCCCGTGCGCTCTACGACCGAATGGCAGTAGTTCGGTATGCTTTTACCGTCGTTAAAGGGCCCCTGAAAAGAAAAAAAAAACTGCTTTTTGTAAACAGTCTGGTTGTGATACGTGTGTCAAAAAATTAATTTTACCCGAAAACAAGAATTTAGAGCAATATTGACGGCGCGAGATGGGATTTAATCGGCAGTCAACTTCTTTTTACTTGTTTTCTCTCCCGGCATTTCCGGCGCGTGGAGGAGAGGTGGATCGGCCTCGCCTTCACGACCGAGATGGTCATTCCGGAATGACCAGTGACGTCATAGAGTTCGCGCACAGAATTTCAAATAAATCTCTCGCCGTCAATATTCCTTTAATTTTCTTTCGCGTAAAATTTATTTTCTGACGCGCGTGTCCCAACCAGACTGTTTAAATTTTTTTTCATGGTTCAAAAGCTTTCGCTTCTTTGTTGCTGAGTCTTGTCTTGTTTGGGCCCCTAACATACCATCAGATAACTGTAAGGTCCTTTGTTTTCGGGTAAACCCGATATTTCTCTATATTTACACCCTAAATATGGTTGGTGTTTTTGTTTACTTATTATTTAACTATTAATATTTTAAATTAATTTAATTTATTATTATTGAGCGGATTTGGAACAAGAATTCCCCCATTTTCCCGTTTTTCGCCGTTGTAGAAATGCAGAGCTCATTAACGAAACCTGTTGAAAGTGGGCATGATAGAAGCGACTCGCTCACCCTCGAAGCATCGCTCACCCTCATCAAGCAATGAATACCTGGCTAGGCTTTATGATTATATACTCAAGTATTCCAAGAGCTGCATGCTATTGGTTGGTGATTTTAATTTACCTAACGTTGATTGGCATAATTTATCATCCTCCTCACCCTCTGACCAAACCATTTTCGACATTGCGTTTGCCTGTGACCTTTCTCAAGCAGTTAATGTACCCACACGCGTCCAGAGTGATTCATCGTCCATTTTTGATTTTGTCATTTATAGTAGGTCTCTGTCTGAGGTACAGGTATCAGTGGAGGATGGTTTGTCCGGCCATAAGCTTGTTTTTTTCTCCTGCCTCATGGGCAGCTCGGATGGTTTTGTGGCCCAGAAGCGCAAAACTATTAAGGACTTTTCTAGGGCGAATGACGAATCTGTTCTAGATTACCTTGAGTTATCCTTAGATACATTTTCTGGGAACGACGTTAATTATTTGTGGAACAAATTTAAGTCTATCTGTCATTTTTGTCTTCGAAACTTTATTCCTAATAAAAGTAAATGTGTACGCCGCAAAAACCCCTGGATGACACGCGAAATAATTCATCTAGTGCGGAAAGTAAAAAGAAACCGTAGAAGTCAAGTTCACAGTTCCTCCCTCCCCTGCCTAAAGCGAGCACTATCAGCTAAAATTCGCACAAGTAAACAGTTCTATCATTCCAATACACTTACACGATTCCTTAAGACAGATCCAGCGAAGTTCTGGCGACACCTCAGCTCAAATCAACAAAAAACTGTCGATTACGTCAAAATTGAGGAAATGTTGGTTCACGACAAACAACAAATAGCTACGGAGTTTAATCTTTTCTTTCAGTCAGTTTTCTCGAAGTCTTACACTAGACATTCCTCCTTTAACGAAGAAACTGAAATAAGCTCAGAGTTCATCACGTTTGAAGGTATCTTTTCTATGCTACTTAACCTCAAACCTAAATCGTCAAATGGTCCTAATAATATACCAAATGCATTTCTTCGTCGTTACGCTGAGTGGATTTCTAGATTCCTTGTTGTTATCTTCCAGATGTCATTTTCATGTGGCGTTGTTCCCTCAGATTGGCGAATCGCTCGGGTTGTACCCGTTTTTAAAAAAGGAGACCGTACAATGTTAACGAATTATCGCCCAATTTCACTCACCAGCTCTTCGTGTAAACTACTGGAACATATAATTTCTATTTACATCAATGATTTCCTCGATAAACATGAAATAATCTCGCCTTTTCAGCATGGGTTCCGAAAGGGACTTTCTACTACTACTCAGCTCATTTCAACTATTCATTCTTTTGCTTCTATAGTAGATAGGCCTGGTCAAGTCGACGTCATCTTCCTTGATTTTAGCAAAGCCTTCGACAGAGTTCCTCATTCCGGTCTTATATACAAACTAAATGAGATTGGCCTTCCCAGCACAGTTGTTCAATGGATTTCAGCTTATCTTCAAATGCGAAAACAATTCGTCGATGTAGACGGTCACCATTCTGATCCTCTTCCTGTAATTTCGGGTGTTCCGCAAGGGAGTGTCCTTGGCCCTCTTCTTTTTTCAATTTTTATTAATGACCTCACTTTTTGTATAGATAAAAGCGTGAGCATTCGTTTATTTGCGGACGACTGTCTATTGTTCAAGGATATTACCTCTACTAGGGACCAAGTTGTTCTGAACGAAAGTCTTAATGCAGTTTCTAGCTGGTGCGATCGTTGGGAGATGAAGCTTAATCAAGAAAAGTCCTTGTACATGCGCATCACTAACAAAAAGTTCTCTCATCAGTATGACTACTTTATTGATGATAACTACATCTCTCGGACGATGAGCTTTAAATATCTTGGTATAACAATTTCTAGCAACTTATCTTGGTCCTCACATATTGAACACGTTTGTGCAGCTGCCCGTCGAAAACTAGGTATGATAAGGCACAAGCTTAAGCACGTGCCTTCTCATGTGAAACTTTTAGCCTATAACACATTGATAAGAACGAAGTTAGAATACGCCTGTACAGTCTGGGATCCATTCACAAAAAAAGATATCAAGATACTGGAAGATGTTCAAAAGCAAGCAGTTCGTTTTATATTTAATCGCTACCACCCGCATGACTCACCTGCTGCCTTAATTCAAAGTAACAACATCATCTCTCTTGAATCACGAAGGAAGCTAGATAGACTAAAATTTCTTTATCAACTCTGGTTTAAAAAACTCCGGCTTGAATCGTCGTCCTTTCTTCACCCAACCTCGACTAGGCGCACAAGGCATGACCATCCGCATAAAATAACTCCAGTATTCGCTCGAACAAATGCATTTAAATACTCCTTCTTTCCCAGAACCATAACTGAATGGAACAACATACCTCACCACATATTTATATCTGACAATGTTTTGGAGTCGATTGAGCGTTTGTTTGATGTGTAACTCTCTGCATTGTGTTTTATTTTCCTGTTCCCCACTACCGCCACCCCTCCCAACTTTGTTGTGAGCTATTACATTTTTTTCTACGCATTTGTTTTTGTTCTTTATTACAATTTTTGCATAATTTTCCCCTGTTCCCCCTTTCCATTTTACGGATTACCTGGTGTTGCGCTTTTTTGACTCCACTTTTGTAACCCCCAATCCTGCTTGGGCCGCAATTGGCCTGCAGTATTCCTAAATAAATAAAAAAAAAAGAAAAATATACAAATAATAGTTTCTGGGGAAAAAAAAATATTTTTGTGAAGGCAATTTTGATAAGAAAGAACTACCCAGGACTACCCAATGGCTCGCTGACGTTGCTGTGCGTTGCAAACGTAAGTTTTGATGTTGAGAAAACATTCTCTCAGTTAAGATATGTCTGAAGACTAGACAGGCCTGCTATCGGAACAGAAACGCTGCGCATGCAGATGGAGATCAATAAATTCTTTTTTTAATTAAAATGACCAAGCGAGTTTTCGTGCCACGTTTTAATACAATTATCTGCATATTAAGGACTGGTTTGTTTCTATGAAAAGTTAATGTCCTAAAACCGATCGATACATTTTCTTGGCGGAAGGCGACGGGGGAGTGCTCGAGGCGAGACTTCTGTATTCTCTACCTGTCACAACTATAAACTTTTCCAATCCTTCTGTGCCCTGCCAACTAAGTCTACAGGGCTGTTGAAGTCGTTCTGCGCGTTCGCAGTAGCTCTTTTTTTACGAAATACCGAACGTCACGCCTATTGGGCAGGAGATCGAACTATAGGGGGCGCTCTGACCCGTTTGTTGTCCCCATACTCGGTGTTTACTCAACACAAGGCCTGTGCAGATTCCCAGAGGCCTTATGGGCATGTCCATGTCATCTTCTACAATAGAGCGCGGGGCACAGTTTAATGCAAAAAATACTAACAATTGACGAAGCGACGTTAAGTGCCGGATCTATCCTCAGAGAATGCGAGCTTGACCCACTTTGGCTTTTGTGCTGAGCTGGCACCGTGCATGCTGCATTGTTCATGCAGGCCGGAGTGGAAACAAAAGAGACCCTCCTCCCCCTCACCGGAGAAGACGAACTCCAGCCGAACGCTGACGCTGCGTTCGGTTATGTGGGCCGAGCGCTGAGTCATTGTATTTGTTGTCCCCATCCGTGTAGTTCTAAAGTTAACCGCTTGGGGCGTCACGGTCGCTCCTCCTCCCCAATAGGGAACCTATAGGGGCCAAGTGAGAATGGCTAAACGAGAACAGGCCTAAGTGAGGAAGGCTAAATTACGCGAAAGAAGAAACGGGACAGAGCCTATTGCGACGGGTCAAAGCGAGACCTTTTTGAGAATGGTTTGTTGAGAAGGGCCAAGTGAGAAGGGCGAAACGAGAAAGGGCTCAAATGACAACCACCCGACGTGTATGGCATAGCGCGAAGTAGAAAACAAACAACGGTCCCTAAAAAAAAATGCATTGCTTTTATGTTTCAGTTTTGAAGTTCGTACGCCTCAATGGGTGACTTTGTCTAGTAGCTGAAGATTTGAAATTTAACCAGTGCAGTACATCCGCTAACCTGTGGTCTCCTACGTGCAGCACGCAGAACTGATTACACGAACGCACGCCGGTACGAAGCTCATTCAGATCGAAACGGGCAGGGAATCGAACCCAGGAGGTTGTGCAGCGCCAGCCAGCGTTCGCTCCTCGCTTAAAGGGACAATGAAGGCAATTTCGGATATTTTTTTGACGATTGAACTGGGTTCCAGTCACGTCTCAGGCCACGTTGCCCAAATTTCAGCCGAAACTGGCGCTTGTGTGCCGCGCAAATCAATTAAACAGTCGCGGTAATAATCGTACCGGGATCGACTGGGGCGACGCCCCGAGAGTTGCGGGAGAAGCCAGGAGAAGCGGAGCTCACGTGACCGATGCGGGGCCAAGAAGCGGGACGTCACAATAGACGCGTCAGCGATTGGTCGGAACGAGTGACCTGCCCTCGGTCACGTTTTGGTTTGCAGTTTTCAGAAATACTGTTCTAATTTCCGCGTGAATAACCATGAAAAGTATAACTCGGACCGAAGATGATTACTGAACCGTAAATAAAGCAGCATACTTATTTTTTTCTTTGCTACGCTGGACGCGAAACGGACAACGAGCAACTATGGGCAAACGAAATAAATAAAAAAAGAACGCAGCGCGGAGCACGCTGGAGACGTCGATGTCGTGTTTACTTTGGGAACAAGGTACTCGAAGGATTATGCAAAGTGGTAAACATGCCAAATTTGTGCGCCGTAGATGGCTGTTTAAACGGTCGACTGAAGACCAGTAATCGTTCTTGTTCTTTGACGACGAAATGAGTGGACGTCCGACTCTGCTGAAAGCAAAAATGGTGCTTTTTATTTTCTCCTTCTTGGGGAGCGTCCCCCGCGGAGGAACCGGTTCCCTTCTCGCTGCTGCTTTCCCCTCGGCATTTCCACCGCGTCCCTGTCGGACAGGGATGGCCTGTCCTTCGGCAACGCGCCGCTCTCGTCTCGCCCGTGCGAATGTTGCTTACAGCTTTGCTGCTCAGAGCCAGCGGGCCACTCGTTGCCGGCTGGGCGGTCACCGTCGGCCTCGGGTGATAGCGAAGAACGCCGCACACGTACTCCCGTTCCGTTGGTGTTAGGTCATTGAATGGAAGCCCGAACCGAACTCGCTCGCGAGAGCCGCATTGTCGCCCATGTTGACAAATCCGACGAGACGATTGCCCACCGCGGTAACCAGTCTCGATCTCCTAAATGCTACCGATACCGACTATTCACACTTGACGTCACCTCCGTTTTCGGAGGCCCAGAAATGAGAATGGAGATAGTTCAGTTTTGGTTTCTTCAGTTCTTTTGTAGGCATAGAAATACGCGTCACAAATGTCTACAAAAAATTGGGCAGCGTGCTAGGTTCCCAAGAAGCCTAAAAACACCATTTTAAAAAATTAAATAAAATCGCCTTCATTGTCCCTTTAAGCGCGAAACACATGCGCGTCAAAACTGTCCGATCCGACGTGCGAACTGCTGGAACGAACGCTCGAGGGCGAGGGTTTTTGTAGCCTCTGGTGCGACGAAAACCCTCGCCCTCGAACGTCCGTTCCTGCAGTTCGCACGTCGGATCGGACAGTTTTGACGCGCATGTGTTTCGCCCTTTACAGCTGAGACGCGTACCCCTTCCCGATTTGGTGGAGTGCTTTTCCCCAGAGGACTCGACTGCGCTGCGGCGAAGCAACATCCGCGAAATTCGCCCTTTTCTCCCCGCACTGTGGTGGCAAAGGCAGCCACAGAATGCATCGAGTGTTGCTTCTCGATGATGTTGCACCGGTGAACTCGGTACGCCTTTTGTGTTTCGACGGCGAACGCCGTCCCGCGTAGCATCTCCGAAAGAAAGCTTCCCAACGCGAAGTTTGCGTCTCTTAAAGCTGTACCGCCCAGATTCGACTCGGGTGACTCGCGCGTCCCTTCGTTTCCTCCCGATCCTTGTTCACTCCCTTCTCGCCTTCTGCACACGCTCGACTTAGCACATGTGTGACTAGCTTAGCACCTTTTATATAACGAGGCTGGAGCGCTCAATCTCGACGTGTTCCTAGACTACGGTACACCGGAATCTATTGGCGACGTGAGCGATCGAAAGTTTCGCTGTGGTCGGCCCAGCACAATTGGCCGAATGCTGACTATGACGTCAGCAAAGGATGTCTCATTGACGGAAATAAGAGGAATGTAAGAACTTAAATTTAACGGTGTTGGCAGTGTTGCTTTGAGACCGCTATGATTTCAGGCTTCTAGAATGCTCATTACGAACACCATCGAGCTTGTTGTTCACAAGGTAATGACGTCACGAAAAGTAACCGAACGAGGGCGCCACCGAAATATCTCGCCACTAATAGGGGGTATTCAATGGACGCCATATTTGAGGACGATGTTTAGAGCGCATGCTCAGAACGAGCTCACATTAATAGCCTGCTAGGACCGGCAATCTTGATGGTGCGGAATGCACGTTGCAAAAGAACTGCGGAAGCTCGCCGTCATCCCGCGCTCAGCAGCCGCGCGCACAGATATGGCCGCCAGTGAATACTCCCTATACTCCGTTTCATACTTAGTATGCAACGCTGTCAAACCTACTGGCTCGAGCACGTAGCTTCATCTATGGTTTCATTTGCGCGAGAACGCGTGCAATGCGTCAAGGAGATCAAGCCCCGTGCTCGCGCCAGCAGCGCAGATCGAACACGACTGCTGCGTTCGGCTGGATCTCGTATGTATTCTGTGGGGACACAAGCTCCAGCCGGTCGCTGACGCAGCGCCTTGCCGTTGCAGGAGTGCATTACAGGAAGGGCCAAAGCGCCGGCCATGTAACATATTCCGCGTTAAGAAGGTTGGACAGATTTGAGAAGCACCTCAACGGGTAAACGTGATTGACTGTGTTCCATGTGTCTTCGAAACCCAAAACGTAACACACGTTGTCCATGTTTCGGGGAGGGTTTGTCACCGGTTGTGAACTAATCTCTCAGGTTACCGATAGGTACACGAGCTAAAGACGACAGGTTGGAGCGGAGAAGACTTCAGTTGCTGTACAAACAAAAAAAGAGAGACTCGATGATACTATCCCCGCCACCGCCCCGACGGATCCCTGGAGCGTGGTCTGGTCTGCAAGCAGTCTGGGAAAAGGACCAAGTGGAGCACAGGCGCACCACCGACAGCGGTGGGGGAGGATGCCCCTGTAAACAAACTGGCGGCCGCTGGAATGCGGGGCAGGGAGGGCGAGAGGGACGACGGGGCCACCCCCTCGGTCGGGGAACGTCCGGACACGGAGGGCAAATCGCCCACCACAGACGCCGACGTCACACGGACGCGGATGCGCTTCGTCCTTTCCGCCGTCACCGTCATGAGCGGCAACAGCACATAGCCCCTCGAAATCTACGGCACCTAGGGGCTAGAGCAGAAAGCTGTCTCGGGCCACGGCAGGTTTGCTCAACAGCGTTCTCGAGCGAATCATATTTTCAGAGTGCCTGGCGGTCTAAAGACAAAGCCGTGTAAGTAGACTAAAGAAAGATCACCCCTTTAACGTACTAGCGGGGCAAAGGCATTGGTAACATAGAATGTGATGTGGACAGTGGCATGTCTTAAAAAGCTGGGCACACACGTGGAGGCTGAATGTATCCGCGTCAGCTTTGCCGAAATCACTGAACGCGGTTTCGCTCCAGTGGGGTCTACGAGTGCCGTCGCAACCGCTATATTTCCATCCGCGAAGAGTGGCACTGTTGTGTTCTTCTTTGTGTTGGCAACAAATGCACATTATCACCATCATCATATTGTTCCTCATACAGCATGTTTTCGTTTCTTTTATCGTTGAATAAAAAGGACATTACCGTTTGGAACGTGGACTGTGCTGGTCATTTCTTCCTTCTTGCGGTGTCACGGAGGACACCACATGCACTTGCTTGGCTAAAGTAGGCGCGCAATATTGTTGGCTGTTCGTGGTTTGGGGCATTATGTGAAGAGGCTGCAGAAGTAGACTGCCGGGGATTACCATGTGCACGGAAAAAGAAGTACGATCAAAACGCCCTGTTTTTTCTGGCACTCTGCAAGTTTTACAGTATGTATACCCATTAGTGGCAGCTAATAAGTCTACTACTACCGGTCGCACCGGCGATGACATCTGTCATCAGCTCCACTGGCCCTGTACCGCACGAGCATGCTTCCTCAACAATCCTACGTGCCCCCTAGCTCGTTGTCGTCCCAACTGCAGCATCCCATGACTGGGGCTCAAGTCTTCCACAAGAAAATTACGCCCCACCAAGAAAATGGCTCGCTGGTGAGTATCAGAGCCACCCGCTCAATCCATGGAACGTCACTGATGAGGAAGCACTATTCACTCAGGTGAGTTACAAGAAGACACGCAAGGCTGGAATTCCATCGTTAAAACTCAGTCATCTCTCCCAGTCTTTCTGGAAGGTCAACCCTAATAGATTGGCACAAGAAATTGCCGCAACATCCCAAGAGAAAGTGCTTTCTCAGCGCATTGACAAAAATGGAGGATTGACAGTTACTGTGGCGTCCGCTGAAGAAGCGAATAATTTGCTAAAACCCAGTGTCTTTGCAGGAATCAAAGTTGATGTTACTGTGCCACAGTCATACTCAAAGAACCTGGGCAATGTCTGGGGTGTGCCACTTGATTGCACTGATGAACAACTCGTGGAATACTTGCGAGATGATGGGGTAGTTTCTGCACAACGACAAATGAAGTACACTCGACGGGAAGATGACCCCGTAACAAAGCATTGCCTGACAACAGTTATCCTGAAAGTCTGAGAAGATTTAGAATTACCTGCACAAATCAAACTGGGACTCAGCGAGTGGAAGGCCGACACCGGGCCAATGGAGGGCAGCTTCAACGTAGCCTGACATCAGCCAGGCCGTCGCCCGACGGATCAGCCAAGCCGCTGCCCGAGACATCAGCTGGGCCGCGTTCAACATATCCGCCAACCAAACTCTTCAGTATAAGTAAACCTCTTTCCATGGCCAAGTTTCGTTGTGTAGTTTCCTCGAAAGCGACCGGAACATGGCCCGATGGGGCACGATAACTGGCGACCCACAACGTTAAATGAAAAGAAAAAAAACAGGGCGTACCTGTTCAAATAGGAGCCCCAAGAGGCAACAAGACAACCCATGTAGATCGCCACGCAGAACAAGGTGGTTCGCGCGTTTTTCCACAAAGCTCAAGGGCGCCTGCACCGGTCGAACCAGATGTACCTTCACACAGATTCTCATCGCCACATTAGCGCTAGGCACGGACGTCGTAATGAATATCACAGACGAATGAAGAAAGCAGGGTGGAAGGTATACTTCACATTTTCCTACCTCTCATGATGGAAGTCATAAATGAAATTATAAAAGAATATCCGAAGATCTCTTCCAAATCATCCGTCAAGGCACTATAGCCATGAAACCACCTCTCGACAAGTTGCCATTACTCATCCGCTACTTCTTTTATTTTACAATGCAACGCACGACACCTAATGCAAAAACGCAGTCATTTCAAAGAATTTCGACCGTCGATACAAATTCCCGGTTTTAGCTATCTGTGAAGGCCATGTATCCGAACAATTCTGCCTCCCACGATACGTGCTCTACCCCGCAAATACTCAATTCCGCTCTTCCAGAGTAGTGTTGTGTATAAGATCTGAGTATTCATCAATAGAAGTTCTTAGCGACATTGACAGTTCTGGGAAAATAGTTGCTTGTAATGTACGCATTCGTTCCGACACTTATTGTCGTTTGCGTGTACATTCCACTGGGAAACTCATTTGAACTGCAACGCTTAGAAGACCTCATTGCAACTTTGAATGAACCTTACGTATTATGAGGAGACTTCAGTGCTTATAGTCCAACCTGGGGAACCTCTCACACGTCAAAGAGAGGATCACTGTTAGACACTCTTTTCACTTCCAATAACCTGCGCATTTTTAACGATGGATCTCAGACATTCTTTAAAAGCGATGGATACACAAGTTGTTTAGACTTGACCGTTTCCTCTGCAGACTTGGCGGCTGAGGTCAGTAGGTATCCTGACTGCGATACCAGGGAAAGCGACCGTCTGCCTATTTATATATGCCACGACAAATTACGTTCCTTTTCTTAACATAGACGAACAGTCTTAACAGTATCCGGCACTGAACTATGTTACAATGATAAACTGGAAGATTTTAGATAATTTAGTTTCTGAGATAAAAAAAAACATAGAAAAATCATCACAGATATTGAATAAAGCCCCTCTATCCTGGGAAAAGTGGCGCCATTCATTGTTGTAGAAATGCTCGAGGCACGCGCCGCGCGCAACTTCTGGGAAATTCATGGCGTCTGAAATCTAGCTCTGTGCTGCGTTGTGCCGCCATAATCTGCCCAAGGGCTGCACGTTGGACGTGCTTCGTGCATCGACGCACCTTGCGCTACTGTTGAAACATGAAGGGGCTTTAATATTGAACGTCCCCTAAGGACATCTGGGAGTGGATCCCGAGTACCAGAAGCTATGCGCTCAACGCCGTCGGGCGGAACAAAAAGCTCGAAGGAGTGAAATGCTTAGAGATGAAACCAAAACCAGACGAATGCATACGAAAACCAAACACGAGCTCGAATATTTAGGAAAACGCCGATGGAACAGTCTTTGGCATTCAATATTACCAAACGCCCCGACGGTACAGGCGTGGAGCACAGTCCACTCATTAAATTCACCAGTATTACAACGTCAAACATTGCGCGCGCTGGCACTTCATCGAGGTGACAGTGATATGAAGATAGCCGAAGAATTTTGCAGAGTGGTCACACATCAGGTATTAGAGACGATAACAAACATGACTGAAAAGATAGAATTCCCGTTACTATCGACTGATTAGAACAATTGCATGAATTGGCCATTCAACAAAAGAGCTGAAATGGGCATTCAAAAGACTTAGCCGAAAAAGCGCCCCAGGGCGTGATGGCATCACCTCGGCTGCACTAGCGAATGTTGGTAAACAAGCTATGTCTTTCCTCTTGGATATATACAATCAATGCTGGGTTAGTGGTCGTATACCCTTGGTCTCGAAAGAAGCGATTTTAGTATCTGTACTAAAATCTCGAAAAGCTCCTTTAAGCATCTCATATTTTCAACCTGTGAGCCTCAGAAGTGTACTAATGAAGACAATAGAACATATGGTTTTGCAACGACTAAATTGGTGGTTAGACTCCAGCGGAATATTACCTTTCCAAATGACCGACTTTAGACAAAACATGTCGGCCATGAATTCTGTCCTCGATCTGGTGACATGTGTAGAACACGAGAGCAGTATTCACAAAGCGACAGTGGCAGTATTTTTGGGCATGCAACGCGCATTTGACACTTTTTGTCACTATCATGTCATTGAACAGCTACAGCGACTAGAAGTAGGTGACCGCCTAATCAGCTGAATGAGCTATTTTCTTCGTGATTGGTCTGTATATGCATAAGCATCCAATGACTTTTCATCTAAGCATTACGTTTCACAAGAAGTACTTCAAGGAATTGTATTAAGTCCCATATTATTTCACCTTGTCTCAACAGAATTCAATAATTGATTACCAGATAATTTCTCAATTTCAATGTAGGTTGATGATATATATATGTGGTCATCAGATCCTAACGTCAACATCATTCAAACTCGTCTCCAGACTTTGCTTGTAATAATCAAACAATTACTTACTGAACGAGGTATGTTGATTTCTACTGAAAATTCTGCTGTTCTTCTATTTACACGGCGACATCTTGATAGATTTGAATTCATATTTGGTAGGCAAACTACGGTTTGGGGTAGATAGGAGAGGGCTCAGAGTAGGAACCAATACAAAGGAGTTGATGACCAGACTTGTAGACGTTACTGAAAAAAGGTAGCCGATTACAATTATAATTACTTCACTCTAAAAAGTAACCGATTACAATTACAATTACAGCATGAAAAAAAGTAATCGAAAAATTACTCTAAAGTAATTGATTACTTCCCACGTTACTTTTCATACAACTTTTTTTTTATTACGGTAGCACATATACACATTATTTTTTTCTCTTGTTTTGTCCTTTACAGCTTGTTCAGTTGTAGCCGCAGTTGTATCTCGAAGTTTGCGTCGGTCATCCGCCAACGAATCATGGTGTCATGAGCAGAGCTCCTAGTTTCAATTGGCACAGTTGATGGAGGGATATTATTCGGGAACTAATATTAGGGACGAAGACATAATTTTGACAAACCCAATGAAATGTACTAAACAAAAACTAAGAATATAAATGTTCAAACGTGATACCCCCTAAACAAGTCAAAAACTGGTAGGGCATGCTCATAAATTTGAATACAAACTGTTTCCTGGTTAAAAGCCAAAAACAGTCCAAAGACACAGAAAAGAAAGAGATGGTAGACGAACAACAGCGCTGCTGGAAGTATGCCTGGAAAAGAGAGTGGCCAGTAGAAAACTACAGCTTGTCACCTAAAGCTGCCGAGCGAAACTTGCTAAGCATCCCAGAAATGAAGGGAATGATAATTAAAATTTTAAAATTGCGCAGTAAAATGATCAACGTAACAAAAAAAAGTCGCGTTACCTTTATGTGCGTACGCAAGTTGGAGTTGGTCGGCCTTAAACACGAAAGAATCTTGAGTAGTGGCCGACAAAGCAAACACTCGAACGTCACCTTAATTTTATCTTTCATTTTTATAACAACGAGAAGAGCACGTCACCTCCACCGTGTGCAAAAAAGATATTGTTAATTGGATACATCAATTTCCTCCGAAGAGAAGTTGAAACCAACAGAATGCGAGAGAGAGAAAAACAAAAATAAAAGACAAAAAAAAAGACAGCGGGCCAACAGCAGATGCTGCGAGCACTCAGAGCCAATCCAAGGCGGTGTGGGTGTCACGTGACCTTAGATAGGAGGCACAGCGACGCGCAGAAAGCGTATCACGGACTACCTCCACAGAGCGGGATTGTCTAGAATAGCTTGTAGCGTCCGCTGCGTCCGGACGTAAGGTGAGGCGGAGTATAGAAATTTTCTAGGTAACGAATCTTCTATAAAAAAATTTAAGAAAAATCAATGACAGGTTAAGAAAAGTTTACGAGGAAGAGAGGAGAAAGCAAACGCAAGCTTGGAGTGGGGAGGGGGCATCTCCTCTCTGTTTCGTTTTAGGTCATTTTGGCGAAGAGAACGCACAGACAGCCTTTCGTGCCGGAGTCAGGCTGAAGACTGAGCTCTCGGTTATTAAAGATAAAACAAAATAAAAGAAGAGACGCCTCGTGTACGGGGCGCTCAGGTTAAGCGAAGCGGAGAACGGCTCCACGCGAACGGCGGTTCTCGTTGGCTCTCAGGGACTTTGGAGCTCGCGAGCGTTGGCGACTCCATCTGCTCCATCTCCCAAGCTTTCGTCTGCTTCCTCTTCTCCAGCTCGCAGATATTTCTTAACCTGTCGACCGGTTTTGCCCAAAACTGAGTGACTCCAGTCCTCTTAAACCCTCTCGCCAAAAAAAGAAAAAAAAAAAAAAAAAGTTTAGAAAATTTGTAATGGGTAATTTTGTAATCGATTACAGGCAAGAAAGTAATTAAATTACGAGGATCGTTACTCGTTAAAGGAAGTAATTGAAGCGTTACAATATTACAGTAAAATGTAATCGATTACAAGTAATCCATTACTTGTAACGCGTTAAGTACAAGTCTGGTGATGACCTAGTATCGTGTGGTGAGTGATGACCAAGTATCGTGTGGTGAGTGCATGCGGTGGGTGCATCTAGATGAGACAGATTTTGAGAGCTTAGCGGAGGCTTAGGAGGGTAGCTTGGTTTGCCAAATATGCGAGACTACTGGGCCGTGAATCATGTTTTCAGTACTCCAGCGCTCTGCCATCTTGTTCTACTGGTTCGGAACACGTTTTCAGCATTTCTACGCGCTGCCATTTTTTTCTTCTGGTTTGTGGAACCAGTTCTGAACACTTCTGCCCGCTGCCATATTCTCGACTTGGCTGGAACATGTTTCCAGCACTTTGCGCGCTGCCATTTTTCTTTGCTGGGTTGTGGAACATGTTTTCAGAATGCGCAGTAATATTTATTATTATTATTATTATTATTATTATTATTATTATTATTATTATTATTATTATTATTATTATTATTATTATTGACGCCGCGCATGCGTCCACAGCCCAGTGACTCGGCATTTTTCTCCCGGGTGATAAGCGCTAGAAAGATGTCTGGGAAGAAAAAAAACTGAAAGACACCATGTTTTTCTCGAAAAATGTGCTTCGTTTTGCTTCGTCATGCAAGTTGGTTTATATTTGTGCAAAGCATTGAGGAATAGACCCCTTTCGAAATTCCCGTGCCGATTATTGGAAGGTCGGAACCCCTGCACAATGGCGGAACAACACACATCGTGACACGTGCAAGTCATTCCATAAGATATCGAACGTCAGACGCAGTCAGTGCTAGGAGTCGACGAGCCAATCAAACAGCGTCGAAAGTGCAACGTCACTGCTCTCATCGCCTTTTTCTGTGGGTCTGTTTTTTCTTCTGCTTCAACCAAACGCATAAAGTGTGCCGTGACGTTGCGGCTTTAGTCCGCCATTGTGCAGGGATTCCACAGCTGCCAACAGAGGGCAGTATTTCGAAAGGGGTCTATATCAGTACTACGCACAAAACGACAGACACGCTCATAGACGAGTCAAGCACTGGGTGTTATCAAACTTTCCTTTCATTTTGCTTGCGCCTTTTTCTTGGTATCGCCAGGTGTCGACAAAAGGAAGGCGTCTGCGAACGAGCGCGGTTCTGGGAAAGAATGCTCGGCTCGCCAAAAAGCTTCATCTTGTTTTGAGGGCGGACGAAAGCTCGATGTCCGTCACCCTGGTGGGCCTCGGCCCTAATGAGACACGTCCGAATGGCTCGAGCGGGGAACCCGAGTCGTAAAACGGGAGTCCGTCGAGCACGCTCCATCGTGCACAGCCGAACAGATCACGCGGCCGCTGCCGCCTCTCCTGGCGCGAGTGTTGGATGGCGGCGAGAGAAGGGGGACGGAGGCCAAGTGTGTCGGCAAAATATTGACACGCCGAGGGTTCGCTCGCACGCGGGCGAACGCGGTGCCGGCGGCGGCCGCCAAGCCGATAAACGGCCGAGTCAACAAATCAAGGGAGGCCCTCCGGAAAGCGCGCGTATTTTCGGGGGTTCGGGCCGGCTCTTGCGCGCGCGCGGACTATTTGCGGCGCACCCGCGCCCAGCCTCGTTTCGCGGGCCGCCGGCTCGCCGCAAGCGCGTCGCGGCGCGCCTGCATTGGCGCGTGTTGCGCGTGTCAGGCGCGCAGGGCACGGGGCGCGAGCTCCGTTCTTGTGTAATAGTATCTACCTCGGAGGGGTCTCCAATTTTGGCCCAACGAGATAGGGCAGCTGCGAGCTCCTCAATGTGTGCCGAGGATCACGCAGGAGCGCGTATTGGGATTTAGACATCGGGTAAAACCATGGGGCAAATCCGGGTCCCTGAGTGGCCTATGGGAACGTCCTGCTCTTTCGGAAGCAACAGACGACCGGGACAACTCGAGCTCGTTTGACACAAACGGGTCGGGACGGTAAACCGAGCAGTGAACTGTGTGTCGCAACGAGTAGTAAAATGCGCAAACGTGGCGCTGACCCGACGTACCCTGATGACCGACCAGAACGGCGGCGACACGATGGCTGGTGATATCGGCGGTAAACAACAGTTTTAGTGGTGAAAACAAACACCTCCTGTGCAGTGGCGTCACGAGGGTCAGCGGCACCCGGGGCGGTAGCCCGCCGCGACTCCCCCCCTCCGCTCTCGCGCGGGCCGCCGCGACTCCCCTCCGCCCCCCCCCCCCCCCCCCACCGCTCTCGCGTGGCCCGCCGCGACACCCCCCCCCCCCCCCCCCAACCACTCTCGCGTGGCCCGCCGCGACTCCCCTCCTCCGCTCTCGCGCGGCCCGCCGCGACTCCCCTCCGCCCCCCCCCCCCCCCCTCGTGGCCCGCCGTGACACCCCCTTGAGCGCTGCACCCGGGGCGGTCCGCCCCCCCCCCCCCCCCCCTCCCTTGTGACGCCACTGCTCCTGTGCACTAAAAGCGTCTATCAAACCGTGACAATAATCGCGCATTGAAGGAGGCCGGTTTCGATAGGGTTGTAAGCGAATCTCCGAAACGACATCCCTGCACGCGTGAAACACTGGTGGCTAAGCTCGCCCCCTTTCCTCTCTCTACCGCGTAAAGTCAGAAAAAAATCCGCCGCCATGTGTGTCTAGGTCTCCATAGTAAACCCGAGACAAAGAAATAAAAAAAAAACGGACAGAACAACGAAATCTCAAACACAGCTTTAAAGTTTATTCAACAAATATTGACTGATATAAACATCCATACCTCCTTCAAAGATTCAAAAACACCTCCTTGCCCAAATTACACAGTGTACCCTAACCTCCAACAATAGGGATGGACCGCACACGAAAAATGAAATACAAAAGCACAGGGCACTAACAAAAGAGTAAACCCAAGTATTGTACACACTTAATTCGTGAGTGATGCAACTCAAATAAAAACAGCGCAAAAAACAAAAAGGACGAGTTACAACGATTGTTTTAATCCAGTTTATTTTACCCGGCCTTCGTTCTTTTCAAGCTGTTTTTATTCGAGAATAAACACAAGCCAGGAACTTCCACCCACAATTAGCGAGGTCAAAATTTACCCCCCAAAGGGACAAAAACACACGCACTCACGCACACACACACTCACACAAAATTAAACAGATAAGTTACAAACCCAGAAAACTGAAATAAGGGTACTGCTAAGGCGACCTGGTAAACGATCGTAGTAAAAAAAAAAAAAAAAAAAAAAAATCTTTAGACTAGGGACAAAAATTGGGCAACACAACACCATTTCAAAACTCAGCTGCCTCAACTGAGATTCGAGACTGGGTTGTGTTGTCCAATTTTTGTTCGTAGCTTAAGGTTGTTTTTCGCTAAGACCCAGAAAATGTTTCGTTCTCTTATCAAGAAACAAAGAGGGTTGACTAATACAATTTCCGGAGCTTATAATAGGCATGGCTTCTCTTAGCATTCTTCTACTGCATTCTTTCTTTCTACGCAAGATTTGAGTGCTCTCCCACTCGGTTCTGCAGTTGTTACGTTCGTCGACATGTTTTGCGATTTCGAAATTCGGTGCATTACTTTTTACCGCCCTTTTATGCTCTAAAATGCGATCATCTAGGCAACGATCAATTTGTCCTATTAAAACAAAAAACCACAACGCAGGGGAATGTCACACTCAACTTCTTCCTCACAAGGTAACGCGGGATCCCTGTTTCTTTTTAGCACCCCAAAGCCGCCCCTGAAAAGTTTGTCAAAGTCTCTAGCTCGTGTTGCGCTTCTAAAAAGAGGTTAACGCTAAACTTCGACGCCACATTCTTGATATTATGATAAATGGTATGATAAAAGGAAAGATAAACAACATCGTTCATCACCGTTTTCTCTGGAGGAGCACGAACAATCCGCCCCAACAACTTCGTCACACCACTGAAAATAACTAACTGACTGTACCCACCTCCGAACGCTCCAAATGCAAAGTAATTGCCCTGTCTATCCAATGTATACAATACATTTTACAGGTGTTACCCATTACAGAATCAACCACACCTATCTTCACGGTTTTCGAATGGCGATTATCGGCCGCCAATTACAACTTTTCCGCTTCTTTCCCGTATCTCCAGCAGGGACAACTGCTGGTGCATAGCCTTAAATCCAAGTTTTGGATTTCACCTTGAAGAGGTTACTCATCCGTAAAAGTCAACTCAAGACGTTTATCCAGTACACACTGCTTGATCGCCTGCCCTCAAATGCACACACTGCTTGATCGCCTGAAAGTTGGCAAAGACACTATAAAATCACTAATGTGATGATCAGAATCGTTAAAAAGAACTCCCGACAAAATTGATGCAATCGATGAACCAATACACACCTCCCTCTTTCTTGATTAACATTTCTCCCTCGTACTAAACCACCATAGAACTCAAGTAGTACTCCAGGATAGTCATGAAGCTGTCTACATCAATTCCAGACGCGGATTGGAACTTTACCAAGTTTTGTTCAAAATGTTTACTCTAATTAGTAACTCAGTCTGTTCCATGGAAAAGTACAAATCTTTAATATTTAAAGTTAAAATACTGCAAGGCTTCCCATAATAAGGTGTTAACAACTGAAGCAACTGCTCAGAGTTGCTTAAAGACAAGTGATTATCATGCTACACTCCTCCAATATATTTCTGCTTAAAATCAGACAGGGCCTTCCGCCTTGTAGCGGCTTCATTTACAGCAATCCTTAAAGGAAACTCGAGCTTGTGGTCCCTCAGCAAAAACTTCGATCTTAGCGTCGGTTGCGCTACTTTTCCTAACCTTTGCAACACCATTAAAAAGGTATATTCATCCAACACTGCACATACCCTTCACTTAACCCTTTTCAAATCACAATCAAAAGGCTTAAACAATGTATTGATTGCTGGATCAGCTTTTTCCTTCAACTGCTCGATCGATAGGACGGCGAACTTTCCCAATTTGTCAGTTTGAAGCAAAGTCAAATCCTTCATTTCGAGCTCTTTTTTTCATAACTGAACTTTTTGCATTTTATTAATGCGAAAGCATGAACTGTCCCATGAAGCGAACCGACGTCATCAGCTTTTGAAGCCGCGCCCAACGGCAACTAAACTCCCCTGTCTCAATGGAGCGAAGCCTGTCGTCTGTAGCAGCGATCTGATGGATAGAATCCCATTGGCTGGCGAACGTCATAGTTTCAAGGAACGAGGCTCCCATTGGCTCTCGAGCGGCGTAGTTCCAAGGAACGCCACCAGAAAAGGCTTCTCCATGGCGGCGCAGCGTACGCAGCGGCCCGGCCGCTGGTAAGAGGGGGCTCCTGGCCGCAGAGACCGCACGGGCAAACTCTGGAGAGGCTGCACGGCCGAGCTCAGCCAACACCATCTAGACAGAAGGCCTCCGCACCGTCATCACAGTCAGATCGATCGAAGCCTGAGATTGGGAACGAGTGCTGTGTCAGTGTTCGGCTGGGGCTCGTGTCCAATCAGCGCGTCCAAGCTCGGGCTCGGGCCCAATAGCCGAGTTAGCGCGATCCGACTCTGATGACGTTTCATGAAGGGAGAGGAGGCATGTTGAGGCTTTTATTATTCAAGATGGTGTTTGCTCAGCGCGGCGCGGCCACTTCACAAGAGCACGCGCTCGGCCAGTCGGCCGCTACCTCGGCAGTAGCGAAACGTGGCCGTCCACGCCAGTACGCCGCAGACGAACTAAGGGAGCGGAAGAACGACATTCATGCTTTCGCATTCATAATTCATAAAAGATGTTAAAATTTCCCCAAATATCTTCTTTTTTTTTTTTCTGTCAGATATGAAGGATTTTCCAGTTTGGATACTCCTTGGAAAGAGGCATTAATGAAGAGCTTCTTTTTTTTTTTTTTGGTCAAGATTCTTTCTCGAAATTGCAACCACATTCGAAAGCATTGTCAACTCTGGACACATTTCCTTCTTCTCCGACCACAACTGCAGCCTCGAGTGATATTCTTCGGTGTGGCAGAAGTCTATGCAAAACGCTCAGGCTGGTTCCCACTGTTGCAACCTACTACGACCGAGTCAGACAGAACCGGTTTTTAAGCCTCTTGTGACAGCTTACGACCGCGCCGTGCAGAAGCAATGGCGGTCGTATGCAGCTTAAACCCCCGTTCTGTCGGACTCCGTCGTAGTCGGTTTCAACAGTGTGAACCAGCCTTTAGTGTCCAAATGAAGTCACAGACCTTCCAGAAATGCTTTACTTGATCCTGCAGAACGTTGCGGTAGGACGTCAGCACATTCCTCTTGAGATTCCATTCGCCGGGCATTGTTGAAAGGCAGGGCCAACTTTTCTTCCTCGATGAACCTCTTGCTTAGGCAAAATCCCAGGAACACCAATCAGCCTCCAGCTCCGCCAATCGTTGACCCGGCTTGCAGAGGGCTAGTATACTATAAACAACAAGTGATGAGTTAGGTAATGACGATAAAAAAACGACAAACTAGACTTTAGGCCTGCACCTGGAAGAATTCGTGAATATTGAAAAAACACAGCGGTGCGTTTTGTTTTTGTTTACTTTACGCTTATGTCAATCAATTCGGTAGAACAAAAACCATTATTTCTGTGCACCCCCTCCCCCAACTGCAAAGAAATCCCAGCACCCCCGGTTCAATTGTTCAAAAAAGTGACGATGTCATTGGAACTCTTAAAGTTGCCCTCGCGATCCATTTGGTTCCACGGGGCTTTATTGATAGCAACTTGCCGGAACAGCTGGACGATCCAGAACTCCGTGGCCGATGTACGATGCAAAGACACCTAACGCGCGACACACCTTCAAAACTTTACCGCGGCGTCGATTCTTGGTCGGTATCCAAGCGTGCGAAGGCAGAGAGACAAAGCATTTCGGCGTGCCAAGAAAGCTTTGATCACGCCGCGAGACCGGAGAAAACTGGCTTTCGACGACTTGTGCCTTTTTCCTGCGGTGCTGCGCTTTCGTAAAAATTTCTACGTATTCTCAAGGTCAATTCTCACCGTTTACAAAAGTAAAAAAAAAAAAAAAAAAAATCTTGTTCGGCGAATGACGACGAACGAGTAGAAAACGTGTCTTCAGCTCGCTGCCGCCTCCGCAACGCTCCAGAAAGTCGATTTCGCTACATGCGAGATGGCCGTCTGGTGGCCGCACTTGCGGAGCGGGGAAGCGTGATCACGTAATGCTCCAGTAACGTCGTTTCTCTGCGTCACGCGTTTCTGTTTGTGGGGGTTGCGTGACTTTTTCTTTTTTTCCTTCTCGTTTTGTCGGCTATAACGGAGGCGCGTTTTTCAAAACAATGTTTTACTATATATATATATATATATATATATATATATATATATATATATATATAAAGTGTTTATATATATGGGTGTTTTCATCTCAAATCGTGCAGGCAAAAAGGGTCAAATTTTTAATTTCGCTGAAAAAAAATATGTGTTATGGCGCCGTCTCTTAAAACGCGGTAGCCACAAACCGCAAGTTTGTCGTAGTTTTGGTTCTCGACTTACGAATTTTAAAAGAGGCCGCGGCGGAAAACAGTGTTTTTCACATCCGTCGTGGGTTGGATGTTTCGCTCGATCTCCTGCCGTGGATTTTCAGTCCACATTATAATAACCTTTTTTCAAGCACTCTGTGAGCACAGGTAAACGGCTCTAATACCATAAAATAATTTTAGGCGTTTTCTTTTTTTTTCTGTAAAAATGTCAAAAACGCCCCCTCGGTTAATTGTTGACGAACTTTGACAATTAAATACTGGCGATCTACTTGAGTTACGTCGATACTTTTTATGTCTATGGAGAGCCCAAAACACGCTCTTTATATATATTATAAAATCATTTAGCTGTATAAAATTCCATTTGCGGTACGTTTACGTTAATGTTATGCGAAAACCAAAAAGTGCCAAATTTGAAATCGATTTTCTAAAAAAAAAACATTTTTTTTTTATTTTTCGTTAAAATGTAGGTATGATAGTTGTCTACTCGAAAAGCAAGTCGAGAAAGTGTGTATTTTGTTTGTATGTTCTATATTTAAGCATCAATATCGTACAAAAACGTGTTTTTACGGCTCAAAACGGACTTGCGAATTGCGCGTCTTTGCAAATTTGGAAATATTTTTTGCCTTTTTCAGCGTTCCCACATGAAAATGGAATACAGTATTTCCACCCTGTTATATTTATTGATCATTTAAATTCTATTATGGGCGGCAAGCTATTTTGAAGGAGTTAAAAAGAGAAAGCAACACTTCTTAACAGACCAGCAGGCGTCGTAAATTTTTAATGTGTAGAAATCGGCAGACGTCATATTGATTCGGGGCCTTCATTGGCCTATTTGAACGTCCCGCCCTTTCGGAACCAGCAGATGACCACGACCTTTCGCGCTCGTTGTGTTAGATAGGACGGCCCGTGACAGTAAAGCGAGCAGCGCACCCTGTGTCACGAGGAGTGAAGTGGTACGAATGTGTCGTTGACGCGGCGAACATTGACGGCCACCCTGGAGGAGTCAGTCAGTCGAAAGCAAAGGAAGTGTTGCCTGGGAGGATGAGGACACCACGGCCTTACAATATCGACGGTCAACAACAGTTCTGCCGGCCAAAACAACGCCGCGAGCGCGCTAAAACCGGCGGCGCGGGACAAAAATCCCGCAGACGCAGACCCGAAGATGGGCCGGTTCCGTTAGGGATGTGGGGAAATTTTGAAACCAGCCATCTGTGCACGCGTGAAACGATACCGCGTATTTGCCCAAACTTCGAGCGCCCTATCCTTGAAACGACCGTGCTCTATCTCTCTCCGCGGAGATCCGATAGCACGAGCCAGTGACAAACGCGCCAGGTGCGCATCCACAATTGGCCCTCTCTCCCTTCCCCATCTTATTCACAACGCTCAAGAAGAAGAAGATCCGATAGCACCGAAAGGTTATCTCTTTTGGAAACAGCAAAGCCCGGAGAATAACATTAAAAACGAGCGTGTTGGTAAATATCTTTGTGTTTATTCTGCCCGGAGACTAGTTGGGTTGAAGTCAGCCTCCTCGTTTGTCGGTTATACACCTTTTCTACGTGGGCGCCGCCATCTTCAATTCTGGAACTTCCGGTATGCGTGAAAACATCGTCGGTTATACACCTTTTCTACGTGGGCGCCGCCATCTTCAATTCTGGAACTTCCGGTATGCGTGAAAACATCGCTTTCTTCTCGCCTCGACGGCAGAACGTGTTAACATTTTAATTGCAACCGTCAGTCGTTCTTGTTATGACCCTTCTATACTTTTTTACTTGTTCGGGGTTGTAATCTCTTGCTCAGTTAAGACTTTTTTTATTATTATTTCGTGTGTGTTTCTTTGTTCCGCTGAACTTTGTTTCTCGGTTGCGGTTCTGCTGAACGTTTTTTTTTTTATGTTTTCTTACTAACTGTTTGTTAGCATTGTTTAGTTGTTGGGTTTATTTCGTCATGGCGTAGCGGCCTGACGGTGCTGTAGAGAGCGTGTTCGCACGCATTTGGTTGCGTCCCGTTTAGGGAATGCCCGGAGGAGTTGGTTTTTGTTCTTGCCGTGTGCGGCTGAGGTTTTCCGTCTTGATTAAATTTTTTTATTTTATTTTACCTTTACGTGTCGTCGACTTTTTTGTCTGACTCTCCACCAGGCGTGGACCTATCGCCTTGGCACCACTCGAACCTAAATCTTTTATCTTTTTAACGCTATTTTCGTTAAGATCGGAGTTGGGTAATATTATTCTTAATTATTTATTTTTATTCCCTACCCCTCTCCGTGACAATCTCTCCTTGTGTTTCGGACCGTTTCTGTGTCTTCACTTTTGTGTATTACGGAAGTGAAAGGCCATTCCCTGGTGATCTGTGCGATGTGCGGTGAACAAACCCTAGCGTTTAGTTGGGGAAAGAATTGTATATAATATATCGATGATGTGGTGACTTTCTATGTCTTAGTAATATGACAGCTAATAGCTAGTCGTGCTAGTTTACAGTGAAAGTTTTATAAATCGAAAAAATACAACGTCTGTGCCTCTTCGATATTGAAT
This sequence comes from Ixodes persulcatus, assembly GCA_013358835.2. Taxonomy (NCBI): domain Eukaryota; kingdom Metazoa; phylum Arthropoda; class Arachnida; order Ixodida; family Ixodidae; genus Ixodes; species Ixodes persulcatus. The sequence goes on from JABSTQ010011170.1 coordinate 418,607, forward strand.
GTCTACTCGGCGTGCTGATTTGATTAGATATGTTTCTCGTGGTTTCCCGCTCTTATAAAAACATAAGTAACTATTCAATACCACGAAATGCGTTTATAATTGATTACAAAACGGAGACAAAAATTCAAGAAAACTTTTTCACAATTCATAGAAACGCACGGGTCGCTATGCCTGGCAATTAGTTGTTGCAAAACGAAGACGTCTTTTTCTGATTTTGAGGCTTAAATATAGAACATACAAACAAAATACACACTTTCTCGACTTGCTTTTCGAGTAGACAACTATCATATCTACATTTTAACGAAAAAAAAAATGTGTTTTTTGAGAAAATTGATTTCAAAATTGGCACTTTTTGGTTTTCGCATAACATTAACGTAAACGTACCGCAAATGGAATTTTATACAGCTGAATGATTTTATAATATCTATAAAGAGCGTGTTTTGGGCTCTCCATAGACATAAAAAGTATCGACGTAACCCAAGTAGATCGCCAGTATTTAATTGTCAAAGTTCGTCAACAATTAACCGAGGGGGCGTTTTTTTGACATTTTTACAAAAAAAAAAGGCAAAACGCCTAAAATTATTTTATGGTATTAGAGCCATTTACCTGTGCTCACAGAGTGCTTGAAAAATATTTAATATAATGTGGACTGAAAATCCACGGCGGGAGATCGAGCGAAACATCCAACCCACGACGGATGTGAAAAACACTGTTTTCCGCCGCGGCCTCTTTTAAAATTCGTAAGTCGAGAACCAAAAATCCAACGAACTTGCGGTTTGTGGCTACTGCGTTTTTAGAGACGACGCCATAACATATATTTTTTTCAGCGAAATTAAAAATTCGACCTTTTTTGCCTGCACGATTTGAGATGAAAACACCCATATATATAAGACAAATTAACCGGGCAAATAGAACTGCGCGTATCAGATGAATCAGTGAGCGTTCAATAATCTCACCTGCCATATAAGGCCCATACCGGCAGAAGCAGTCAGTGCATTTCTTCGCTAAAGCCAGAGTTGGCATTTTATATCGTTGTTTCGGTACTGATCGTATTGGAAGCAATGCAGTTGAAGAAATTCTTCCACGAGTAAAATGAAAAAGAACGCCGTTTCGTCGCTAGGGCCCTTCATCTTTGTCTTCTTCACTGGTAGATTGGCCAGACGCTAAATCCACATGCGCTGCCTGTTGGTTCTTTTTTTTTTTTAGCTTGGAGTGCAGCGAAAGCTATGGGCACAAGGTCACAACTTTGAGGGGTTCCGATCTAATTTGGTAGCACGTGCAGCGAAAGCAGCAACCGAAACTACGAGCTCGGACTCGCAGTCCTCACTTCGGTCATCAGTAACCATGGGATTGAGAGCAAGGTCCGCGAACTAACAGCAGACCTGCGGATTTCTCCGTAATGACGTCAAGGTCACGTGATACGCACATTTCTCTGGTCCGCGGACCTGGTTCCATTAATTTGTCCGCCATGTGAATACACTTGTTACACATTTTTTAGAAACCGGAAACGACGGACAAAAAAGGGGACAAACACAAAACGTCTCAAACGCAGCTACTGAACTTCATTGGCGAAGTCGCAAAGTCGGTATAAATCCGACTTCGCCAATAAAGTTTAGAAGCTGCGTTTGAGACGTTTTGTGTTTGTCCCTTTTTAGAGCGCAGCTCTCCGGCTTGAGCGGCGTCGGCGTCGGCGTCGGCGTCGGCGTCGGCGTCACTGCGCGGTGCATTATGGGACGTTTCCCATAATTCACTGCGCGGGCGTTTCGGCACCGGGACGAAACGGCGCACAGGAGGGCTAGGGGGGAGAAGGAGGGGGAGGAGGACGAGGGGGAGGGAAGGGGGGGAGGAGGAGGATGGAGGGGGAGGGGGAGGAGGAGAAGATGGGAGGAGGCGAGGAGCAGGGGAGGAGTAGATGAGGAGGGAGGAGGAGAGGCATACCGTCCCCTCCGGACCGTCCCCTCCTCCTCCTCCTCCTCAAGAGCTGCGCTCTAATTCGGCACTTCCGGCAGTTGTAAACGTCTTTCATTTTTTCGCACGTCGTCTCCCGTTTTTCAAAAATGTGTAGTGAAGTATTTGGTGGAGCTTTCTAACATGTAAGCTTGAACACGTCGAAGCAGCGGGGTGGAGAGGAGGAAATGTTCCCGGCCGTATCTGGTCCCCGAAAGTTAAAGAGATACTGCAACGGAAATTCTAGCGCCTATTTTATCGTTTAAATGTTAACCATGGTCTGGCCACACCACGGGAAAATCAAATTTTTCCTCAAAAAGACGCCAAACCATTATTTAAAAGGAATAAACCGAATGTCGTTACATCACTCTGAACTTAAAAGCAGCGCCGCTCCGCGGAAGTACAGCGGCAAGCTGCGTGCGCGCCAGCCAGACATGTACACGTTACCCCTAAAAAGTAACTAAGTACCATTACTCGTTTCATTTCTAAAAAAAGTAACTAAATACGTTACACTTTACCGAAGATAGTAACTAGGTAGAAGTAACTCGCTACTTGTAACGCGTTATGTCTGGCGCCAGCCTTGTCGAACCGGATTTCTCTTCTCTCCCGGCCTATTCAACTCCTGCGGGGAGCGGGGAGAAACAACTTAAACGGCTAGGTTGTAACGCGTTGTCGACACCAAGTGGTGGAGCTCATAACCACGCCAGCCGCCAAGCAGCTTTGCCGGTGCTGGGCCATTTGACGTCACGTCCCCTGTGATGCATCGCGCTCTCCGATGGCTATTAGCGGCGAGAAGTTTTGGTGGCGCCCTCCTGTGGTTCCCCCTTGTGACGTCATTACCTTGCAAACAACAAGTTCGATGGTGTTTGTAATTAGCATGGTGGAAGCTTGAAATCATTGCGCTCTCAATGGAACACTGCCAACACCGTCAAAATTAAAGTTCTTTCATTCCTCTTATTTCCGTCGATGATAAATCCCCTTTCCGACGTCATAGTCAGCGTTCGGCCAATCGTGGAAGGCCGACCACAGCGACGCTTTCGGTCGCGCACGGGGCTAATACCTCCGAGCGCTCGCTGGAATCGTTCATTTGGAACGAAAATATAGCCATCCGTTCAAAATAAAAGCGCGCGCGATTGTCAATAGCAGAGAGAGTTGACCATGTTTAATTTATTTCTGAACGTGAGATCTGAAGTTTCGATTCGGGGTATCCCTCTAAAACACAACACGCAAAAAAAAAAAAAAGTGTTTTTTCTTTTGCTAAATTATTTTACACGTTGCCCAACGCTCCTTCACCTTTTAAAAGTATCACTAGCGGTCAGAATAAGAGGCCAAGGTATCAGAACGAACCCTTATCTCAATCAAAAGTTATAAATGACTTCTGAAAATTTCAATACGAAAATGGGGTCCATTTTCGCCCGTTTTTGGTAACTGGCGCCATTCAGCTCCATGTACATTTTCACGATAAAAATTTCAGAAGATCAATTATAACTTTTGAATAAGATAACCGTCAGTTTACAAACTTTGGCACATGGTTCGGACCGCTAGCGCTCCATTTTGGCTGAAAATAAGCGTTCAGCAATGCGCATTTTATTTGTGAGCAAAAAAAAAAAACATATCAAGTTTTTTTGGGACATTGTATATTCACCTTCTAGTGTGTCTAGCGGGAGCCGCAAAAAGCCTTTGCTGACGTAACACGACCTGCAAGAACTTTGCGGTTTTCAAATGAAGGTGTGATATAGCGCCCTTGTTTGTCTTCTCTGTAATTGTGTTCGTCTTTTTAGCGCTTTTAACCATGGTTTAAAACCCAGGGACGGTGTGGATTAGACCGGGCTTTGTATTGCAGTACGGCTTACTAGTTCACGCTAGTTCCTTTCCGATTCGTTGTTCGGTGGTCGCACTGGCTGCTGCGACCCCTTGCTGTTACGCCCTTCCTTTGAACAAGCTGTCGGTGACGTCATCAAGCCAGATTTCTGTCATCCAGACTCATCATTCTGAAACAATGTTTTTGAACGCAGATGAACATGATTTTACCAACGTTTGTTAGAATAGAATGCGCATTCTAATAGTATGAGAATCCTGCGCGAACGGCGTCATTTAAAACGGAGGCGGAGGTTGGAGAAAATAGGCCGTAGCCGGCCCGGCTCGGGCTCATGCTGAGGACGGACAGGTTCAGACCGGGCATGGGCCGACTATTCTCTGGTCGGTTAGGCTCGGGCCCACGTTCCAAAGAGAGAGTCGAGCCGGATTCAGGTTCGCAGACCCGAATCCGCAGACCTGTGCGTTAGACTCACAAGCCCGCCACAGAAGTGAGCGCTTCAGTGACGTGCGGATCAGACGCTCGAAACCGAACGGATAAGAACCAGAGAGCCACTTTTGCTTCGCAACGCCGTCGACGCAACGCCGTCGACACAACACGCACACACACATCACCCAACTGTGTTTCGTACTGTGAGTGGGCGTGTTTGTGGATGTACGGACAGAAAGGAGGAGCGGGGATTTCAAGACACAGAGCTCTGGTTGGAATGGTTTGACGCAATGTTAGGTGATTTTGTCTCTAATGGCCCTCGCTAGCCTGACCAAAAAAACACTTAGTTGTTTTTATTTACTTTTCCTTTTCGCTCGAAGCGCGAGCACCACGCCGAGGGGTCACGCTCTGGCGAGCGCGTGATAGAAGGGGTACTGAACCGAAATTTCGAGCTCACAAAACAAGCGACGCTGTAAAACCCCAAAACATCACGCGCCGCCATAACCGACCTTCAGTTTTTGTTTCCTCTTATTCCGTTCGCTTCACATGATCATTACCACAGCAGGACAGGTTATTGCCACTTTAGCTGCTACTGCGTCCTTCTCCCCAGCATACGCCTTTGTGGAGGCTCGTCAACGCCCGCTTCAGTGGCTAGGAATCTCGGTAAGACAGGAGAAGGTCGGCAATGGCGGCTCACTCTAGCGCGTGTCGGGCGCGTGTTTAAAGCGTCTATACAGCGATATCTCTACCGGATGGCCCTATTTTTGGAACATAAGTGGGCGATTGAATACGGCCGACGAGGACGACGAGACATAGGACGTCACGGTTCTCATTCCCTCTCCTCTTCGCTTCGTCCCCTCGAGCAGATGAACCGAAGTGAGGAGAAGAGAAGCCAGGCCGCTTCCCCTCATTCTCAGCTGTTCCAGAAGGATCGTGAAGTCATAGCCCTCGCTTGATCGATCCCTTCTTTACCAAAAATACGGCCATCCGTTTGAGACATCGATGTATGAGTGATGTTTCGGAGTTCGTAGCGTCCCGTTCAAAGCTTCTGCGGCCTTATTTTGTGAAATCCAAATTTCTATTCAGTATCCCTTTAAAAGGTTCGATTCCCGATGCCCTCGCTAGCCTGACTGAAAAGTAAATAAAAACTTTTAGCCTTTCCTATCTGGTGAAGAAGGAAGACCAGCGAGGCTGTACCATGGTGGGAATGAAGTAATGGCCGGCCGCAAGTCGGCAAGCCAGAGTGGAAAGGCTGGAAAGGTTGCCGCCATCTATGAGCGACGGCCGCAACCGGCAGCAGGTTGTCTGGTTGCCGCCGTTGCTAATAGATGGCGGTAGCTGTCCAGAGTTTTGTGTCAAGATGTGTTTGCCCACGGACACAATACTGGGGAACCTAGCCCTTAACAGCTCCGCTGTAGAAACAACGAAGTACTTTTTCAGTCAGTCTAGCGAGGGCCACTGAAGTCTCTACTCGCTGTTCAAAGCAAACGCCGGACGCCGGCGTTCGGCGTTCGAACGCGTCCGACGAGTGCATTGCTGACAAAGGCAGTTAGCTTTAGGTCCACCCATCAATCACTACAACCAGAGCTCGGCGTTCTGACGGCCCTCTCGTCTCCTCCTCCCCCTCACTTTCTCGGCGCATAGGTTTTCGAATCCACCACTTGGATTGATGATGGCCCCCTCGTCCGTGTCACTAAGGTCGCCTGGCTACCAAGTTTTCCTCCGGAGTCAAAATAAAGAAAAAAAGAGGGCGAAGAAGGAAGGAAAAGCTAGAGCGCGATTGAGAGCGAGGGAGAGGCAGTACGGTCGCCCTACCAGAGGAGGCAGGCCGTCATTTGTTCCAGCTCTAGTTGGCGGCGTTTCGTTGGTCTGTTGGCGGCCACACCGGCAGCGGGCAGCACGCTCGCCGGAGGCGCTTGACATTCCGGACTCGGCGTGCGGCGATGCGTTTTCGAGGACCGCCGCGTTTTCGGGGGGCACCACCCCGAGAGGGTCGGAGCCGGGAGGACGACCAGCCGCCGGCACCAGGAAGAAAACCGGCACGGACGGAACGCCATGCTTCGCTCTTTGCTTTTGTGGGCAAGCGTGACCACGCGGCAGAAACGCGGTCCGCGAGCGACTGCAGTGGCAATACTAGCTAGAAGACGAGGCCTGCGCATTACGTTATCGATAGTGGGCCTCTGACGGCAAACACGCTGAAGCTCGACGATAGTCATACAAAGCGGCAGACGCGTTCGTCTTGGCGTCGCCGCGTGCTGGCGTCATGCTTGTCATGAGACGCTGCGAGACGCGCTGGCGGCGATGCTGACGCCAGCTAAGCGGCGCTGCGTGTATCCACTAGTGATGACGTCAGCAGGCCTTGCCATCTAGATGCTATTGGCAGCAGGCCCCGCTATATCGTTAACAAAATTATGTTCGATTCTTGAACGAGCAAACGCGGAGGCCTGTCAGGAGGGCGAAAGACACGGGTGCGAAGCTACCGGACCAAAACGATGATGCCGTTACTCAACCTGCCCCCCCCCCCCCTCTCTCTCTTTGTTTGATTTTTGCGTAATAGTCTGACGGCACGCAGTGAGGCTGGAGTCGACACGAGTACGCGCACACGTGTAAAAGAAAAATGAAAAAAAAAAATAAGAAAGAATTGGAAATGACTAACGGTTTTTGAGAGGTGGCTTGTCGGTCTGCCTCAGGCTGTGCTGCTTGCTGTTCCTTTGTGCGTATTTTTTCCGGCACGGGACGGCGTGTAAGATGTCACGTAAACATTGGGTTCGATGGTTTCTGTTTGTTTTGCTTTTCGATCGCCGTCCGAGGGTCCTTGCCTGGACACTTGGGGGAAAAAGTCGGCGAGAAATCCGGAGGCATTCATTGGCCGGCGCCAAGGTCAAGCGCTTCACCGACCAATCACGGCATCCGGATTTCTCGCCGACTTTTTCGCCAAGTGTCCATATTAGGGCCCCGGGTTTCTGTTGACTCCGTACGCGCTCGCGCTCGAGTGGAAACACTTCGTTGACTCGATTGCCCGACAGTTATAATAGCTGCGTTCGATTTCTTCGCACCTCCTGGCTCCTGCACAGGCGCTGAAAAGTGCAGGGCATTGTGTGTCCGGTACAGGGTGTAAGATAGACAGGTGGGGAAACGGCCCATAGGCTACGTTTACATGGATGCGACTGCAGCGCATCGGATCCAGTTGACGAATTGAATCGGTCCATGTAAACAACTCGGATCGGATCGGATCCAATCCGATCCGATCCGCTGGGACGGGGTGGTTTGAGATGGTCAATTCGAATCGAGACTCTCCATGTATACGCTAGCGGATCGGATCGAGTGCTCGAGCGAGGGATTACGGGAGATTTGCTTTGCATTCCGCTAGGCAAACCGGACACCTCGGAAACAATCTGAAGGTCACGAGGTTTGCGTTGTGACCCTTCGACACGAGGTGCCGCTACTAGTCGATCCGAATCCATGTAAACGTAGTGGTTGAAGTGGATCCGATTCGCTAACTGGATCCAATGCGCTCCTGTCGCATCCATGTAAACGTAGCCATAGAAGCCTACCGCAGCGCCGTGACCGGATTGTGTACTCGTCTGCTTGCGGGTACCCCCGATTTGCGACAGATGGCGCTGCGGCGGGAAGAAAAAAATCGGAATCGAATTTGCATGGAACTTTATGAGAGAGTGCGCAAAATAAACCGAGAGTACGACAGTCCTCCATTGAAAATCCATGAGAAACGATCTCCGTCAGTTTAGCCGGTCGCCACCGGTCGCCCACCCGGAGTGAGTGTTCGCGGCGCTCTACATAGATGGCGCCACAGAAAAAGAGAAATCCGAGGGGGACACAATCCGGTCGCTCATTTGGCTCTCGTTTCCCCACCTGTCTATCTTACACCCTGGTCCGGTATGTGTACTCAGATACGACCAGAAGTACACCGCCCTGCACTTTTCTACACCGGTACAGGAGGTACAGGGAAATCAGACCCAGCAACTATAGAGTGCTCAGTTCAGATAAGTTCGGCCGACCATGTTCGGTGATCATTTTTATTTATTTTCTTTTTTACGAAAAAAAAATATTTTGTAGACTCAATGCCCATCAGAACTAAACCGAAATCTGTATTGCGAAAAAAAAAAATGTTTGTTTTTGCGTAAAAACAAAAATTGAAGCACACTCTCAGTGCGAAGCGGTTTTCGCGAATTGCGCGAAGTTGGCATTTTGGGTACCTCTCCCAAAATGACTAATATTTACTCACAAACTACAGATAAGGTCGATTGACTCAAAATATTTATCATTAAGTATCGACGATGTTAATTTCCAGAGAAAAATCGCAAGCACGGCACATTCCGGAAAATATTACATTTTATATTTTTGTTTCTCCGCATCTATAAATACCTAAACTTTCAAACTTTGCCAGCGTCTTGTATTTTATCTTGCTAATATTGGCATAAAATATTGTTGTTCTGGGTAGCGGAACAAATTTATGAGAAATGCTCAAATGGGGCCATTTTAATAATTAAAAGTTATTTTAAACTAAATTTAAAAAAGGCCATCTTCGATTTTTTTTAACTCTCCCACATTAAAGCTAATGATAGGTACTAACAGAATCTGCAAAAACATGTAGCATTATGTTTTCGTATTTGAAGTTATAAAGCTAGAAACATGACCAAATTGAGGCTACCGCAGTACGCGAATGGGGCGTGTAGATACCCATAGATGACGAATTCATTATTTTTACGAAGTGTAAAAATGCTCGAGGGTGGTCAGAAAGAAACAAAATGAAGGCATTAAGGCGGACGGTGGTTTTAAATTGAGATTTCTTCGCGCGTTTTTCTATAAGAGTCGCAGAAAATGCGCGCGGTCCGGAGCGATCGAGAGGCACCCTCATGTCGCAAGCTTCGCAGGGCCTGATAAGACCTTTACATCGCTTATCACCCGGGCGAAAAATGCTGAGTCACTGAGCTGTGGACGCATGCGCAGCGTCCGATATACCGCACGGCAGAGCAATAGCGCATGCTCAGAAGACCTTCCACGGCCCAGCAGACAAAGATGGCAGCGCGCAGAAGGCAATTTTTGCGAAGGTAAGGAAGCGACCGGAGCGGCTCCGCCTAACACATGTTTATCTCAGCCTTTTGCCTGGCGGTAACGTATGGCGGGGCGGAGCCGGGGCGCCTGACAACGAAACCGCAAGAGGGGTACCTATGTTGGACAAATGTTTCGTTTCTCCTAAAAGAAACGGAAGTGACGACATCGCGTCTGATTGGTTGAGGCTCGAATGACGAAAGTTCCCTATGAAAATGTGGGCGGAGACGGCGAACCGCCCCCACCGGAAGTGACAACAAAGTGACGTATCGTTTCCTCGTTGTTTCGTCTCAAAAGGGAACGAGTATGTCGATGGTCCCTTCGAGGTAGCGAAATTGGAAACACGGCGTCTCGGAGGCGGAGCGACAGTTTTCCTATTGTGGAACTTTTTTTTTCTCCAGAAAGGCTCAACCGGCAGCACCGCGATGCCTTTGAACTCCCGGAGGAGACTTTTCGGAGGCAGTACCGTCTCGCCAAGAATGTGGTCCGTTGGTTGTGCGACGAACTGCGCGAGGAGCCAGAGTTGAGGAGGCTGCGAGGTTCGTGGACGGTGATGACTGTGGAACAGCAAGTGTTGTGCGCACTTCGCTTTTACGCCACGGGGAGCTTTCAGGGCATGGTGGCGAGCGACGAGCACATAGCGATCGATCAGGCTACAGTCAGCATCGTTGTGCGGGCTGTGTTCCTCGCTATTGTGCTGTGTCTGGGGGTCCGACGCGGCTGGATCGACTTTCCCCGGACTACCGGCGAGAGGGACGACGTCGAGAGGGGCTTTCAACGGCTCGGCAGATACCCGGCGTCATCGGTTGCGTCGACGGGACGATGATCGCCATCGTCGGCCCGTCACAGAACGACCCCACCGTCACGAAGGCGGCGTATTGGTGGCGCAAACAATACTACGCTCTAAACGTGATGGTGGTAAGTACGATCACAGATATACTACGTCTCACCTTAGCATGAACTAACTGAGAAAACTGTGCAAGCGCGAACGGCTTGACTGGAGCACTCGCTGCACGACCGCTCGTGCAGCCGCGGGGCTTTATCCAAAGCAGCTAGCTCGCGCTTTTAGCTATGGGTCAATGCCCGTTCTGAATGGGTTTGAAAAAGAGCGTAACGCTAATACGGTGCGGATATGCCATTTTATAAATGAGAGTTATGGGTTGTTAGTAATCGTTCATCCTCCGCACAAGCGTTTGTTCGACAAAGGGAGGGAGGGTTTGTTAGCTGAAAAGCTTTCGATCTCTGTTTGTTTTCATGTCGTGTTAAACTTTTAAGCATTAGTCCCTGTCCTGCATGATAAAGTGTAAACTCTCCTTTGAAGAAAAAGACAAATTTGCCTAACTATTACGTGTATCAAAGGAAGTGGCTATTTATCATATAATTTTAATATTTGTAACACAGACAGCGCTCTGTCTGTGTCCTTCATCCAGTCCGTCGTTTTTTTGCGCTGTTTTAATATTTTAAGTTTGTAAACCACTAATTTATGGTGGTGTGTTGGTCAGCATGTAAATAGTGTTTGACAGGGCCCCATGACAATGAGTGCAATCAACTATTTGTGGATTCAGTTGAATTAATGCCGACATATGTCTCACTATTGCAGGTGTGTGACGCCGACTGCCGGGTCATGAGCATTGACCCACGGTATCCTGGGTCGGTGCACGACTCCTTCGCGTGGCGCTACTCGTGGCTCCGGAGCAACTTCGAGCATGGCCGGCTGATAGACGACGGCAGGTTTCTGCTCGGTAAGCATACTACATTTGTTGGTTCTGTACATGATGGCTCTGCACCACTTATAAGCTACAATATCACACATACTGTTCCGAACATGGATAACATGGCATGTGCTCTGGCCATACCTGTGACACGTCTCCTTGGAAACACTCCGACGCAGCTGTCAACTACAGGGGGGAAAGGTTGCAAACAGCAGCTTTACCTGCTTAGTTGTCAACAATTTTAAAGGGATACTACAACGAAATTTCGGTGTTTATTTTTTGGTCTATACGTGTTCAAAACAGCAGTATCACATCGGACACATCAATATCTTGTTAAAAAAGACACAAAAAGGCATTTAAAAAAAATTAGGCGAATAGCAAAGAGCATTTTCTAGATGTCGCTAAAGCCGTTTGTAATGTCCGTCTAGGAACCTTGACAGGTAGTGACGATAACTGTCTTGCCTAGAACTATACATGCTTTGAACCTGACGTCATCCCGACAGCTTTACGGCCAGCAGAAGAGAAAAGGGGAGGGAGGAACTCCACACTCAACGGGACACTCTTTTGTGCTTCCCAAGATTATAGAAGATTAACCCCTCACTCAAAATTCACACAAAAGCAGCTTTGGGGTTAGTTGCGGTGGCCTGATGCTGGCGTGCTTCGACCGCTTTGGTTGCTGGAACAGCTACGGCATCCTGACGTCGTCTGCCTCGCCGCAGCTTTGCTCATCCCGAGATAAACTACATCACAATTGCACCGGATGTGACGTGCTCTCTGCTGGCTGCTCTCCGAGCGCTTGCCAGTGTGGGCTATTTATAACGAAAAATACAGCCATCAGGCTCAAACTACAAATGTGTGATTGTCATTTACGGGTATTGTGGATTATATTCAGCCTATTTCTGAACACGACGGGTATATTTCAAATTTTGTTGAAGTATTCTTTTAAAGTGAACAGCATTAATATCATACATTTCCTTCTCTGACTGTGCAGGTGACAGCGGCTATGCCTTGGAGTCTTGGCTCATCACCCCTGTCCCTGGATTCCATGCGACCTCCACCGCTTGCGGCCGGTTTAATAAGGCACATTCTTCGATGAGGTCCGTTGTGGAGCGCTGCATTGGGCTGTTGAAAAGCAGATTTCGGTGTCTGCAAAGGCACCGGACTCTGTATTATCATCCAACAACAGCCACCGTCATTATATCGGCGTGTGCAGTGCTCCACAATATCTGCCTTTCATCGAGGGAACCAGACCCGGAGCCAGACTCTGACCCTGACGAGCCAGGGTTGGAGTCTGGGCCGAGCTCGAACGGTTCTGAGTCGAGCTCGGAGGGGTCAGTGGCAGATGACGAGAGGCTGGCTCCTGCCCACCCTTGGGTCAGCCTCTCGGACAGGGGGAGGGCTCTGAGGCAGCGCCTTGTTGCCCAGTTCCGAACCCGCCACAGCCGTGCCTCCCCGGAGCCCCACGCAAGCCACGGTGGCAGTCCCGCCCACCAGGGACACCACCAGCGCCAAGGAGTCCGTCGCCACAACGGAGGTCCCGCCCGTCAGGGACACCGTCGGCGACAGGGAGCCCCTCATCGTCCTCGCCACGGTGGCACTCCCGCACACCAGGGACGCCACCGGCGACAGCGAACCCCTCGTCGTCCTCACCTCGACTGACGCTCTCGCCACCAGAGAAGCCCTCCCCGTGGCAGCATGTACTTCGCTTGTTGCTCCACAGTCATGGCCGTCCATAAGCTCCACAGTGTCAACTCCAACGCCTTGCGCAGTTCGTCGCACAACCACCGTGCTACCCTTACGGACATGTAGTACTGCCTCCGAAAAGCTATTCGGTGCATCACAATGATGTTGGTAGAGCCTTTTTTTAATTTGCAAGCAGTGTGCATAAAATGCGTGGGACAATAACAGAAGGTTTTGTAGGGTTATGTAGCTAGCCAACGGGGCATCTGGCTCGTCCTTGCAGGAAACTGAGAAATCAATGAGGCTAATGGTGAGACCGATTTTCCTTTTTTTACTGCAATATATTGTTTGTATCGGGTTTGGACGTCAATTCATTTTCTCTACACTTCCATTGCCCTGTTCCATTTTACAATCTATTATGGCTACCACAGAGCCAGGTGTATTACTCGATAAACGCATATTGGATTTATGTGAGTTTGAATGTATAAAGAAGACAACAAGCAGTTTGTCTTTGAAAGTGCTTTCTTTTTTTTATATAACAATGCCGTAACGTGAAAAATAAACATGTTTGAAAACACAAGTTGCAATACTTTCTTTAAAGTGAAATTTAGCATGGACTACTAAACACCGTATAAATTCTTTTTCATTATCCAGGATATATCACAGACATTATTTCACACTTCACTTAATTCAGCACACTGCCATTTCGTTTGTGTTTTGTCACACATGGAAGCATGAGAGGTTCCATAGTAGAGGCATGTTGAGATCAACAATGATAAAAGAAAACAAGCAAACAGAAAAACACAGGGGCACAGACGAAGGAAACAAGACTCACTCTCAACTGAAGTTTATTGAAAAGTCAACTTCAGTTGAGAGTGTGCCTTGTCCTGTTTCCCTTCGTCCGCGTCCCTGTGTTTTTTTCGGCGCTTTTTTGTTTGAAATGAATCAAGTGTCCCAAATCTCCACTTTATTGCGATATAAGAAAAATGGCAAACCCGGAGGCCAGTTTCAGGTGGGTGGCAAGTTGTGGCTAGAGTGCAGACCATCTTGGTTTCAATTAAAGAAAACTACAAGTATGAAATTCCGATGGCACAAGCCACTTGACGCCTTTGATGAAAAAGCACGCACTACATATTGCTGTCCTACAAACATGAGGAATAGCTAGTTTTAGCATATATCTGCCATACCTGTTGCCAAGAGCATATTACTAACTTTCTTCACTGGTTATAGTGACTCCAATCAACAAACGCAGAAGGCACAGTCCTGCGTTTGCAAGCAGAAAGCACAGTCACGATGGTCGCGGCGGGCTACCGCCCCGGGTGCCGCTGACCCCCGTGACGCCAATGCATCCGCCCCCTGTTTGCCTGCGAGTAAAGGAAGTAATTCAATAGCTTGGTCCACAATATGAGTAGACTACGCAAATTACCTCGCCTGTTTCGCCAGCTCCGCAGCCCGCGCCTTCGACACCCGCACGGTTCAGTAGCGTTTCCAACCATCCGGCTCCTTCCTCTGAGGCCCGAGGAAGTTGAGCCGGGAGGTTAGCTCGTTCCAGAGACGAACTTTGTCGTCTCTGGACAGCGCCGGGCTCAGCTCAGTTGCGCGCGCCGCGTACCAGAGAGGCCACATTCTCCTGTTTCTTGAGCCGTCATCAGCGACAGTGATTTGAACTAGGCGCTCATCCGCGTCCCACATGTTGTTCTAACCTTTTATGCGCGTTTACTCCATCTAATATTTTCTGGAACCGCTACAAAATCAGTTGTTTATTTCAATAGAACACGTGTATTTTTTTAGTTCGACAAGTTTCTTTAAAATAGAGCGATGTGAAGGTCACCGCCGCGAGGGATTGGCTGCCATCGCTTCACTAAAAGCAGGAAATGCTCCTCCGGTTGCCAGAGAAACGGACGCTTGCGTAGGGACTAGGTTCCAGATAGGTACGACCGGGAAAGCGTAGGTACGGCAGGGGGACAGCGTAGCTACTTCCGCTCTTCGGGGGTTGGCTCTTGACACCTCTCAAGTGAGTGACAGACGCCAATCTTGCTATGTCGTCACGGCGTCAAAGAGGGCGGTTTCGCGGTGCGCGCCGTTGCTCGGTTACGCCACTCCTGCCGCTACGTCACTTCTGTTTCTAGTTTCTCGAAAGTCCAACATAGGTCCCCAGGAATCACGAAAGGACCTGTTACGGCCAGTGCAGTGTTTTCCTGCTAGCTGCTGTCCGTTTTGCTCTAGTCGCGATATCGTACAATGCCCTACTTCGTTTTAGCATAGCCTAGTAAATGGAGAAAGCTACGGACCCCCGCGAGCCAGGAGTGTCACACGTGGTATAGGGTCCCAACAGGACTGCACTCGGGAGGTACGTTGTCACGTGTTACTCGCCCAAGTGCTTATTCAGTTATGCTCAAACGGAGTGCAACGAGTATACGTGTAGGGTACTCGTTGCTAAAAAAAGGGACGCGGCACTTTAACTCGCTACTTGCTCAAAAAGCAATTAGGAAGTTTTCGTAGGAGAGTGTGGAGAGGAACGCAACATGGCCGAAACGATCCACAAAACGTGTTGGCGGTAACGCGTTGCGAGTAACGGCATTACCGGTACCGTAACGCGTTAAGGCCCATTCACACTCTTGCGACCTCTTAAACCTGGGTTCCTTAAAACTTCTTAAACCAGAGGACACACTGGCATTGTGGCACCATCTATGCGGTGACCCTGGAACTGCATTTCACAAGAGCGAAGGTTTTGCGGGATTTCCGAGGTCAAATGTGCGTAATACCCATAGAAAGGCTCGTTTATAACATTGACAAAAGTTTTTCGAGTCAAGAAAGAAAGGATAATGAGCGAGAGAAATAAAAAAATATGCCGGACCGCCGAGTTTACACTGCTACCCAATAGATGGCGCCAGTGTGTCCTCTGGTTTAAGAAGTTTTAAGCAACCCAGGTTTAAGAGGTCGCAAGAGTGTGAACGGGCCTTTACTTTTTTTTGTGACGTGGACGTACTCGTTATTTTTTAAAAAAGGCAACGAGTAATGCACTTACGTAACTTCTATCAAGTTACGGGTGACGTAGTTACGCTGCTCGTTACATCTTAGCAAAAGCTGAAAAGAGGTACATTTAAATTTTTGTTTTCGTGGTTCTATACATCGTTTTGACCTTAAGTCCTGACGCAGCCGACGCTATGAGTTGATGGGACCAAGCAGACAGTGTCAGAAGGGCACCATCACGGTTTCGTCGTGTTTCTGTACGTGTTCCTTTATCGCTGAACCAATCATACGTAGAAAAGGCCTAGTGACTTGCGCTTTTGACGCTGCCTGATTGGTCCGTTACCTCGTAGCGTCGGCTGCGTCTGGACTTAAGCTAAAACGAAGTATAACATTATTTATTGCATTCACTCCCAAATACCTTCAAAATGTTGCCCGTCTTTTCCAGAAAGTTATACTTAAAAAAAAAAAAAAAAAAAACAACGTTTACGCTTTTTGTCACAGTGTCGAAAAACGCTGTCGTAAAGAAACAAAACGCTGTTACCTTTGATCTATGTATACAAAGCAAAGTAACGCAAAAGTAACGTGCGTTACTTTTTATCTGTAGCGGTAACGCGTTTGTTTTATTTTGAGGTAACGTAGATCGGTAACGCGCACCTTTTTTTTTTTGCAATGAACGAGTAACGTATTTTGTTACTTTTTATGTAAACGCCTACAACACTGTTGTTACTATGGTGCCTGGAGCGTGTCTCCGGCTGGTGTGTTTAGCCCATACATCAAAAGTGGTCCCCGAGTGGCATTAATTGACGTCACATTAGTGTCACGCTGTCGGATGTCGCGATCCTGGCGGTTGGTAGTAGAAATGCCGACGAAAAGCACGAGGCGAACGCGAGTGTCGCTGTCGTCGCGGCGCCCCAACTTCTGGCTGAAGGAACTTCCGTGAACTGTCAGGCTGGAGAGCTACCTGTGGCAGAACAGGCGTCTGCCGCATCCACAACCGCTGCTGGGACACCGCCATGATCGCGACCGGCGGCAGCGTGACACTTCTATGACGTCACCGGGCGTAAATTGATGAGCCAGTTTTTTTTGGACGCGGTCAACACACCAGTCAGAGACGCGTTCCAGGCGCCATTCCGGGATCCCGAAAGGAAGGCGTTGCGTCCCTCGCTACGTTTTGCGCTACAGTAACCGGAGTGTGAAGTGGAACTACAGAAACTACAGACGCGACACAAGGGAGCGAACTGCCGCGTCGTCAACCGAATTCACCTCGCTTATTTTACTCGACTTCAGGCTCGCAAGGTGCAGCAGGTGGGATCGAATTGACGCGTAGGAAGAGTTGCGCTGTCACAATCTGTCCGACCCTGCGG
Source organism: Ixodes persulcatus (assembly GCA_013358835.2). Lineage (NCBI taxonomy): Eukaryota > Metazoa > Arthropoda > Arachnida > Ixodida > Ixodidae > Ixodes > Ixodes persulcatus. The sequence continues at coordinate 435,598 of JABSTQ010011170.1, forward strand.
AACGGATGACGGCTGTCCTCCTTTGTTCCTTCATCGCTTTTTGAATCTTGATCGATAAGCTGACACAGCTCGAGCTGGAGTGATGATAGGTTTGGTACCGGACAAAGTTCACCGGAGGGAGTAACTGAATACCTTTACTCGTTTCTGAATCACAAAGTGACGAAGACTCGTTACTCGTTCTTGTTCTCAAAAAAGGCCAGGCGTTACTAGAAACAAACCAAAACATAAACGAGTCATTGCGAGTACCGCGTTACGTCCAGGTTTGAGCGGCGGCGTCCGTCACGAAACAAAACTAAGAAGGGGGCAACCGTTTCCTCGTAGCGAGAGCAGACGGAAAACGCGCGTGTTGTGTTCCTGAGTCCGAAGCGTGGCTCGTTCTCAAGCGGCAGTCGGCGGGCGGCAACAGAGCCAAGGCGCGTGTCGCTTTCCAACAGAGTCATCTGTTAGGAGACTGTCCCTGCTAATGCTCCTCCCGCTCCGAGAGAGCGGGGCGGCGGCAGGCGCGTCCCCTGTCACGAGCGGATTCCTTCGTGTCGCCCCCGACTCCGCTCCCTCTCGCTCTCTCTCTTGCCGAGAGTTTCTCGGGAAAGACCGAGGCGCGAACCCGGGATCGCCGCATTCCAGCGCTTCGTCTTCTTCCCGCGGAAAAGTAACAAAAAGTAAAAAGGAAGAGAGGAGCGCGAGGCGGAGCGAGAGACACTCAAGCTCGGCCGCGCGTGCAGAGGAGGCAGAGAGAAAGAAATGCGAAAGAGGAAAAAGAAGCACGTATTGCGGAGCGGCCACCGTTCGTGTTGCCTCTCGGAAGCTCGTGCACGTAGAACACCAATCATCGGTCTTCCTCTTAATCGGTTCAGGACACCTCGAAGACAAGGCCTTTCCCCCCAAACCTCATCACTAGTGGATCCCCGCTTGCGTCAGCATCGTCGACAGCGCGTCTCGCAGCGTCTCATAACGAGCGCGACGCTAGCACGCGGCGACGCCAAGACGGACGCGTCAATTTTCAGCGTGTGTGCCGCTCGGGCAGGGTCGGGGATCTACGAATGATGACGTCATGCTCATGCCTACTCTTCTAGGTGGTATTGGTCCCTTCCTGCTGCTGAGATTGCCTGCAGCTTGGAGTCTAATGCCAATAGGCCTGTAGCTCTCCAGTTTTGAGCGGCGCCCCCTTGCGATCAAGATCTAATATCTTTAGGTCGCGTTTCGATTGCTCACGGACGCAAGGAAACGGAACAACACGAACAAGGCCGCTGAAAAGAATGCATTCTTAGCGGTTCGATAAAACGCTGGGGCCAAGAGCTGCACTTTTTTTTTTAATTAATTTTTTTACGCACAATTGTTAGCACGCACAGACAGACGCGGACAGACGCTAGTGTTTGAACGTGGCTCGTGCATGATCAAACGCTTCAGCGCCGCCTTTATGGTCGCATCTTGCGGACTCGCCATCGCCCCATGGCCGAGAGAAACAGACCTATCGGTCTTTCCCTCCGGTTCAACATAGAGTTCAAATCGTCCAGCGGATGGGGATTTATGCGCCGACAAACTGAGGGTCTCAGTGCACCCTAGCACACACGCAGGCGAGTCAGTAACAGATTCGCCCAAAGCGAGTGCACGATTGACCCTCTTCCACGTTTCTATACCTTTAACGTAACTAACAACAACAATGAGGACACACTCCGGGGCGGAGGGCATTCGTGGGGAGGGAAGGAGCCCACGGCCGCCGCCTGCCTGCGTCCAGGGTCGCCTCCTGCCCCGGCGGCAGCGTCGTCGTCGCAGCCTTCGAGCGGCCCGGAATATATTTGCGCTACCGCGTTGTCCGCCCCGTGCCGCCTCTGCCGACGTGGATCGCTGGAGAACGGGGAAAAAGAGAGGCCGCTTCTATTTCGGACGCTTTGCCGCCGCGCGTCGGTCTTCGGCGCCTCCGACGCGCTGCAGGTTTCCCGGCGTCCCGTCTGCCCCGCTTGCCGCGACGGAAAAGCTGTTTCTGGACACTTGGCGAGACAAATCGGCGAGAAATTTGGCGGCCGTGATTGGCCGACGCCGCACTTGAACTTGGCGCCGGCCAATCAGAGCCGCCGGATTTCTCGCCGAGTTGTTCGCCAACTGCCCAGATTAGGCCCCAGGTCTGTGCCGCGAGCGTCGCACGCGCAGTTTTAAGGCTGACTGCACTCAACAACCCAACGAAAACCTGTTAGAGGTAATTAACGACATTGCTACTAAGCTAGGCGTGCCACAACTCGCAACCACTGACGTCGAGGCTGCCCACAGACTAAGAGCAAAGGAGGGTCAGACCAGCACCCATACTGGTGAGGTTCAATGAGAGGCGCACAAGAGACGTTTGGGCAAAAAAACGAGCTAGTCTTAGGAGCGAAAACATTTACATTAATGAAAACTTAACCCGAGCAATCAAGAATTTGTTGTGGACAACAAAGGCATGTGCCAGAGTAAAAAATACAAGTATACATGGGTAAAAAAATGGAAAGATTTTTGTGAGACAGAACGAGGGCGCCGCAGTAATTCAGATTGAGAGCGAAAGAGATTTCGCCAAAATGAGATAATCATGCAGTCTTCATTTGAGTCTTTTGAGGAATGGGAAGCTTACACAAAACAGTCAATAGCAATGGACGGTTGCGTGAATACAAAGTTAAGTTTATTACATGTAAATGTGCGAAGCATCTACAAGCATTTTGATCAGTTAATGGTGCTTTTGGAGGGCCGGCTTCCTCTCCTTGATGTGCTTATACTAACCGAGGTAAATTTACACGAGGCATCTTGTGCGTCCTTTAGTCTAACAGGTTTTCATTCCTACAATATATGCAGAAAAGGCAGAAGGGGTGGGGGAATCTTATTATACATAAATAACACGTGTTTATCCGATAGAATTGATGTTAAATTGGATAATGCAGAAATTTGCGCGGCAGTCGTAAATAAGGATAAGTTCTCCTATGTAGTTTGTGCCATTTGCAGACCACCCAGTTCCAATTGAAACATGTTTTGTGATGAATTATCGAAGCTGCTTCCGAAATTCGATAACAATAAATATTTAGTTCTTGCAGGAGATTTTAATATTGACGTTTCGAATGAGATAAAACCTGGAGTGTTGTGCTATCTTGACACCCTTTCTGCTTTTGGACTTGAAAATGTTATTCAGGATTATACACGGGAAGAACATTACGGTGATAAAATAACAGACATGTATTGACCACATAATTACTAGAATAAGCAACTTAAACACATTATCTGGAGTAATTAAGCAGAAGCTTGCTGATCACTATATAACGGTTCTTTTAATATTAGGGGAAGATATACTTGGAAACCCAACAGTGGAGGACGAGTATAAAACTGTACTAGATAGCAACAAAATTGATAGTTTTATTCAGGGGTACGATTGGAATTCCTTGCTAGTCTATGATCACCTAACAGTCTACGAAAAGCTGGTTCACCAATTTCAGGATATTTATGCAAGCGCTACTAGAAAGGTAAAATTAAAAAAAAAGAAGGCCCGAAAATATTTAGATAAATCCGGAAATATTAGAATTGTGTCATCAGAAGGAGAGTCTTTGGAAGCGATGCAAGCAAAATCCTGGTGATATCATGCTTAAAAAAGAGTTCCGTGAAATACGCAACAAGGTTACAGCTATAATTCGTTTGGCGAAACGAAATTACTATGTAAACCAGTTTAAAGCTTCGACTAGAAATCCGAAAAAAACGTGGAACTTGGTTAACCAAATAATTGGCAGGAAAACTAAAAATAATATTGATGATACGATACAAAAACATTTGAAAGAATCTAGTTCCTACAGCGAGTTAGCAGAAATGTTCAACAAAATCTTTATCGACGACGTAAAAGAAATTAAAGATAATATACCGGCGATCAGCTTAAATGACGTTTCCCCAACATGCTGCGTCAACTCAGCTTATCTTCCAGATATGACAGAAAGTGATTTGTTGCGTATCATCCATACAATGTCAATAACAAAAACGCCAGGAATCGACAATATCCGAGTTAGAGACATACGCTACAATTTCGATAAATTAAAACACATTTTGCTTAAAATAGTGAATGACACACTGCACACCGGAAATATTCCTAAGGGTTTAAAAGTATCTGTGATAAGGCCGTTATACAAAAAAGGAAAGCAGCAAGAGGTCGGGAGCTACAGACCCATATATCAATCCTACCATTCATGACACACGTAATCGAAAAATGGGTTCAAATAGCAATGAATAATTTTTGCGACAAATTTTCCCTGATAAGCACTACGCAGTACGGCTTTCGCCAAGAGAAAAGTACCATTAGTCTGCTGGAAGATTTCGCTGACTGCATTACCGAAACACTCGATAAAAACAAAATAGTCCTAGCTCTTTTCATAGACCTGTCAAAGGTATTCGATACCATCGATCATTCGTTATTATTGAAAAAAATTATATAGTATGGGGTTTCGGGGTCCTTTTTATCAATTTTTTGAGAATTACTTTAAGGATAGATTCCAAATGGTTAAGATAATGAATAATCTTAGCAGCCCGGCTCAAGTCCAATTCGGGGTGCCACAAGGAAGTACTTTAGGACCTATGTTATTTAACATTTATATAAATGGGTTAGGATTTCTGCCCCTTCAGTCAAAAATGTTTCAATACGCGGATGACACCGTATTAGTTTTACCACATGAAAAGTATGATGAAGCAATTTCTGTTTTTCAGAGAGACATTGATATGATAATTAGATGGTTTGCTGCGAATTTTATTTCTGTGAATGTTGCGAAAACGAAACTGATGTGTCTTCGAATTCCGCACAAACAGATTGTAATATCTCCAAATATTTGCTTGCACTCGGTACAGTGTCTGGATTGTAGCTGTAAACCTTTAACATACGACAGTTCAGTTAAATATTTAGGCGTCTTTGTTGACGAGCACATGCTGTGGAATGCGCAGGTGGAATTTGTTGTAAAAAAACTACGAGTCATATCTGCGTATTTGTATAAACTCAAAAGTATGTGCAGCGTGAAGATAAGATTACTTGTGTTTAAATCTTTGGCGGAAGCTGCGTTACGGTACGGGATTACACTGTACGGTCATTGTTCAGAAAACAAAACAAGAGCGATAGATAGGATACTAAAACACATGGTAAACAACATATCATATGGAACTTCATATCAAGCATTGGAAACTCAAGAGAAAGCTAAAGAGCTGGGCATCCTGTTTTTAAAAGCTTTTTTACATACGTAGCAATAACAAATAATTATTTCAGTAATTCCTACAAAACTGCCGTAAATAAAAATAGAGATTTGAGACATACTGAAAGATACGTCATTCCGAAAATATAGACACTGTATGGAAAGAAAAATAGAAATCATTACATTCCTTCCTTATTTAACGAACTCCCAGAGTCCCTTATGAATATAGAATCCACTAGGGTACTAAAATTGAAAACTAAGGAATTGGTGTCAAGCATCTGAGCTGTAGGTCGTAGCCTGACCGTTGGAGATATTTTGTACTTTTATTTGATGGTTGCGTGAGTAGGCTTGGCTATAAGCACCTATTTTTAATGCTCTAAGGTGTTCCTTTTTGTATTGATTTGTGTTGCTAACTTTGTGTTCCTTTCATTTTTTTTCTTCTTTTTGTGCTGCGGAGTGTTTTCTTTTTGTTTTTTGTAACAACATGTATTCTATCTGGTCGCCTGGCCCCACATACAAGCAGAATGCTGCTTTTGTGGGCCAGCTCTTTATTTTGTATTACTTGATTTGGAAATAAAAATTGAATTGAATTGAATTGAAACAAGCGACGAACTCCGCCCGGCGGCGCGTTCGCTTTGCGCGCAACAGCCACTCTTCTGACGCCACGCGCAGAGCGAACGAAGCCGCGGACGAAATTCGTCGTTTTTTTTCGCTCCATGCTCCATGAAGTCCAGCCTTTACAGCGGTAGCTCTTCGTGCCCCATCCCGGCAAAACATGCTCATGTACGAACGCAAACCCCCACTCTACAGCAGAGGCACTGCTCTCCCTCTCCCCGTCGTTCCTCGCACATACACGCCAACTGCGGCGAGGCTCCCTTTCCCTCCCCCCCTTCCACCCTGTAGGCCGCCACTGTTGCGCTGTTCCGAAAAAACTCACGTGATCACGGGGAGAGCGCTCTCCGCCTCTCCAACGTTCCTGATACGTTCACGTACCCTCAAGCGACGCTCTATCTTCCTTGGCTCTCCCTTCGGCAGCCGCCGTTACGAAATGCCCACGTGGTCGCGCTGTGAGGACACGCTCCCTCGCCTTCCCACTGCCGCCGCCCAGGCTCTATTGTCTCCCGGCCTCTTCAGAACAGCTCGCTTACCCAGGTTTTCCACCTCAGGAATGGTCACGGACGCCCACGTTCTAAAAAATACATTTCAGCAAAAAAAAGACGTTTACAATTTTCTGTATTGCGAAATTAGAGCGCAGCTCTCTAGGAGGGGGAGGAGGGGAGGGTACGGATGGGAGGGTATGCCCCTCCTCCCCCTCCGTACTGTCACCTCCTCATCTCCTGCTCCGCTCCCATTTAGCGGGAAAAATTTCGCTAAATTTCCCGCTAAATTTAGCAAACATTTGCCCGCTACATTTAGCGGGGGAATTTTCCCGCCGTCTTGCAAAGCCCCCTTGGGGACACACTGACAGCACGCTCTCACGATACACCTGAATACCGATACACCATTCGAAGGTTGCAAATGCACTGCCCCCGTACGCACATGCTGTTCGCTTAGGAAGGCGAGCAAACCACGCGCAATAAGCACGAACGCTGCAAATGGCATCGGCAAGAAGCAACCTTTCCGGACGGGTATATGCGCCGTCAAACTAGGGGAGAAGGGAAGACGAGAGAGCGTGAAGACGTCGGAACGCCCAGCTGTCTGGAATTATCAGTGAGGTAGAACTAGCTGACTTGGAACGCGTTCGAGCGCGAACGCAGAACGCTGGACGCCGGCGTTTGGCAGTCGAACGCCTTCGAAGGGTGATTAGAGACAAAGGCAGTTTGGTTCATACGGATGACAAGTATCTTGCCTGGACCGCGTGCTTCTCCCCATGGCTTCGGTGCAGTAGGAAGAAGTGGCGCCCCGAACGGAGGTTTGCTTGATCGCACTAAAGGCCCGTTCACACTCTTGCGACCGAGTTCGACCGAGAGAGACCAGACCGGTTTTTAAGCTTCTTGCGATCTCTTAGGACCAGCTCCGCTGCAGCGGAGCTGGTCCTAAGAGATCGCAAGAGGCTTAAAAACCGGTCTGGTCTCTCTCGGTCGAACTCGGTCGCAAGATTGTGAACGGGCCTTAACTTGCAACGAACAGACCACCGCCTGCGAAATATGTTTCTACTTTATACTTAGGGGACAACTTTCTGTGGCAGTGAATAAAAAAAAAATACCAGAGGAGCCGAAACACGGAACGGTGTAGTTCGGAAAAGGGTTCTATTTTAACGCTCTCATACGTGCATATATCGTAAATTCGTTCAAACATTGGAAATGAAAAGCGTAGCTTATCTTCATCTAAAATATAAATGGAAATGGGAAATGCTCCGTTCGAGTGCCTATTACGGACAGTGGCGTTCGGAATGTGAATGAGAGATTGAAAACTCGTTACAAGATTACTGACACACACCTTTTTTATTATTTTTTTTCTTTTCGCTGGCGATTTGTAATAGTGTCAGGAGACTACCCCATCTATATTTTGCAACGGCGTCACGTATATACTTTAATAAAGTAAAAAAACGAAACTGCTTGAAACCGAAACCGAATCTGGACTGGAGAGGAATAACATATATAGAATAGGAGTGCGTTGCCGGAAGTCACTCACATGGCTGTGCAACTTTTTTTCTTTTTTTTTTTGCAACCCAAGTATTATCAGTTTTTTAGAAACCACAAAGAACAAAAAAGTGTATTATATTTCTTTTTATATTTTTAATATTGAGTGCGTGCCTTCGATGACCCATGACTTCGACTATATTTAGTGTCTGTGTCTTTGTCTTATAAACCAAAGAGAACGGCACGTGACCACGAAGAGAGTGAACGCGACTCAAACCGGTCATTTCTCGATCGGCGGTTTTCGGGCGGAAAGAAACCGAATTTCGAGCCGCAAATTGTGTTCTGGGTAGTTGGGCTCTCGTATGTCACGTACGAATAAAAACCTTGGCGAGCATAAATACCCTGTCAGTGTTCCCTTTAACGAAGTGGACACTATCGCGACGGCAAAAACATCGCGGGAAACCACATTTTAACTTTCCGGAATTTCGAAACGTTGAAGCTGCAGCCAGAATGCATGCTTATACCTCATACGAAAGACATGGCTGCAGACACGATGGCAGTCTGCGGACACACCTGAAACATGTTCGAAGCATACTACATACATGAACATGCCTGCAGACAGTGCGACCAATGGAACGACATACGATGAAGGCACCAGACAGCGTCTCTGCAGACTGTCTTTTGTGTGATGTGTTAGCAAGGTTAGCGCGTCTTTAGCGAAAATTCCGCGCTTGTACTCTCCGAATGGCGACCTTAGCCGCGCTGCAGAGCAGGAAGAGGGCGGCGTCCCGTCCCGTGTCGGGAAGGGGTTCTCAGCCGGCCCAAAACGTCGTGTCGCTCGTGCTGCTATAAGCGGGGCTTGACCCCTCCCCCGTCCCCGAAGCGAGGGCTCCGCTCTCCGACGGCGGGGGAGAACTCCCCGTTTGTTTACACTGGCGGCGGGCGATAAAAATCCCAGAGACCCGCGAGAAAGAGCTGCGAGCGAAGTGATGGCTTTAAAAATAAGGTTGCGATTCTGGTAACAACTGACGCGGACCCCCCTTTCTCTCTCTCTCTCTCTCTGTTAGGAAGGAGGGTGTAAGAAGTGGCGCGCACGAGCGTCAACACATGACGCGGGCTCGTGCGCCTTTGGCAAAGCAGCGGAATCTGTTCTCTTCATCCCTTTAGTGGCTCGTCGCTTCCCCCGTTCTTTACGGGCTCAGAAATAAAGACATCACGAAGATGATGATGGTGGGGCCTGAAGGATGCCCCTCTGGTCGGATCGGTGCTCGTCAGACCTGCGAAGGAAACCCGGAACCAAAATAACTTCATTATTTTTTTTTGTTGTTTGTTTTTATGGACAAGACTATCCCCCGAATTCATAGATGGTACTTGACTTGAAGTTAACTTCCCGCCGTCTTAAGACGAGGTCAGCGCGCAGTTATAAATCTACCCTGACTTAAACCGATCTCGAACCGAGCTTGAAGCGAACTTGAAGTGCCAAAATTTCGAGACTGGGTTTGACCTACCTTGAATGCGACTTCGTAGTCCTTTCAACATGGCGGACCAGTTCGGTTCAAATCGTTAGTTCTCGTATATTTTTTTAGTTTGTGATGTGTTACACTGAAGGCGGCGCTGATTTGGCTCAATTACAAAACTGTAATTTCAAAGAGACGAAGACATTGTATGTTTCGGTACTTAGGAATTAAGTTAGAGCACTACACAGGACCGACAGTTTCGTTATGTAATGAAAGGACATCAGAACGGTCATTTAGATCAATGCTCCACAAACCGACCGCGTTTCTGCTTTCACCAAGCGCTCGCGGTGGTGTGATCCCTGCCATTTGCGGAGTGCATACAACGAATGAGGACGAGGCTCACATACGCCGTCTGACCAGGGACAGTGGCAAACGACGCTCGCTGTCCCTGATCAGAGAGCTGTGATTGGTCCTCCGAGCTCTTTGCAAAAAAGTTTTGATGTTTTCGTTTTAGAGAGAGGAAGAGTAGCTTGATTCGTTATTTAGAGGTTGAAGACGCCTAGTTTTCAGTTGCACCAAGAGAAACGTACGCTCTAAAAAGAAACAAAAAAAAACGTACTTGAAAGCTGAATAGACCCTAAGAGTTCTTTTACAACCAAATACTTCTTATACCCCTGTCAGACGGGCACCTTGAATGTCATTTACGCTAAAGGCCTTTAGGATTTTCAAATGACATTCAAGCCGTGTCGTGTCAGACGGCTAGCTCAAATGTCATTTGGGTGATGTCTTTCACGATAGTGGTCTATTGTTAACCCGGCAATGTAGTGTTTGTTTTATTGTTAACATGGCAAAGTAGTGTTTGTTTTGTTGTTTGCTAAGTAAATAAAATGTAATGAAGTCACAGAACATAGCATTCAACACGGTGATGAAAACTAAGTACACTTTTCGACGAAGACAAGTTGTTTTGTCGCAACTATGACACGACGTCAGCCGAAATCGCAAGTAATCCGTATCCGTTCCGCCGCTTGGCTCGTCTGCTTTTGGAACTCTGAGCATCTTGCTCGCCGTTGTTCCTCGCGCTCTTTCGTTCTTTGCCGGATTCGTATCGCCCGTTGTCGTTTACGTCTGCGATCGATTCAAGTGAAGATCGTGACCCTGTAGCGATGGAGCCTGCTGACGACAATGATCGTAGTGCGATGGATCCGGAACGTCGGATCGCGTTCCTGGCGTGTCTATATGCAGAGCAGCAGAGTGTCTTGACGCTGCTGAGGGCCAGTGCAGAAAGCGTACGCCTCCAGGAAAGGCTCCTCACCAACGAACTGATGTTCGCTGCTGTTGAAGCTTCGAGTATCGCCATTCCACGGAGCATCCAAGCGTTCAGGAGGAACAAACTCTGGTTTGAGGACACTCGACTCCGACAACCAGTTCGCGCTTTCCACTTTTCCCCCGCTTCCTCCTCTCCCCACTTCTGCCCTGTCCACCCTTGCCTGTTTCCTCCTCCCTGATGGTGAGGAGGATCTTCTGCCTTGCAGAATCTCGAGTCTGGTCGTTGGCCTTTAAGCAGTCCTTCCGCGTCATTTGGAATACATTTTAGCGCTCAAAACACAAGGACACAAAGACGAGAATCAGACACCACAGTGCGCAAGTTCGAAAACCAACTAGCCCAACAATCTACCCTACTTCCGCGTCAAGCCGGTGTTCGAGGCGGGGCTTAGGCCGCACGTCCGGAGGCTTCCTGGCCTTTGACGACGACCATTCCCCGAAGTGAAGAACCCAGGGGTCCAGTGGAGGTGGGAGAATTGGTAACGTAACGAACGGTTTAATTACATGGTAGCGATACAGTCGTCAAATCCGAGAGAACAAATGGAGCCCTCACGCCCCGCCTTATATAGGGGTCCGTTTTCTCCCTCTCTCTCCGCCAGGGAAGCAGGTGCGACCGCCACGTGCTTTGCAGCAGGGTCCGCCGCGTCGTAGCCAGAAATGAGTCATAGCCAAGGTTCTCCGCAGTTAGGCCAGGCCTCTCTCCCCTTCCGGAGCGCACGAACCCACACGAACACACACACACGTCCCGTTGACGTCACGGACGCGTTGAGACTCGTTTTGGGCAGCCTTCGACAGGTGGCCGGCAGTCCTGACACGTCGGGACTCGTTTCGGGACTCGTTTCCGCAGCGTTGAAACTCGGAAGAAGGTTGCCGAAGGTTCCATTCTTAACAGCCCCTTCGGGGCCAGGGAAACCTCGAATGGCCGGTGGTACAATCGCTGGCCTGAAGAGGTGGGCTTGGAGTAGGCCTTGAGAAGACGCTGCAAGCACCAAACAAACTCCCAAACCTCTCACAACGGAGGCATCAGCGGAAACGTCCCCCACAACACCACGCCACACCGCAGTCAAACGCTCAGAATTCGCCAAAGACCCACCAGAATGGATTACGGATTACCAAAATTTGGTACAATTCCGGGTATCGAGACCCCCTGTCGCCAAAAAAACTCATTTTTCCAACGAGGTCACTAAGAACAAAATACAAAAGACAAAAACTCTTCGCAATTTGTGAGGTCATTTTGGGGTTTCAACGAAGTGCCCCCACTTAGATCCTCATTCCCGTGGATGACGAAGACCTCTGAGATCATCCCTACTATTTTTCGTGATGTCAGAAAAATCTGCTCAACCCATCGGCATTGCCGTTAAATTTGCCTTTCCTTTTTCTTACGCTGAAGTCATAGTGATCGATTTTCACGTGATTTCTAGACGTGAAAATGCGGTCCTTATAGCGCCGATAAAACAATCCGCCTCTTTCGTTCCCCGTCACATTGGTCCTAGCAATCTCCTGAGCTGTACAGCGAAACCCTGACACACTAGGGTCGCTCTTCTGCTCGACTGTCAAAGACACTCTGTCTACTCGTAGCAGAGGACCAAAGTTACGCGACGCCGGAGCTACGAGAGATCTTTCACTGATCCCGTCTTCCTCCGCCTTTTTCGCCGGCGCGTTGGGACGGCGTACGCTTTCTAGTGCTACGAGGTCAGGCTTTTCTACAACCTGGTCCCTCTCATCCCGGTTTTCTGCCTCCAACTCTGGGAGTGCTTGCTCCCCGTCAGCTGCCTCTGGCTCTGGATCCCTCGTCAACAAAGGGGCGACCTGACGCGATTTGGACCTCGTACATGACTGAACTAGCCCTTCTCCCAGTTGTTGACCCCTTTCGCGCAGCAGGAAATCTGACCGGTTAGAAAACAAATAAGGATACTCCAACGGGACTGTTTGCGAGACAGCCGCCTCTGTCACTAGCTCTCCGAACGGGCCAGTTACCCTCACTCTCGCCATAGGCAGACAGACACTGTGCTTTTTGAGCAGCTGCTTGATCCAAACTACCTTTCCCGTAAAATCGGATGGCGTTACATACGACGGATGGACAACGTCCATCGTCGCTGCACTGTCCCGAAGCACCCTGCACGGCTTTCCGTTTACCTGGAGCTCGTGAAGATAGGGACGAAGAAGCTTCAGGTCCTTGTCACTAACGTTCACGTACGAGAATACAACCCGCGGTTTCTTACATCTGGCCGCTGTGTGTCCCGGCTCCTGACAGTTGTAGCACAGGAACGGCTTCCTTGCCTCGAACTGCCCTGTTGGGCTTTTCCGCGCCTCGTCTCCGTTCGAGTGTTCTGCGATCTTTTCTGGGACCTTTTGTCCTGCTTCGGGCTTCTCGGGCCCGTTTTCTCGCGAGCCGTTACCCTGTCGGAAGGTCTTACGCTGATCGCTTCGGCCGGATTCGCTTTCCTCTCCGCTCAGCTTTCTACGCGTTGCGTACTCTTCGGCTAGCTCAGCGGCCCTTTCGACAGAGTCGACTCCCACCCTGTCCTGCACCCAGAGCTTGACTGACTGCGGAATGCTACGAAAGAACTGTTCGAGGCACACACACTCGACTACCTTGTCTCGGCTTTCGTACACTTCCTCGCTCTTCAACCATTCTATCAGGTTGGTTTTAAGCCCGTACGCGAATTCCGAGTAGCCCTCGCTGCTCTTTTTGGATGCGTTTCTAAACCTTTGACGGAACGCCTCGGCAGAAAGGCGGTACCGCTTCAAAAGGCTGGACTTCACCTTGTCGTAGTCGTCCGCGTCTCCAGCACTAAGGCGCGCGACAACCTCTGCAGCCTCACAGGGCAACAGAGTCAAAAGCCGTTGCGGCCACGTTTCTGGGGCGAAGCTCAACTTCTCACATGTCCTCTCAAAGTTAACTAAGAACAGGCCCACGTCTTCCCCAACTTTAAACGGCTGCATGAGCTTCTTCATTTGATACGACTCGGTCTCACTTGCTCGTACCGGAGCCCCAACTCTACTGTTCTGCGAGTTTAATCGCTGTTGTTCAATTTCGAGCTCTAGCCTTTTCAGCGCTCGCTCCTCTGTCGCCGCAGCCCGCTCCTCTTTCGCTGCAGCTTCACTCTTAGCGTTCTGAAGCAGTTCCCACGCAATTTGAATTTCCTCTGCTTCCGCGCTCTCTGAAATCGCTTTACTGATCTCAGATTTCTTCATCTTTTGCTCCACCTCCACACCCAATTCTTCACATAAACAGAGTAAATCTGTTCTCAGTAACCTCATCAGATCCATGATCGCTGCTCTTTAGCTTTGGCTTTGCAATAAAACTTGTCGCGAGGTTGTACACAAACCTAGCGCACGAGTCAAACACTAAGGATTCCCAGCAGTTCAAAATTAATTACCCATAATCTGAAGCCTGGCGAATCTCAAAGCAAAGTCCAAACGCTCACCCGCAGATGTAGCACGATGTCGCATGGTCCGATCCCAACCGCTGCCAGCCAGTTGTTCGAGGCGGGGCTTAGGCCGCACGTCCGGAGGCTTCCTGGCCTTTGACGACGACCATTCCCCGAAGTGAAGAACCCAGGGGTCCAGTGGAAGTGGGAGAATTGGTAACGTAACGAACGGTTTAATTACATGGTAGCGATACAGTCGTCAAATCCGAGAGAACAAATGGAGCCCTCACGCCCCGCCTTATATAGGGGTCCGTTTTCTCCCTCTCTCTCCGCCAGGGCAGCAGGTGCGACCGCCACGTGCTTTGGAGCAGGGTCCGCCGCGTCGTAGCCAGAAATGAGTCATAGCCAAGGTTCTCCGCAGTTAGGCCAGGCCTCTCTCCCCTTCCGGAGCGCACGAACCCACACGCACACACACACACGTCCCGTTGACGTCACGGACGCGTTGAGACTCGTTTCGGGACTCGTTTCCGCAGCGTTGAAACTCGGAAGAAGGTTGCCGAAGGTTCCATCCTTAACACCGGTTACTTTCAGAAACCTGGTGAACGTGTCGTCCCCACATGAAGCGCGAAGTTACCTCCATACGTTCCCCATTTCTGGTGGAGAAGAGAGTTGGTGCTGCACTGTACAACTTCTGGTCGAGCGCAGAAGACCTCACCATCGCCAACTTGTTCGGCCTGTGACGGTCCATCGTGAACTAAAACTACCGGGAGTTCTGTAGGGTAGTTGTCTCTGTCCTCGAGAAAGACTGGCTCGAGATGGTGAGCGCCGACGAGCTTCCGGACCACATCCGGAAGTTCCAAGCTGCTCTGGAGTTTCCACAGGGAATAGGAGCGTTGGACGGCTGCCATTTCCCCATCTTACCACCGATGTCAACGCGAGCCGCTACCACAATTACAAGGCCTAATAGCTAACAACGTGTATGGTCATCTATGAACTGGTAGTAGCGATACCATATACGTTGAACTTCCTGGACCTTTGAAAAGTCAAGCATATCCATAGAAACAAAACCGTGAGGGAAATTGATGAAGCATTTTTTTATATCTGTGAAAGGAGAGGAAGGGTGTGTCAGTGCCCCGTCCTTAGCACTGAGGGGTGACGAAGTTAAATTTATCTTGAACTGTGGCAAGTTCGTTTGATAGCAGATAAGCGTGTGAGTGGATCTATTGTGACGGGTTGTTTATGTGTTTTCTTCCTGTTTATTTCGTGTCTTGTGCACAAATAAACTTTCAGTTGCTAGTCAGCGCCGTGTCTGTCGTTACCTCTTCTTCTTGTCCCTCGTTTATTTTCGCGCTGTTCCCTTTTCATGATGTCTAACCAACTCGCCCAACTTTATGCGTTGTTGCACTTCATTTCTTGTACATCGGGCTCTTTTATGTGTTCTTCAAGTCAAAGCCATCAAGACGTGTACTACATCAACGCCATTGCCACAGCGACCTGCAAGGCTCGTCACTACGGATACTCTGCTCGGAAAGGTATTCCCCCTTCTGACGTGGCCGGTCTTTTCGGCTTGGTGGCCCCATCGGCTGGACATGCTAAGCGTATCTGTAAAATTCTGCGGTCTGAATCATGGAGGCAGGCCAGACTTTTTAAGGACTGTCTGAAGGCCTGGTGCTACCGGACATCGAGGGACGATTACGCGGCTGAGAGGAAACTTCGTGTGTGCATGAAGGAGGCGACGCAAGTCACCGAGTTTCTGTGGGAACGCCTTCGCGCCTCTTATCCAAAGAAGCAGGAAGTTCCGCGGGATGTCAACGGCAATGTGGTGTTCCTGGGAGGGGCGTCTACCACGCCAGAGGTCATGAAGATCTTGAGCAAGGGACCTAAGTTTGCTACGGAGCCAGCAGTCAAGCCGTCGGAAATGCTCGCCCTTGTACGTCAGATATCCGACAAAACTAATGAGGACAACAGGGACCGATGCCTACAGGACTGCGTCGAGAGGCTGAGGAGCACGGACAGACGGCCAATGCCTAGAATTAAGATGGGGACGGTTGTGTCATTCTTCAAAGAGTCTAAGTTGAGGCTGTTGCTGTCTGATAAAGAAGGGGGTTTTGTGGTGGTACCAGAGGGCATGTTTCTAGAGAGAGCGAGACAAGCGGTGATTAAGAATTTCAGATGTGTGCCGGGAGTGACGTTGAAGAGGGTAAAGGCGCGCGCTCTACAGCTCTGTGGGGAACTTGGTTTGGATAATCTTCAGAAGTCTGTTTCTGCGGCCAAGGGACTAAGTCTCGAAGTTTTTTTCGCGGCGAAGACCCACAAGGATATGATGCCTTTTAGGGCTATCGTCACAAAGAGGGATTCCTGGCAATTGCACGTGTCCTCTTTCCTCCTGCGCCACCTCTCATCGCTTAGGTTGGACGACCCTTTTGTCGTACGTAATTCTGAAGCTCTCGTTGATTATCTGAGGGCGGATAACCCAGGATCGTGTAGTTTGGTGTCTTTTGACGTAGAGGACATGTACTACTCGATCCCACATTCTGAGTTGATGCGGGCCGTAGATGAATGTATTGAGTCTAGTGGGTCCATTGCGTTTATGAGCGCCAGTGGGATTTCGGGTGACTCCTTTTTGGAGCTACTGCGTTTTTACCAAGAGTCCACCTATGTTGCCTTTGAGGATGACACCTTCTTGCAGAAGAGCGGAGTGTGTATAGGATCAAACGTAGCACCAATTCTTAGTGACATTTACCTCGCGAAGTGTGATCGGGCCATTAATGGGAGGCTGGGTGATTGTGTTCGGAAAGTGTTCCGATACGTTGATGATTACCTCGTGGTGCTAGGTCTCAACCCGAACGGTGATCGTGATTGCGCTGTCTCTGATGTTTTAGACCTTTTCAGGGATTGTTCCCCCGGTTTGAGGTTTAAGGTTGAAAATCCCACGGACGGAACGTTGCAATTTTTGGACCTGAGTCTTCGCTTGGAGACACGCCATGTATGTTGGTCCTATGAACCTCGGTCGAGGAAGGGACTTTTGCCGTTTGATTCCGCTCACTCCAAACTGGTGAAGCGGGCTATAGCGGTGTCATGTATGCGAGCAGCCTTGTCTAAGTCCTGTCACCACAGGTGCGAGAGTAGTCTCCAAGCGCAGATTGTTAGGCTGATTTCAGCAGGCTTCCTTCTGGGGGTCATAGTGGGCATTGCTGAGTTCTTGCTAAAAAAGTTCAGGGGTCCAGCTGGCCCAGAAGTACGACAAAAACCAACGTCGAGACCAGTTGTTATGCCGTATCTTCATGCCCTGTCCCACAATGTCAAGCGCGTTGCAAACAAGTTTGATGTGCCTGTTGTTTTCTCAGCGCCACGTAAGCTGTCCCGACTGTGCACCTCTGTCAATAGAGTCGGTCCCCCTCGAGTGGCCTGTGATGTCAACCACCGCACCCATTATGTCACGTGTGCCACGGGGGTGGTCTACCAGATCCCGCTCTCGTGCGGCAGAGTCTACATAGGACAGACGGGGAGGTGCATAAATGTAAGGGCGAGGGAACATTCCCTTTCCCTTCGTTCCTCCCCCTCTGGCCACCTCGCAATTCATTGTAGCCGGTGCGGCTGTGAGCCACGCTTCCATGGCATCACAATTCTAGCCCGCCATAGAAACAAAACCGTGAGGGAAATTGATGAAGCATTTTTTATATCTGTGAAAGGAGAGGAAGAGTGTGTCAGTGCCCCGTCCTTAGCACTGAGGGGTGACGAAGTTAAATTTATATTGAACTGTGGCAAGTTCGTTTGATAGCAGATAAGCGTGTGAGTGGATCTATTGTGACGGGTTGTTTATGTGTTTTCTTCCTGTTTATTTCGTGTCTTGTGCACAAATAAACTTTCAGTTGCTAGTCAGCGCCGTGTCTGTCGTTACCTCTTCTTCTAGTCCCTCGTTTATTTTCGCGCTGTTCCCTTTTCATGATGTCTAACCAACTCGCCCAACTTTATGCGTTGTTGCATGTTAAAGAGATCACATGAGATGAAAACAGAAGGGGACATAATCTACGAGGCGCCCAGCAAGCGCCTCGTAGATTATGTCGTGGAGGCCAAGCTCTCGTAAACCAGGGCCGTGCCATTGAGGGGCGGGGATTACCAGCAGTCGGTGAAGGTTCCAGAAGAACGGCCACTTCGCCGCGCCGGACCCCGTGGTGGTCCCCTCTCTCGGATGTTTTGTGTAAAATGGAACCTCTGTGAGTGGCAACTTTATGGCAAAGTTATTGATATATGTGCAACACGCTATGTAACAAACAGTTTTGTGTAAAATTCTCAGGATAAAGAGATAAACACATTATGCTACTGGCGATATTGTGCTCCTATGTAACCAGAAGCAGTGGCAATTTAGCATTTAAATGATATGAGATTGTCACATCAAATTAGGGGACCTATAAACTGACATTTAATGAGATATAGTAGTCCTCCGTCCTGCCACTTGTTTCACGTGTGTTGGATCATGCCAGGATGAAAAAAACAACTAAATGAATAAAATGTATCCGCATTGATTCAAATTAATTTTATTCAAGTGACTGAAGCTCGCAAATAGTGATTTTTTATGACTAGTATATATATATTCTAAACAAGGTAGATTGATTGATCAATCTGTCCAATCACTGAAAACAATACAGAAGAATTACCCTAACTTTATATCACTCCAGGATTAACAACTTTTAATTGATGTAAACCCTGCCATAGAAGAAACAAAAGTTGATTTTTGTTTAATTCGTGAAAAATACTTTTTTTCTTATTCTTTTTTCGCGTTCTCATTGCTTGCAATAAGACATTATTATTCTAGTTTTCGTTTCCTTTTTTTTCGCTTTCTGAAATTTTCTTGCCATAGGCCGTTCTTTGGGTAACTGAGGAACGAAGTGGAAAGTAAAAAGCAAGCTCAACGCTCTGATTTGCTCACTAGAGCACTGTGATTGTGGTCAGCCTGATAGAAATAGTTCTTGCTTGATGATGTTTTGAGTTAAATACAGTTGCACATAGAAAGTGTCACATGATAGACAGACAGTAAATGAATATATTTTGAGGGAAATATGTTTCGCTGAAAAGGGTTGATTTAAATCATCGTAGTAAATTCAGTCCGATTTCAATCATGATTTAAACCACGATTTATATCATCTTCATTTTTATTCACCGCCCTGGTTCGTGCTACTCTCAGGTTGCATGCAAGTTTAAAAATATCTTACCAGTACATGTTGGTCAGATTTTTGATGTTGTGATGGACTTGGTCCTTGCTCTTCACGATCCCGCAACGCTGCAGCGCCTCCGAGATCTCCTCGTAGACGCCTCTGTTTCACTCGGCGCGTCGGAGGTCTTCGATTTTGCCCTCCCCTAGCCGGATCATCGTACAGGTCTCCTGGGAGACCCACACCATGAGCGGTTCCTTTTTCTTCGCGGCCGAAGGCCCCGCTCCGTTCGACATGGCTCGTACTTCGCGCGCGTTCTTAAAACAACCTAAAACACAGTGAACTATATACGTACAACACAAAATTAAATATATACAACACACTAACAAAAGACTATAAAACGATGATGAAATATAAACAAAAGAAATGAAAGATGAGAAGAATAAATGGCAAGAGGAATTGGAAAGCGAAACAAACTGAGGTGAACGAGCCAGCAGACGAGCGAGCAGAAAACAGACAAATTAGGCCTACTGGGCGAGTAAATTAAATAACTATAACGCAAAAGGTGTGCGAGATATACACGTCATAAGTATTTTTTTTCTATAAATAATTGCTACGAACATTGTTTTCAAATGTGTTTATATTATTTATAATGAAAGTATACATCAATTCACGCAACTTGAGCAGACCGCAGTTGACGAGACTATACATTTACGAGCCGTAAATGTGTTTGGGAGAACTCAGTTGAGCTCAAATGTCATTTATGCCAAATGTCATTTGAGTTGCCGTGTGACACTGCCTGAATAACATATACACTGAATTACACTGAATGTCATTCGGGGTAAATGTAATACCCGTGCCACACGGGCAACTCGAATGCCATTTACAACGAATGATGTTGTATTTTGTGTGTGTGATTTGAGTTGCGCGAGCTCGAACGGCAAGAAAAAGAAGAGAATGAGGTTTTGTCAAACCGAAGGAACGCCCTTTGTGTCTGTCTTCCTTGAGGTTGTCAGTTATTAATTCCATCACATAACAATTTGGTGCCGAAACCCGGGAATGGACCTCTTGGCGAATATGTGCTGCCACCTAGACACGCGAATCGGTTTGAGACTAGGTGACTGGAAAACAACGCGCGCCCAAGGCCTCTCCCACCCGTTCCACACCCAAAACGTCAGCTACATCCTGTTCACCCATTGAGGCGATGTGACCTAGATACGGCTCCCCCAAGCTCACCTTTGTCCACATCGTGCGTAATCTTCCGCCCCGAGGTCGACACAACGAAACCGCTCAAAGGCGAGAAATGCAAGATGGCGGATTGTTTGGAACTAGATACTCTCGAACCCAGGCGCACGAAATACTCCGCGCATGCGCACCGCGTATTTCTACAAAAGGTCCATTAACTACAACCAGGACATGCCGCACCCGAGCCAGGAAAGTGTCGACCGCCTCAAAAGAAAAATGACCTCCCTGCGCGCCGCCACAACGAAAGTGATCAACGAGATCGGCGCCCTGCTGACCTCGGATCCGACTGAAATAGGTGAGCTGTAGGAGAAGCTTGACATTCTTCTCCTAAAAGAAGCCTCCCTAAAAGAGCTCGACAGAGAAATCGAGCCGTCGGTCGAAGATGAAGCTCTAGCAGAAGAAGTGAGTGGCGCTGAAGGGTATGCTGAACGCATCAGCGTAGACAAAACACGAGTGAAGCGGAAGATCAAGGAACACGAAACGAGGAGCAATACAGCGTCCGGTTCTTTGACACACGGCAGCGACTCAAGACAGCCTTCATTTAACAACGCCCTGACAACAGTAAGGCTACCGAAATTGGAGATCGATAAATTCGGAGGAGACATTCGATTATGGCCCGGCTTCTGGGGCCAATTCAACGCAACGATCCATCAGAACGAGTCCCTCTCAGACATTGACAAATTCAAGTACCTGAAAGGCTACCTCATTGGTAGGGCTGCAGTCGCGATCGAGGGACTCCAATTGACAACCGAAAACTACCAGGTTGCCCTCGACCTTCTTACACAAAGATTCGGACAAAAGGACCTAATTGTCGAAGACCACATGTCGAGGTTGTTGGCTGTTAGAGCGGTTCACGACTCCAGGAACGTCGAGAGACTCAGGACGCTGTATGACCAAATCGAAACGGGTGTCCGCAGCCTTGAGGCCCTCGGGGTCGAAGAGAAAACATATGGAGTGCTGCTCCTAACGGTTTTACGTAAAGCGATACCAGCCGATATTGGGCTGGAGTACAGCCGGAAGGTAAACGCGCAGTCAGTAAACCGAGAGAACGAGTTGCGAGGGTTCTTGAGTTTTTTGAAAGGTGAGGTGGAGTGCCGCGAAAGGATGCAACCGGTAACTGAGGGAACGGTACGCCGGCGGAGCGACAGCGACAGAGCAGAGGGACCCAGAGTTGCATCGGCGGCGGCGCTTACCACAACAACCGAGGCAGACAATAGATGCGTGTTTTGTCGCACGGACGATCACGGCCCGGACAGCTGTGTTTCTGGGTTGTCACTGGAAGACCGAAAAGCCGTCCTGCAGCGAGAAAACCGCTGTTTCCGTTGCACTAAAAGAGGGCACTTGTCACGAGTATGCAGGGGCGCCAGATGGCTGAGATGTGCGCGGTGTGGCGGACGACACGTCACCGCCATGTGCAATCCCAACGTGACAAGACGCGGTACGCAAGCGGAAAGGGACGCAGCGATCACAGCGGTGAATGGAGGTAGCGGGAGGAGAGGTTTTGCAGTCATCACTCGGAATCCAAGACAAACAACCGGACGAAGCAAGAACCAGGTGCTACTGCAGACAGCACGTGTGTGGGCCGAAGGTCTTCAGGGGCGCACGCTCCTCAGACTCCTGCTGGATGGTGGCAGTCAGCGCACGTTTGTTCGACGGGACGTATCAGAAAGGCTGCATCTGCATCTCAGGATGCTGGGCGAGGAGGACGTCAGGATTTTCACCTTCGGCGGAAAAGCAACGACAAATCCAACGAAGTGCCGCCGGGTGGAACTTTGGCTACGGAGTCGGTTCGACAGGAAAGAAGTCCGGGTGGAGGCTCTCGAGGTGCCTTGCATCTGCGCTGACCTCGTGATGGCCCCCTCGGAGGTCGTGGTGACACAGATGAAGATGGAGGGCATGAACATCGCGGACGTCACACCTGACAATGCCGTCGAGGACGGAATCGGGCTTCTGATCGGGGCCGATCATTACTGGGATGTAGTCACCGGAAGCGTGAGGCGCCTGAGACCGAAATTGATGGCAGTGGACACGGTGTTTGGATGGACCCTGCAGGGACCGTTCGGAACAACAAAGTCTAAGGCAATCTGCTCGACGGCCACGAACGGGATGAGGGCTACCGTGAGAGGAGGAGATGGTGTAGTCTACCAAGGGCGTCTGCCGGAGTCGCTGTACGATGGCCCAGTCGGACGGCGGAGGCGCCGACGAGGGGCCCGCCGACGGCCCCGACAGAAAATCCACGCAGAGGCTTCCGTCAACGTTGACGCAGACAGTCGGCTACCGGGTCTTCGACCACGACGAAGTGAACGAGGTCGACATCATTATCAAGAAGCGCCTGGAAGAGGAGACGGTCGACAACGATCACACCTTCAGCCGTCGCCTGGATGGGGCCCACAAGAAGCGCTTCGCCGAGAAGCAAACGCCAAGTCTTCGTACCAGGAAACGGCGCCGGGCCCAGGAGAGACGAGGACTCTGCGGCGACTGAAGACCGCCTGCCTAGGCACCTCTGGAGGACGTGCACAATCAAGGAGACGTTCATGGGAAGGGATGGCAGGGTGCGTTCCTGCAGAATTTTGTTACCCGGGGGAGCAGAACTCAAGCGACCCGTACAGTTGTTGTACCCCTTAGAATTGTGTAATTAATGAGCTTCATCAGCTCATCCGGGGGAGATTGTTGTATTTTGTGTGTGTGATTTGAATTGCGCGAGCTCGAACGGCAAGAAAAAGAAGAGAAGGAGGTTTTGTCGAACCGAAGGAACGCCCTTTGTGTCTGTCTTCCTTGAGGTTGTCAGTTATTAATTCTATCACATAACAAATGACATTTGAGCGGACGGCCAATCAGCGCGCGACAGACCGGGCGTAGCGCATTCCACGCGCGACAGATTGCGAGCTGATTCGCCGATCACACACATGTCATTCGTTGTAAATGGCATTCGAGTTGCCCGTGTGGCACGGGTATTATTTGAGGTACCCGTCCGATAGGGGTATTAGAGTGTAGACATCGGAAAACAGTTCTCTGAAATCGTTGAGACCTGCTCGTTTGGGCTTGTATCCTCCGGTGAACGAATGCCAGTCAGCCACTATAGACTTTTGCAAAAAGAGCTCTCTGTCCACCGCCATTTTGCGACTCGGGTGACCCTGATCAACCAGATATTTCTGCCACACGCCTGAGCTGTGGAAACCCGGTCAGCGCGACTAACCACCTGCATTGTCCGTTCGGAGTTCGCCGGCTTTTTTTAACGTTTTTACTTTATATGCCTGTCCAGGATGCTCACCCTTTTTGCGCTATCTTCTACTGTGAGAACCAGAGAATACCACGGAATTGTAGCCTGCTCGGCTTTCGCAGGAAACGAACGAAGAGAGCGAATGTCATGCAGCCGTTCGACGTTCTTCGAGGATTATTTCCATTGAGATAATCTGCGAAATACCTTCTCGGCTATGTTCCCGGTCTTCGCGAATATAAGTCATACAGTGTAGTGTATGGGAACGGAATAGACACGTTCGTTCATTTGCTTTGAAGCTGTGCAAAAAAGCAGCTCTCTTCAAACGTGCCCCAAAACAAGCCGGATTCCGTCCGATCGTCGTGAAGTGACTGTCGCCGACAGAGTACGGAACATGCTGTGTTATATTCGAGATCTTTCTCAAAATTAATCCTCTTTGGATAACGCGGCGCCGTGAGGTACGTACGTAAGTACAATATTGCCGCGCGCAGGGCCGAGAAAGCAACGCTCGGTTACGGACTTCCAGAAGGTTCTCGTTTATCATTGCCCCGGACATAACTTCTATCATTTATTCCTGATTTTATTGTTCTAGAAAGTGCGTGTTCATTCTCGCCCCAAGCGCGCGACGCTCGAGCCTTCTTCGCCGAATCTTCCGGAATGTTGACGCACTCTAGATAAGAAGCCGCCCGCGACCTTGTCGAGTCAGTCTCGCCCAAGCGCTCGGTCCTGCTGTTACGCCGCTATCGACGCCGGCGACGCTCTATTGTTATCTTCTGTTTGGCTTTTTATTTTTGGGCACAAGTTCGCCCCATTAAACGTTTAGTTTACTTCACTTTTCGTCAGCCTCATCACTTGTCATTCGTGACAATATGTTGTTTCGATTGATGAGACTCATTGAATTTTATGTTGTGAGCAGGGAATACCCATGAATTCCGGCTATCCTTTGTGGTCAAATATTTTTGACAGTTAGCACCTTTTCAGATTGACACGGCTGAGTGTATGGCGTGGTAAAAAGATCAAAATGAAATTCCAGTTGCATTTGTTTTGTCGTGCACGGACTCGCAAAAATGGCTTTCATTTGTTTGTTTTTGTTCCCAAAAATAGTACAGTGCTTTCTTAAAAGCCTCGTGAAATTCTATTCGCCATATAACTAAAAAAAAGAAGAATAAAACGTGGCAATTTAGAAGCCACCAGTGTCCGGAATTGCGCCACAGTCCATTGACGAAAAACCCACAGCCCAGCGAAGTCGGGCAACATTAAAGTACACTCTCAAAACGAGGGACGCGCGCAGTAAATAGCTTCGTTCGAGACTGCCGCTGGAAAGGTCATGTTTACAAACAAACCGGAGCGCCCCTAGGGGACACCACCTGCGCCGCGCATGCGCGATGGAGTGTGGGCCGCAAGCTCGCCGTCGCCCATAAAGAAACTATTGGAAGGCGATGTTGTCGGCAAAACGTCGCGTGAATAATGTGACATGCGGCGATTCATTCTGCCTGGACGCCGCAGAATGGACGCTAAAGCCTGATTCGCATGATGAGATTCTACTCGCCATTTTCAGTCGCGACGTCGCTCGGCTGCAAAAGCGTGAACCGTAGCTGAGATGGTCGACGTCGATACTGAAAATCGCAAGCAGAATCGGACCGAGTGAATTGGGCATAACAAGTCGGTGATGGCCACTGGTAACAATGATCAACATCCCCTTGTATCTACTGTTTACACCGAGCCTACTTACCCCAACCCATTTTCAAACTTAAAAACCTTTTGAGGCCTGCACTTAATTCTCATCGCAATTACCGGGTCAACATTTGGTCTACGGGTCGCTGTCGTTTGAACGAGCAGATGACAACAAGCAGAAACGTTTGAAAGAGCAGACGACAATCCGAGCGATCAGGCAGCCGTTTGAAATTGAAGACTCACTGAACGTAGTCCGCAGGTGGTCCGTAAAACTTGTCGGTTTTCCCGCGTTCATGTTGGAACAAAACAAATAAATCTGACGACCGCGAGTATCCGTGAATTCAACCCAAAGTGCTTCCCGCACAAGCAATCGTGGTCCGACGGCGTCTGTTTTTTTTGTTTTTTTTTATTATTTTCCACGGCACCTATCAACGTTCTCGGGCGAACCGAGCAGGCAGGAAACACATTAAAACTGACCTTCAAACCTTTCTCGACTCTTTTGGTAAAGCCCCAGTCGCGGCGTTTTGGCGAGAAGGCAGGTTTTTGTCCGGGTTCTTCCAAAACAACACAGGAATTCACGTCCCGAATGGTGACTCCCGTCCACATCCCCAGACCGGAAGTGCACCCGACGCGCCACCACCGCGCCGTAACGTAACAGAGCGGAGTTCATGTATAGTATAGGTAACCTGCAATGCTGTTTGGTTCGGCGCTATCGAGCGACTGAAGGAAGAAACATTGTGTATGCCTGGGAGTGGCGGCTGCATTGTTCAAACGTGATCTGGTGACGCCGCTTAGCCTAGTTTCTGAAGCAATATAATACTGGGTAGGCCAGGAAGCCGTGATCGCATAACATGCCAGTACGGCGGAAGTTGTGGCCCTGAAGGGCCAATCGGAATGTGACTACGTATCACCGGAGTGCTATAAAGAAAATTCATTTCGATACGTGCTGTTCACGCACAGGTATCTGTAGCGACTGCTGACGAAATCGGAAAACCCTAGGGGGAGAAGAAGTCTGATTCGTTTTAGCCTTTTATTTTTTATCGTAAGAAAGTATCAGCAAAATACCAAAGAATTACAAACTGGGACCTGTTTCGCAAACATCCTGACGGCGAAATGAAATAAATAGACAACTCCCACGCAGAATTCAGTCTGCGGAGAAGGGCCACTTGCTCTCCCGCTCTCCTCGAAATGCCGGTTGGCTTCGGTTGTGAAAGGTCGTGCAGGGTCGACGGCAACTTTAAGAGCACGAACCGCGGTGCAGTCTAGAAACTAATAAACCAAACAAGGATACAAATTTCAGAGGGAGAGCGAAGAGAAGAATGGTGATCGCTGCAGCCTTCTGGCGTAATAATCAGAATCGATGAAGAACCGCGCAGTGTGCGAGCAAAAGTTGTCTTTCGAAACCCGCACTGGCGCCGAACACAGACGCGTGGTCTCTGCGTGAGCCACTGTTGCGAAACCGAGACTGCGTCCGCGAGAGCCGAGAGCGGAATCGATTGTACGGCTGGCCCCCCCGACTGACTCGTTCGTACCGCGACATTTTGGCCCCGACGCCTGGGCCCCCTGTGCTGTGCCCGTCCTCAATAATAAGTAACGAAATAGCATCACTCGGCAGAGCGTCAGGTAATTGACGCGTTACTGGGATTCATTACCGCCCTCCAAATGTAACGAAATACAGTTGTCGTTACATTCGCACAACTTAAAATTGTTGCTTTTGCTCTACTCTCAATTTCTGCATGATTTGGCAGCAATAAGCCGCGGATGCAAACTTCGACAACAGCTAAGCTTTTACATAGTGATTTCATATATAATTTTAATCAAAATTTTAGAATATATTTTTTTAATCCGATTGGAGAAAGTCCGTCGCGGAGAAGAATATGGAGTAAGTTCTCCTTTTAAGCAAAAACAAAAATATTATTAATCGAAAGTAACGAGTAACGTAATTTGATAGACGATACCGTAAAATACTAACGAAGATGCTTTACTCATTAATCATTTAAAATCTAACCAGTGCATTACTGCGTTACGGGAAAAAAAGGAACGCGTTACCAGTAACATTGTCACGCGTTACTTCCTAAACTGCGCGTCCTCAAAACCACCGCGTGTTGCTCGCTTCGTCGACGGCGTCCAGTTCTATCAAGTTAATAATTAAACCATCCATTTCTTTTTTTTTCTTTTTTTTTAAAGCACTGACAGTTCAAAGGTAGCTTTTGTCTTTTTTGTTGTCTTAAGGGATGCAAATTCTAGTCATAGACACGTAAAAAAAATGCCACAACGCGAAAAAAACAACTACCCTTGCACGCGCGCGCTCCTTTTTTTATTTTTGGCGTTCTTCTCTCCCGCTTCGCACCTCCTCGCTTCTTTTTATTTGTGAAGTAATCGATTATAAAATTGAGAAGCTTTGAAAGCGACATTTATATCTTATGTAATACGGGCATTCGTGAGACATGTTTTTCAACGCAATGCCGAACGCACAAAGGCCCTTCTTTTAGAAATAACGAAAATCAGAGTCGGGAGTGATGTGGCCTCCTGGCTTTTGATCCTGCCTCGGAAAATATGGCGGCGCTCGACAGATGTAGCACCTACGATGATCGGTGAGTCGGGGAATCGGACAAAGTTCTCTTTTTTAGGTGCCCAACTACCTCTAAGACTTCGAAAAGGAAATCGTCAAACGGTCAAAGCAACTGGGTTTGGTGTCTGTGTGCCGTAGTTTCGGTTGTGACTCCGCGGGGCCAGCCTTTCACGCAGAACCGGCGCGAGGTGGCCCCTCACGTCGCTCACAAATGTCCACGGCAAGTTTTCTTCGACCTCACACCGTTTCAAAGAATTTGAGATCGCTAAAAGAGCCCTGAACAAACTTCAAACTCGAAAGTGAACCGTCGTCTGCTCATAGCGATAGGCGGCACGGAAGCGGTTGATCGCGGGACGCGGGCGAACACGACACAGAAGCGTGAGAGAAACTCGAGCTGCAGGACGACTCAATCTTTGACGTCACTGCGCTGGCGCGGATCGCGCGGGAACTTCAAATTCGGCTTTCGGGAATTGTTCTTTTGTTTCTCAAATACTGAGTTCTGAAGTTTCTAATTTTGAGGGAAATGTCCAGGCATCGTTTTCAATCGTTTAGTATAATTATAAAAATGTAATTTTGACCTGTCAGTGCCCCTGCAAGTGCGGTTCGAGTTTGAGTGTTTTCCAGCCCGCCGTTGTAGACGTCGCTTTTTCTCATCTTCGCATAAAACCGTGCACATGTTTCTACATAGATGAATCAAGATATCTTCCGGTGCGGGCACGCAATAACTCGCAAAGCTATTCTATTCCTGACTCCGTTTTTTGCTGCTGCCGATAGAGGTAAATTTCTGTGCACCATTTTGTGTCTCCAGATGGGCACGTGGTTCCCACTGCATTCATACTGGCATGCCTACATACTATGGCTGGGTGTCGACTAAACATTTCAACCAGATTAGTTGCTACCCTTTAAACGATGTATTAATCGATTAATCGGTCTTGTTGACCTTAAAGCAACACTTTAAAAGAGAGTAAAAAATATACAGTTTGTTTACTTTCCTGCTATGTCGTCATGGCGGAATGTACAGACTTGATTCTGCGCCGCCTACAAAACAATAACGAAAAAAAACACCGAAAAACACTTTACCTAAATTTTTAAAAAATATTTTTTTATTTAAACTTTATATTCAATCTGAAAGACGATCATAGGAAATGTTCTTCACTCTGGAAGACAACAGCGCAGCCTGCTAAAACGTATAAATTCGTATCAAGTAGTAAAGTAAGCATTTTTACTTTTGCCTCTTAATTTAAAAAAAAAATGCGATTAAAGCATTAATTGGTCAGTTGCCCAGCGCTATTAAACCCCATTCGCTTTCATTGGGTGCTCCTTGTCTAACCTTCCGCAGAGATGTCAGGATAGTGGTATCATTAATTTCACAAAATTTTTGTCTCTGCTGAAAAAAAAAAAATAAAAAAAAACGATTCCATTGGCGCCGGGGCAGCCGGCGCCGGCGGAGTTGGTTAAAGAAACTTGACCATAACGTTTCCAAACTCTGTTGGGAGAGAACCGCGTCGTGGCGCGTTTGATGACGCCGATCACCAGCGACGATTGATTTGTTTATGAACATGTTTCACCTAAATATCCCCGCGGAAAATTGCAAAGCACCGTAGTGAGTTATTGGAAGCTTGCGCCTGAGAAAGTGGTGCCAAGGTGCGGCTCAGAAGCATTACGTATAGGCGTCGTGTGTAGCAGACGACCTTAGTTTCTAGTCATTTTCAGCTTACCTGAGCACAGCTCTATGCGGAGCGCAAGTTCGTCTGCTGCTTTTGCCGGGGCTCTGGTGACGTCAGAAAGACGCCGAGCTCTGACTGGCTCTGATTGAAGGATAGTGGGTAGACCTCAAGGCAGCTTGCTTTGAGGTCTACCCACTATCCTTCAAACAGAGCCAATCAGAGTAAGGCGTTGTGACGTCACCACAACCCATGTGAAAGAAGCAGACGAACTTGCGCTCTGCATAGAAAACGTTTGGAGTCACAGTTGACGCTAACATTTTATAGGCAAGACCTGGAAATTCTGAACACAGATCCCACCTACGCACTGGCGATCATCTTGATCCGTCTACTCGATCCACCAGCGAGCGAAGAGCGGTCTGACAATAAGGCGACTGAAAACTACTTCTCATATAGATTTTATCGGTTACAAGAACTGGTTAACGCCTTGTAGTGATCTGATTTTCGGGCCGTCGAGCGCGCAAGCGCTTCGTGGAGGCACGGTGCAGGGAAAGGAAAAGCATGGCGTCCGTTGTCTGCGGGGGATGCGAGTGAATCCTTGCTCCGAGCAACTCGTGCGGGTCACGTGACGTGAGAACACATCCAAAGAAAGGCTGGATCACGACCTCCTCTTGAGAAGGCTGCGACATGGATACGTTTTCGAATGTCAAGGTGACAAACCTCTGGAGCGCGATCGAGAACCACGGCCCCATGGAGGTGCCGACGTGCAGACGCGACCAAGATGCTGCATCAGAAGAGATCGGAGAGGGCAGCGCTTCACTATAATAACAATTGTAAAGCTTTATTTGAGTCGTGCATGACCTCTGAGCGCACGCGGTATCGAGCTCGCGCGAGCGTGTACAGACACGAAACTCAAGTGCTGCTCAGCTTGTGCGCTGGCTCTGGCAATGCTTCCTTTCACACAGCCTTTGCTAAAACGCGGTTTCTGGCAAGCGTTCCCTGATCAACAGTAATCAGAACAGCAACAGATCAACAGAGCTGAACCGCACACGTATTTGATGATGAAAACGAGCTGATCCGCTTCGCGGTTGCCATTCGGAGGCCAGTGGGAAAGCAGCATAAGAAAGATTGGGGCACAAAATTCCATTGCGGCGAAAGGGCTGAAGCCGTGAAATCCCGGCCGATAGCAAAGTCACAACGATACGGCGTCCCCGGAACATTAAGGAGAAACACGAAAAAGGACAAACAAAAACGATGGGTAAAATTAAATAGATATCACGATGGAAACAATGTAATTTGAAGTCCCAAGCGGATGACGAGAACAAAGAACTCGAGCCCCTATTACCTCCTATTAAGTAAAGTGATCTGCGAGGGAATAATGAGCATGACGTTTCGCCTGCTCGGTCTCACAAAGAAAATTGTATTTTGGTGTCAGAAACTTTATTGAGACTCGTTATTGACTCGCGACTATTTTTTGTCCAAAATGATCGGACGCGCAATTCGTCTCAAAATAATTTGCTTAACTGGGTAGACCCGTTGCTGATTTTAGGCCCATGCTAGTTCCGAGTTGCGGCAGTGACGTAGCACGTCATTTCAACTTGCAAATGTCGGAAAGGGCCCGTCTTCCAAGGTATTTAGGAAACCACTTCTCTCCATGGGGACAGGCTGCACAGTATAAACATTGGGAGTGAGGGAAGATGGACAAGTGCAGCCGTAGTAATATTGTATACGAAAAGGGGAGAGAGTGAATATTAAATTTATTTAATCAAAGTTAGGGGAAGGGAAGGGGAAAGAAAGCTGGCGAAAAATTGGGCCAGGAGGGGAAATCGAACATGCCGCTAGAACTTTAGCAGACAACGCCGGTCGGCAAACTGACTCGGAAGGGGTGCTGCTAAGCGCTGCTAGCGGCGGAAACTGGTACTATAAACGGCCCGCCCTTCAGAAATTAATTACGGTTACGTTTTGGTCCCCCCTCATATGATTCACTGTGCCAAAGGCTTTCGACCTGTCAAAGCATATAATATTGACTTGCCATGTTAAAAAAAATTACAACCAGTCAATTAAACTCAATTGAGATGAGGCTTCTTTTTTTAAAAGACTTTTTTCAGGATTTCATCAAGCAACATTGGCAGTCACCATTTCTTGGGCACGAGGCCTTTAGTTGCAATCGCGTCTTTTCCGAACTCTGAGGCGGCATTCATTCTCGATACAAGTTGTTCGAGGCGGGGCTTAGGCCGCACGTCCGGAGGCTTCCTGGCTCGTGACGACGACCATTCCCCGAAGAGAAGAACCCAGGGGTCCAGTGGAGGTGGGAGAATTTGTAACGTAACGAACGGTTTAATTACATGGTAGCGATACAGTCGTCAAATCCGAGAGAACAACTGGAGCCGTCTCACGCCCCGCCTTATATAGGGTCCGTTTTCTCCCTCACTCTCCGCCAGGGCAGCAGGTGCGACCGCCGAGAGCGTAGCAGAAAAGTCCGCCGCGTCGTAGCCAGAAATGAGTCATAGCCATGGTTCTCCGCAGTTAGGCCAGGCCTCTCTCCCCTTCCGGAGCGCACGAACCCACACGCACACACACACACGTCCCGTTGACGTCACGGACGCGTTGAGACTCGTTTTGGGCAGGCTTCGACAGGTGGCCGGCAGTCCTGACATGTCGGGACTCGTTTCGGGACTCGTTTCCGCAGCGTTGAAACTCGGAAAAGGTTGCCGAAGGTTCCATTCTTAACAGCCCCTCCGGGGCCAGGGAAACCTCGAATGGCCGGTGGTACAATCGCTGGCCTGAAGAGGTGGGCTTGGAGTAGGCCTTGAGAAGACGCTGCAAGCACCAAACAAACTCCCAAACCTCTCACAACGGAGGCATCAGCGGAAACGTCCCCCACAACACCACGCCACACCGCAGTCAAACGCTCGGAATTCGCCAAAGACCCCCCAGACTGGATTACGGATTACCAAAATTTGGTACAATTCCGGGTATCGAGACCCCCTGTCGCCAAAAAAACTCATTTTTCCAACGAGGTCACTATGAACAAAATACAAAAGACAAAAACTCTTCGCAATTTGTGAGGTCCTTTTGGGGTTTCAACGAAGTTCCCCCACTTAGATCCTCATTCCCGTGGATGACGAAGACCTCTGAGATCATCCCTACTATTTTTCGTGATGTCAGAAAAATCTGCTCAACCCATCGGCATTGCCGTTAAATTTGCCTTTCCTTTTTCTTACGCTGAAGCCATAGTGATCGATTTTCACGTGATTTCTAGACGTGAAAATGCGGTCCTTATAGCGCCGATAAAACAATCCGCCTTTTTCATGCCCCGTCACATTGGTCCTAGCAATCTCCTGAGCTGTATCGCGAAACCCTGACACACCAGGGTCGCTCTTCTGCTCGACTCTGTCTACTCGTAGCAGAGGACCAAAGTTACGTGACGCCGGAGCTACGAGAGATCCTTTAATGATCCCGTCTTCCTCCGCCTTTTCCGCGGGCTCGTTGGGACGGCGTACGCTTTCTAGCGCTGCGAGGTCAGGCTGTTCTACAACCTGGTCCCTCTCATCCCGGTTTTCTGCCTCCAACTCTGGGAGTGCTTGCTCCCCGCCAGCTGCCTCTGGCTCTGGATCCCTCGTCAACAAAGGGGCGACCTGACGCGATTTGGACCTCGTACACGACTGAACTAGCCCTTTTCCCAGTTGTTGACCCCTTTCGCGCAGCAGGAAATCTGACCGGTTAGAAAACAAATAAGGATATTCCAACGGGACTGTTTGCGAGACAGCCGCCTCTGTCACTAGCTCTCCGAACGGGCCAGTTATCCTTACTGTCGCCATAGGCAGACAGACACTGTGCTTTTCGAGCAGCTGCTTGATCCAAACTACCTTTCCGGTAAAATCGGATGTCGTTACATACGACGGATGAACAACGTCCATCGTCGCTGCACTGTCACGAAGCACCCTGCACGGCTTTCCGTTTACCTGGAGCTCGTGAAGATAGGGACGAAGGAGCTTCAGGTCCTCGTCACTACCGTTCACGTACGAGAACACCACCCGCGGTTTCTTACATCTGGCCGCTGTGTGTCCCGGCTCCTGACAGTTGTAGCACAGGAACGGCTTCCTTGCCTCGAACTGCCCTGTTGGGCTTTTCCGCGCCTTGTCTCCGTTCGAGTGTTCTGCGCTCTTTTCTGGGACCTTTTGTCCTGCTTCGGGCTTCTCGGGCCCGTTTTCTCGCGAGCCGTTACCCTGTCGGAAGGTCTTGCGCTGATCGCTTCGGCCGGATTCGCTTTCCTCTCCGCTCAGCTTTCTACGCGTTGCGTACTCTTCGGCTAGCTCAGCGGCCCTTTCGACAGAGTCGACTCCCACCCTGTCCTGCACCCAGAGCTTGACTGACTGCGGAATGCTACGAAAGAACTGTTCGAGGCACACACACTCGACTACCTTGTCTCGGCTTTCGTACACTTCCTCGCTCTTCAACCATTCTATCAGGTTGGTTTTAAGCCCGTACGCGAATTCCGAGTAGCCCTCGCTGCTCTTTTTGGATGCGTTTCTAAACCTTTGACGGAACGCCTCGGCAGAAAGGCGGTACCGCTTCAAAAGGCTGGACTTCACCTTGTCGTAGTCGTCCGCGTCTCCAGCACTAAGGCGCGCGACAACCTCTGCAGCCTCACAGGGCAACAGAGTCAAAAGCCGTTGCGGCCACGTTTCTGGGGCGAAGCTCAACTTCTCACATGTCCTCTCAAAGTTAACTAAGAATAGGCCCACGTCTTCCCCAACTTTAAACGGCTGCATGAGCTTCTTCATTTGATACGACTCGGTCTCACTTGCTCGTACTGGAGCCCCAACTCTACTGTTCTGCGAGTTTAATCGCTGTTGTTCAATTTCGAGCTCTAGCCTTTTCAGCGCTCGCTCCTGGTCTCGTTCCTCTTTCGCTGCAGTCTGTGCTCGTTCCTCTCTAGCTGCAGCTTGCTCTCGTTCCTCTTTCGCTGCAGCCTGTTCCTCTTTCGCTGCAGCCTGTTCTCGCTCTCGTTCCTCTTTCGCTGCAGCCTGTTCTCGCTCTCGTTCCTCTTTCGCTGCAGCCTGTTCTCGCTCCTCTCTTGCTGCAGCTTCACTCTTAGCGTTCTGAAGCAGTTCCCACGCAATTTTAATTTCCTCTGCTTCCGCGCTCTCTGAAATCGCTTTACTGATCTCAGATTTCTTCATCTTTTGCTCCACCTCCACACCCAATTCTTCACATAAACAGAATAAATCTGTTCTCAGTAACCTCATTAGATCCATGATCGCTGCTTTTTAGCTTTGGCTTTGTTCTAAACCTTGTCGCGAGGTTATACCAAAACCTAGCGCACGAGTCAAACCCCTATTGAAAATTCTCATTTGTATGAGAAATTTCTGTGTCCAATAAACACATATGAATCATACAAGATATATAAGAACATATAAGAACTATATAAGAACTATATAAGACCTTTATAAGAACTATATGAGATGTATAGGAACATACTAGCGCCATATAAGAAACCTGTGAGAGGTTTCTTATAAGTTTCTTATATGGTTCTTATATATCTTATATAGTCCTTATACAGTTCTTATATAGTTCTTATATGGTTCTTATACGTTCATATATATCTTGTATGATTCATATGTGTTTATTGGACACAAGAAATTTCTCATAAAAATGACTTTTTTCACTAGGGACACTAAGGATTCCCAGCAGTTCAAAATTAATTACCCATAATCTGAAGCCTGGCGAATCTCAAAGCAAAGTCCAAACGCTCACCCGCAGATGTAGCACGATGTCGCATGGTCCGATCCCAACCGCTGCCAACCAGTTGGTCGTGGCGGGGCTTAGGCCGCACGTCCGGAGGCTTCCTGGCTCGTGACGACGACCATTCCCCGAAGAGAAGAACCCAGGGGTCCAGTGGAGGTGGGAGAATTTGTAACGTAACGAACGGTTTAATTACATGGTAGCGATACAGTCGTCAAATCCGAGAGAACAACTGGAGCCGTCTCACGCCCCGCCTTATATAGGGTCCGTTTTCTCCCTCACTCTCCGCCAGGGCAGCAGGTGCGACCGCCGAGAGCGTAGCAGAAAAGTCCGCCGCGTCGTAGCCAGAAATGAGTCATAGCCATGGTTCTCCGCAGTTAGGCCAGGCCTCTCTCCCCTTCCGGAGCGCACGAACCCACACGCACACACACACACGTCCCGTTGACGTCACGGACGCGTTGAGACTCGTTTTGGGCAGGCTTCGACAGGTGGCCGGCAGTCCTGACATGTCGGGACTCGTTTCGGGACTCGTTTCCGCAGCGTTAAAACTCGGAAAAGGTTGCCGAAGGTTCCATTCTTAACAAAGTCAAGCGGAGTTCACGCCGAATGCTTGCAAAGCCCTCGTGTCCAATACTTGCCCAGAGTGCGTGCCCAAGCTATGACAGACTTCGATAGTTGGTGCTGCAGCTACCATACTCCGTTCACCCCTAAGCTGAGACTGCGGTAGAAGCTACGTCCTTGTTAGACCGGTCATACGCCTCTCTTTCGCCACGTCATCACGCTCCCGGCCATACCCATGCGCGGAGAGCCGGGTCAGGTGATAAGAGGGAGGCGGATGATTGGTCCGGCAGGCACGTAGCTCCCACTGTAGTCTCAGCTTAAGAGTGAACGGAGTATAAATTGCGCACTTTTTAAAAGGGTTTATTCGAGGGTTGATGACAAGCTGTCGGTGGCTGCAATACAAATAGCAGAAGCGCATACTGCAATGTTCACTCATCTCCTATCCTTTTTGGAATAGCCTTCGTTCTTGTCGTGTGCAACACTGGATCCCACCGCTGCCACCATGTCGTGGTCGAGACAGGTTAACGATGACAACATGGTTTATGGCACTATACGTGGTCTTGTGGGCTGTCGGACTGGCGGCGTCGATTACATGATGGGCATTGTTTGCCAACCCTCTTTCGCGTCTTTTTGCTGGTGCTTGCCACATGAGATGCTGCGCTCGGCCGTGAGCTCCGGTGTTGCCCACAGCAATTCTAAATCCCAATGGGGGAAAAAAAACAGGGTGACAAATCTGTAACAATGTACCAAAGAAATGTTTTAAGCTAACTTGACACAAAAAAACAACAACAAAAAAAAAACTTTTGATCGTTTTAACATTGCAAGCCAAACACAATTTCGCTAGTTTCACGTCCCAAACCAACAAGCACACTCCACCAAAGGGTTTAGGATTCATTTCCACCACCTAGGCATGGTCTGATGAGCAGCTGAAATCTCATTACATCTTGAAGTCGCAATAGCTGCAATTCCAGTCTACCGATTTCACAAGCAGCAACCGCTGAAATAGCGACAGTCTATATTTTTGCTATGATCACCATCAAAAATACAATTAGTCAGTACTACATAGACCCAACGTTTGATTCAACTATGCCTATGTCTTGCTGATGCACCAAAAAGCCATAAAAACAATCATATTGTGCTGTCAATTAACCTTCTGACCCCGCAGCAATAATGAAATAAAACTACAAGCGCATACAGATTCATTAAGAAAATACGTTTAATATCACCTAGATTGAATTGCTATATGTTTTATTCTAAATGTCCCATTCTTACAAGCACGTCAAACGCAATCATCGAAATGTGACAGAGGCACTTTGGAACATTTGGGATGCGAGTCAACTCCCCACGGCCACTGCTGGCCTGGGTGCAAGCATGCCAGTTGACGGTGTCACCAAATGCTTCCCCAGAAAAAATACATTCTTCTCCATTCATTTACGCAAGCGCTTCCACAGTGTCAAATGCTGCTCTCCTTCTCAGATGTGCGGTGTAGACACCACCACACCACGCGTCCACGCTGTCCAGCAGTCATGCCGCGCCAAGTGAGAGGGCTGCCGCGGGCACACCGAACTACCGGGTTTGACGAGACAGTAGGGAGTTCTAATAGACCGTGTCCCCCCCCCCCCCGGTATGCCCCTCCGCTACCCGGAACTCTGCAGCCAAGGTCATTGGCCCGCAGGCGCAGTGGCGGTTTCTTAGTTGCGGAGGGTTAGCGGAGGGGGAAACACGGTCTACTAAAACTCCCTAATAAAGACAGCTGTCTCGACCAGTGCTCGAGGTGTGCGCCATAGATGGCAACAGTCACCTATTGTCGCCACCAATCAGACCGATCTCACTAAGCGTTCCACGCATGCGTGACGCCACCATAACTTTAGTTCACAGGAGGCAGGCGGCAGTGCACGAGATGGCTCGTATCGTCTCAAACTCATCACGCGCAAAGCTCCAGTGCGGTTCTCACACTTCCCTCGATGCATTGCGACTGGTGAGATTGGTCTATTCAAAGAGAAAAACCCCGAGGCTGCTGCGCATCCAGTAGTTTCAACTACGCAAAGCCTATTCGTGCCAAGGCCATTGGATTTTCAGGGACTGAGATGTTTTCATTCTAAAGTACTTACTATTTGGTGTCATCATGTGACAACCATATGGTTTTCAACACCCATGGGTTATATAATTTCTCTTCAATTTCGAACAATTCTGTTACATCTGAAAGATGAGAGCTTAAGAAGAGGGATGGAGAAGAAATTCGGAAGAAAGCAACTGACCGAATCGTCCTGGGCGATCCAACACAGGACACCTGTCTGTGCGGAGTACGGCTTGAGGCGGTGTGTTGCCTTACTCGGGGTTGGCGTTAGCTGCGAACGCGCCGCTAACGCCAACGGACCTCAAGTGCGTCGATACTGTGATGCGGCTACGGACCCAGAGTCCGGCTCCACTGCGGCCGCTGCCGGCTGCCTGGCCTTAGGTTCAACCTCCAGTATTCGTTAAAATCATCTAGTTGGGTAAACATCACTAAACAAATAGCGCAAGGACGACGGAAGGAAGAACGAGAAGACAGGAAAGAGCGCTAACTGAGAACTGGCGTTTTATTTACTAGAGAAAAGAAGACGAAAAGAAAGTGAGGTAATTTAAAGGCAAAAAAGAAAGATGGAGGAAGAAGAGGGAAGATAAAAAAGCATCGGATAGGAAACAGAAGGATGCTTTTTCTAATATATATACAAAATATTATGAAGCAAAAAATTGAAAAAGATAAAAAAATAAAAGAAAAGGAGAAGAAAAAAGGAAAAGAAAGAAGGAGAAGAAAACAAGCAAAGAGAAGACGAAGAAAAAATAACTCAGTGAAAAATTAATGTGTAGGAAGGATCTTCAAGGATAAAGGCTGAGGTAAAACTGTTCTTTTTTCGATAAGGCTACTGAAGGGGCACTAATGCAGACTTGTGCCCGTTATTTCAAAAAAGTAATTAATTACAGTTACAATTACTTGGCCTAAAAAGTAATGGATTACCGTTACAAATTACTCGCCGTCAAAAGTAATCGATTAATTACTTCGTTACTTTACTCGATTACTTTTACGTTACTCTAAAAGAATACGAAAAAGACACTATATACTGCGTGCTCGAAGGGGAAAAGCTTGGGCCTCATCAAAATTAAAACAGAAATAAACATATTCATTACTTTCTACCCAATATTTTAGGTTAAAGGAGCTGTGCAACGATATTCAATTGGAATGTTTTTCACTTTACACGAGCTTACTGGCACTAGTGGGACTCAAGGATAGTCGCATGCAATGCCACTGGCCAAGAAACTCCTTTGTTGCGGTGTAATTTCAAGGACAAAAGCGATCATTTTCATTCAATCTCTCCCTTGCAAAATTCGATGACGTAACGCGGGGATCGCAGTACACCCGTATGACGATATTTGAATGCGGTTCATAGATTGGACCCGAGCATTGCGTGGGCACTCGATTTAGGCTCGTGATAATTGATAGCTCGAGAAGCATTCGAGTAGTGGCCCGTGTCCAATCGCTGCAACGACGACAATAGCCGAGCCATAACAATGTCTGGAACTCAGCGCGTGTCCTGTGCTTTGCCAACCCCAGCGCGTGGCTATGATCAACATTGGCGGCATATAATCGGCTCCAGATCACGTGGCCGCTTGTTCTGGCTGCGAGTTGAGGGCGTGAACGCTGCTCGTTGTTTTTTAATTTTTTTCTGGGACTTCTAATGCGTCGGGTGAAAAACGAAGGCGTGTTTCATAGGTCATTAACGTCAGGGATCCGTTCTAAGCGGTATTTGCGCAAAGTAAAAAAATTGTTGCATAGCCCCTTTAATAATTTTTGGAGAACGAATTTATAAAGTTTTAATGAGCTTGAACAGGTGCTCAAGGTAAGCGAGCCTTGCGCTGTCCAACCGGGACAGAACTAAATCCTATGAACATGCGACGAATGCACTTGGGCGGTGGAGGCACGCATGCACACCGCGAGCTTCAAAACACGATTTCCCTGAAGATATGGTTTCTCTATGTTTGCTGCATGTTGCCTAAATAGGGGCTAGTTTACCTACTAAAACGGACTAGCTGTGAGACCAAGATACGGTACTTGCCTCTGGGAACATTTCAAAGACTCCTCCTTGATGAAGGTTGTTATCCGACCGAACGACCCACTTGATCTCCTTTCTTGATCACCAAACTTATCAGAACCTAGACGTCACACGAAATATTATTGCACAATCTGTCAGCTGAACTGACTTTCCCGTCTAGAAATTATTAAAAACAGGCCAATTTTCAGTGAACAGCACGCTTCATGTCTTTCACACGTTTACAGGCGGCTTCACAACTCCAGTCTCCAAGTGAGTCACCGTTTATTCTCAGAATACTCGGGCTATGTTTCCTTTCCCCCAAAATTTCCGTCTAAGTTCCCGCAGGCCCAATCCGCTGACGAGAACCCTAGCCTTCTCGTTTCTAAGAATACGGGCTCAGCGAGCCAGTGACCAAGCGCCCGGTGCGCCACCACTATTGGCCCTCTCCTCCCCCCCATCATCTTTCACAACGCTTAGAAGAAGATACGGGCTCAGCTTGGATGTCCCAAGCCGTTTCGTTGCACTCCCCGACCAGCTTATTGCCTGCTGTTGAAAGTTACTGTTTAAACTGACAGCAGGGTTGATGCTAGATTTTTCTTTGTTCCAATGAACTGCCACCATCGCATTCCTCCTGTTTTTGCCCTACGTATCCGCTAGTGTGAAGTCTAGCAATAGGAGCCACATAGCTGTTCGCCCAGCCAGTATTCAGCTTTCACTGCGCTGTCAAGGATGAGCAGGGTCGAGGTCTCATTAGAGCTGCCTCTCTGTTTGCGGGCTGAGCGTGTGTATAGGCGGAAACATCAACAAGCAAAGCACGGTTTCGTTAAAAAAAATTGTTCTGGGGGAACAAGGCGCGGGGGAGTGGGGAGGGATGAAGGAGGGTAGAGGAGGGGGAGGGGCGGAAGGGAGCGGACGTATGCGCCACGGTCACTCTGTCCACGGTCCCACTTGACACGAACCCCAAGCCACGGTTTTATGGTCCATTCGTTTTCTGCTCTTTTGTAAGCTCGCAGCCGTCCGTTCGTTTTCCAAGAAGTCGAAGCCTGTTGCTTTTCTGTAGAGTGTCAAATCCTCCCAGCCTGGCTGACCGTACGAACGAGTCGAGAAACGGTCTCTGGCTGGGCTGTCGTGCTTTCCGTGAATTCCTTTCCCTCACCAGAACCTCATCAGAGTCTTGTGTTACCATGCTAAAAGCGCGAAGGCCGTTGCACCGCCCTTTTTCCACTCTATTTCTTTTTTTGACGGGACGGAAGATTTGTAACGAGTAATTTCAGTAATTCGTTACTGAAAAAAGTAATGAGATTACGTTACAAATTACATTTCTAAAAAAGTAACGAATTAATTACTAAATTACAAGAAAAGTAATTAATTACAAGTAATCCCGTTACTTCTAACGGATTACTTCCAAGTCTGCACTAATGCAGGCGTCGCGCTTGGATAGTATGACGTGTGCTTCGAAGAGTTCTCTACTCCTCTGTCAGAACCGTTTGAGTACTTTCGTGTGCTCGAAGAGTGGGGTACACAGACAGTCCCTTACATGCACCGTAAGATGTCCCCGCGGGAGATGACCTTAGCGCTAAGGCATGTTCCCCTTAGCCTGACATTTAGACAACGTCCGGATTGTCCCACATGTACCTTTCCACACGAAAACGGTATTTCATACACTACACCGCTGATGCAGTTGACATATTGGTATTGATGTTTCACAGTACATTCTGCAGTTTGTTCCTGCTGGTTGTTGATTTTTGGTCATAGCCTCCTTAGTTTATCAGGAGCTGACATTACAACCTATACATCAAACTTGGAGGCCGCCCGCTTCAAGTTATGGGAAATGCGGTGTATGTAAGGCACAACAGCCTGTCGGCGTCCCTTGACGTTATGCCTTGTTGGTCTTCCACTTGATGTAATCATGGATTCAGCAACATCGAACAAAATCGAATTAGGATATCCAGATGCCGTGAGTCGTGGAATTTGAGAATTAACACTCTCACCGGCTGTATGTTCACAGGATTTCTTGAGGAATGCACTTAAACAACTCCTTACGATCCCTCTCTTGATTAGCTTTGAATGGTGTACTATTCCGCCTACGGGGCGCTAAAACTATGAAAGACTCATCGGACGGAGGTGCCGGTGTTCCATGGCCGAGCCGGAGAAGCCGTCTTCCCGAGTGAACCCGGTGGCGAAAGGAAAGACAACCGTCCTGTTCGAGTGTTGGCAAAACGTCTGACCGAGCGCTGGCCTCGAGGCCGCCAGCGCGTGGCACCTTCTT
Organism: Ixodes persulcatus; assembly: GCA_013358835.2. Classification (NCBI taxonomy): domain Eukaryota; kingdom Metazoa; phylum Arthropoda; class Arachnida; order Ixodida; family Ixodidae; genus Ixodes; species Ixodes persulcatus. The sequence goes on from JABSTQ010011170.1 coordinate 477,678, forward strand.
TTATTACAAAACTGATGTCCGTTGTTATGCCATCTTTGACAAAACTAAAAAGACCGACAAATGTAAATACTACAAAGGGGCAGAGTCATATTGCCAGACCATTTCCTTTGATCTTGGTGAGTACATCCAGCAAGCTTGATCATCAAGAAACGATAACCGCAGATCTAGAAAGTGAAGAGAGAAGTTCGCCGGCAGCTCATGCGTAAATTTGAGTCCCTGTGCTTGCTTGCTCTACGAAGGTGCTCCGTATGATGTTGGTTACTTCCGTGTCATTCTCATTGGGTCGGTCTTTCAGGAGGACAAGATAATTGTCAACATATCTAAATATGCATGACACCTGGCCGGTGTTAAGTGTGTTAGCAATGGCCCGGTCGCATTGGGACAAAAAAAAAATGTCTCATAACACGGGTGCCACGCACGAAAATATACACATACCCTTCTTTTGTATATATGTATTGCCATTAAACGTGACAACAGTGGCGGAAAGGTAGAACCTCAGAAGTTCTAAGAACGATTCCACCTGGATGCCACATTTGCTCTGAAATGATATGAAACCATTGGCCTCGGTACACTCACTTACCGCTGCAAACTGTTTGTTGTGAGGTATAAAATAAAACAAATCTTCCACGTCAAGAGAGAACCCGAAGTGAACCGTCGTAGCATTCTGTTGCAGGTATTTGATTACCGCTTCAGAATTTAAAACCAGAAAAGGATCGTGCAGTTGGAGGGTAGACAAGTGACGTAGAAGGAATTGTGACATCATACCCTACCAAGACCCATTTTCCGTCACAACTACTCGAAAAGGACATTCTACCTTATGGGTCTTGGCCGTGAAAAACATATCTAAACGGTCCCTTCTGGCAGAGGTGACGTGCTTCCGCAGTTGTTCCAAATCAAGCCTATGGCACAATTGAAGCGCCCTAGCCTTGGGTGTCTTGGTTTTAAAGCCATGCAACGTGGTAAAGTTCTTTTCAGTGGCTACTGTAGCCTTTTCTATGTAGTTCACCGTAGATGTCACAACAAACCCTCCTTCTTTTTCTGACACAAGCAGGTTCAGATCATTCGCTTGGAAATACTCTATACAATACGAGGAATCTTCATTGTGCTTTCACTGATAGGACCCTTTCTTAACATCAACGCAATCCTCTATACAGCGGGATCTATCAGCTTCTTGAACCTTAGCCGCCATGCCGTGAATGTTAGACAATAGATGTACACCTTCCCTCTTCGGCGTAGTGAAATATTTAGGACCCTTTTGAAGAACCTTAGTCCCTTCCACAGGGAAGGAAGGAACCCCCAGCAACGTCACGCACTCGCCTCTGTGCTACTTGCCTAGGGCTCGAAGGCTCTTGGGTTGAGGTACGTAGGACGACCAGAAAAACTCCGTCAGCTTGCTTGCTGTACCCAGAAAGGCCTTGTACCTTAGCCACCACCGGGATACCCACCGCCAGCAAGCACCCAGAGGCATGTTCTGTAAAACCGGGCTTGCCGCCACATTTCTGAGCGCACAATCCTGCATATCCTCCTGGAATGCTGTGCGGAAAGCCTTGCCCAGCCGTATAACCCACTGAAGTCTTGTGGCACAACTCCATTCCTGATGGCGAAGGAATTGTACCTTGCCTTGCGCGTTGACATAGCAATCGCATTAATATAAAAAGAAACTGAGTCCAGGTGACGCAGTGCTCCTTAGCTTGGAGATAGCAGTCGTCTGCATCGAGTGTGTCCGCGGGGGTTGTTGATGTTGGGAACTGGAAGACTGAAGTGATCGCCAAAGGCATTAGCTAGCGACCTCCTCATCGTTGTCAAAGATGGGCCTTTAATATGGAATTTGGTAGCGGAACTATTCCTTCGTAAAAGCAAAAAAAAAAAAAAAAAAAAAAAGCTGCCAGAATTGTTTGGGGCAGGGATTTGCCTGGCTGGCCATGTCAGAGAAGTATCTCTGATACGACAATCGTATTTCATTTTTCAGCGTTCTAAAGGCCCTGTCACACTGAGGCAACACGACGGCAACATCAACACAACACGTTGTCCAACAGTCGGGCAACTTGTTGCTCGCTCCCCATGTTGTCCGACAAACCTGTCACATCGGGGCAACAGCACGACAACATGGACGACAACTAAAATGTTGCCTCGGTATGACAGCTTTCGGCAACAAAAACAGCAGCAACTTGTGTTGGACAACGCGTGTTGCCCTGATCGCTGGCTGAGCGAATTTCGGGCCGGCAACACGACAACATAGATAGCTTCGATGGTAGAGCTAGTCCCCTATCAATAACGTCTTATTCAAATAAAGGCTTGGAAAACGTTATTTAACAATAATTAGGGCTGGCGTGCAGCTAAAATATTTTCGATTATGTTTTTGCTGCGTAGTTACGGAGAGCGATTTTCGAAATCGTCACAGGTATACGGTCGTGAACGTTCAGACAGGTTTTGAAATTATAACTGCCGAGAGACCAGCTTACATTACTGATAGTAAAATAAAATGGCATGCCTACTCACCCGCTGATGAAGTATAATAAAAATCACCCAGAAAACCAAAGATTAAAAAAATCGAAGCATTAAAACGACCATTCTGATCATGATTGTTGATGCTTGGAACTTGGAAACAGCCGCTACCAGACACCTGATTTGTTTTTAAAATACCCAGGACGTTTTGGGGGAATGAAGCGATCACATAGCAGGCGGTAGGCAAGTAGACAGCGTTGAAAAATATTTATTCCACCGATTGTTATCAAGGCCGATCGTGTCGGTGTCGCAGTTTTGAAGCACTGTCAGTTCAGCTCAACACCAGGCTACAAAAGACGCTTTGGGGTACTGCCGGTGCTAACTCAATTTTACAGTAGACATAGAATTTGCATAAAAGAACCGGACACAAACACTTCATACGGTGGCGTAAATCCCGAAAATGTATCAGCGATGTCACTTTCCTCGGTTAGGGCTATCTGCTTTGTCAGCGAATGAAGAACATTTTGATAAAATAAAGAGCGGAAAATACTTCCCGTGTCAAGTTTTCTAATCACAGTCACTAGTGGATGTCGTACCGTGGTAATTCCTGGCCCTTCGAAGGCACTAGCACTTGTAGAGTCACATATCAGCGATTCCGCGCCGCACACGAACGAAGGTAAACAATCAAGATGGCGGAGTGTTCCCCGTGTTGTCCTCGCCGTCAGCTCAGTGTGACAGGGTTGTCGGACAACAAATCGGGCAACACGGTTGCCGGGCGGCAGCGACATGTTGCCCGACTGTTGTTGTTGCCGCGATGTGACAGGGTCGCCGGCAACACGACTTTCCCGTGTTGCCGGATAGAGTTGTCCCACTGTTGCCTCAATGTGACAGGGCCTTAAGGAGATACTTGTAGGCAGACAAGTGTTTTGCGTCTTGACTTTTAGAGACGCTTCTGAAGAAACGTTTGGTCCAGGGTTTCCCCAGAAATTGAAATTAGGGGGGGGGGGGGGGTCTAAATTTTTAGGAGGGGAGTTAGGGGGGGGGGATTAAGAATATAGGAGTCGTTGCGAATTAAGGGGGTGCCGTCAGAAAACAAAGGGGGGGGGGGGTGTACACCCCCGTAGGGGGAGTGAATGGAAATCACTGGTTTCGTCTCGCTTGACAGCCGCTTGATCAGTTCATGCAATCCTTAGTTTAGATTTCTTGTTTTTTGGAGGTGGATTTGGTGTATGTAGAATCTCTGCAGACAGACAACCCAAAACTTGTAGACAAAATCCCATCAATTGTCGTCGGTGAATTTGTTTTTTAGAACGCAGCTCTTAGGCGCCCGTTTCTGGCGTGAGCGGCGTCGGCGTCGCCGTCGGCGTAACCGCGCGGTGCATTATGGGTAAATTTCCCCGCTAAATTTAGCTGAAAAAATTTCCCCGCTAATTTTTGCGGAAAAAATTCCCCGCTAAATTTAGCAGAAAATTTCCCGCTAAGTTTATCGGAACAATTTTCCCGCTAAATTTAGCGAAAAAAATTCCCCGCTAAATTTAGCGGGAAGATTTTTCTGCTAAATTTAGCGGAAAATTTCCCCGCTAAGTTTAGCGGGAAAAACTCTCCGCCAAATTTAGCGGAAAATTTTCCCCTAAGTGGGAGGTGAGCAGGAGAGGAGGAGGGGCATAGCCTCCTATCCGTACCTTCCCCTCCCCCTCCTCAAGAGCTGCGCTCTGATTCGGCGTTACAGGGGACTGTAAACGTCTTTCTTTTTTTTTTCTTTTTTCGAGTGGGCTGGGGTGACTTTCGAGAAGGGGGGGGGGGGGGCGTAAGCCTGCCCCCCTGGCCAGGCTACTGTTAGTCGGTCAAGAAGTCCATACACAGAAGCCGAGAGCAGTGGTCACAAAGCGGTCCAGCGTTTCCCGTTCCGGCCCCGTTGAACAGAAGAGCCCGCGTCGATACAAAGCGTTTTCCTGTGCAACCGGAATGCTCAATTGATGAGATACCGGCGTGCTCGGAGTTTGATCAGACAGAAGCGATACGAGCAACCAAAGGGTCTCCAGAGAGAAAACACGCTTTGACACGCTCTTCTCGTCTCCACCGCCACCCAAAGCGCACACACGCACTCGACCAGGCCGTGACCAGGCCCGATCAAACAGAAACCGAATATTAACCGCCGCCGCCGCTCGGAGTGTGCGTTTCTGATCCTAGATGGCGCCACGCTTATTCGCATCTGCTGCGACTTTTTTCGGTCTTTCCTCCCCCTGCAGCGGCGTAACCTCTCGCCGCCCTTTCCACCTGTATCCCCTTTCCCGATCGCGTGGGGAGCGTCCTCCTCTCCATTGGGCGCGCGGATTGACAGGCGTGTCCCTCCCTCTCTTCGGCCTCCTTTCCCGTCCCCGAGCGCTGATCGGGAGAGGGAAAGCCCATCGCGGCGGCAATGGAAGAAGCTCGTCCAGGGCGCGTCCTAGTGCTCGCTTCACGGCGCCTATCTGCGGTCGCTGTTTTGCACACCCCTTGTCAACGCCGGCCCGGCGCACAAGCAGGAGCGGTCTTCGACGGCGCTTTCGGATCTCGGCGTGTCGGTCTTGGCTCGTCGTCGTCGTAGCAGCGCCGTGCCTCGTCAATCAGCTCCGGCGGCGGCGTCGTTGCGTGCGCGGCGAGTGTTTGTTGTCGCTCCGATGTGTCACGTGTGCTCGTGCTCGCTTTGAAAGAGCGCGCGCGACGACGGCCGCGTGGGATCGTCTGCTCTCCGGCGTCCGCTGTGTTTCGGGTGTGTTTCGGGTGCTGCTGGTGTGACCCCCGCTGGTGACGTCAGTGTGGTGCGTGACCGTGTGTGTACGTCGACATTAACGTTCTGGATAATCACCGGGCTCGTTTCTCTCTCTTAGACTGAGGACTCTCCCGTCGTCGTCTACGGCTGCTCGGGCACTTCGATTCGGTGAGTTCAGATCGATTCATGCTCCCGTGCGTTGCCTCCGCGTCTGTTTAGAGCCGGATCACGTTGGACGAGCAGTTCGCAAACCCCGCGAGCAGATTCTACGGCGCTTGCGTAGTCACCAACCGGAAACGAGCCCGTTCGTCAACAGATGTTGCCTACTCGAGCGTGACCGGGTGGCTGGCCAACAAATTGTTTTTCGTCACGTCTGCGCGATTGGAGTTGATCGAGTGTTAGGTGGTTTAAAAACCAAAAACAGCGCAATGACACGGACCAGACCGAGAAGGTAAACGAACAACAGCGCCGTTTGTACGTCGACATTAACTCTAGTACACTACCTTCTCGTTCTTGTCCGGGTCTTTGCGCTGTTTTTCATTTTTAAACTGTGAAATTCATTCTAGCCCAAACGTCACCGAGTGTTCGGGCCCTGCGCTCACGGCAGCTTTGGAATCCAATTTTTTTTTTTTTTTTTTTAGGGCGGTCTGTGCGTGCGACGGGGCGCCTCTGCCACGTTTCGCCCGCGCCGCGTGATTGACAGCTGCAAAACAATCGCCGGCTTGGCGTCGGCCGAAGCCCATTACCGGCACGTTCCCTTGGCGTTTGCCGCTTCCTGCAGGGACCGGCCGTCTTCGCGAACTGTCGCGAGTTGCGACGCGGCGGCCGCTGGGGAAACAGCGCCTCGGCGTGCGTGCCCGTGTCTACGGCCTTGAAAGGTCGGACCGGGAGAGAGGGGCTGCTGGTGTTGTCCTCCTCTCCCGGTCGCCCGCTTACTCACCTTCTCAACTCGGGGGGAGGGACACTCCTGTTGCAAGATTCATGGGAGGGTTCCCGGTCTTACCGGCTGTTCGGGTTTCAATTTCCAGCGGTGATAGCCTGATGATAACCATTCACCCGGCCGAAAATCGCTCGAGTGTTGTAGGTTTTGAGGGTCTCACTTTGAACTTGTCGTACCCGCGCGTAGCTCCTCCGCTTGTTTGCTCCCGCCGCACCCCCCCCCCCCCCTTTTTTTTTTTTGTATGTGAGTCATTTTTTTTTTTTTTTACGCGTTCCCTTTTTGCGGAGATTGTGCCGTCCTGCGTGCAGCTTGTGTTCGAAGAACGCGCGATTTTCAATATCTGGGCAACGTTAAATAATGCTTCCGTTTCCCTTTTTTTTTACATATTTTAATTATGATTACTGTCTTCGATGTGCTCGTTTGTGGGTGTAAATGAAAGGCGCGTTTAGAAAACTGGTCAGAACTGAGAAATTCACAACTGGCGCCTGTCAGGCCGCGATTTTTCGCTAGTCGGTCGGCTGTGACCATAGAGCGAACATGCTGCGAAAAAGACGCGTTTTTCACCGGGAGGATTTTGCTCAACTGGCTCAACATCCGAACTCGCTCTTGCACCGCATGCCAAGTGGTTCGTGCCGCCGGGCGAAGTCCTTGGTACAGTAGTAATTTGAGCTAGTTAGTACTCGGGAATCAGCGCTCTTTCGCTCTATCTGTCCTTTCTTTTCCTCTGTGCGCTGTTTTATCATGGCGAAGCTCGTTGCATTATGTATTCGCACCATTCAATTCAGCCTTTACGCGCTTAAGAAAAAAGAAAAAAAAGGGGGCGTTCTGGCTGCTGACATGCTTCTGCAATACTCCGTCACGAGGCTGCGAGCGCTAGCTGGTGCTCCTTGCTCTGAGACATGATTTTCTAATGCTCTAGTCGTACTAGAGCGACAAGCAGAAACAACCTGCACCGACAAGTCTCCAACACGTGCAGCATGGCCGCGATCAGGCTCGTGAATAGTAAGCACGAGTGATTGCGAGCCTGCCAAAGATACCTTCGAGTGCACGCGGCACGTGTTGGAGGCTTGTCGGCTGTTTCTGTTTGTCGCTCTTGTGGGACTCGGACATCATAACGCGAACATCCATTTCCGCAAAGAGGGCTGTACGAGGCCGTTACACAACTCCACTTGTTGTGTGCGTAGTGCGGGCGAAGAGAGAAAAGGGCGAGCACTACGAAGGCGGGACGGGAGAGGTGGGCAATAGAAGGGAGAAATGGAGATCGCTTTAGGAACGTTAGAGACGAGAGGAAGTACCTCCCCAGCCTTCCTTGCGCTTGCCCTTTCTCGCCTGGCGTTGGTTTCGCCTCTACTGCACACACGAAACTATACTAGTGACACGGAGTATAAGGTGGCTGATTTAATAGACTACTTTTTCGTTTTTGCTTTCTTGGTTTCCAGCCACACGCGAAAGTGAAGCGACAAAGGGTACGTACAAGAAGTTTGGAATGCAGCAGGTTTCTCTACAGTGTGCTTATAGGATACAACGTTCACGTTTTATCTTGCTTCATGACTCTTCTTTGTGGGAGGTTTGCTCGAGTGGTCACGGTCTTTACAATGTCTCCCGCAGGCATGACGGGCGATCCTCGAGTACCGGGCACGTCCTATTTTTCTTGCTCTGGGATACAACAACCGATCGAGGTGTTCGCCCCGACTTCACAGTTCCTGTCCCAGCGCCTGCCCGCTTCAGTCTGGATTAACATCGTACCGGCTTGCGGTCGTGTTCACTACTGCGTGCTGCGCGTTAAAGACTCCGGCCTAGCAGGCGTGCTGCACTAGATAAATTTCTCATCTGCAGTGGGCAACAATGTCGCCATACCCTGGCGGACTAAAAAAACTCTTGCTGTCTAACCAAGTAACGACTAGTTTGTACTACAGTGCCTGCTACTCCTTACTCATCGTTACGTGACGTAGACCTTGGCGTTCCCTGTGGATACTGTGCGTGAGTGAAACATTCAAGCGCGCTCTCTTGCGAAGGGCCGTATAGCTGCCGTGGTCTTAGCACTTTTGAGAGCGTAAGGGTGCCGCTTCGTTCGGGGTCGCGCTCGCAACCGAGGCGGGATTGCGGTTACGCCACCGTCGGCGGCAGTCTTGGACTCTCCGGCAGGCGTGCCCTTCCGACGCCGCGGACGGGCTCGTGAAGCAAGCGGCTTTCCCAACGACTCCTTTGTGCTCGGCGTTGGCCTGCCACATCGGACAGCAGCGGCGTGCGAAAGAAAATCGGCGGGCAAAGCGAATTTGCTTTGTCTCTCGTAGAAGACGCTAATGTCTGCAGTCTTCTTCAGTTGTAGCTTTATGAGCTGGAATGTTAATAAGTTACGAACATAGCTACGCACCTACGAAGGGTTAAAATAACTCACGCGAGAGTAACCAAATTCCGCTCCAATGCTAAATGTTCCAGTGACGCCTAGGTTTGCTGCGATTGCTCACCGACAGTTCAGCTACCGCAGCAGAAAAAAAAATATTGGCGCAGCTCTGTTTTTCATTTCGCGCCCTTCTCGTGCCAGAGTTAGAGGCAGACACGCTAGCGCTGGTGTCTCTACGAAATCAGTGCGCATTTTTTCTACTTTCCACCGTAATATCTAGAAGTTAATGTAAATAAACAGATCTACGACTAGTTGCTCCAGAAATATAACTATACTCGTTTTCACCTCCAGAACCGTAGTAAACTAAAATCCGGCTCCTCGCGGAACGTTACTACTTTCCCCCTTTATGTAGAGGATTAATATATATATATATATATATATATATATATATATATATATATATATATATATATATATATATATATATATATTACCTTATCAAGAAGATACGTTTCAATCGACCAGAGCATCGCTTCTTCCTCGGACAACCAAATCTTGTAATAACTACTTTGCGCGGCGTATGAACAATGCGAAAAACTTCCTCGGTGACAGGTTACGAGTTCTGGGGAAAGTCCTCCCCCCTCTTTCCACTTTCGCAGAGCGAACGCCGAAGAGGAGGTCGCCTCGCCTCCTGTACCTTTCTCTGCAATGTATGCGACTTTGGGTACAGAGACTTTCGAAACTATCGCGAAGGCTGTTGAGACGTTTCCTTCTCTGTCTGTTCCTTCGACTAAAAATATATTTTTCCCTTTTCTGCGCCACAGTCTCGGCTGTTAAACGCCATGATTAGACGCAAAGACTTCTCGGCGAGAAACGTAGTCGTTCCTCAGGCGGCGGAGAGAGATGCGTCGACATACGAAGACCGGAAGCGTGCGGGAGATAGGCCACACAAACAAGGGGACGCGCCGGAAGTCGCTTCCGGAGTCCCTCTCCCTTTTCGTGATTTTTTCGGGTCTCGACCCACCCACGAGGAAGAAGCGGCGCTTCGAGCTCAAGACCTCAAAATTTCACACGAGAAATTGGCCTTGCCTTCTTCCCTCTCTCCGGGAAGAGGGGGAGAGTTCGCACGATCGGGAGGCAGGGCGGGGAGCCTCTGGTGTCGATGGTGTCTCTCACAAAGGCGGTGATTTAAATTCACCCGCCCGCTTTTCCACGCACGGCGTTATTTTTGTTGTTCCTGTTTTCCGCTCCATGGTTTGATTTATGATCTGAGATGAGAGTGATCGGGGAAAGTGTCTATAGACGCCATATTTGAGGGCGATGTTTAGAGCGCATGCTCAGAACGAACCTACATTAATGGGCGACCGTCAGTCTTGGTGGTCCGGAATGCACGTTGCAAAAGAACTGCGAAAGCTCGCTGTTAGCACGCGCTCATCAGTTGCGCACACAGCTGGCCGCCACTCGATTCGATCATGAGTCTCGTGGCCATGAAAAGTAAAGGCCCGTTCACACTCTTGCGACCGAGTTAGACCGAGAGAGACCAGACCGGTTTTTAAGCCTCTTGCGACTTCTTAGGACCAGCTCCGCCGCAGCGCATCCGGTCCTAAGAAGTCGCAAAAGGCTTAAAAACCGGTCTGGTCTCTCTCGGTCGAAGTCGGTCGCAAGAGTGTGAACGGGCCTTAAGCGTTTTCACGTTTCGAGCCAAAAAATGGAGTGTGCTCAGAGAGATACTAGATGGCGAATTTTGGAAAGATCCAGGAGTGCGTTAACTACAGGCTCAGTCAACCGATGTTCTCGCACCAGGGTATTCCGGGAAGAAAGCGTGCGAGGAAGGGTGGTTCGTCCGCTGCCAAGTAAAAGAAAGCACACGTGTCTCAAGCTCACGGGAGATAAAAAGGATCGTTCGTCTGGTACATGAATTTAAAGCCGTGAGTGAAACAACAGAAACAAACCCGCGCTGTTTTTTTCACGTTCGCCGGGTCAGGAAGAAGAGTGACCGAAGAGGTTTTCTTCGGGAATGTCCTTTTCGTTCGGTCACAAACTGACAGCGGAGGAAGGTTCACCTGGGGACGAGCCAGATGAGCACGTCCGTGGTGACGAGGCCTTCGTCCCGTTTGTGAAGTTCAGAATTGCTCATTCGCCGACATATTTTACTTCGCAAAAAGAGCTGATGTCACGCCCAACTAGCAGCGTAACCGCAGTTTGATTCTTTCGTCGCGTCTCTCCTCTCGGATAGCCGTCCGCCGCTTTCTGTCACCCGAGGCATCCGCGATGCCCATGGGAACCGTCTGGGAGGTGAGGGGGGAGGCCGAGAGAGCACCGCCGGACCCATCCCAGCGTCTGGGCGGCTCGCCTTTAGCGACTCGCACAAAGAGCCGCGGAGGGAACGACAACAAAATACGCGCCGCGCAGAGGGACGAGGCACGCCGCGAAAGCGTAGAAGCCACCGGAGAGAATCATAAAAATAACAACGACGTTGAGCCGAAAAAAAAAAAAAAAAAAAGCGGCGGTGGCGGGGAATCGAGAACACGACGGCGTCGTTTTCCGCAGGCGAACACAAACACTCGAAAATAAGGTGGTACCAGCCGCGCGAGCCGGGTAGACCAACCGACAACTACCTGACGAGTGTCACGTGTCGACCGCGCGGACGACGCGTCAAGGACGGGTGGTCACGCGGGGACCGACGTCGGCAGTTGATTGGTCCAGGCAGTCCGTAGACTTTCCGTCCGCAGTCGCTTTAGGGATCAAATAGAACCGGGAGTTGGGGATCGGGGAGACTCTGCCCCTCCGGGCACGAAAACGGGATGAAAGAAGGAGCGGCGGTTTAGTGGGCGAACTGTTCGCCGGACCTGCGGCGCCTGAAAAGAGCGTTGGCAAACAAACGAGAGAAATGGGGGGAGGGTAGTGCAAGAAAACCAATGGACGCATTCTTTTTTAGAAAGAATTTTCGATGCGGTTCGTAGGCGATGCACGAAAAAGGGCGCTTCGGGGAAAAGAAAAGGAGACATCCCTGCGTATATACAGCCCACTTCATCGGCTGGACGGAACGCATAGGACTCGTGGGCCCCGGTCGAACGGAGAAAATAGCCAACTTTCGCGAAACTTTTTTCCTTTTTTTTTTTCTTATTAATTTGTACATGCGTGCTTTGCGGTCGCTTCGAAGTTAGCGCTCTTGGGGGACCTTGCTGGAATGTGGGCAGAGACTGCGAGGAGAATCTGCGTTGTCCGATTGTGTGAAAAGAAAAAAAAAGGAATCCGGTGAATATGCTTTTCGCCTTTTTTTCACTCTTTGTCGTTGCCCGCGTGTGTTTTCTGTGTGTGGATGCGTCGTCTTGTGTCCCCACGCGTTCCCCCGACGAGTGCGTTGTCCCCGGGTTTTTCCTCCTCGGACTAGAGCGGAGCGTGGAGAGCTCGTCATCCTCGGGGAGCTTGTAAAAAAGTGTGGATCCTCGCGGGGCGTTACTAATACTCCCTTTTATGTGGTGAGTTAAAAGTATGTGGACATTTGAGATCAGTTACTTGTTATTATATCAACACGACCCCGTTTCAAGCGTAGAAAGCATTGTTTCTTTTGCTTGTTTGTTTAATCAGACCACCGAAGCTTGTAAGGACTAGTTCGCGCAGAGTGCATACTATACGTAAAAGCTTCTCTTTTTTTTTCTCTCTCTCTCTCTCTCTCTCCAGTTTTTGGGCCATTGCTGTCCTCTCCGAAAGCCCTCTTTTCCTCGCGCTGGGGAGCGGGCTTCGCTCTTCTCTCGTTTCGGTGCGTGGACGACGCCGATAGTGGATACGAAACGTCCGCTCATTTGATCCTCGTTGATGGAGAGGGACCTGCTTCGGGTCTACGCTATGAAATGGCACCTGTTTCTGAAACAGAGGTGTAAGAGAAGAGACTCAAGAGGGCTCGACCATTGGCATCGTAAATTCTACGGCGAGCAAATTTGGCATGTAGTTCAAATTTGGCATCATAATGAAGTTGGAACAGAATGGGAAAACAATTGATGTAATCGAAAAATCCCTTGACCATCTGTCGTCACAGTACGATGAACTCCTGAAAAAAACTGAAAATCAGAGCAGGAACGATCGAAGAACTAAGCAAAAAAACAAATCGCCTGGAGGCTCTCGTAGTAGAAAGAGATGAAGAAATTCAAAGCCTTAAGTTGGCAGTGGATAACGCTGAACAATATTCTAGACGAAATAACATCGAGATTCATGGCGTAAAGCAGGTAGCAAATGAAAACTTGACACACATAATAGAAAGCATAGCTGTCAAACTTGACCTCCCACCCCCAAAGGATCAGAGCGTTGAGGCAGTACACAGACTGCACTCCAAAGAAGGAAAACAGCTCCGATATTAGTAAGGTTCTCAGAAAGAAACACAAGGGACATGTGGATAAAAAAACGAGTGACGCTACGAAGCGAAGGCATTTACATCAATGAAAACTTGACCAAATTGCTGAAATCCTTGTTCTGGAGCACAAGAACCCGTGCTAAAGAAAAGCAGTACAAGTTCGTCTGGGTGCGAAATGGAAAAATTTTCGTAAGACAGAAAGAAGGAGCATCTGTGATAAGGGTCGAGAGCGAGAAGGATTTAAGCAAGATAAGCTAAATGAATAGTACTTTTGAAACCTTTCAAGAATGGGACGCGTGCACAACATCAGCCCTATCAGAGTCAAGCGGAAACGAAAAGTTACATTTGATGCACGTCAACATTCGAAGCTTGAGGAAGCATTGGGACGAACTTCAAATCTATCTGTATGATAGCTTATCAAAACTAGACTTGCTATTACTTACGGAAATAAACGTAGATGAAGATACATGCAATACATTCAATCTGGACGGCTTTCATTCTTATCATCTGTGTAGGAAAGATAGAAAAGGGGGAGGAATTTTGGCGTTTGTTAATGACAGTTGCTTGTCTGAACGAATGGAAATAACATTTAATCAAGCCGAACTGATGGTTTTAGAAGTTAGTAAATTGTAAACATTTTTTAAAGTATGCGTAGTCTACCGCCCTCCGGACTTAAGCACTACCTTATTTTGTGATGAGTTTTCTAAGCTCTTAGACAAACTAAATGCGAGTAAAAACCTAGTGCTAGCCGGGGATTTTAATCTAGACGTTCGAATACCTCGAAACAGGGTGTAAATGATTATCTGGATTTAATATCGGGGTTCGGCCTTGACAATGTAATTGTAGACGTCACGAGAGAAGAGTACTTAGGAAACAAAATTACTGTGTCTTGTATTGATCATATTTTGGTAAGAATGACCGATCTTACCATATTTGGGGGAGTAATTAGAAAGAAAATTGCTGATCACTATTTCACTGCCTGTGTTGCTTTCACGGAAAATGAGGCTGCTGAAGAACAAAGTCAGAATAAGGAAAGTGTAATAATTGACTCAAAGAAAGTAGATAATCTGATTGCACAGTACGACTGGAACTCTCTGCTGTGGCTGGACCACTTAATACTGTATGACACCATGGTGGACGTATTCCGAAACATTTATGATGTCTCAAAAGTGACTATACAACTACAAAGAAGAAGACCTAGTTCGAGCGTTCATTCGATTGCGGCTCGGAGAGTTCTCTAGATCGTAATATTCAGGCAATAATCTTAAAGGGGCCGTGTCTCACGATATTCGGTAGGAATGTTTCTTACTTTACACGAGCTTGCTGGCACGGTGCCAGCCAGGTGTACTCGCACAAACGCCACTGATCTGGAAGCTTCTCCGCCGCCGCCTAAGTTCAAGAATAAAAGGGGACGTTTTCTTTCAGCCGTTCTTTCGCAAAACTCGATGACGAAGTTGTGGGAATCGCATTATGCCGAGCGCAAGCTCGTCTGCTTCTTTTTTGCGGGGGGGGGGGGGGGGGGATGTGGTGACGTCAGAACGACGCCGAGCTACGATTGGTTCCGATTGGAATGATAGTGGGTAGACCTCAAGGCAGCTTGCTTTGACGTCTACGCACTCTCCTTCAATCAGAGCCAATCAGAGCTCGGCGTTCTGATGTCACCACAACCCCTGCAAAAGAAGCCGACGAATCCGCGTCAGCAATACGATCCCTAGAATTTCGTTACCAAGCTTTATCATCACCGCAGTGACGGTATTTTTTTTTTTTTTTTTTAATGATGCTCATACAGTGGTAACGGACTCTTCGTGAGCATTCGATTTGGGCTCGTGACAGTCAATGCATCGACGTGCACTCGAGTATTGGCTCGGGCCCAATCGCTGCGATCACGAGAATAGCCGAGCCTCAACAATTTGTGGAACTCGGCGCGTGCCGTGCTTTGGCAACTTAGCGCATAGCATGGCGAAGGTTACTCGTGTTTTCCCGCATTTTTTGTGCGATTGCCATTGCGCGAACAAGATAAGCTAACGCGTGTTTCATAGGTTATAGATGTGAAGTAATAATTCTAAGCGGTATTTAATGAAAGTACAAATATTGTTGCCTCGCCCTTAAGGGCCGTTCACTCTTAAGTAGTTCAGACAGCATAGTTTCCTTACGTTTGACGTTACGTTGTGACCCGGCCGTGCTTCGAATTTCGCGCGCAAAAGCCGCTCCTTTAACTGGTTGCAACGCTTCGTATGGCACGATCTCCCGGTGACTTGTGGTCATACCTCGGCGTAAGCGTACGTAAGATGCTTTTCCTAGAATTGGTCTCGTTCAGCAAGTTGGCAATAGGGCACAGGCGCGCGGCCACAGCGAGCCAATCGGACCTGTACTGAGCTAGGCACGTGACGGCGATCCTGCGGAGTTGGCTCACAGGTTGGCTCATGGGGGCCTTCGACCGTTTGCCGACTCGTTCCGAAAGCGGGTGCAGAGCGGGCTCTTCGGAAAAGGCCGTCGTTTCGTCACCGGCTGCAGACGTCCCTGCGAGGCGCGCGGGCGGCGTTATTTCGAGCGGGCAGGGCGACAGTGTTGGGCGACTCGCGGCAAAGGCTAGAGCGGGGCGTGCATTACTCTCGCTAATGAGGCCGGCAATCGATGACGGCGCCCTGCCCCGGCTTGCTCAAGCGCGCGGCCAGTCTCCTTGCGCTGTTGCGTCCTCGGCCCGAGCCCCAACCCCAGAGCCGGGACCCCCGCGACTCTCTGTTCACTGGCAGCAGCGAACCTTGCTTCCAGGCTTACGTCAGGGTGACGCGCTGACCCAATACCGCCTAAAAGGCGAGGCCTGCGCATGACGTCATCGTTAGTGGATCTCCGACCCGCCCCAAGGGGCAAACACGCCGAAGTCGCCGCAAAGCATTGGCCGCGTCCGTCTTGGCATCGCCGCGTGATAGCGGCGCGCTCGTTGCGGGACGCGCTGGCGGCGTTGCTTACGCGAGCTAGGTAGCCTTGCGTGGACCCACTAGCGTTTACGTTTGAGTCGCTTCGACCGATAGTTGGCCCTCTGGCGTCCGCTGTACGTACGCCATTGACGCTCACGCAGCGTGTCGTGCGCGCGGATAAACGTTCCGTTTCAGCTTACGATGAGCCTCGGAGGAAAGCTTCGAGCCACTGCAGCCAACCCAGTGTCGTCTCACGTGACCTTTGGGAGGGGTGCAGTCACGTGATACGCTCACAGCGCTGGATGGTGAAATAGAGCCCGGTCGTGTTCGTCCCCCACCCGTCCTGAAACCTAGGTTGCGCGCAATGACTATATATAGTCCACGCAACGTGCCTCACGGGCGCGTCCTCAACTTGACGGAGGTTTCACTGCACTTCGGCAGTCTGTGATGGGGGAACCGAGTTGCGCAACCCTCCTGCTACCCGCACCGTCAGTGTGTTTGCGTGTCAGGGATGGCGTGCCTCCATTCCCGTTTTTCCGTCATCATTGCAGCACGCATTTTTAGCTTCATTAATTTTATTATTATGATTAGTAGTAGTAGTAGTTCCTTAAAATCGCTTTGCAGTTTCTGAACCATTTTGTTTTCTTCCTTCATTTATGACGCGCTCATTCCGAGTCTCCGATTCCCTTTTCTTCCCTCGTTCGGTTTGTACGTGTTTTTCCCGGTTTCTTTCCCCGTTTGCTCCCAACGAAAGGAAAGCGAAGCGGCTAAAGAGCGACTCCCGCAGTTTTAGGGACGGGCCAACTTCTCGGGACCTCGACGCCCGACGGCGGCGGAGCTTTCGCTCGTTTGCGTTAGACAGCCTAGATTTAAGAGAGGGTCCACCTTGAACCATGGGGAGCGTTTGCAATCTAATAGCAGACGCCTCCCGCGGAGATTGGTCGCAAGTGCGCATGCGCCGCGCTTCCGCGTGGCGAGGATGAAAGCAGGCAGAGCCACTTGCAGATGATCAACTCGTTCGCCACCTCCTCGCAGCTCGTGTTACAAACGCGGCCCATACATCACGTGATCCCAACCGACCAGTTGGGGATCCTCTGTAATGTGGGCTCTTTAATTTGCATACCAAGAGCCGCACCGACAGATCGGGGTCCGAAAGGAAAGACGGCCTCCCTAGTTCTATCCCCTTTTTTCTCCCGCGCGGAAAGAATTAAATGGCTTCTTCCCTAGTATGCTCCCATCGCATTTGCCGCGCTTCTTTTTTTTTTTTTTTCCTTTATTTCTGCGGAATCGAATTCGAAACAGCGCATTACTTGGCTAATGACCGCCCGGGCAGCCGGGCTTTTCTTCGTTCTTCGCCGCGAGGTGTGGCGAGAAAAGAGGAAACTTCCCTCGGACTCGAGGGAGGCGGGAGGCAGGGGAGCGAACCAGAAAGTGCTCGCGGAAGCACACAACGCACAGATGCGTAATGCGGAAGTTTAAGGCCGGTTCACACACTCGCGACGGCTTACGACCGTGCGCCTTAAAACCTCTTACGACCAGAGAACATACTAGCACCATCTATCGAGTGGCCGTAAAACAGTTTCTGCGTGTTTCCTTTTTTTCTCTCTCTCGCCTCGTTCTTTCTTTTTTCGGATCGAAAAACGTTTGACAAAGGTTAAACGGCCATGTCTCGTAGATAATGCGAACATCTGATGTCGCAAATAGCGCGAACGTTTCCTCCAGTGAAGTGCAGTTGCAGTGTAACCTCATAGATGGCGCCAGCGTGCCAACGTGTTCTCTCGATGCAAGAGATCGCAGGAGCTCAGTCTTAACGAAACGCGAGTGTGTGAATGGGACTTTTTACGCGCGCCCACGGAATCGCTCACTCGTCGTCGGTGCCCATTCCCGCGTGCAAGTGCCGCGCAACCGAGGATGTGTTGCGGAAGCTTATATTTTAAAATAAACAAACAAACAAACGTGCACGAAAAAAAAGAAGAAACGCCCCCGGGGGGGGGGGGGGGGGGGGGGGGAGGGGGGGGGGCGGGGACGAGTAAAATACAGATTTCTTAGCCAGTTTTCGCTCTTGAGAGCTTGCCCCCGCGAGAGAAGGTGTTTGTGATGCAACGGTGCCGCGTGAAAGAACGCTCAGGCCTGCACCTTTCCCCCTCCGAAACGTCATCACTGGTGGATGCAGGCAGCGCCGCCTACCTTGCGTGAGCGGCGTCTCGCAACGAGGGCGGCGTCAGCACGCGGCGACGCCAAGTTGTGACGGCTCTCGTCGACCTTCAGAGTGTTTTGTGCCAGGCCGCACGAAGCGTGCCGTCATGCGGAGGCTTTGTCTTCTAGCTGGTACTATTGGTGTGTTTCCCTCGTCGTACTTGATCACTAGTGGTCTGTTAGTTCCCGTAATGCGCTAACCGGGCTTCTTCGCTACAAGGGCTGTGTACGGCGGCTCCATTATCCTTGAACGCTAATCACGAAAGTGAGTAGAGAGTTCAAGTTCATCGTACGCTAGAGTTTTGCATTGCCAGCGGGAGATCGCGCAGTCACTTGAACTTTGGAGCATCGATTGAGCACGCGCCCGCAATTCGCAGCGTACGCTCTACTGAAACTCACTAGAGAGTAGGGAGTTTTCGTAGATCGTTTTCGCCGTCACGCAACGCTCTCCACAACTGGCACGATGCCGGGAACGCGCGCGGGCGCAGTAGCGGCTTCTTCGTTGCGGAGGGCTTACCGGAGGGGGAAACGGGGTCTACGAAGACTCCCTAATAGGAAGTTTTAGTAGATCGTTTATAAAGGCCCGCTACCGCTACGGGCGCGCGCTTCAGGCATGCATCGAACTGGCTGCGCGAGCTCCCGCTACAAATAGCGTGACCTGAAAACACGATCTACTACAACTCTGTAATAAAAGAAAAACGCTCACGCTCAATGTGCACCCATGGGCGTCGCCTCCCCTTAAACTTTAGAATTATCGAGTAAAGTATTTGACTTCATTAATCGCATACGCCAGGGATGATACTAGTATAAACGAATAATAAGGTGATTCTCCGAGCTGGTTGGAAGCAAATCACGTGGCCGCTATCCCGAACACCGGCCGTAAACATCGATGAAAGGGAAGACTTGACGGTAAAGCGAGTTGTAAAACCTATGCCAGCAATTAATTCGTCAAGTAAAGGGTACTTTCCGTCGTTTGTTGTTTCCGAATTCGACCCCATTAGCCTCTCTGATGGCAGGGGTGTTTAAGTGCTCCAAGGGGGGGGGTTATAAACGCCGTAAAATGGCGCGAAAACGCGCATTACGCTTTGCCTTGTTCGTTTTCGCTCTTCCCCTCTAATGAGGCGCATTTGCCGTCCGCGCGGTGGTAATAATGATTCATTCGCGAAAGGGGAAAAGGGGGACTGGTTTTCTTTTCACCGGACGTCAGTCGGCACTCGTCATTTGTGTCCCGCTCGTGGGCTCCGAGCGGTGGCAAGCGGTATAGGGAGAGGGCAAATAGTACGTGTGATGGAGCCAGGGAAGCGTTCGCGAAACTGGCCGTGCGGTGAAGCCCAACGAAAGCTGCCAAGCAACTGGCCAACGATCAACTGGCAGTCCTTACCTCGTTTCGTCTCCGCTTCGCGTAAGCTCTTCGGATTAGCCGAGGTGCCTGCCTCTTCCGTAGAAAGATGCTCGGAACTGCTGTACCATCAGCCATTTACTAAAGATAAACCTCTTCTTCTTTTACACTCATTAGTTCCGAGATATGAAACTAATGGGTGTGGAAGATCTTCAGTAAATGGTTGCTAGTCTAGCAGTGCGTTTGTCCTCTTTTTAATGCGTTAGCATTAGAACGCTCGTTTTGACGAAAACTCGGTGGTATCTTTCGTTTGTCAGCAGCGGAGAGAGAGGGACGAGTGGGAGAAGGGGACGAAAATGTGAAGTGAAGGAACGGGGATTAAATGCTCGCGATTGGAGCAAATACTCTTTCCTGCTACGAGCGCGACAGCCATTTCTCCGCTGCCGTGGCATAAGAGCAAACGAATAGAGTTTGTTTATACAGGGTGTCAAAATTTAAGTCTAAAAAAGTTTTTTTTTTTTTTTCGGTAAGAAATAGGGTGAGACGAGACGAGTGCCTCTTCACCATGGGTTTATCACGCTCGGCGAACATTAGACGAGGGAATAATAGTCGGTGTAAGTTGGCTAATCAACTAAGGTGCGTTAATTAACCTTTTATTGTTGGGTTTAGGCGTCATGCCGCAATTGCAGTAATGAGACAATTACTGTTGGTGGCCAGACCAATTTAAAGAGTTTGCAAAAAGGGAACGGTTTTCGAAAGATTAATCGATGAATTTTCGCTTTTTTTTTTTTTGCTTGATATAAACAATACGTGCAAAAGGAGGACCACAATCCTCGCTCACAACGACGTTTTGAACAGCGACGTAGTCGTTTCAGACACGTCGTCACTTTTGTCGTCGGCGCACCCACTGAGGAAATGCTGCCGAAATATTGGCGACATGATTGAAACCACTGTGTCACTCTTCGAAGCGGCATTGCAGGCAGGGCTTGCAGCGCTCTTTTTTCAGCGCGAAACCGCGAGACTTGATCGATTAATATCTAAGAAAACCACGATCTTTTTTCAAACTATCTTAATTGGTCCGGCCTCCAATAGTAATTGTCGTCCATATTGCATGTACAACACTACCCCTAAACAAATGATTTAAAGAAGAGAAGTTAATTGGCATATATTAGTTAATTAGCCAACTTACCCTGACGCGTATCCCCTCATCCAATGTCCCCCGAGTCTGATAAATGAGTGGTGAAGCGTCACTACTCTAACTCCCAGCCCCATCAAGAAAAAAAAAAAAACATTTTGAGCAAAAGCGTTTTTTGTTTTCTTTTTTTTTTGCGATCAGGTTTGTCTATTTAATTAAAAGAGGGAAAAAAAAAAAGAAAAAAGCTCCGAGTCGTCCCGGAACGAGTTCGACTTGGAACAGCACACTATTTTACCAGGAGTGCACGCAAATTCTTCTTTATTTTATTTTTTGCTCGGTACAATGAGTGGAACAGACGCCATTTTATTTAATTCCAGCCTGGTTATAGACCTTTTTCAGAAGGGCGCCGCCAGCTTGGAGTGTCGTCACTTCCATTATGGGCGAAAACATTGTTTTGCCGTCGCCACGCCAGTCGAAGACACTTAGGATATAAGCGTAACCGTCATACATTATCGTTCTGCTCCCCCTTTATTTTTTTACTATTTACAGGTTGAAACCTTTTAGTATTTTTTCGTCGCCCATACCGGATACGCCTATTATGTGGCTGGGGACGAGAGTACACAAAAAAAGGTCTATAGTCTTGCGGCGGGGCTAGCGGATCACTGATGCGGAATCAGTTTTAACGGAGGCCAAATTGGGACTTGCGTGGCGTCGCTGTCGGGTTGCGTTGCCGTCGCGTCGCCTTAGAGTGCCGTCCTCAGCTAAACTTAGCTGGCTAACTTACTGCTAAATTTGGCAGAACGCCAACATAGGTAGCATGAATGATTCCAGTATAAGTCATCTGACATAGTGACGCGCACCAGGTCACGGTGTCACGTGCGTGACTCACGGAAATAAGACACAAAGAAAAGAAATGAAAGCCGTTTACAACTCCCTGTAACGCCGAATTGGAGCGCAGCTCTTGAGGAGGAGGAGGGAAGGGTACTGAGGGTAGGGTATACCCCTCCTCCTCACCTCCTCATCCTCCCTGCTACTCCTCCCTCCGAGCGGCGTCGGCGTAACCGTGGGGTCACGTGACCCTCGTGACCTCACAGGGGTCACGTGACGTCGCCAGGGTCGCGTGACCCCCGTGAGGTCACGTGACGGCATCGTGATGACGTACGTCATCGTTATGATGACGTCAACAGTGACGACACGCGTCCCATAATGCACCGCGCGGTTACGCCGACGGCGACGCCGCTCAAGCCGGAAACGGGCGCCTAAGCCGGCGGGTACGCTCAAGGTCAAAGCGGACAGACGCGCTTCAGAAATAAAACTCCAACACGTAAGCAGTCTTAAGTGTCTCTGCCGAATTTTTTCTTTGGAAAGCATGAAACGGCGTTTGTTGGCTCACGCTCTTAGCGTCTTAGCTTTGTCCTAGCTGTGCTTCGACGGCGTTGGAATTTTTGTTGTTTCTTTGTTTTTTTTTCCCGTGATCAGTTTCGCATAAAAGCAGGCACGCTTCTACATGCGTAACAGTTTGAGACGCGCAAGGTTGTACTACCCAAAACAAGTCCATTTCGCAGCGCCCCCTGTGCAACGCAGGAGGCCTATAAGGCACTCTGCATGTGAGGCTTTCGGGCGAGCAAAAGAACGCCTTATTGGTTTTACTCAAACACTCGCTTTCTCGTTTTTTTATCTTTCTTGGCGGGCGGTCGTTAAAGGAAATCCGAGTTTACTTACGACCTGTAATCTTCTTTTTATCAACGCAGAATGTGTTTTACGCGCGTAATATTTTTATGAAAAATTGGTTATGAACGGGCATCATGAAAGAGGGTCATGAACGAGCCTCATGGACAAGCGACACGCCGGAAGCCTTACACAATTCAGTTTTCCCGCTAACTTTAGCAGAAAATTTGACGTCATGATTCGACGTCACGTGATCTAAACACCAATTCCGTTTCCCCTCTAAATTTGGCGGGGGGAATCGACGTCACGAGTCATGAACAATAAAATAATCCAGCTTCCCCTCAATATCCAGGGGAAAAAGATAAACAAAGAAAAGAAAGGAAAACGCAGTTTGTGTGTGGTTCGTGCGGGGCACATTCTGCGCTCTCTGGTCTTCATCAGCGTAATGAAGCTCGTATTTGTTTCTTTTTCATCGACCTCCACGACGTGGCGTTGTACGATAAAACGGTCTGTGCTCTCTCTCAATCTATTAGGGATCCTGGGTTCAATCCCCAGCCCTGCTCGTTTCGATCTGGATTAGCATCGTACCGGCGTGCGGTCGTGTATCACTACTGCGTGATGCGCGTTAAGGACTCCAGGTCAACAGTTGTACTGCGCTGGCTAAATTTCTCATCTGCAGTGGGTTAACAGTGTCGCCATGTTCCTGAAGACTAACCTGGCGCTGTACAAACAAGTAACGACTAATTACTTTTATTACTCTCAGTCTATTTTTACGTAGCGTACGAAGGTGGTCGAAGAGGGGACGCGTGTCGGATGAACCAGGAGCTTCCTCCGTCGGTCGCCAGCCACTCGATGCCTCGAGCAGCAGCGGTGAACCTGGGCCGCCTCTGGGACTGCCCCCGTTGTTCTCGCGTGGCCCCTGGCAGCGCTTGCCCGGACACTCGCAGCGGGTCCGATTCCGACCTGGACGACAGCGGACTTCTCGAAGGGGCTCCCATATCTGCCGTTCGCTTTATTTTCCGCTCGTGGCCGAAACGCGCAAAGTGGCACTGCTCAGACATTGTACGAAGGACACGGTGCAGACATGGTGACAATCTGCGGACGCGCCTCAAGCTCCTTAGAAGCACGCTTGATTTGTACGAGGGCTTACAAAATCTCTGTAGACGGTTTCTGTACGAGTTCCAAAGTGACCTTGATACGAGGAAGATCTCAGATAGTATCTGCAGACTGTCTTTTGTGTGATGTATTCGGACCGCGATTCGAAGCAGAGACAAAATCTGGCGACTGCAGAGTCCAGGCTCTCGAAAAACAAAAAGAGAAAATCCGGACCAAGTTACCCGGATACCCGTTGTCGACGTAAAGTAATAATAATAATTTAAAAAAAAATGCTTTGACATAATTGTCAAAAAAAAATTAACATTATTATTTTTATTAAACGTGCTTTTATTAAAAGTATTTTCTCTAATCTCTCGTCTACTGACATCGGAGAGAGCATGGGGAAGGGGGGGAGGAGGGGGGAGGGAACGGGGAAAGGGTATTGGGGGAACTTCCACGCTTGGATTGAATCTTGTAAAACCGACGCTATTTGCCTTTGAAATGTTTGGATACAGTAACGAATGACTATCTTAGTTAAAGGGGTACTCCGGCGATTTCTTAATGGTCCCCGATTTGCTTGAAATTTCGCTAAACTCGCCAAACAACATCGCTAAAATAGTATCCCAAATATTAGGTCAAAATAATTTTTTTTCACGAAGTTATTGAATTTACAATTTTGGTCCTCACCGTGTTTTTCAAACTGAAAGTCTCTACTGGCAACAACGAAAAAGTGACGTCAGTGGAAGGCAGGGGTTCACTTTTTGGGCTGTAGAATTTATTCCCAACTGATTCCAAGCAGTTTCATGGTGTCAAATCAATGCTTTGGAAGCTCGCTCCAGTACCCGCGCGCCAGCACGGATGAAATGATTGGCATATTCTATTTTTTAGACTGCTTGCTCGACTGGCAAGCCTGAATGCCACTGACGTCACAGCACTAAAAAGTGCGGGTATATTTGAATGTTGTTTTTTGCATCATTTTAATTTGCCGATTTCACTATAACTCATATGAATTTCGCGATACTAAATAGCATACTGGAAAGGGTAAAGGCCGGGGAGTTAGAAAATATAGTTAGTTGAGGTAGCTCAAAAAATCGCCGGAGGTGTTCTTTATGTACCTGAATTAACCGCACAAAGGGGGACATTTGTAAGGTTCCTCGAGGGACGAGCAATGTTTACTGCGGTCCTTGGGGTGGATTGGAGCATGGGCGGAGATTCCCCCCAGGACGAGCGTGCCGGAGTACGCATGTTTCTACATCCTTTTGCGGAGTTGTCGTCATATTGCCGCAGCAAACGAGGATAATCCTCGGAAACATGATGGAGGAAGCGCGTTATTTAACCTGACCGTTGCGCACCGTGGAAGCCAAGCTCCCCGCGGACACGGTTGGCAGGGCATCTAAACACGTAAACACCGCGGTGGTCCGTCCGACTCCTTGTCTTTTTTTGTTTCCCTCGCCCTTATGCGCGTCGTTTCTTGCTGCGAAGCGGCGACGCACAATTGAATCTGTCGCCTCGCTCTAAAATAATCAGGACGGGTCGATTTGAGCCGGGAACCAGCTGCCCCGCGACAGGAGCCAGTAGCGCCAGCAAGTATACAGACAGCGCCGGCCAGAACGCGGAGCCCGCAGCAGCCGGCCGTGAGGTGGGAAGCTACGTGCCCGCTCGTTCCAATGAATCGTCGGCTGTCCGGGACGTGGACGGCACTTCCGAGCGCGCCCACGCGCGGAAAACGCAGTCACGTGTCGGGAGGCCGCACCTGGATTGGTCCAGTCGCCGTGTCGCGCGTCTCGCTCCGCTGTCGGCTCGCTCGTGCACCGAGTCGCGGGAGCAGTGGGAGCGCGGGGCGGCATCCCCTAATGGGCTAGCGGCCCGCTGTTGCCGGACTGTGACGGGACGCTGCCCGCCCACTCGGGGGGGGGGGGGGGCTTTGGTAGTTGCTGCCACCATGGGGCTGGGCAACCCTGGGCGGCCGCGGTAATGGCCCCGTTCCGCGCTGCCTGCGCCGTCGTCGTCGTCGCCGCTTCGGGACCGTGATTCGGGGCTGTCCGGCCCGCTGATCTCGCGGCTGTGTGCGCCCCGGAACGCCGACGGGCGACGACTCTGTTGCGGTCCGCCGTCTCGGCGCAGTCTCCCGCCAAGACAGGTGACGGACGCGTCGCCTCTGCGCACTGGAGAGCCCAGATTTAAGAGAGGGAGCAACTCGAATTACGAAGGACCTTTACGAAAGGCTGAGGCACACGTCCATCAGTGTGCGGCGAAAACGAGTCAAGCCCCGTATGACCTCGCGCAGAAGAGTATCCCTCCCGCGTGAATTTCGTGGGCTCGACGATGGCCCGACACTGCATCTGTGAACACATCCCTCTGAAGCCGTGGTCTCCCTGCTCATACATCATAGAAAAGACTGTCTGCAGTTACTGCCTGAGGCCTGTTTCTCTCCTGTGTCTTGTCAGATTGCTCATAGAAAAACTGTCGGCAGCCATGTTGGAAGAATGAACGGAGTGCGTTGAACTTGTTTGAGGCCTGTCCGCCGGTGTCATCGCGTCTGCAGTCGTGTTTGTTGTATGGGCAGTTTGACTGCTACTTTCCGTGACATCGACTGTCGACGATCAAAACACTCGCATCCCGCACTGGCAGATATCGTGTTCGTGGCTTTCTTGCCAGTCTTTCCCACTTAGGACATCGCTGGTGCTCCTTGGACCGGATTGGCACCGGAGATCGCCGAACTGAGAGACACACTTGAGGCTTATTTATTTGTGTTTTGATTGATTATTTTATTTTTTTTATATTTTATCGCGTAATTACCATTTATTATCCCCTAGGGACCCTCTCTTGAGGTCCCTAGTTGATAAATTAATTAATTAATTAAAAGGCTTTGTGGATCCAGTTCGCGGGCAGCTAGCCTTTCTGTTACGCGGGCAATGCCGTAAATTAAGTGATTAAAAGTAATTTAGTAGTTGCTACGATTTTTGTACCGGAATACATCTCACGTTACAGTGCGATTTTAGTAACATAAACTGCCCCACCAAGCTCTGCCGCGAACAGCGGTGAGCGCCAGAGTTCAACGCGACTGCGCCGCCGTCTTGTTCGCGTTGGAAACCGGAACCGTTGAGCAAAGCAGTCGCGGCAAGCCTCCACGTCATGGTACATAAAGAACAGAAAAGAGACTGGTATTAGTTACTTTTTTAGTTATGAACCGCAACGGTAACTATCTACGTATTACGTTATAAAAGAACATAACTGTAGTGTAACTTAACCGTAGTCGCAAAGTCGCAGTCGCGCACATGTATGTTTCGAACATACATGTGGACAGTTTTTGTACGACCGCTGTCTAAGGAACACCTTAGACAGTGTTTTCAAACTGTGTTCTGTACGTGTGACCGCGTCGTAGGGATCTGTAACTTTAGTACACTGCGGTAAAGTAACTGTAAGTTAGTTACGTATACCAGCTCGAGTAATTTCAACTAAAGTTTCAGCTGTTCGAATAATCTCAACTTAATTACATTCCAGCTGAAGTAAATGTAACTCTATTACATATCAGGTCAAGTAAGTGTAACTTGATTACGCTTCAGCGCTGTATGTGTAGCTTCGTTGTACTTCAGCTCCGTGACCCTAAAGGCAGAACTCCATGGAACGAATTATGTGACGAATAACTGGCGAACGCCGCCCGACGGCACGCTCGCTTTGAGCGCGACGTAGCAGCCACTGTGTTGATTCCACGCGCAGAGCAGAAGCCGCCGGGCAAAATTCGTCGGTTATTCGCAGCATATTCGTCCCATGGAGTTCAGCCTTAACTTGACTATACGGAGTATTCACTGGACGCCATATTTGTGGGTGCTGTTTAGAGCGCATGCTCAGAACGAACTCACATTACTAGGTTGCTAAGACCGGCAATCTTGATGGTGTGGAATGCACGTTGCAAAAGAACTGTGGAAGCTCGCCATGAGCACGCGCTCAGCAGTCGCGCACACGGCTATGGCCGCCAGTGAATACTCTCTATATCTCGGATCAAGAAATGAACTGCGGTAGCTCCGACTTCTTTCTGTTTTAAGAGCGTCTTTCTTCCCAGCAGCGATATTGGGGTCAAGGGACGCCCGGACGCGCGATCGGGGTAGTCGCCGGGGACGTCGAAACGAGAAGGTCAGGCCAGCTTTTCTTTTTTCTTTTCCGAAACAGTCGTTGCTGGGGTCGGCAGGCAGGTAAGCAGGCAGGTATGAGCGACCGTGTTCTGGCTCTTTCCGCCTGCATTTTTGTTTCTTGTGCCCCGAAGAGCGGACCGGCGAAGGAAAACGTCGATGCACAAGGGGCTCGGCGGCGCATTGTGGGACACGCTAATGGAAGAAGCGGGTGGGAAGAGGCGAGGCAGCGACGACCCAGTTGCATTTCTCCGCGACAGGACAGGCGGCAGATCAGTGCAGACCCCCCCCCCCCCTTTTTTTTTTTTCTTCGTGCCTTTGAGCGTTCCTTTTTTTTTTTTTAACTTTACCTCTTGGTTGCGGGTGAAACAGTCTCGAAGATGCGCGTGAGAGACGAAAGCCGTCGACGTTCGTGCGTTGGCCTGGGCCAACTTGCGCGTCTCATGCACCAGACCCGCCCCTGGTTTGCTTGTTTAGAAATTAGGACGGGTTGACGGGTTAGGTTGAAATAATGCTGCGTAGATGGAAAGATGGATGAATGAATGCAAGGCGGCGGTTTCCTTTTGAATCGGGCGGCGGCTCGCGCCGCCTGGCTAGAGTGTTTGTCGCTTCGATCGCTCATCATCAGAAAATGCCCGCGCGTCTGCTTTGCCCCAGAGCTCTGGAGTCTGCGGTCGACGAAGCAAGCTCGGCGAACGACGAGAGCGGAAATATGCTCGAACGCCGTCCCGCAACGCTCTCCGCAACCCGCTACAAGATCCGGGACTCTGGAGGCAAGGCTAGCGCCGCGCAGGCGCAGTAGTGGCGTCTTCGTTCCGCAGAGCGTAGCGGGAAAACTGCCTACAAAAACTTCCTAATGAGGAATTTTCGTAAACCGCTTCCTCCTTCCGCTAAGCTCTCCGCAACGAAGAGACCACTACTGCGCCTGCGCGCCGCTAGCCTCGATTAGGGAGTTTTCGTACACCGTTTGTTCACCTCCGCTACGCTGCGGGACGGCGGAAACGATCTACGAAAACTTCCTATTCGCTCGAGGCCTCCGGTGCTCTTCGAGTCCCGAAAACGGGAAAGGGAAGGATACAAGTGCGTGGCAGGACAAATGTACAGGCAACAGGCACACCGTTAGCAGGGGGCGTGTGACGTCAAGTGTGAGGAGCACCGACGTGGCAGAAACGCAGAGGAGGCGAGGAGGAAAGTCGTGATGTTTGCCCGGTGGATGTCCAAACAAAAGACTGACTGTCTGATTTGAACTTTCACTTCATATGGGGGAGAACGTGTCGCCCCACTCGTTCTGAAGTATCCTCGCGTTTCAGTGTAACCGACTTCGCGAAGCGTCAGGTCAGGCTGCGAATGCATGATACAGAAAACAGTCTGCACACACACCATTTGAGGCGTGTTTCTTTGACGGTTACATTGGCTATACATGTTGAAAGCATGTGTGTAAGCATTTTAGCATTCAGTCATCATGTCTCTATGATGTATGAGCAGTGTGGCGCAGTCGGTCACACTGAAGCGCCAATGCCTCTCAAGCAGCCTCGAGCTGCAGGCGCCCTCACCTCGGACCGAACTGCGAGGGGGGGACGCAACAGCAGCGGGATAGGCCGGTGCTCCCGGCGGGCGTGTGGGCGAGCGGTGTGTCCGCACCCCCCGCCGCTGTCCGGCCAGTGGTCGGCTGCAGCCCCCCGCCACGGTTTCCGGAGGACTTCTGGGAAGGGGTCTCCGGGGCGGGCCACCACCCGACCCGTCTGCCCTCGCACCTGTCCCCTCGGGCGCTCTTTCCGCCCCCCTCCCAAACGCGCTCCTCTCCGAAGCAGGCCCCGCGGTAGCAGACGACCGGCGCCGTCGGTGCCATCTTTCTTCGCCACGCGTATGTAGCTCGACCGATGATGGAACCAGTTTCGTCTTTCGGCGGAGAAAACTTTTTCCTTTGTTCTTCTCGGTCGAGCCGCCCGTCTCGTTGTTGAATCCTCCGTCGTAGCACCTGTTGGTGCCCTCGTTTGTTGGTTTCGGAAAGGAGGCGTCGGTGACGTCCGTCCTCGCGGTTCGGTTCGAGCGCTCGGCAGGGCGACGCGCTACTTGTTTACTGTCTGACGTTCGCCGCAGTCCTTGATTGTTCTCGCCCTACTGGCACGCGTGTGCACGACGCCTTTAGACTCGGGGTTGAAATATTAAACGCGCTCCCCAGGTGCGTATTCTCGGGCGGCGTTTTAGACGTCTGGCCTGGTTGGCGCCGACGTCTTCGTGCTTCGTACGGCTCACGTCCCGTATATCATGCCCGATGAAGGAGCCCGAGTTTAATGGCGCCGCGACGAGGCCGTAGTGCGGCAGGATCATGCACCTAGGCACCGAGATTTAGTGGGTGGCTAATATCTTAAAGTGTACTATTGTGACGACCATTCTTATGAAAGAACTAAGCACTACACGAAAGGGAAACAACTTGGATTATTCTTGATTTGACATCTTCGTTTAATATAAGCACTTTGTTAGTCACTCACTCGCAGGGCCGAACGAAATGGTATACATCTGTAATGACACGGAGGAGAGTATGTTTGAGGGTGTGCAGCATTGCGGCCTACCAGGTGCTGCCATGATGCGAATACATTAGGGCTCAGCGTAGAACTCGCCGAATCGTTCACTTCTTGCTTAAAAAAACAAAAAAAAAAACAAAGAGAAAGTTTGTGCCTTAGTTGTTGTTTTCTTTTTTCTTTTTTTTTTTTTTTCAGCGCAATACAAACACAGCCATTGACGGCGTACAATGGAAGGAACCCAGCCAATGACGAACACCAGAACACGATTATACCGGAAAATGCACGACGTTTGACTCGCTCATTGGCTCTGTTTCTCATCTAATCGTCTTCACAGCTTCTTCATTTGCTGGGATCCTTTCGTTGTACGCCGTGATTGGCTGTGTTTGGGATCTCATAGACGTTTATTTTAGCCTGCTCCTTCGCAAAAGATGGCAGCGGGTGAATCAAGTTTGAAGGGAGGTCGTCCGGAGAACGTAGCGCAAAATTGGTCACGCCATGAAACGCGCGCTCTGATAGCTGCTTATATTATTATATTTTTAATCCGATCACTCGATGCAAGTTTCCGCGTGCGGAAGGGAAACTCTCGGGAAAACAAAAATACATCGACGGGCTCTCTGTCAAGCGGCGCACGATACTGAGTGACAGGCTCGAGCTATGGCGTCTGACAATTTGTCTCCCGGAAGCGCCCTGTCTGCGCTACTTTTTTTTTTCTTTTCCCTCGTGTTACTTCAGAGGATCATTTTGGAGTCGAGAGCGCGGTTTCCACAGATGTCTTTGGGAAAGACGGTAGAGCGGCGTCGGCGTCTCCAGTGTAAATAAATGATGAGAAAGAAAGCACGCCCCGGAAAATCGCAGCTTAACGAGGCGTTTTCGCGTATGGCGGCGAGTTTCTCGCGTTCTGAAAAAAGTGGCGTTGAGCGCGCCCGGCTGTTAACGCAGACAACTATGACAGGTTTAAGAATGGCATGACTCCGAGTTTCGACCGTGCTTTTTGCACGCAGCATCGAACTCGATAAGCAGCCGAGATCACAACTCCTGACATCGCAGCGTGGCAATCGTCGTGACGTCACAGAGAAGAACCATAATGCCCGAGTCCCACTAGAGCGACAAACAGAAACAAACGACAGCGACAAGCCTCCAACACATGCAGCATGCTCGCGATCGTATACCTTTGGCAGGCGTTTAGTCGTTCGCTGCTCGTGAAGTATACGCACGATTGATTGCAAGCCTGCCAAAGATACCCTCGCGTGCATGATGCTCCTGTTTGAGCCGCCTTTGTTCTACAAATCCTGTCAAATCGCGAAAGACTCTGGTTTGAGGCTTGATCGCTGTCGTTTGTTTGTGTTTGTCGCTCTAGTGGGACTCGGGAAAAAGAGGGCCCAACCCAGACATCTCGGTACTAATAGTAAGAGACCATTTGACAATTGAAACAAGGTTCCTGGCTTTCTTAATTTAGGCTCGCATCCCACCTGCGCTTAGTGAATCGCATATCTCCGGGCGGCGGTATAGTGAACACATTTAACTGAGCTTTGACGGTAACAACATTGATTTATCCATCGATTTATCGCGGTTGATATTTCCCGTTGGCAAACCACACGTGTGTCTGACCTATCAGTAAGCGACAAGTTGTGCGTGGTACTGCTGTATGTCCCCATATCTACAGCCTTCATCTCCACCCTGCTCGTTAGCAAGCTGCTGGCAAGCACGGATCTCCTCGTCGGACCCCTTGAGCCGTGTCTCTCGCGATCATCTACGGCCGCAGTTGCTCATACATCATATACAAAAGGTGTTCGTTGCAGACGTAATAACGGAATGATCTGCGTCTCAAGCATCTTCGAAGTGTGTTTTCTTTATGTATGCTTCGAACGTGTTTGCAGACTGTTGTATTGTGACGTCGTACGAGAAAGAAACAGGCTGTCACTTGTACCATGTACTAACAGTGTCAGCGCGTCTTAGGCGGTGGCGCTCAATCGCCAGGTTTATGGCGCCGCCAGCCGAAATAGAAAAGCAAGTGGGGAGCGTCGGAACGGCGCCCATTCGCTCAAAGTCGCGGTGCGCGAGGGGCGTACGACCGCGCGGCTTCAGCGTCGAGGGCTGCAGCCGCGGGATGCCGGCCGAGCAGGATCGGCCCCAGCTGTCCGACGACGCCACCTGCCCGAGCGCCGACGACACAACGCGCCTCCTGCATTCTCGGAAGCCTAATTACTCGTCCTCCCAGCCCGCCGGTGGTGACCGAGACACCAGATGTCCGAAGACCAGTCCAAGGACAACGAAGGGGCGGAGAACCGATGATGCGAGAAATACGGATCCGACAGGCGCACGCAGCACGTTCTCCGAGAAATGACGTAACCGTCCATTCCGATCATAAGGCCTTACTTCTCTCTTATGCGCGTCCAGTATCCATTCGCCTTGCCTGATTGGCTGAAACATTTCGTCGACACCGAAGTCCTTCTCTTCCTTTTCAAGTGTACCGGGCGCGACACAATTAACAGAAAAAAAAGCAAACGTCTGTTATTGATTTTTTTTTATTTTTTTTTTTTTTAGATAAGAACGTTAAAACAGCTTTTCTAGCAGAACGTTCTCACGTGAGTTACCATCTCAGACGACCGATTTGAGGTAAAAGAAGTCTGATATATAGTTTTCTGAACTGGCAACAATGATTTACTCTGTAGAGGAGAAATGTATACCCGACTGCCAGACTAGGGTGTTTATCGTGCCTCACGCCGTCTCATCTAGATCGAAACTGGCAAGCATAGATCGAAGCCTCAATCCCTGGAACCTGCAGCGCGAGCTTTCGTTCCACGTGGAAGTTCGCATTGTAGAAGCGAAAAACCCGGGGTTCGATCAACGCCCTGCCGACCTGGTTGGGTACCGTCCAGATTCCGGCGTTCGACACTCCCGTGTTTGATTGTGCGCGGCTCTTTTATGCTGCATTCTCACTGGCATTCGGATCCCCACTGCGAAGAGGATCTGCTCGTTTTCATCATCAAATACGCGTGAAACTGCACTGAGCCTTTAGGCAACCGCGTTCGCAACCGCTTCATGATTGCGGTTCAACCGCCAGTGCGAATGAGGCATAACTTCGACGTCCCGAGTTTCATACTCCGCGATTGCACCGACTAAACGGAGCATAGCGTACAGGAAGGAGTACACCGAGACTATTGACGAGTCGTAGGACCATGCACTTCCGGTCGTATACGTGTGGTTATGGTGCGAGCAGAGATGGGATGAATACAGGTGACACAAGCCGAAACAAACTTAGGAAGGCAGCCCACACCTGTTTGCAACGTCGGAGTGTGAAATAAAAATGTCGATGACGATCGTTTAGCCTCTGCAGTTAGGAGAGGAGCTTAGAGCTAAGGACAGAGGTGCCGCCCGTCTCCATTGAGTTCTGCACGACGCGCTCCATGTACGCTAGGGGGAGTTTGCAGAGTTCAATGGACTGCGAGACGGAAAACGAATTTTCCGAGCGCAATGCCTCGGGTCAAAAACTAAAGGGCGAAAGGCAAGCCAAACAGGACCAGTTTTTTTGTAAATATCTGTCAATTACGACATTCACACGCCAACCATAAAACTCCCGCCGACTCGAATCTTCCATTAAGCTCACCTACAATGAAAGGCTCGGCATTTGGCATTTCACCTCAACATATCAAACGCCCTACTCTATTGTACTACATAACTCCGGCTTTTTCCGTCTCTTTTTATTACATATACTTTTCCTTATATAGCATGGCGTAGTTCGCCTACTTTAAATGATCCAAGTAATGGCATAAAGGTTGAAAGCGAGAAGCAACATAAGGTCATAGACGAGGCGGCTTTCTCTATGATTAAAAGACAGCTACCCGTTGTCATGTCAATAGAAAAAGGAAGTTTTCCGCATTACTCGCGGGCTGCGCAAAATCACAGCTGCACCTTTTTTCTTTTTTTTTTTTTTAATACGGTTCTTGAGGTGAATACGACCGTCCAATGGCCTCTTTTTTGTTTCAGTTGAAAGGCCACGATCATCGCGTATAGCAAATTCTCGAGGCCTCAAAATTTCGGCCTATTTCTGTTACCGAACCAACCGGGGCGGTTCTGGGCGAACCGGGTTCCCTGCGAGCAGCGCTTGGCGTGCGCGTTGGGCGCGCACGATCCACCATCCCGGACCGGCTGACGATATTTTTAAGAGAGGGGGCCCGGTAGTGCTCCATTTTGTGATAGCTATTGGTTCAGAAATAGATCTTCCTGCCAGGCACTCTCTTGACGCTCTCGCGGGGGCGCCGCCACGTTGGGAGGCGGCCTTGTCTGATTCATAATCTAATAGCGAACTTGTAATAGGTAAACCGAATCAGCTCTGAAGCTCACCTTTAACCGGCTATATAGATCTCTTCACTCGTTGAACCTCTTAACCCATATTCCATCTCTTCACGCGTTGTGTCCCTTGACTCGTGAGGCCTGACCCATATCGGATCTCTTAGGGTGTTGGATCTCTTGACTCGCTGTACCTGTTGGCCCAGAAGAACCTCTTGACATATACTGAATCTTGTGAATGATTGGAGCTCTTGACTCATCATGGATTTCTCGACACAATGGATATCCTGCATTGTAAGACCGTTCGACTCATATTGAAGCTCTCGACCTATACTGGGTATCGTGACTTGTTGGAGCTCTTCACTATACCAAGGATCTCTCAACTCGATTAATCTTTTGCCTTGTTGGACCTCTTGGCCCTTATTGAACGTTTTGACCTTTACTGGATATTAGTTGGAGCTCTTGACTCACCAAAGATCTCTCGAATCGATGAATCTCTTCCCTTGTTGGACCTCTTGGCCCGTATTGAACCTGACTTATCATGGATCTCTTGACTCGATAAACCTCTTGACTTGATAAGCCTCTTGACTCTTCGGACCTCTTGACCCATATAAAACATATTTACCTATCCTGAATGTCGTGACTGGTTTGAGTTTTTGACTCGATTAATATCTTGCCTTGTTGGAGCTTTTGAAACCGTGGATCCCTCGATTCGACAAATCTCTTGCTTTTTGTACCTCTTGACCCACGTAGAACCTTTTGACATTAACTGAATCTCGTGACTGTTTGGAGCTCTTGAGTCACCATGAATTTCTCGACACGATGAATATCTTGCCTTGGAAAACCTTTTGACCCATATTGAACCTTCCGGTCCACCTATATACTTGGTCGCGTGACTTGTTGGAGTATCACAATGGCTCTCTAAACTCGATGAATATCTTGACCCATATTGAGCCTCTTGACCTATACTGGATCTCGCGACTGGTCCGAGCTTTTGACTCACCCTGGATCTCTCGATTCGCTGAATCTCTTGCCTTGTTGGAACTCTTGACCCGTATTGACCATCTTGACTTATGCTGGATCTCGTGACTGGTTGGAGCTCTTGACTCACCGTGGATCTCTGGACTCGATTAATCTCTTGCCTTATTGTACCTCTTGACCCATACTGAACCGCTTGACTTATGCTGGATATCGTGATTGACTCTCCATGGGTTTCTCGACTCGATTAATCTTTTTTGGACCTCTTGACTCATATCGAATTTCTTGACCTATACTGACTCTCGTGACTGGTTGAAACTCGATGAATTTCTTGCCTTGTACTTCTTGACCCGTATTGAACCTCTTGACTTATGCTGGATCTCGTGACTGATTGGAGCTTTTGACTCTCCATGGATCTCTCGACTCGATGAATATCTTAACTCGTTGAACCTCTCAACCCATATCGAACATCTTGACCTATACTGAATATTGTGACTGGTTGGAGCTATTGAGTCACCATGAATTTCTCGACTAGATGAATCTATTTCCTTGTTAGACCTCCTGACCCATTTCGAACCTCTTGACCTATACTAGATCTTGTGACTGGTTGGAGCTCTTGAGTCTCCATGGATCTCTCGACTCGAGGAATCTATTTCCTTGTTAGACCTCCTGGTCCATATTGAGCCTCTTGACCTACACTGGATATCGTGACTGCTAGGAGTTCCTGAGTCACCATGGATCTGTCGACTCGATGAATCTATTTTGTTTTTAGACCTCGTGACCCATATTGAACCTCTTGGCCCATTATGGTTCTTGTGACTGGTTGGAGCTCGTGGATCTCTGAACTCGATGAATCTCTTGCCTTGTACCTCTTGACCCATATTGAACCTCTTTACCTATACTGGATCTCGTGACTGGTTGGAGCTCTTGAGTCACCATGGATCTCTCAACTCGATGAATCTATTTCCTTGTTTGACCTCTTGACCCATATTGAACCTTTTGGCCTATACTGGATCTCTGGACTCGATGAATCTCCTGCCTTGTTGTACCTCTTGACCTATACTGAACTTCTAGACCTATACTGGATCTCGTGACTGGTTGGATCTTTTGACTCACCATGAAACTCTCGACTCGATGAATCTCTTGACTCGTTGGACCTCTTGACTCATATGGAACCTCTTTACTTATACTGTATCTCGTGACTAGTTGGAGCTCTTGACTCACCATGGATCTCTTGACTCGTTAGTTCCCTTCGCCAGAAACGCGCAACAGCGACCTGTCACTGCGCGACGCCTTTCAGAATTATCCCACGTCGAACAGCCCCTGAAAGGTAC
Organism: Ixodes persulcatus; assembly: GCA_013358835.2. Taxonomy (NCBI): domain Eukaryota; kingdom Metazoa; phylum Arthropoda; class Arachnida; order Ixodida; family Ixodidae; genus Ixodes; species Ixodes persulcatus. Next base: position 514,118 of record JABSTQ010011170.1, read on the forward strand.
GGGAGAGGAAGATATTCACGCATCTAACGACCAGTCCCAGTTGGCAGACATCCGACAAACGACTCCGCGCATAGACTCGCGCGAGGAAAAAAAAAAAAAAAAAAAACAATTCGTCGGCGACGCTGTCGGGCTTCTTACACGGCGGACTCTTGTTGCTGACGTCACACCAGCGCGGCGTCGTTCGCTTTCGAACGGGGCTTGAACGGGGCTTCAAAAACTGTAATTAGGCCACTTTTGAACGGGCGAAGAAGCGTCCATTTTTGGCATTATTTTTTTCGAACGTCTTCCGGTCTTCGCGGAAAGTTCGGGCTCCCCTTCCCTTGTTGCGCGGTCGAGAGGGGCGGCCCCGGGACGGCTTGAGCTTTACGGCGTGATTTGCGCCGAAGCAACTCCTCTGGATAAAAGGCCGTGGTGCTGAGTTTTCAACGTCACCTAAGGTCGCGGTGCACGGGTGCAAAATCACGGTCGCGGTGCACGGGTGCAAATCGCGGTGCAAAAGTGCCGCGTCAGCGTTCGGCTGAGCCTCGTGTCTTCGCTGATTGGAGACGAGCCTCGGCCGATCGCTGACGCGGCACTCCTGTCCAATCCGCGCCCCGCGTTGGCCTCTTTAGGTGAGAGAATTCAGCACCTTCCTATGAGGCGTTGGCCGGAGCCAAGTGTGCATGGTCTCCCACCCCCTTCCGGAATCGGAGCGAGGCTGCGCCGTACGTGTGCCGCGGAGAATCGATTATTAATGAAGCCGTTGGCAATTAGCTCCTTCCCGACGCCTTGGGAAGGAGGCGATACTCCAAGGGGAGCAGCGCCTTGACGCCGTGAGGCAATATCACCTAGAAGACAAGGCTTGCGCCTCTCTCCCTCAAACGTCATCACTGGTGGATCCACGTAGCGCCATAGCCCGCGTCAGCGTCGCCGCCAGCGCGTCCATCAGCGTCTCGCAACGAGCGCGACACTAGCACGCAGCGTCGCCAAGACGGACGCGTCTGCCGCTTTAAGGCTAGCCCACATGGTGCGTTTTTCTCCGCGTCTGCGTCGCGTCTGCGCCTGTGCTTTGACGTCACTTCCGGCGCCGGGACGAAACGCAGCGTTTTTAGGCGCATTCCGGCGTATCTGGAGGAGCCAGATATTTTGCGTCCAGGCGTCGCGTTTCGCGCTGCGTCTAGAAAGCAACAACCAACGAACGGCCGTGTTCACTAGTTGCAAGGAGCGTTTGAATTTTCTCTACTGTTTTCGCCACTGTAGGACTGTAGTTTTCGCCACGGACCTTGCGACAAAGGTGATAAAAATAATAATAATTTTTATTTGCACAGATTGCGATACCTACTCGGCAGCGTGCAAGGCTAGGCAGACAGGTTGAGACCCTTACGCAGGTGCGCCTGCTAGCCCACCGCCAAGTAGGAAAAGGGATACGGGAGGGGGAAATAAAAATGCAAACACTCAAAACAGAAAGATACACATACAAAAACGAGTAACAGCACTGTGCCATTCCACGGCAGAGCGCCCGCCAACGCTCGCAGCAGGGCAAACATGGGTAGTTACGTCCTTGCTCCCGCGGACATCAGTTTACAATACCTTTTGCACAAATCCAGGGACCTCTCCCTGCTCCGCGGGAGACGCTGACGCTCCTTCAGCGGAACAGAGAGGAGCTAGCGAAGTACAAAAGCATCCTGCACTCTTGCAGGCGAAATTTAAAGAATACAAGGACACCGAGAGACAAAGGAACAAAATTAATACTATCGGCAACAGCCGCAAGAACACAACCTCTGTAGCGGCCAGCTGTAAATGTTTTGGCTCGTGAGATGGTGATGCCGATGGCGTACCGAAAGGTGGATGAGGCGTACGCACTAAAAAGGATGAAAATGAGTGAAATTGAGCTTCATTTCATTTTATGTAATAAAAATGCGTGCTTACTATTAATAAAATTAAATATTTCGGCATGTAGCCATCATTTAACGCGCGATTTTTATCTAAAATTTGCGTTTGTTTCTTAAGCGCGTCTGGCTACGTTGGGCAGACGCTTCGGAAACGCAGACGCGAACCACTGCCCGGTAGCGCTGCGTGTGGTTTGACTGGGCGCACGCGTCTGGCTTCCAAGCCGAGACGCGCGTCTAGACGCACTGAAAAACGCGCCATGTGGGCTAGCCTTTACGGTGGGCGGATCTCGTCGAGCTTCGGCGTGTTCGCCATTTGGGGAGGGCCGGGTGTCCATTAGCGATGACGTCATGCGCGGGCCTTGAGATTGTATTGCGTGAGCTGCCTGCGCTCCGGCGCCCCCTCTTGGCGAGTGCACCGAGTCGTCACTCGACGACTCGCCGACTTGGGGTTTCTAACGAAAGCGAGCGTGGGCGTGGTCATCGGATAATGCGCGCTCGAGCTGGCACTCGAACGTGTGGCGAAGCGAGAGGTTGGCTGGAAAAAAAAAAAAAACCGTCCAAATGGACAGTCTGCCAATGGCCTTATGACCGTGGTTTGGCCGTGGAAAGCCGACCAGAGCAACGCTTTTGGGCGCCCACGTCGCCAAGACCTACACGCGAGAGCTTTTAGACCCCTTAAAAAATTACGCCCTCTTACGGTCGATCTGAAAATACTGCAAAGTGGCGGGCGCAAAAAACACCAACAAGCTGGCATGTCTATAAATGACCAATCTCTCCACAACCATCATTTATTTTCTCTCTCCCGCTCTCTATAACTGATATAAAACTCACTTCCAAGAGACTGTATACAATTGATAGACTTGCCATTTTTATGGTGTCTTTTGCGCACGCCACTTTGCAGTATTTTCATATCGACCGTAAGAGGGCGTGAGTTTTGAAGGGGTGTATTCGCGTCTGCAGCTCGTTGCTCGCCCTCCCACGGCGGAAACGGGAAGCGCTCTAGTGAGGGTCCCAGGGTTCTCCTGCTCATCGGACATGGCGTAACTGCTCGCGATCATGGCTCGCCAAATGTCATTTTCGTACGCAAACAACACTCTTCACTGTCCCAATGTAGTGCTGCAGCCGGTACGGGATTCTACCTTATTACAAAGTTTTCGTATTGCGTATGTAGTATTGCGTATCCAAGACCGCAATTTTGGGCACGCGCAGCGTGGGGCACGCAGCACTAACGCAAACAGACAGTGCTTGCGTTCGCTCGTATACGCAATACAAAAACTCACCACTGTTCCACCGGTTTCCAACGCCAACGAAACACGTGCTGCAGTGAGCAGACGTGCAAGCGGTAGGCGTTCCTTTGAACCGGAAAGGCTGAGATTGTCAAAACGACGGCGTGTAAAAATTAAAGAAGCTAAATGTTCTGGGAAGATTTGTAATTAAAATAATAGAAACAAAATCCGTTTCTTTTAATTTTGTGGAGCGGAGGGGGGGGGGGGGGGGGGGGGGGGGGGGGCTTGGTCCGGAAGGATTGGCGGTGACTTTGGAAGTTTTGCCGATTGTCAAAATTCGCTACTTTGATAGCACTATATGTTTTACCCACAATTAATGTAATTTTACATGGATTTCTCAGATTATCTAGAATGTTTTAATTAATTTTAGAGTATTTTTGTTTTATAACTTGGTAATTACAAATGCTGCAATTAGCAATCAATGACGATATTTTGCACGCTTTTGATTGCCATACTTGTTCACGCGCTTGAAATTACATCAAATGCAACAAATTATATTAGAGCTTGAAAAACTACGTAAAAACGCCACCATGACACACACACACACACACACACACACACACACACACACACACACACACACACACGCACACACGCACGCACGCACGCACGCACGCACGCACGCACGCACGCACGCACGCACGCACGCACGCACACACACACACACACACACACACACACACACACACACACACACACACACACACACACACACACACACACACACACGCGCGCGCGCGCGCTCGCACACACACACACATTCTTCTGCTGTCTGACTCGGATTCTGTCTTTGGGTTTTGGTAGCGAGAATAGCGTTTTTATAGGTTTTGTGAACATATCTTAAACTCGTCACCTGAAGCGATATGTTGTAAATTTTTGATTGATTAAGTTATTCTTGTGCTGGGAATTTAAAGCAATTAATCATCCAAACACCCATTAAAAAGCCCGCAGTTCATTATTTCACATGACACTTATCTGAGCTAGAAAAGGCAGCAAGAAGAGACAAATATCAGCGCTGATTTTTCAACAAATGCAATATTCTATGTTACCTCTAAAATATATGAAAGACTCTCTCTTTAAAGGGACACTGAACTCTCCAACATATTTTGTGAAGTTGTAAGCAGTGATAGAGTGCAGGCGAGCTGGTAATTAATCGACATCTTGGAAACCCTGAGATGGGGAACGATAAAAAAACGGACGAACACAACAAGTGCCTGGATCGGAGACGTATATCGCAAAACAACGTTTCCGCAAACAACTTCTGACACATGTTGAGTTATGAAAGAATCCGATATGAACACTTCTTAAACCGAGAAATTAAATCCGAAATAGAGGTTATTTTCGGTTGCGTTCCAGAATTAAAACGTGCCTCCTGGCATAAATATTGCGCTAAACACCGTTTTTGTTTTCAGGATAAAGAGGTGAACCTCCGCTCATAACACCCTAGCTTCCTCGTAGTATCAGAAATAATTTGTGTCGCTCAGCTCCACTATAACCGCCATTTTGGAAGACAAATAACGCCACTACACTTAAAAAAAAAAAAAACGCTCCTAGCATGTTGCCGCCATGTTGCTCATGATGATGCAGCTGGTGCGACTGTCGCGCCCCCTATCAGCTAGAAATTTTCTGCCACTCTCTCGGACTGTTGGAACTTGCTCAGTGCGATTCTCCACCTACGTTGTGCGGTTTTGCATTCTAAGTTTCCCAGCCTCTTGTGTAAGTTTCCACTTAACTTATTAATGTATCCTCAGGTGGCGGGTTCGAATTCCGGCGAAATTGGCCGCAATCAGGCGGAGGCTTATTACGGAGAAGGCGCCGTGTAAAGGCCTGTGGAAACCGAAATCGATTGCCGGACCGGACATCCGATTTCGGAAAAAAAAAAAAAAAAAGAAAGGTGAGGCGGGCACGTTGAGAGCTGATTTTCGGAAGTTTCTCGCCCGAGCGCACAAGCGCGCAAAAAAAAAAAAAAAATAAATAAATAAATAAAAAAATGAAAAAAAGTCTCTGGGATTGAAAAAGGTTCTCCTGACCCTGGGGCCGAGTGTTTCTTGGAAAGGTGTATAGTCAATCGGAGTCGCGAATACGCACAGCCCATGGCAGACGGTGACGGAATTGTGTGTTCGTGGGGTCGGCACCTTTAAAGGCATTCTCGGATCTTTTTGCCCGCCACTGCCTGTCACTTGCCAGCTTGCTCGTAAACACGGATATCAAGCGAGAGCATCTGCTTCTTTTGCGAGTGCATGTGCCGTGTGCTCTTTCCGGTAGCTCATTGCGTGGTTCTTGACATTTCCCTTTCATGGGCCATCGTAATACGCTGTTTCATTTTCTTCCTCTCTCTGAAATCCTCCAAAGAGCCTTTGTGCTTTAAAGGTGCCGTGCAACGAAATTGGGTAGTAATGTTTCTCTCACTTTACACAAGCTTACTGGCACCAGGCTGGCACTAGCGGGGCCCAGGTAATATACTCGCACGCAACGCCACTGGCCAAGAAGCTTCTTTGTCGCCGCGTAATTTCAACGATTAAAGCTGACGTTTTATTTTGGTCTCTCCTTCGCAAAGCTCGATGACGAAGTTGTGGTGATCGCATTGTTGGCATAGTCACCAATGCGATCCCCAAGATTTCGTCGTCAAGCTTTGCGAATCCCGCGATGACGATATTTAAATGCGGGTTACGCAGGGGGCACGAGCGCGGTGCTCCTCTGCATTCCTATGGGAAAACAACGCGCGTGCATTTTGTCTCTTCTCCGGCCGGAAAATAACATGGAACACTTTTGCTGTTTTGGTCGCACCGAAAGGTGGGTGCCATTATTAACAGTGTAAATGTGTAATTGCTTTAGTTAGCGCATCTCTCTTCGTCAGTGAACGATGCTAACTCTGCTATATTTCATGCCCAAACATGTGTTCCACAGCAGGTGTGTAAAAACAAGCGAGGATTTTAAGCAAAACAATACCCCTGTCAGACGGGCACCTCAAATGACATTTACCCCAAATGACATTCAGTGTAAATGTCATTTAGGCAGTGTCACACGGCAACTCAAATGACATTTGACTTAAATGACATTCGAGCTCAACTGAGTTCTCCCAAACTCATTTACGGCTCATAAATGTGTAGTCTCGTCAACAGCGGTCAGCACAAGTTCCGCGAATTGAAATAAAACATTATAAATAACATAAATACAACTGAAAACAATGCTTGTAGCAATTATTTTTAGAAAAAAAAATGCTTATAACGTGTATATCTCGCACACCTTTTGCGATATATTTGTTTAATATACTCGCGGTCTCAGTTGCGCGTCAGGAACGCGATCCGACGTTCCGGCAGTTCCGGATCCATCGCACTACGATCATTGTCGTCAGCAGGCTCCATCGCTACAGGGTCACGGTCTTCGCTTGAATCGATCGCAGACGTCAACGAGGTATACGAATCCGGCGAAGAACGAAAGAGCGCGAGGAACAACGGCGAGCAAGATGCACGGAGTTCCGAAAGCAGACGAGCCAAGCGGCGGAACGGCTACGGCTACGGATTACTTGGGATTGCTGACGTCGTGTCATAGTTGCCACAAAACACCTTGTCTCCGTCAAAACGTGTACTTAGTTTTCATCACCGTGTTTGAATTTTATGTTCTGAGAATTCATTACATTTTATTTACTTAGTAAACAATAAAATAAACACTAGTTTGCCGGGTTAACAACAGACCGCTATTGTGATAGACATCACCTAAATGACACTTGAGTTGCCCGTCTGACACGACACGACTTAAATGTCATTTGAAAATCCTAAAGGCCTTTAGCGTAAATGACATTCAAGGTGCCCGTCTGACAGGGGTATAACAATCGAAAATAATGTTGAGTGCGTTCACGGTTCGGCTGCAGCATTCAAAAGACGCCTATATATTTTTAATGTGCCCGTCCTCGCCAGCAGCACGGATTTTGGCCAAGCAATGGCCAATGTCTGGCGATGGTATTTTGGCCAGTGGCCAGAGAGTGGCCATTCATTGGCCAATGCTTGGCCGATGGCTGATGGCCAGTGGCCAGTGGCCAATGGCCAGATAAAGGCCAGTCACCGGCCAGTCTTTGGCCACTGTTTGGCCACTTGGCCAAGAACCATTGCCAGCCATTGGCCGATGACTGACCAACTCTGTGCTGCTTGGGAGCTGTCACTGTAGGAAAATGACCCCGTGGTGCATCTTTACGAGCGGTTAAAAATATTCGAAACGTAAAGAATAAATAAAGTAAGTGGGCTATTAAAGGTCTCTCTTTTTATTATTTTCAGTGCCGGGCAGCTTTTATCGGACACTTCTTTTTAAAGATTTCGAGCGTGCGAGTGATGTCTTGAACGTAGAACAAGCATTTTCGCACAGAACAGAAAGAATAAAACAGTACTTATTGAACATCGCACTATATTACCTGACCTTCAATTTATTTTGGTCGTATATTTATCACAGGGAGTTCCTGATCTAATGTTACTGCGTAGTTCTTGCCGTCTCCCTTGGTTTCCCTTCGTTCGTTCCGCACGTATATCGCCCACGCTGAAATGCGCCGACGTCGTGTTCGCGCTAACAGTATCCGACAGTGCACATAAATGCATGCACGAAGACGTTTTAGCACCGTTTTTAATGCGATGAATTCGAAATAAAAACGACTTAACTGACCAATTATTTCGTCTGCCTGACTGAGAAATGTTCCAAGCTACCTAGCACGTACGAATTATTCGGGATATTTGATCTTATAATCGAGCGCAGAGAGAAAATGCACTCACTTTTTCTCATAAAATGCATTACCGGAAGTCAATTTTCGATTGGTTGCTGTCTGCTTCAATTTGCCACAGCACACTAGCGTCAGTTGAACCTCTAGCGTGCGTTATAATAACTCTATGGCTTTAACAACCCCAGCGCTTGGCTGTAATAAAAATTGACAACGGATAATCGGCTCCGGGTAACGTGGCCGCTTGTTCTGACTGCGAGTTAAATGGGGTGGACGCTGCTCGTTTTTCTCGAATTGTTTTCCGTGACCGCAAATTCGCAAGAAAAAAAAAAAAAAACGCGTGTTTTGTAGTTAATGAATGTTAAAGAATAATTCTAGTCGGTATTTGCTGAATGTACAAACAATTTTGCATCAGCCTTTTTACCTGCGCTGCGGCGCCATCTTGGTTCACCTCGTGTCCTTTTCCTACGCTCACGTGCAGTCGGAATAACCTTTTCAGACAGGCGCACACGGGTATACAGGCGCGCCTGCACGTCCGGTTGGGCGCGGGTACATCTACAGCCATGTCGGACAAAACATGCAGGCACGAAATACACCATCTACTAGCACACGTATAGAGATAAGAACACACCACAAACGCACTCCTCCGACGTCACGCTGCAGGTGCTGCTGTCGGCGCGGCGCATGCCCAGAGGTCTGTAAGCGTTGGTCTATGCATGGTAGTAGTGGTACACCCGGGCGCACTCTATGGCAGTCTCATAATCGCATTCGTACGTATATCACTCCCAACCGCGCTCTAACAAGGGTCCGGCTTCAGCAGATGACTCTGCCTCTCGCAGTCGCGTGGACAAAGACGAACGCTCAGTCCGCCCAGTCGTGTTCGCTCCCGTTCTTCATAGCAGGGTCGCCGGTGCGCTCGGATCGGAGAAGAAACAAACGACCTCGAGGGTTGCTGGAGCCCCTCGGGCCGAAACAAACGGGCTAATTAATGGGATTATCGCGGCCAGCGGTGCCGTGTTCGTCTTCCGCTGGCCGCCGTCCAACGCGCAACCCGAGAAATGGCAGTGGATGCCATGCTCGAGAGTCAGCTTCGTGAAGTGGTACCCTCCGAGGCCGAGGCCGCACGTGGCCTTCCGAGGACCTCGGACGAGTCCCTCGACTACACGCCTCTTTTTTCGCAAGATTCGAGGAAAAACACGTTTGACAAGCGGACGTATACGTAATGTGTTAACGCGTTACTTTTTCTCTGTCTTCTTTTTTTTCTGTAATGAAGTAACGATTTAGTTACTTTTTAAGAGAGGGAACGCGTAACGTACTTTCGTTAGGTTCTGAGGAAGTAACGACTTCGGGTATCTATTTACTTCTGGAGGAGAACGAGCGCAACACAAGTACTCAACATAGCTCTTACCCCAACTCGCGCCTGTAGTTTGCACGTTGAAAAAAAAAACGCTGGATAGACCATAAAAAGATGTGCGCCAGGTATTCTTAACTCCAGCCCGCTGGTCGACCTCTCGCGACGAACGAAGAACCGGAGGAGCGGGGTCGGCGGCAGAGGCGCTGCTGGCACCGCATGGTTCTGGTCGGCGTGTTCGCGCATCATACAGTTGTAACGGAAAAAGCGGGTACGTAAAAATAGCTATTGTTGTGCTCCGCTTCGCAACTTTTAAGAAATCGACACGGTCATTTTCTGAACGGACGTCAACATCTCCGTCCCCCGTGATATGCAGCCGCCCGTACCGCTTCGTATATAGAGCCAAATAAATTCATTTTAGCGCACTGACCAGCGTCAGCGAGCAGGCGGCACGGGAAATCGGGAAAATCTATCCCCGTCTCTTCCGCCATCTTGGAGCTACCGCCTCGCCATCTATGGAGCGTTGGAGTTGCGAATAGCCAGAGTTATCCGAGACGACAAATATTGGAAGTGGAGAGCATGACGGCGCTACTTCCAAGCTGACGTAACGCGTTCCTTTTGAATCGCAGTAACGAGTAACATAGTTGCTTTTTGAGTGAGTAACGGTATTTAGTTAGTTTATTTCAGTAGCGTGTACAGGTCCGATTACGAGGCACATTTTGCGCGAAAATGGCGGAGTCCGCGCCGTTAAGCCGGAATCATATGGTGCAATTTTATTCGCGATTTCGCAGTTGCGACGTCGCTCGTGCTGCAAAAAAAAGCGTGTTCGAGGCTGCGGTGCTCAACGCGCCGCAGCTGCGAAATCGCGTAAAATTCGCACCATGTGAATCGAACAACATCAGCTATTAATATTTGCATACCCGTGCCCGTGTTTGCGGAGGAAGCGAAACAGCGAAAATCAGAGGACCATGACCGAGGGACGTCATGTAATACAACGCAGAAGACAAGGCCCGAGCACAACGTCATCGTTAGTGAATCCCCAAGTACACGCCGAAAGTGCGGCAGACGCGTCCATCTTGGCGTCGCCGCCTGCTAGCGTCGCACTCGTTCTGAGACGCTGCAAGACGCTCTGGCGGCGATGCTGACGCTCAGAATCCACGCAGCGCCCAGAATGCCTTGAGGAAGCATTCTGGGCCCTTTTTTTTTTTTTTTTTTTTAGTTTGTATATTAACGATATTGTCAGCATAAATAAAGATGCAATACGTGTTGTCTGCGCCGGTAATACCACCTATTTATTTATCTATTTATTTTTGCAGGTAACTTCTGCCATGAATTAGTAAATAGGGCTAATCAAGCTCTGCAAACGTTAGATATATGGGCTCGCTCTAATGCGACCCTATATAATCTAATCAATGTAGACAAAACTAAGGCTGTTCTATTTCATGCAAGGAATAAGAACGTTGACATTACCGGTGATGTGCTTTTAAATTCGACAAAATCGACATTCCGCCTAATTTAAGGACACTTGGTGGTACGTTTACAGAACGAATGACGTGAGAAGATCGTGAAATTTTATTTTAATAAAAATCGTCATAATTTACGCACAAAAAAGTGAAATTGCATGGTAATTTATAATGCCCTCTTATTTTCATTATAAACCATTGTCACCTAGTTTGAGAAAATACTACGAGCTCAAATTGAAACAAAATACTTACGTTACACAAAAAAAAAAACGATAATAGGAATAATCTGCAGCGTTTCATGTGATCACCATAGGGGCAATCTTTTTTTTTTCCATGTTTAAATCTGCTGCACGTAAGTGCCTCATATAAATACCGCTTATGCGTAATTTATAAATCTGAAGTAGAGAACAATGCTTGCAAGATTAGCGTCCCTTACAACCCCCACGCGGAGCACAGAAATTTGGAAGGTTCCTACTAACAAAACGTATGGTGAGCAAATGTTATCCGTCAAACTTCCTAGCATGAATAATAGGAAACAGCGCAAAAGATAACTCACACACTCAGAACACACACACACACCGGAAGAGGTGTGCGTGTGTTCTCAGTGTGTGAGTTATCTTTTACGCTCTTTCCTATAAGTCATGAATAGCCGACTCGCCGAAGCCTCCATCTTAAGAAGTTTCCTATAGCATGCTATACTCAAAATATGCAACCTCTGCTGTCATCAATACATGCGAGCATTTTTTATGAGTTGATTTCTTGAAAATGTGGTGATCGTATTTGTATTGAAAACTTGATGATTGTTTTTAGCCTTACATGTGTTATACTCTTGTGTATATGACTTGTATCTGGGGCTCTCAATTAAATGTTACATAGTTCTATGTAGAACAATTAATACTGTGAATGCATTTTGAAAGTGCAGCGCTATTTTTCTAGATGTTTTGAACTGGTAGCAATGCTACTAAGTAACGTGCTAAACTGTGCTCGTACTACTTATGGCGTGTTGACTGAGCTTTTATTATTTCTGTGTGCTGTTGAAGAACAGAAAAACACCTTTGAACGTCCTAAATCGGCTAGATTCAACGCCGCAAGACAATCGAAGGTGCCAGACTCATGCCACCACCGCTATTGGCGACGTGCGCGATCGAAAGCGTCGCTGTGGTCGGCCTTCCGCGATTAGCCGAATGCTGACTATGACGTCAGCAAAGGATTTCTCATCGACGGAAATAAGAGGAATGGAAGAACTTCGATTTCGGCGGTGTTGGTAGTGTTGCTTTAAGAGCGCAATGATTTCAAGCTTCCACCAATGCTCCTTACAAACACCATCGAACTTGTTGTTCGCAAGGTAATGACGTCACGAAAGGTAACCATAGGAGGGCGCCACTAAAACATCTCGCCGCTAATAATCTCTGGGTGGTGACGTCAATACATCTGCCGTTCCGACGCTTTTATTTTTTTTTTTTTTTCATTTTCAACGGCGTTTTTTAAAGATTGCTTTATTGTTTAAATTCGCTGCTATACTTGGTCTCACCTTAGTATGGACTATTGTTAGCCGCGCGTGCTAAAACCGCGAGCTAGTCGCTTTGAATGAAGCCGCGGCGGCTGCACAAGCGCTCGCGCAGCAAGTGCTCTAGTCAAGGCAGTCAAGGCTGGCCGCTCGCGCTAGCACAGCCTTCGCGGTTAGTCCATGCTAGGGTGAGACGAAGTATAAAATCATCGATGAAACAAAATAAATTTGTGATATCTTTTTTCATCTCACGCTCAGCGAAGGCTGAACCAACGTTGGGCTGAACTCCATGGAACGAATTATGTGACGAATTACTGGCGAACGCCGCCCGACGGCACGCTCGTTTTGCGCGCGACGTAGCAGCCTCTGTGTTGATTCCACGCGCAGAGCAAAAGCCGCCGGCCAAAATTCGTCGGTTATTCGCAGCATATTCGTTCCATGGAGTTCAGCCTTTAGCTTTGACCGGTGCATCGACTGCGTTCGAATTTTCGTTGTTTCTTTGTATTTTCCTCGCGATTTCGCGTTCCGCACCGGAGCAGGCTCGCTTGTACATATGTAACAGTTTGAGAAGCTCAAGTTTGTACTACCCAAAACAAGTGCTAACAAGTTCCTTTTTGCAGCGCCCCCTGGGTAACGCGGGAGGCCTATGTTTGACTCGGATTGCAAACGGAGTATCGGAAGGCGAAGGGCGACGAAGGGAACGCGCGAGGACGAGGCAGCCAAGCGCGCGCCGTCATTTGTCGAAGGGAAACACGTGCGACTTGCTCGCCGTACAGGCTTGTCATCGGCGGCGCTCCGGGGAAGCCAAGTAGCTTCCGTTAGGATCAATTTTTACATTACGGCAGCATAAATACCTCGTGAGAGTCCATTTAAATTAGCATTAATAAAACGCCAAGAAGGATCGAGGTGATCGCTCCCGGCTGATTGCTCGCGAGCGAGGGAGCCGCATCGTCGTGCGTCTTGCAAGCAGGCGCTCTTGCGTCGGCTCGGCACGTGGTCGTCGTCGGGGTGCGCCTCTCCCCTCCGGCCGGCGACCTCCTCGCCGCCCCTTTACGGTCTTCCTTTAATCGGCGGCCGTTATCGAACGCGCCGCCGCGGGTGGCTTTCATCGCGACCTTCCGTTGGCTTTGAACGCGGTCCCCGACCGTTTACGAGCTGAGGTGACGAGATAGATGCCCTCCTCGATAGAGCCGCGCGGCGCCCGCGCCGGATTCCACGCCGCTCGCTCGCAGTGCTGGAACCACTTGCACGACGCGTTGAACTCGGCGTTTGACGGGACATGCACAGCGCAAAGCCCCGATACTTCCGCGCCGATTCTTACATTCGAGGATCAGTGCGGGACATGGGGGAGAGGGGAGAGAGAGAGAAAGAGAAACTGAAGAAACATAGAGGGTCAACAAGCGCCAATTGCTGGTTTGCTACACTGCGAAAATGAACGGAAGGGAAAAGCATAATTAGAAAAAGGTAAATAGATAGATAGAGAGAGGGAGAGATCATGCAAAGTACAGATATAAGACCAAAGGGAAACTAAGAAAATTGCTTCAGGGGAAGCTCCTCCCACCCATTTACAGTTTAGTAGAGCGAACGCTGGGAAGGAGGTCGCCTCCTCGTCAGAGTTCAGTGGAAAAGGGTGGGAGCAGCTTTCCCTGAACTCTTAACCTGTGACTACTGTAAAGTCTTTGCTGCAGATAAACCTTCTTGAGGAATTTCTTGCGGGACGTGGAGGTACTTCCGCGAGCCGTTTGAAAAAAAAAACAAAGCCGGGGCTGCCGGAACGCGCTTGAGAAGGGACTGCCTGGAACCGACGTTCGCTGCCTCTCGATAGAGATCACGTGCGTAAAACTGTTAATTTAGCGTGTCATTTCCGCGCCCTCCCGTTCGGACGAGACTGTCGATGAGTCTACGCGCACTGCAGCGTTGACAGCGTTGTTGATACAATAGGCGTGAAACGGAGCGTGCACTCTAAGAAAAAAGGGAGCGCGACTTAGTCCCTCGGGGGACCAAATGCGCTGACACTACCATTAGTCCCCTAGGGGAGCAACGGTGACGGGAGCAACTGTTGCGCCCCGTCCGTTAGTCCCTCGCACTAGCTCCGTTGGGACTAACTGTTACACCGTTTCAATTGCACCTCGAGGACCAACTGTTAGGCCCTTGCACTTGGTCCCCTGGGACCAACTGTTACACCGTTTCAATTGAACCCCAAGGACGAACTGTTTCGCCCTTGCGCTTGGACCCCTGGGACCAACTGTTTCACCGTTTCAAATGAACCCCGAGGACCAACTGTTAGGCCCTTGCACTTGGACCCCTGGGTCTAAACGTTGCGCCCTTGGATTTAGACCCCTGGGACTAAAGGTTCATCCTTTACATTTGGTCCTGAGCCACAAATCTCCGAAACCAAATGGTGCAGTTCAGGTTAAACGTAGCTTTATTGCCTCGTAGATGCACATCACATTCAAGGATGACTGAAGTCGAAGTTCCTGGGCGGTAGAATCCACGATAAGGCCAAATTCCGAAGAGTGCACTTGCGTCGACGATGGCTTGGACACTGAGACGTCTGTCGAAACCGGTCATGGTCCCAGCACCGTTTATTGGGGCACCGGCAGCTTCTTGCCTGTTTGCGAGAAATTTGAATTATTAGTGACAGGGCAGCGTGAAATACCCAATCGCTGGACAAAAGTATGAGACATAACACACGCATAATAAAATAACAAATAGGCTGCATAAAGGCTGAACTCCATGGAACGAATTATGTGACGAATAACTGGCGAACGCCGCCCGACGGCACGCTCGCTTTGCGCGCGACGTAGCAGCCACTGTGTTGATTCCACGCGCAGAGCAAAAGCCGCCGGCCAAAATTCGTCGGTTATTCGCAGCATATTCGTCTCATGGAGTTCAGCCTTAAGTGCTACAATGATTCAAATCCAACATGCGATCTGTTGACAGCAGACCAGCACAATAGGAAGTATTCACTGGCGGCCATAGCCGTGTGCTCGCCTGCGGAGCGCGTGCTGAACGCGAGCTTCCACAGTTCTTTCGCCACGTGCATTCCGCACCACCAAGATTGCCGGTCTTGGCAGCCTATTAATGAGAGCTCGTTCTGAGCATGCGCTCTAAACAGTGACTTCAAATATGGCGGCCAGTGAATACCTCCTATATTCGATTTTTAGTAGACCGTTCGCTGCGAATTACCAACCCAGCGCGTGCGTGCTCAAACTATGCTTCAAAATGACGGCACGAGCTCCTGCCAGCACGCGAAAGTCTAGTGCACATACGAATAAATCTCTCCATTAATGCCGGTTCTCACACGCAGCGAAGCGCTGATGTAGCGCTGCTCACGTGTCGTGAGCTACTTTTCGTCTGCCCTGAGCAACAGTTTTGACGGTGCGATACAAAGCTGGTGACCGATCCCGTCAGCACGCGCTTAGCGCAAGGTCAGCGCTATGCTTGTAGCGCTCCGCGGCATGTGAGGACAGGCCTTTTTTTTTTTCAAGCAATCCTGCCAGGGCCTGCAAAACACACACACAAAAAAGCCATCGGTAGAACTGTCGTTTCGCTCGATACGATTGAATATGAGGTCTCTGTGCTGCATAACAAAATCAGCAACCATGGTGCCAAAAAGAATAGAGCACGGCGCGCGCTTTGCAAGCTAGAGAACGCGCTCAAAATAAAACACTTTCTGAAGCCGCAGTTAATGAATATACCTTAAAGAGAAGTGCTTCGACATGCCTTAATCGAGTTCCCTTGTCTGGTGACTTCAGAACAGATCAAGTGCAGTGTTGCAGCACCGCGAATCCAAACCGGATCCCGCAATGAGACGACACAGGGAGAAAGAGGCGACCAGCTTCTAAGTTCTGACGAAGACTGTACTGAAAGCAGGTTCTTTTCAAACAAAGACCCCGTCCCATTTTCCCGACGAACCCTCTCTGCCCCATCTGCCCCACCCGCCGCCAGAGAGGAGCGCAAGAAAGAATGCGGGGTAGGGCGTTGGTGGGAGAGGGAAGGGCGCGCTGAAGAAAATCTCTTTCCCCCTCCCACTACACACGACACACGGACACCCCAATGCCCCAAGGCCGGGACAAGGTCGAAGGTCGCCATTTTCAACACGCAAACACGTTTTGTTCTTGTTTTTTTTTTCTCTCTCTCTTTCTCTTTTTAGTTTTCTCGGGGGCCTTTTTTTTTTTAGTTTGCGTTTGTTTTGTATTAGCAGGGTGTTGATATGGACGAAGTTCCGGGCGCGGTTCGTTCTTGGTTGTTCATCTGGAAAGTTATCTTAAACAGCGACGACGATGGCATGTCTGGATACTGCCCTGAATGTGCTTTTTGAGTGGAACGTGCCGCGCTTCAAGTGTGTCTTTGCGGATTTTGAGTTCGACATTGGACTACCCAGAAAGGTTGGTCACGGGGAGACGCAGAGACGAGGCTCGACTTGTTCTCAGTAACTCAGTTTTAGCGATTGAAGTGACCATTTGTTCTGACTGCGAGACTCCGGTGTTAAAAGCGCGGCTTCTACAAACTGTTAAGTTTCATTTAAGAGAGAAAAAAAAAAAAAGTCTTAGTATTTGGAGGTGTTCCGTTTGGATAAATGCTATTTTTTTTTGCGCGAAGGCAAATTACGTGAATGGGACTTGTGAAATGTCAACAGATCATTTTTGACGAGATAGTTGGGTGAAGAAGAGTCAACACGTTCGTTAACTCGCATTCGCACAACGCGCGAAGCTCTACCATGTAATGTCTGAACGTTCGTGGCACATTAAACGAATTCGCCAGTTTCTTCCGAGCTTTGTCAACACTTTCAGCCGTGCTGGGCTGAGTCTCGCCGATCCCCAAGACAAGCGAAATATCATCCGTCCTCCTAGCGAACATTCCGTTCGCCTTCGGGGACTAAATCATACAGATGCATCCTGTCTGAGGGGGACTAATGGCTGCTTTTGCTCGCGCACGCCTATCGGTTAGTCCCAGCCGAGCGCAGTTAGTCCCCAGGTTTTGCGCACGGTACCTAGCTTGAACCAGATGGTCCTTTCGGGGAGCAACTGCGAGTTCAGAGGACCAAATGCCGCCGTTAGTCCCTTGAGGCCAACTTTTTTCTTAGAGTGTGTTTTCGCCCACGTGCTCTGGAAACTCCTCGTCATGGTAGCACATTTGAGACTTGCTCTGCGCGCTCCACGGTTATCACTACTTGGCTGACATGTACGTACACGTCGCTGAAATAAAACTAAATACTGTCACTCAAAAGGTAACTAGGTACAACGTTAATCGTTATGGCGATTCAAGAGGAACGCGTTGCCTCAGCTTGAAAGTAACGAGTTATTTTCTCGTTACTATACTTGTTTTCACCTCAAGAACCAAAGCAAAACAAGTCCGGCTCCTCGCGGAACATTACTAATTTCCCCCTTTATGTGGATAATAAAGACATCTGTAGGTGAATTTTAGATTAAATATATGTTATCTTATCAAGACGTACACGTTCCAAACGCCAAAATCATCGCTCTTTCCTCCGACAACCGAATCTTGTAAGAACTATTTCGCACCGCGTAGGAACAGTGCGCAGAACGTACTTTTTTTTTTAGGTGAAAACAGGTATAGAAGGGTGCCGTTTTTAGGAATCACTAGGCGCTTCAAATATTTGTCGTTGCTAATAGCTCGTTTCCTTTTAACGCACTGATCCAGGGATAAATGCGTTGCGCTCCATAGTTTTACGGTCTGTCCAGCGCTTTCTCATCGTGCAAATTACAGGCGTGAGCTAATGTGAGAACGAGGTTGGGTGTTGTACTCGTTCCTCTTCAGATGTAACTATGTCGTTACTTCGTTGCCAAAAACGTAACTAGGCACAAGTAGCGCTTTACTTGTAACGCGTTATGTACGACAAAAAGTCAAAGTCAAATTAGTCGTTAGTTGTTTATACAGCAGGAGGTTATTCTGCCAGAACATGGCGACATTGTTACCCACTGCAGATAAGCAATTTAGCCAGTGCGGTACAACCGCTAGCCTGGGGTCTTTAACGTGCACCACGCAGTAGTGATACACGACCGCACGCCGGTACGATGCTCATCCAGATCGAAACGGGCAGGGGTGGGGAGTTCTGCTACTTGGGTTACTTTCGCTTTGGGCCACGCACTGCCCGATGGCAGATGTGGAAGAAGAAGACTATCATCGGGACGCGTTAGTAAAGACGACCAAGGAGCGCTAGACAGAAGTTGACGGTCTCCTTCGATGACTTCCCGAGCGCAACCTCCCCGCCGGACCGAGGCGGCCACGGACTCGTCGTCGCTTCCGCCGAGCGCCTCGGAGGACTACGACACCATCCTGGAGTTGAGGGACCCCGCCGATGACGTGGGTACTCTCTGCGCGCGATGGGCACCGCTCTCACGAAGAACAGGGGTGCTATGTTGCGCTTTTTGGACTCCCAGGAGACTTGGAAGAGGGAAGTGACGTCAACGACTAGAGAAACGCAGATTGGATGTTGACAGAAGAAAACAAATTCAACATCCAATCTGCATTTGCTGCGTTGTTGACGTCACTTCCCTCTCCCTAGTCTCCTGGGAGTCCAAAAAGCGCAACATAGCCCCCCAGGCCCCCTGCTCATATGAGGTGCTCGCCAGCGTTGTACGGAACGGCGTTCCAAGGAACGACGTTCTTGGAACGCCTTCCTTTTAGGAGGAACGCCGCCGTTCCAGTTTGCAATGGTTGAGCTGGAACTCGTTCAACCTCCGACTTCGAGGGATGGGGACGTGTCCGAGGGAGAGTTGAAGACAACGAACTGAAACAAATGTATTCGTGGCGACTCGACATGTATACTTCGATGTGGATATTTTCACATCCTCCACAATATTTGAACGAAATACGCATGTGTAACGTTAAAGTCACGACACGTTCCATTCTTAGAAAAGTGACGGAACACGTTTTTTCAAAGCGCTGGAACTTGTAACGGGAACTAGATTAAGAAAGAACGAAGAACGAGCTTTCGCTCCGGTTTTGAAGGGACGTGTCCAACACTGGGTGCTGCTTCTCCGCGAAGCTCTGGAAACACCGCAATACGTTGGGAGCTTACTACGTGCATTTGCCGCGAACGACGGACTCAAATAGGCGTCCAGACCAGGCACTCCTCACGCACACAGAAAGAAACATTTCTCGCACCAATTGAACCCGTACAAAACTAACATGGACGCAAAATTGTTGATTGCGAGAGGATGAAGTGACAACAGCACCCCCCGCTCAGCACGTGTTGCTGTTTCTGTCTCTTTCGTCCCTGTCGTTTTCGCGCTTTCCAGTTACTCGAAGGTAACGAATGAACTAGCTCAGTCCAAAGTTTTAATTTAGGTCTTTCGCAATATCATTTCAACGCATCAAAACTGGAGCGACTCGTTGGTTCACTGCCCCAAGTTCAGATGAGGAGCCGTCACGCCTGCTGCAAAATCCTGCTGCAAAATCCTTCGAAGTCCTATCCGCGGAGCCGTCGCTCGGCTGTCTCGTTTCGGCGTACTCCGCCGAGGCCACGGCGGCGCTCTTGCCTAATTTCCCGAGTTGTAGCCGTTACCAAAAAACTAACAAGACACATTAACCTTGCATATAAAAGAACGCGATACCGTCCTGCGTTGCCTTAAGATAAAGGGAACGTATTACCGTTACCGATAAAAGAAACGCGCGTTACTTTTCCATTACTTTTTTTATTTATCAATTAAAGCGTTTTACTGTTTTGACATTAACGCCATGCATAAGCACCGCATTTCAAGAAACATATGTCCATGAAGAAACTTAACACAATTACCTCATATTTGTTTACGGTTCTGATTTTGAAGGTGTGTTGGATGAATGCAAGAATTCATTACCTGGCGCCTATGCTCTTTTGTAAAAAAAATGAAAAACTAAATGTAGTGTACTTTTTGAAGTTTTGGCAAAAAGATGTAACGATAACGTAACCTCGCTACCTTTTGGTCTAATTAAGTAACACGAGTATCTTATCCGTTAGTTTGAAAACGTAACGAACACACGTCACTACGTTACCCAAAGAATTAACCGGTAAGGCGGTAACACAGTTACTGGTAACGCCTTACTGCTAACACTGCTAATTTTTCGTTCCGGACGTTATGGAAGGGCGGTCGCGTTCCACCCTGGGAAGGACTTGTGGGTCGGGTCGAGGTCCACCGGAGTTTAGCAGCTCGACGGGCAATCGAGCACCTTTTAAAGCCACTGAAAACGTTATTTCCGGCCTCCAATTATGCCATGCGCTCCAAGCGCGCCATGTTTACCATATAGCTGTTTGGACTTGACTCCTGAATGTTTGCCTGCCTGTTTTTATGTAGTTTCTGCGGGCCGGGCCTGCCGCCCGTTCGTCGCCCATTGGCGATATTCATCGCGTGTTTCTGAACGTACTTTCGGAGCTTCGTCGTTAGATCGTCAGGCAATGCGAAAATTGTGATTAGCTCGAGAAAGCTGGCGAGCGGACCTGCCGTAACTGCTTTCTGTCCTAACCACAAAGTGGCGTCGATTTGGCTGGAGTGGCCAATCCTCCGATCACCGCTAAGCTGAGATTGCGCCGCCGGACCGCTCGCCGGGCCAGTTAGCTGACTCCCTTCGATCACCCGACCCCGCTCTCTGCGCGTGGGCAGGAGGGTGATCCCGTGGTATGACTTATCCAACGAGCACGGGGAGCTTCTCAGGGGAGCGTAGACGCATTTTTATACACAAGTCAGCGTTCGCCCACACCCGATGTCGACACTCCGCGTGCGTAGAAGCCAGATTCGCAAGCCCTATAACAGCACCACGTGACCTATACCTATAGCAGAAACACGTGACCTCCGGCGCAGCCCGTTCGCACGCGGCGCCTGCCCTTGCCGGTTCTCTGGCTGTGCGTCCCTCTCGTCGCCCTCTCGGTCGTCGTCGTGGTCGTCCTCTTGGTCCTGCCCGTGGTGTCCGGGTCCAGGTCTGGGTCGCGCCGCTTCGCCGTCATCCGGAGGGGCACCGTCACGGCCACCGGCAGCGCTCCTGCCCCCGGGGGAAACTCGTCCCCCAGCACCGGCGACAACGACGACCCTGGCGACTACTACGACGTCGGCGCAAATGTGACAGTCACGTCGCCTAGCGAGATCTTCGTCACAATGACAGTCGACGTTGACTTCGCCCTGCCTCTGAGGTCCAAGCTGCGGCTGGGCCGATCGGTCGCCTCTGTTCGTCCTTAGTGCTGCCGATACCACCTAGAAGACAAGGCCTCTCCCCCCATAACGTCATCACTAGTGGGTCCACGCAGCGCCAACTATATAGCTTCCGTCGGCATCGTCGACAGCGCGCCTTGCAGAGTCTCACAAGGAGCGCAACGCTATCAGGCGACGACGCCAAGGCGTCTGCCGCTTTGCTGCGGCTCTCGTTTGCTCCTTGGGGCTGTCGGGGATCCACTAATGCCCGTGTCCCACTAGAGCGACATACAGAAACAAAAGACAACGACAAGCCTCAAACCAGGGTCTTTCGCGATTTGAGAGGCTTTGTAGAACGGAGAGGGTATGCTCAAACACGAGCATCATGCACGCGAGGGTATCTTTGGCAGGCTTGCGATCGCTCGTGCTTATTTCACGAGCACCGAATGACTAAACGCCTGCCAAAGGTACCATCGCGAGCAAGCTGCATGGGTTTGAGGCTTGTCGCTGTCTTTTGTCTCTGTCTGTCGCTCTAGTGGGACGCGGGCATAACGATGACTTCATGCGCAGGCTTTGTCTTCTAGCTGGTGTTGGTTCTCTCATCCCTGGACCCGAATGTTAGCCCGATTTTCTGAGCGTGTGCTCCGGCCTACGCCAGTTGCGTTCCCGGGAATAAACCTTTTTTCCAGTAAGCTTCTGCGCATGCATACACTCGCTCAATAGGCCTATCTTACCGCTGTCACCATTTTCGTCCCGCGCGACCAAGATTGGCCGCATAGTGGAGGTATGTTGGGCTGCCCTTCATTTCTAATTCGCAGACAACTCCCCAGACGGCGCTCGTTACTAGAAAAAGGTTCATTGTTTTCTTCTCTCTGTTTTGCGGTCGCGTAATGTCTGATATCGTGCATAAAAATCGCAAAAGAACCAGAGACATTCGACCTGGGACAGTGTATAGCGTGCAGGCCTGAGGGTGCTTTTATTTTATCTTCCTCCGCAAGACCGTCCTTTATCGTTATATCACTTTTCTCGCGCGTTATTTTTATAGCGTATACACCGCAATTTTTTGAGGAACAATGCGCTGACGTGACACGCAGAATGCTACAAAATAATAAAGGCCGATATTGTTATTGACAGGACATCCGCGCAAAGTACAATGAGGCGAGTTATTCGCCCCACAGGCAGTGACGTCGGATTTATTGGCTTCTACAAAAAGAAAAACGAACTGAAACCTTTGTGAAAGACATTTACTCCCTAATAATAGGGAGTTTAAGAACAGGGAACACCCCCTAGCAGCTTGGGGCGTCGCATGCTCTGTGCGATGCGCCGAGCTGCTGGGGGACCCGAAGTGTTGGGCTCCAACATCTCTCTCGTATATAGTTCGAAGCACGGCCACCAAGAGCGTGGGTATTCCAGGCTCGAGCCAAGGCAGCTCCGGCTGAAGCGTCCCATCAGCCGAACCGAGACCCTCTGTCCAGGCGCCACCGCGCTGGAAACACGGACTGTGCCCAGAACTGGGGCACACGCCTCCCTCTCCCTCCAAGCCGGACAGGCAGATTCCGAACATCGATCGGCGTATTTATTAGCTGCAGCCTCGAGGCCTGGCGCGCCTGGACGCAGGCGCGTACATGCGACCAGCCACGGCTGTAGTCGCGCCACATGCAAGGCCTGGAATCAATTTCCGGCCGCGTCCGCGGTGCGGCGCCAGTTTCCACCCTCTGTCTGCCCCAAGTGACCCCGCCGCTGTTTAAGAATTAGAGCGCGGGCCCCTGATTAATATGTTTATTTTTAAGCTGAACAGATTTGTTTTAAAAAAAGCCGCGAAAGCTACACTAATGCGGTTTGTGTGTGTGAGTTATACGGCCAGGGGGACGTAATATGGGAGGCTAATCGTAAATTAACGAGCTGTAACTTAGCGCTCCGCCGCTCTTCCCGCGTGCTCCGAGTGTTCCCAATATTGACCTTTTTGTTAGTTTCCGTTGGTCTACACAATCCCCCGAAGTGCGCGGAGCCTGCGAATTTCTGTGTCGTTTCGCTTGATGGCGTTTGTGACTAAGGTTATTATTTCCTGCGTGCACCAATCCACCGATGTGAAGAATCGTCGACCGCGGACGCCGCGCTTGCTCAGCGAGCCTTCAAAGCATCTGCGCTTGCTCCTTTGACGTGACGCAGACACGCGAGTCGGTGGTCAAATGCAGACGGCTTTGCTCGCTGATACCAGTGGCTCGGTCACGCTTCGGTGACTGTTTTGGCGGGAGTGCAACGTAGTCAGCAGGACTATAACTTTCAGCTGAACGGATATGTACGTACAACGTTAACAATAGTATGGGGACGATCAGACTGCACCACAAACATGAAAATGGCCCCCTCTGCTCCGTTTGACTTCGCTTGCCTACGACAGGCAGTCCGCATGAGCAGCTTTGAGCGAGAAACCGTCCATTAACACGACAGTTTTTTTTTTTTCGTCGAAAGTAATAAACTTTTTCTCGTTTCACTCTCCATTTTCTTCGTGTAACACCCTAAAATGAGCGACACCGTAGAGACACTTTAGAGCGTAACGACCTCGCCAGCGATGTAGAGGGAACGCCATCGAGTAAGAAAACAAAAGAAAGAGCTTGGGAAGGCCGTCATTGTCAGCGCTGCCCGGGCACACACCTCGCGCTCTTTAACGCCCGACGACTCCCAAGCGGTCTGGTTTTGCAGTCGCCCCTCTCGGAGCCCAAATCAAGGCTCCGTTCCGCGAGCGCTCCCCCGTCCTCAATTCCGGAAGAGCGAATTTTCTCGCTGCAACTAATTCCGACGATCCGTCGCTCTGGGGAAGGGCCTCCCTTCCCGCTACGATCTCCCTTTTATCCACGCCGCGTGCGTCTCCCTCAAATTAACTTTCTCTCCCCGTTTAACCCGAGAGTAGCGACGACAAAGGAAAACAGCAGATAAAGGGAGCTGTCCGCAGTCGAGTAGTTGCTGGGAGCTCCGTAGAGTAGCGCGACCGTAGCTTTGTTTACCTCGATTAGGAGGAGCTCGACGCTCGACCGACGCTCGACCGCCCCCGGGAGGGAGAGGGAAGCGCAAACAGGAGAGAGTGCAACTCAGAGTGGGGAGAAATAGGGCGTTCGGAGGTTGCAACGATGAGTGGGAGAGAAAGGAGCGGGCAGTTCGACGGGAAGTGGGGAGAAGGAGCACCCAGGGCGGGGAAGCCGCTCAGCTGCGGGGAAAGGTGAGTAGGGAGCCTCGGGGGAAGTTGCGGCATTGCTAGGGAAGCGGAGTCACGTGGGAGAAAGGATAGGGTTGACGTTACGCGATTAAGGAAGGAAGCTATAGGGTAATCATCGGGGGAAGAACTAGGCTGCTGGGGGAACTCAATAAAAAAGGCGTGTGTAGAGCACAGCGTGCAAATGAAGTGGGATAAAAGACAGAAAAAGGGCACGCGATATTGGAGAGGAGGTAAAGGCCGAGTAGGGAAGAGGAGGAGCGTGACTTGTAGGGAAGAGGGGAGACGCGGAGGCGGCGATGAAGTCGCCAAAAGGCAAAGCGAGGCCGCTCTCCTGGGGAAGTCGGGTGTCGCTGCCGGAAGGATCGATGCGGGGACGGTCGCCTGTTGCTAGGCGACGGGTGCCGGGATGCCTCGACAGAGGGAGTCACCGCAGTTGGGACCAGAGGGTCGCGTCGCAACAGCGCTGAGGGAAAGCGCACCTTTTCCCCATCTCGGAAACCTCGAACACGACTCCTCTCTCGAACATATGATGCGCATGCAGCTGAGCTGACATTGGTTAGAGGAAGTTGGGTTGATTATGCGAGGGTTGACGGGAGGATTCACACTGCGGGTTCTTTCGGAGGTACACTCTTAGTCCGGTAACGGCTAATGAAACGGCTACAGCCTATTTAGGCGTGACATACGGTGGATTTCGGCATGACAAGAGAGTGACCCTGAAAGTAGCCATGACAGTCTAGCGTTTCCACGTCATCTTAGACCACTTAGGCGTTACAACATCATTTATAGCCGTGACATTAAGAGATCCTCACATCATTGGCGTTACAAGCTGTTTGTCACGCTGATAATGTAACGCCGATAGAACGAGTAACGACTAAATTCAGAGCACAAAAATAATAAACGTACAATTTCAAAATCCGGGTCTCGCCGGAGGCAGCGTGCACTGGCAGTGCTACGAGCAAAACAAACCGACAAAGCGCCGGCCCCGGGGCCCGAGCACGGTTGACCTTGAAGGTCTGTCGCGAGAGCACTCGGTTTAACGACGGCTAACATGACGGAACTTGTTAAGAGGGACCTCTCCATTCTACTTTTTCAGGGGGAAGGAGGGGGCAAGGGAGCGACTCGGCGATTTTTGGACTAACCCACGGCTTCTTTTTTCGCCACGGGAAGGCGCGCAACGGAGTGTCGAATTCGGTGCCTGGCCATTGTCTTTGTCTCCGCAGTTACGGACCGGAAGGAAGAGTTCCGCTGCGATGTTCACGTCCGCAGACATTCGTGGCGTAGTGCGTGGCCATTGTCGCCATGAAGGTTGCGACTGTCAGGAGTTTATGAGACAGGTGGCCCCAGTGGAAGTGGGAACGTTGCATCTCCGTTCGGCTGGTGCTTATATGTGGTCACGCGCCTGCAAGCCATGGGTATCTTGAGTTTTTAGGTGAGCGTTTGGCTGTTCTTAAAATTTACAAATTGTGCTTAAACCCGCCAAAAACTTTGAACCTCGCTGAATTAATTTGAGACTCCACAACATCCGCTTCAGAAACTCCATCTTCTTCAGAAATAAAACGCCGTTTCCTGTTTGCATTCTGTTCACCCTTAAAGACAAAAGGCTTAAGCATCTCATAAATATATAGAACGAAATTGCCGTGATGTACCCCACTGTCACCACTAATCATGGGATTAAAACTTTTTTTTTTTTAACGTCCGCAATAAACTGTTGAAACTCGGTTATTCTCGTTTTCGACTCTTGTTAGTTTATTTCGAGTTGACATACGATTTTTGCATATAGTTTCTTATTTGTGCTCCGACCACCATAAAAAAAAAAAAAAGCAATTGCAAGAGGCTGTGATGTCTTTTTGCTCAAGAAGCGCAAAGCACGTGGGGATAATACTTAGTCATTTGTTCCTTTGCAGTTCGCATTTCGGGTTCGAAAGCGTTTACCGACATTAGCATTTTTGAACAGATTAGACATCGAATGCCGCCGTCTTGCTTTTTAGAAGAGGTATATACGCACAACGGTATTTTTGATTGTAACACCAATTTTCGTTGCGACCAACTATCTATTAGCCGTTGCGAGGGGTCACATTTTTTACGTAAATCTAAGCCTATAAAAGTGCCAGCCGCTTTTAACGCCTATACGGCGTCACAAAAGTCACGTCAATATTGGCGTGACTTTTGTAATGCAGATATCTGCGTGACATGTAACGCCGCGAGTAGCCGTTAAAAAAGTGGCACCTTTTCACGCCAAAATAGCCGTTACCGAACTAAAATTGTAACGCCTGAACGGCGCCACAAAAGTCACGTCAATATTGCCGTGACTTTTGTAACGCCAATATCGGCGTGACATGTAACGCCGCCACTAGCCGTTAAAAAAGAGGCACTTTTTCACGCCAAAATAGCCGTTACCGGACTAAGAGTGATATAGTCAACGCTTGGCCGAGGAGGCGTAATCATACCACGCTCTCCACGCGCGCGTGCACTAGCGTGGTAAGCGTGTCAAGTGCCAAGGAAGGACTCGTCTGGGCTCACGCACACTGCCTGAAAGGTAGAAACTGGGACATGCAATTTGTTGATGTTCCCTCGCCGCTACCCGCCCCGGAGTATGACGCAACGCACTGGGGGGCTATGTTGCGCTTTTTGGACTCCCAGGAGACTAGGGAGAGGGAAGTGACGTCAACAACGCAGCAAATGCAGATTGGATGTTGATTTTGTTTTCTTCTGTCAACATCCAATCTGCGTTTCTCTAGTCGTTGACGTCATTTTCCTCTTCGAAGTCTCCTGGGAGTCCAAAAAGCGCAACATAGCACCCCTGGTTCATCATGTCGTCATTTATTGACTGTCATCGTCGCCCGGAACTCATACGACTCCCCACGGGTATACCTCTGCGCTGGCCTTTTATGAGCGGCTGGTAGCTCGCGTGGCCGATTACTCTTGGCCGCCTCGTGGTGGAGTCTGGTTTGACATCAGAGCAACCTGTTCGAACGCTTTGTGCCTCAGGGCTGCCCACAAATTTAAGAAACGACTACTAACTAATTGTTTTAAAAACTTAGTTTCCTATTTACTTCCTGTTTTATGTCTCGCTACATACTATAACGGTTTATATACAACCATTAACAGAAAATAAAATATTTTATTTTATGTCCCTTGTTAAAAGTTTCATCTCGATATATCCGCTCGTAAATGCATCATAAATAGGCGCTTTGCTAGTCATTATTATGTCCTAGCAGTGTTGGTAAGTACTTTAGGTACATTGTACTTGCTACCTCAAGAAGATTTAGAAAACTTGTACTTTACTTGAAGTGCATCCTCTGATTCTGGTGCTTCCGAGGAAAGTACAGCTCCTGACTTCAAAGTACATTCCCCACATTTTGTCTTGTTCAGGTTATATCACAAAAGTATGCTTTGTCAGCTTTGAAGAAATACTGGAAGGGATATTTTACTGTCACCAGAAACGCGAGCAGACGACGCGTCGCTCATCGGGTCATTTCTCTGAGTGAAGTAATGACGGCTATAAGACCAATGCGAATAGATGCTTTATAAGTTAATTGCGTTAAATGGTTCGTCGGCGAGAGTAAAACAACTACGATGTGATCACTTGACGTTATGTAATAGTCGCCGCCATTTCTAAAAATATCTGATGCACCCCCAATTACCGCTGGGGCAATGCATAACAATAAAAAAAACTATAGGGAAATGAAAGGGCACCATGAAAAAGACTGCAAATGTGCTTTTACTTTAATTTGAAAGAACACAGTTTTTATAGTGTTTTACTTCGAGTACATTGCGCCCAGTGTACTTACTACTTTACTTGCAGTACGTAACCTCTTATTTACTTTGTACTTCAACTGCTTTTTAGATGTATATTTGCCCAACACTGCCAAAGTTCAAATGACGTGACGATTCAGTGAATGACTGATATGTAATAAATAAAAATCAAAGAAGCTATATGTGTCGATAATAAAGGTGACGCGAGTCACCTATGTTATCGACACTCTGGACACGCGTGTTACAAGTTTCAAGCTTTGGTAGGGGTCATACAAACAAGATATTGCAATTTCTTGTTGTCTTACTTTTCCAAAACAAAACATTCTTATTTGCTTCGCGTTTATTTAAAGCAAGGTGTTGTAGCGGTTAGTTAAACAACTACTTCGATGAATCACAAAATATATTGACGTAAAGTCAGTTATCGCCTCAGCTGCTCCAATGCTCCATTCAAGAGAAAGGAAGAAAGACGTCGAACTTTTGGTTCATGTTCTTTCTCGTTTCAGGAATTTCCCCGATTGATTTATGTTTCGTAAAAATGCAAGACGAGACCGTTTTTTCCTGTCCGACTTGAGATGGCAACACCCAATAGACGAATAGTGTGTAGCCCTACTTTGTTCCCGGCTGGTTTGCGCGGTCCTGCGTGCCCGCCAGGACAGTTTCACTGCCGTCCCTGTCTGCTGCAGTGGCAGCTGACAGCCTGATAGCTCCGCAACGACCGCTCGGAAGCAAAGATGCTGGCGACTCGGTCGCGGCGCCGAACTTCCCTGCGCTGGCCACGCTCTCTGAGCCGTCACTTGCTTGCGCTCTGAGGGGGGAACCTCTGTCACGACGCTCCTTGATTTCGTCAGCCTTCCCTCTCTCTCTCTCGTCCTCGTTAGGGTCCGGGAGACCCGCCCGACGGGCTTTTATCTCTTTCCTCGCACCAAGCTGTCGAGAAGCTTGCCGTATCTCGTGGCAAATTCCTTGGAAACTTAGTACAACGTGTATGCGGCATCCGTGGTTCCATCCATGAGAACCCACCGACAGGCTGTTCTCAAACAAGCCCGTGTGTGCGCAGAAGCAAGAGTCGCTCAAGATGAAGCGTCTGCGCAGTGCCGACAGCAGCGCCAACGCTGTTGCGTGACGTCAGACTATTGAGTTGGGTGCTCGGGGGCTGCTCACCAAAGCGTTGTCTGCGGACAGGCGCCCACGACAGCTAGGACGAGGCTGCTTGGCGTGCGGAAAAAGCTTTTTTTTTTTTTTTTTTTTTTTTTCGAGGGCACCTTTTACAGTTGCACCGCTTTCACCAGACGTGTGACGTCAGAAACGCGAGAGTTGTACCGCAGGGAAAACCCTCGTCAAATGGCCAGCATATCCTCTGGGAACGAGAATAGATTTGCGACGCACTATTTGGGTTAGAATGCGCTGCTGAGCAGCAGTCTGGTCAAATCAACGCAGCGCCGAAACAAAAAAAAAAAAAAAAGAAAGGTACGCGCATGATAATTAGAGTAGTAACACTAACTATGTGTATTTTCCGTTTCGAAGAAATGCTGGAGCGGGAGGGAAATAGCTTCCATACGGCCCTTGGGCACCTCGTGCATTTGTTCATCACCCAAATGCGCCCACGTGCGTTTCCTTCCCCCGACGTGAACGAGTGACGGCGCGAGCTTGACTGCCTCATCGGCGCCTGTTATCGACGCCCTTTGGTTAGCGCGCTCCTCTGCACCTTCCGATGCACCAAAGACGCATTCTATGCCTGAACCTCATTGGCAGCCGCACGAAACATTTCGTGCGGTTCGAGCAATACACGATACATAGAAACAACAACAACATGATGTCGCAGCAATAAAGCTAAAATTAAGTGAGCTATCCATACTATACGTTCAGATATTTTTGTACCATTTTGTATCATTTCAGATATATTCGTAAGTTGAAGAAAGAGACCAAGCGCCTGGTGCGTTCATTTTTTGGACTCGTCCCTTGCTCCCTGCTTTCATTCCGCCATGCATCGGCTACTAGCCCGAGCTCTGAGCAAGAGTTGTGATTGCGCGTGATGTGATCACGTTTGGGGTAGAAAGGAGGTGGCCGGACTCGCGGGGCGGGGTCCTCTGGGGCGGTCGTCCCAAGCGGCTGCGTGGCGGCGATCGAAGGGGCGACTCGGGTCAGCCACGAGGCGGCGTCCGGGCGAGGAGGCGGGCAGGGCCGGGGTCACGACGCGTGCAGGCGCGCATTCCTGACGGCCTGCTCTGGATACGGCCGCGCTCTGGATGATGGCGGAGACGTTGACCCAGCGCGGTCCCCTCGCTCTACCGGTTTGCGGCCGTTCGGGAGGCCCTTTATCCCCGACAGAACAATGGGGCCTGACAGCCGAGACCTGCCCCCAGGCGCCGCCGACCGAGCGGACCACCGTCTCTCCCGGACGTCGCCGAAGACCAGGAAGCGGAGCTCCTTCGCGCCCCGAGCGCCGCCGCGCGCACCCCGGGCTCGACCACCCGCGAGGCAAGGCCTGCCCGTGACGTCATCGTTAGTGGCTAGCCGACCCGCCCGAGCCGCGGGTGTTCTCTCGGAGTTTATTTTTTTCCCGCGGATTCGGAGTTCTTCGGTATGAACCTTTGGTATCGGGCGAAAAATCGGGGTATATCGGGGTTTACGCTGATGTAAGTCCGACACGGAATTCCCCATCCTTCAGGAAACGTAAACTCGAATACTTGGAAAACGTCTCCCTACCGATAAGAAAAAGGAACAAGATAAGATGCGTGGTACTGAATGCAAGAAGCTTCGCGGACAGTTTATTAGGAACTGGGGTAAAGCAGTGGACAAACATTTTTCGTTCGTAAAGCCCGGGTTTTCTTATCCAATGACGGCTCCAATTTGGGGTTTATCGGCTCCAATTCGGGGTTTATCGGCTCCAATTCGGGGTTTCCCTGATTTTTCTAAAACCGCGTCGAGGGTCAATATTCGAGGTTTATCGGTATTTACCGAAAACGCGGAACCCTAGACAGAAGTAACGGCGTTACCTGTGCTGTAAGGCGTTACTTTTTTCTGTAACATGGAAAAGTACTAGTTACTTTTGGAAAACAGTAATCTAAAACGTACTTACGTTACTTACTTCGAGTAACGTGTAATGTAGTTACGTTACTCGTTACGTTTCTTCCCGAAACTAAAGGAACTTTTTTTTTTTTTCGTGTTTTTATACGCCAAGGTTTATGAATTCTCGCGTTTTTCGCGTTTTTTCTCGTGAGTTTATGCAGGTAAAGCCGTAAATAATAAAAAAAAATTGTTAAAAAAGACCTTAAAAAGAACAATTTTTTAACACTCTAGGGCGGCAATATTGAAGGCGAGATATTTATTTGAAATTCTGCGCGCAAAGTCCATGATGTCACGGAATGGTCATTCGCTCTTTCGACCTCAAGGTGAAGGCGAAGCCGATCCACCTCTCCTCCTCCACGCGCCCGAAATGCCGAGAGAGAAAACAAGTGGAAAGGAGGTGACTGCCGACTAAACCGCGTCTCGCGCCGTATCGCTCCAGCAAAAAAAACTTTTTCCAGTAAAATTAATGTTTTGACACGCGTGTGTCAGCCACTGTTTAAATTTTTTTTTCATGTTTTTTTTTAGGTGTCTGCATGAGCGCAATGTTTCTTGAAGTATGGCGCTTATGCATACTCATAACGTGAACATAGTAAAACACTTTAATTCAGAAGTAAGGAGTAAGAGAAAAGCACGGTACTTGTTATCGCTAACGTTTTTTTTTGGTTTTTTTTCAGGTAACGGAGATCGGTAAAGGTTCCTTTTCTTCGTCAGTAAAGAGTAACGTATTTCCTTACTTTTGTAACGCCTACAATTCAGGTGTTGTGAGAGTGCGTCGTAATCCGGGCTGCTTGACACCACTCAAAGCGTCTTGTCTCGAGCCCCACGCCGAACGAGAGTTCACGTAGAAACTTGGGGGACTCCCCGAAAGGGAAACTCGTGTCCGGGGGTGTAAGCTAAGAACCTTAGTGGGAGGACGGCATCCCCTGCATGCTCTGCGCGGGATAATCCCTCCTCGAGACACTCGAGTGTCCACGTGACAAGCTACTCTGAGTGGCCTGCTTTACGCGTGCTAGACTGCAGAATACCCGGGACAAAGCACTAAGCGCCACGTCCAGAACGGAGTGCAGGAGCTTGTACACGAAGCAATTTTGTGGTGCCCATGCATGACTCTGGGCAGCACTTGGTCGACACAGTCGAGTGCGCTGCCCACAGGACAAGCCCCTTTGAGTGGCCTCGTAGACCACGCTTTGACGAGGGTAGAGTGTCCTCATCATTAGCTAACACTCGAGTGCCATGTCAAGACTACCTAGGAGACAAGGCCTGCGTATGATGTCATTGTTAGTGGATGCCCCGACCGGCAGCCAAGACACGCTAAAGCTCGCGTACGTCTTGGTGTCGCCACGTGCTAGCGTCGCGCTTGTGAGACGCTGCAAGACGCGCTGGCGTCGATGCTGACGCAAGCTGGGCGGCGCTCCGTGGATCCACTAGTGATGACGTTCCGAGAAGGGGAAAGGCAGGGGCCTCTTCATCTAGGTGGTGCGCCGAGAGATTGAGGGAGAGGAGACGAGTTTCCCCTTTCATGTCCGGAAAGGACGCAAGTTCGGACGGCATTCATGCACTCGTGGTGCCCTGTGCTTTACTCTACGACACATATGTGTCAGGACAGTTGAGGGTGTCCACGTGCATGCCATTCCCGTTTAGTTTCCTCCGTACCTCAGGCCCGTCAAGGAACTTTGACCAGACAGCTGAGCGGCTTATCCGATGGTCAAAACACGAGTGCCCGCTGAGGCCATTCGAGCGCGCGTCGCTGTCGTCGCCCCGCGCCGTTCGCGTCGCCGGCGAACAGGCGCTTTCTCGACTCGGAGCGGCAAACTGGGCGGACGTGCCCGCCCGCTGACCGATGACCTGACAGCGCGGGGCGACGGACCCCGCGCACGCCGATGGGCGCGGCTGCCCTCGCACTCACTACCAGTGTTGACGGCAACGCGGTACAATTTACAGCTAACGGCGTTACCGGTAACGCGTTACTTTTAAAAATGCTTTTTAACGCTACCCCCCAATCCCAACATTTTGTTTTCCGTCCGTCCGTTTTCCGCTAAATTTAGCGGGGAAAGTGGAGTTACGTGACCTATACACCTTGGGGAACTTGGCGGTACGTGACCTATACGTCAACTCAGTTTTCCCGCTAAATTTAGCGGGAAGGTTCGCGTCTTGTGGCCTAGACACCAATCCCATTTCCCGGCTAAATGTAGCGGTAAAATGCACGTCTTGTGGCCAGACACGAATCCAATTTCCCCGCTAAATTTAGCGGGGGAAATCGACGTCACGTGACCTGACGCCACATGACCTATAGAACCACGCAGTCTCCCCGCTAAATTTAGCGGGGAGACTGGAAACTGAGTAAAGTCGTTCCGGTCTTCTAGAGCGGTGACCGCTCTTCGGCCTCGAATTACCGCCCTATAATCACTAACATGCGTGGCCTACAAACTTCTCGAGCATATCATTTATTCAAAAGTTGTACTTGTATCACACCTTGAGTCAAACATTTTATTTTACAGCCAGCAACATTGTTTTCGTAGGGGACTGTCTTGTGAGACTCAGCTCGTAGAATTCACCCACGAGTTATACACTAATCTTGAATCCAACTACCGAACCGATGCCTTATTTTTAGACTTTTCGAAGGCCTTCGATCGCGTTCCTCACAGTCGCCTGCTTGCTAAACTTCCATGTCTAAACAAAATCGACCCTCTCGTATTCTCCTGGATCCGTTGATTTCCTTTCCTCTCTCACTCAGTTCACTACAGTTAACAGTCGCTCATACACCCACGCAGAGGTTACCTCGGGAGCACCCCCAATGGTCAGTTCCTGGTCCCCTACTTTTTCTCATTTTCATTAATGACCTCCCAGACATAATTTCCTCAAACATCCGCCTCTTCGCCGACAACTGTGTGTTATACCGTAAAATAGTTTCGTTGCAAGACCATCTTCAACTCCTAAGTGACCTGGAAAAGGTCTAGGCATTGTGTACTAGGCGGTTAATGACATTAAACATATCAAAGTATAACTTAGTACAGTTCTCACGGAAACGACAAGTATCTCAGTTTTCGTACAAATTAAAAAACCTTAGTACTGGACGCCCCATCTTATTCATACCTTGGTGTGACCCTAACAAACGACTAACCTGGAACGCTTATATCGAGCTTATCTCTGTTCAGGCGCCTCGTTGCCTCGGCTACATAAGGCGTAATCTAAACTATATACAGCGTACGGTCGTAAGGACCAGCACATTTGACACGCCTCGCAATATTCGACTTCCAAACGTATATACCTGAAATGGGGCATGCGAACGTCGTTTTCGCAAGATGTTTTATGGCTAATTTTTTCAGAGCTCAACTCGGAGGTTAAAAATAAAGCAAAAACGGCGGCCGTGTATTTTCTTGTCCTATGCCAGCCTGTTCGTCGTCTGCTCACTGGTTTCCGAACTCGCTCCCGCGTGGCTTACTGAACGCAAAAACGCTGAGAACGCCTAGTAGAGGCTGGCGACGAGCAGGATATCGCGATAAGTAATACGTTTAACGAAACATATCAACGATGATTACCTGGGAGCAAGCTCGCAAACCAGTCTGCAAACGGTGAAGCCTTTTATGGACTATTTTGAATATTTCACCACCTCGGAGGGGAGTTCTAAAAAAAAAGAAATAGACAAAACTTTTTGTCAAACGACGTTAGCGTGCCCAGTTTCAGGTATGTACAATTAGAATTCGAATCTTGCGAGGCGTGCCAAATGTGCTGGTCCTCACGGCCGCACCCTTGAGATAGAGCGACATGTGTTCTCGAATCGCAAGTCTGACACCACGTGCGTCGTGGAGATAGTTGCGTTATTTTCGACGTTTGACTGCGTTTGACTGCGTTGCGGAAGCGAGACACCAGGACATCCCTGCTGCTTATATCGCGTGCCAAGAAGATTCCTTGAATTGGATTCCACGCTTCATACGAAGCACAGATGTGCCGGCAGAGACAGCGGATTGTCTGGCGTCCGAATCCTGCCCCGTTGGCCCTGGGGTCAGTCGGCGTGGCCGGAGCCCAAGCGGAAACCAAAAGGCCCGTGGATTGACGGTCCGCAGTGAGGGCTTCGTATTGACCGCCGCATAACCATGGCGACTGTTAAACAAAGCGCCTCTGTCCTCCTTATTTTCGCTGCCTCGGGTGTTCGCCCCTTTTTTGCCCCGGAGACATTTTTTTCTTTTTCCCCTTCTTGCTCTTATTGTGCCGCGTGTGTGTGTTTGTCGTCGTATGTGGCAACGATACGAATGCCGTGACCGTGCGGTAACGGGCTTGTCTCCTCACTCATCGGCTAGATGATGAATTCAACTGGAATGTGCTACACACATTGTGTTTATTGTCGATACTGGCGGCCTTCTTTCGAAGGATATTTTTGGGAGAGGTTGATCGACAGTGAGGTAATTGGACCAAGCTTGCTACAAACAGTATAACTTAGAAAATTTCGCAAGTTTATTTCTTCTAAAAGGCTCATAAACGCAACAAGAACGTTAAATTTGAAATAAATTAGTACCAATATTACAAGCTCCATCTTTTAATGACGCTTTTTTTTTTCATTATGAAAACAATTGTTTCTCGCAAGATTCAACAAAAACTTAGTCTGAAAATATATATCCTGCGGTTTTAGGGTTGAACCATTTTATCGTGATTTAGTCTATCGTGATCGCTTATGCATTTATTGTAAACGTAGTTCCGGGTCGATTTCTCGCTCTCTCTTTCTCTGTCCGTCTCCTAACTCCTTCGCGCTCTTGCGTTAAAAAGTCGACGCGTGTTCTTTTTTTAAGGAAATTCATCGAAAATCAGCGGTGCGAAAAGCGTACTGCGATGTCATCTTCGGAATTCAGGAGCGACGCGCGTGCGAGCGCGCATAGATCGGCATGAATCGCGATGCGCGCTCGTAATTACGGCACCGTCTTTCGGGCTTTCGGAAAAGATAAGGCAGAAAAAGAGACCCGTCCTATCTCGGTCCTTTTCTTTCATTTAGTGGAATTGTTGTCACGGTCGAGGTTTCTCTCTTATACTCCCTTCTGTTTTTCTGGTCGTTGTTCTTCCGCTGACGCCAACCATTGTCCCGATCGCTTTTTTTTTTTTTTCCCCCTTTCTGTTCTCTTCATTTTGCTCCCTATGAATGCACCCAGATGTAATGGGATTTTGCAATTGGTTCGGTTTGCATTGAGTGTGCTCTGCAGCCATTCCGCTCCCTAAAATATGGATGGGGAAAGAGGAGAAGCGGGCAGGATGGAAGAGGGACGAGCTCTGGTCGCTTCGGTCCGCGAGAGGTTTCCTTGTTCCTGCGCGGCCGACGCCAGCGCCCCTCGAAATTCGAGCATCTCTTTACCTCCTGTTTTTTTCATCTTTGGTCGTTTCATTGTTCTTCGATGTTTGCACGCGTCGGAGTGAGTGCACTAATGACCGAGTGAGTGGGAGAGAGATAATCCTGGCGGCTCACGGACAGGGCCAGATGCCGAGAGAAGGGTTCAACTTGCATTATATGCGGGGAGTGAATCGAAACGCCTGAGCACGTCATTATGAAGTGTAAAGTGCTCGGCCACCCTGGGGCATCACGCGAAGAGGCTGACTCTCCCAGGACCCTGAGATTCGATGAGAACGGTGAAACAAAAGGTTTTGATCAAGTAGAGCTTAGTAAAAGAAGAGTAGAGGAATGGTGGCTAAAATCGAGTGACTGAGAGAGCTTAAGTGTGATTAAATTAGCCGAAGCATTATTTAATCTGGAGCTAAAAAAAATACTATTTGGTTTGGTGGCGCGAATCACCGCCCAATTCACAAGGAACCATGCATGCATCTATCCTATCCATCTATGCCACGCATCCACCTATCCTATCCATCCGAACGCAGCACCGCCCCCTGGGTGCTCAAACTTTGCCTCGGCCCATTTTCCTCGGTAACTGCCGCTGCTTTATTATTGTTATTTTTTTTTTTCGTTAGCCAGTTTAAACCACTTCCGTTTTTTTTTTTTTTAATTTGGGTGAGCATTTTTTTTTTTTTTTGCTGAACAGTTTTTTTTGGGGGCGATCACGCTTATAGCACATTGAAGGCACACTAAATTGGTCGAATAATTGCTTATTTAAATGACTTGAACGTGGAACGTAACATGGATTCGTATAAACATGTGCGGGTGCGTGCATCGTTAAAATGAAACTGGACTGTCCTAGGGCCTTGGATATTGTGACAGCGCAGCTTACATCGTCGTACCCATCGTGTGTGATCTGGGCATAATTGTTTAACAGTTGTTTCGTAAAGGGCGAAAGCTTATACGCACGCGTAAGCGGGTTTGCTTCTGTCGTCTTATTCCATGGTATGCGTCCCAGCTAAGAGATGCCATTCAAAGAGGATCGGTTAGAACTTCCAGCCCTCATTAGGAACACGCGCGGTGGCAACTTTCATTCGTTATGCGGATACAGCGTGAGTTACACGCCCAGCACGCACTTGCTGGTTTACATAAGAGCATGCACTAGTACGTCGTTTTACGCACAAATGCTGGTCGCGTGAACATATCCATCGCTCAAACATTCTCATTCCAGAAAAAACAAAAACAAAACGAAAGTTTATTTATTTGGTTTTTGCATCCCCGGTTTTTCAATCTTCGCCGCGCGCCGCCGCTCCCAAGTTCATTGCGACGAGATTTCATATTTGGTATTTCTTCTAACGTGAGTCGACGAAAAAAGAAAATAGAGACGTGCGAAGTTGTTTTTTTTTTTTTTTATTAAAAAAAGTGAGCTAAAAGTGGGGAAGGAATCGATGCATGCAACCTCTGGTTCCCTTCCTCTCCCTCTTTTCTGCCTCGCGTTTTCCTTCCCACGATTAGCGGCGGCCGCGAATCCCATATCCTTTTTTCTTCTTCTTTTCTGGTATATCTTGGCATGGCGGTATATTCTTCCTGGGTGCGCTTCCGCGTCGCCCCGCCAACGCCATTGTCGTCTTCTGATTTGCATGTCGGCGAGTTCTCCCCGCGAGCTTCCCTCTCCCCTCCGTCTAGCTCCCTCGGTCCGTATGCGTCGGTCTCGCTTGACTGATGATCGCTTATCACGCTTTCCAAATCGAATTTTTCTTCGCCTCGAAGGGACAGAGCGTCGTCGTGCACCCGCGCGCGTGCGCTGTGCACGCGCGGTGCCAGCGCGCACGGCTCGCCAGGCTCTTATCACTTGGGAACGCAGTCTGTCCTCATCTCCCCGCGGCACCGCTTGGCCTAAAACGTGTTTACGTACTGCAAAACACGCTGCGGAGACGGTGACAGAAATATGTATACGCCTTGTGCAAGTTCCGAGCATCTTCGTACATAATCAATTAAAATTAGGGAGGTGTCTGAATTTACGGGGGAAGGGGGAGGGGGGGGGGGGGTCGGAGGAGACGCAAGGAGGCATTTTTTATTTCTCTATTTACTTTACTCGTTTACCGCTTCTTTTTTTTTTTTTTTTTTTCTTCTGCGTGTGGACAGAAATGCAAGCGTGGTGCTCGACAGAGGTTTTGGAACTCTACATTCAAGTTTCAACGTGACAGTTTAAACATTTAATGAAGAATGGGTAATTTGATTAAGTAAAGTAAAGCAAAGTAAAGCAAAAGGCAACGTCAGAAAATATCAGTCACGGTATCAATACTGTGACACCGCAATGAATGTCAACAGCGAGTATATCTATTCAACGGGCAGAACTCTCCTCCGTTCTCCTTCGTGTCGATAGGAGGAGGAGCCAAGGAGCCAAGCAGCGCGGAGGAGAGGTGACGAAATGGCTCTTGCTCTGATGCCACTGTGACGACACGACGAACCGAATCGCGATTTTCGTCCGCGGACCGTGTACCACGTGACCGGCACGTCACCGATTCCTGCGATCCGCGCCGCGGACGCGCGGATTGATAAAGTCGAGCGCGTTTTCACTTGCGGATTTTTGGCGAAGATCGACTAGAAAAGCGTTGTCTGGCACCGCTACAATGTTTTTCTTTGTTTTTTTTTTTTTTTTTCTTTGCGAGAGCATTAACTGTTTCATGAAGCGAGCCGATGTCACCAGTTTGATGCGCGAAAACGGCACCTAGTTTCTTCGATCTCAGAGGAGCGAAGTAAAGCTGATGGATTTTGCCTTCGG
The DNA here is from genome assembly GCA_013358835.2 of Ixodes persulcatus. Classification (NCBI taxonomy): domain Eukaryota; kingdom Metazoa; phylum Arthropoda; class Arachnida; order Ixodida; family Ixodidae; genus Ixodes; species Ixodes persulcatus. The sequence continues at coordinate 553,558 of JABSTQ010011170.1, forward strand.
TTCCATTGGCTTGCGCGCGTCGACGGGGCTCCCATTGGCCGCTGCGCTCGTCAGTTTCCACGACCGCTCACCGCTTGGCGTTGCGTGTCCATCAGCGCGCCGTTAACACGGAGCGTCCAGGGTCAGCGTTCCCAGGGGACGACGCGCGCTGACCGGCGACGAAAAGTACGCAGCAGACGATTAAAATAAAAATGGCGCATCGTTGTGTTTTGTACGTTCGCTGGTTCATTTTGTCGCGGGATTCTTGGTTCCATGTTTGAAAGTTCCATGTTTGATTGTGTCACTGTCATGCCTTGGGTTAGTAAAGCTAGTGGCTCTTCGCGGGAAGCCTATCACTGTGTTCTTCGTAGGAAACAGCGCGAAAAACAGACGAGGACAAAGAGGAAGCACACGGGATGAGCGCCGTGTTCTGTCTCGATCTGTACGTGACAGCGGCGTTATCGCGGCAGCAAACGTCGATTTCTCTCTTGGACAACGGTGCCACGGTGCAATGTTGGAGTTTCCGGGCACTGTGGGGTGGAGAACAGGTTCGGTCCGTCCTCGCTGGCGTCTGCTCGTCGTCTCCCTCGCGTGGATGCGCTTGGGAGACGGACGAACCGCGGACATGTCGTCACGTGATAAATCCGTCCGAGGATCAGTCCGTGGTGTCAATCTGCCAATGAGAACCACTTTTGAGCCAGCGCGCTCAAGAAAACAAAGGTTTTGCGCAAAACAAATATTACTTTTTTTCTTTTTTTTTTTAGCGAAAGAGTTTTTTTTTTTTTTTTTTTTGGCGTTCTCAGACAACGAGCGTCCAGCAAGCGAACCCGTCATGGGTTCCTTCCGAAGCGGCCGCCGGTGGAGAATCAGCCGACGAGGGAAGCGGTCGGTGCGAAGAAAGATGCGCTCCAAAGTTCAGGCGGCTCGGCGACCGCTCACGTGTCGTCGTCGGCTCGCCGAGAAACCGGAAATCCTCAAGGTCGCCAACAGAAATCTATATGGTCCGCAGACGCTCCCTTCACCCTCTCTTCTCTCGCCCGAGGACGAGGAGGTGGTAGAGGAGGCACGGGCACACCGGGAGAAGAAGACGCACGTGACAGGCAGCGCGCGTCTCCTTCGGTGATGCTGCTCCTTCGGTGGTGCTGCTCCTTCGGGTGCCTTGCCCCCGGCCAGCCTCCCCGTCAAGACTTGACCCCGTCAAGACAGTCACGTCGTTTCCCCGCGCTAAAAATCTGAGACGTAATTAACGAGTCGACAATGAGCTGAAACGCAAGAGTACAGAATTATAAGAGAACCGGGCTGACCGGGGTTTGAAACCAGCGCCTCCGCGTGGCAGCTGGTGCGTCGCCAACTCAGCCGCGCACGCGGCAATGATTTCGCTGACTCCGATGACTCCTGCTTGGACGGTGGAGCCTTTTTCGGGATTTTAGGAATTGCACGTGAGAGGGGGAGAAAACAAGAGGGGAGGTGAGACAAACACACGAGTGGTACCATGGTCGCAGCCTACAATAGAGCCTTCTCAAAAGCGAGCGCATTCTAGGAGTTGCTGCGCCGATTTGCAGAGTCCTTGATTGTTTGTGCACGTACTGTATTGGACCCGAGGGTTGCGTGAGCGTTCACCGAAGGCTCGGATCCAGTCACACGCTTGGTGCCCGAGCAATGGTTCCTCAACTGACTGGGGAAACAGGTCAATTGCACAGACGCAGCCAGGGTCACCTGAGGTCGCAGTGGACATGTTCTCCGCCAAGGTGCGCTCTTAACGAAACGCCGCCACGGTTAGTGGTGAAGCATCGTCAGAGGACCAATCTGCTAGGACTCCTTTGACCAATCTGCTAGGACTCCTTTGCTGCCTTTGAGAGGCATATCTGTGCTTCTTTTCGTTATATATGCCGTTCTATATGATGTACCCGAGCTGAGGAAGATTGAAAGAATATATCTAATTGTCTGATCTCACTCTTGAGGTCGTGGAACGTCTGATCTCACTATTGAAGTGGTTACGTTCGAGATTGAACGGTTCACATCCCTTTGTTCTACTGACGGCCAGTTCCTGGTTAGCTCAGTTGGTAGGGTGCCTCTCTACGGTCTTCGAGAGGTCACCGAATCGATCTCCGACCACACAGATTATTTCAGCGGCCTCCAGTTGCCTAGATAGTGCGAGTAACGCTCCATTGCGGATGCAGGTTGATTTTTTTTTTTTTTCGAGTAACATTTCGTTCAACAATTTCTGTATCGTCATTATATAGCAATCGCGATTGATATGAAATAAATGCCTTTCAAAAATTCTGTTTAGCGAGATAAATTTGAAAGTCATTTAGGAGGACGGAAGGCATAAATATTTATTATGCCGGAAGGCATAAATAACATTTATGCCTTCCGGCATAAATGTTATTTCAAGCGACAGTCAGACCGATGTATCACATGACTTGATGCTCGGCCTTTTAAAAGACACAAGTGGAAGCAACAATTACACAAATTTGATCATACAAAGACAAGGGAGCACAGAATGCGTCCCGCACAAGCTAGTCACACACTTTTTTTTTACAATTTGGCTTTCTTTTTACTTTTATTTATTGTTACTACCTTTTTATTCCTTCTTCCCATCCCTCTTTTTTCCCCTTCTCACCCTTTTATGGTGCCTCTCTTTCCCTCCCCCAACCTCTCAATTCCTCCTCCCCCAGCCTCCTAGATTCGTTTCCTCGCTAAATTTAACGGAGAAGCACGGTTGGTGCAAGGGTCACGTGATGTTAAGTCACGACGTCAATAGGGAGTTTTCGTAGATGGTTTCCGCTCTCCCGCAACCTTCTCCGCAACCCGCTACGAGATCCGGGACTCTACAGGCAAGGCTAGCGCTGCGCATCCGCGGTAGTGGGGTCTTCGTTCCGGAGAGGTTAACGAAAACTCCCTAATTCCCCCGCTGAGTTTAGCGGAGAAAGTGGATTGCGTAACGTTGGTCTCTGACGCTCGTTCGTGACAGTCCCTCGTGACGATTTTTTTTTAGAAAACGAGACATAAAACACAATCCGCGTTACTGAGATGATCGGATGCCAAAGGGATGCACTCGCGGACGGTGTGCGCTCCGGGCTGGTCTCCGCTAGGGGGCGTAGCAGCGCCTTGTTGCACCGGAGCGCCCGCCTCGCTCGGGCCACTCCGCGCGTCCGTCCGATCAACCCGGAGGGGTCTTCGCCCAATGGAACTTGACTGAATGCACTCGCACAGCAGCAAACAGTCAGCGTCGCGGACGCCAAGGTGGGACCGCTACACTTCGTTTCACTTTATCCGCGAGCGAAGCCAAAGCTAGAAGCGCGAGACCAGCGCTTTTTGCGTTTCTGCCCAACTCGCGCGCTTGAGCAAAGAAAGCCTGAAGGCACGGAGCTTTCGTGCTCGCGCTTCCAGCATTGCCTTCGCTTGCACATAAGGTGAAACGAAGTATAGCTCCTCCGTGGCAGTCGTGTCTCGAACCTCCCGCAGGGAGGGTTGCCGCGCGTGAACGGGTCTTTGACCGGTTTTCATGTCACCCGTCAGGACCGGCCGCTCGAAGAGTGAATGGACAGGCTGCGGAGCGAGGGATCGGAGTATTTCGGGGGAGAGCGAGCATTCACGGTTACGTCAGCGAGGAAGTCTCACGCACGCCTTGGGCAACAGCTTCGGGGGAAGAACGCGGGGAGGCAGGCCCGCGAGGCGCGCTTCGACGGGCGGCCTGACTGAGATGCCTACCTAGTCCCGCTAGTGTACGCTCGCTGCCACCAAACGCAGCGCTGAATTTTCTACGTAGCCTATACAGAGCCCGGGTCACAGATTGGTCACGACTGCTGCTTTCGGCACCACCTGATACCCGAACGTTAACGGCGCGTCCGATAAGCGCTGGTCCTCGGTAGGTGATGTATCAAATCCATCACTATGGCGTTCTATCGAAGTTGGTCTAACTCGCTGCTGCGGGGTCTCAAGTCGCTCGATCCTGGGAAAGTAGCGCCATTGCCTTCCCTGCCTGCTAGCCGAACACAAACAAATACTAAGATACAGAGGACCAAGACCTCGCAAGGTGATTGGCTAATTGGTCTCCGTTGCTTGGCCATCGCCATTTCGGCCCGTTCAAATTTTCGAAAAGGTCGTTCTAATCCAGTCGCACCAAGATCATGAACCATGGAGCATCATCGTATACTGAAGGCGTTCCTCGCCATTGTGAGCGCCTTTGGCACTGTGTATGTAATCAACTTATCAATCATGCCCATCTCCGCGGATCCCTTACAATTATATTGATCTTCTCGCGTATTTGAAGACAATAAAATGATTTTTCAATGCATCCAAGCGTTGACACAGGATGTGGTGGTGTCACGAAGATGTACGCTTGTTTCGCCGGTGTGTGAATACCAAAATCTAGGTGTACAAGAAACGTCTTTATAAAGCTACCTGTATACAACTAATTTGGATCGACTCACCAACAATGGGGAGGTCAAGGAGAAATAGCCCATTTCAGGAGCCAAAAGGGCGAGCATACGGGGAGCTTGGCGCTACTTTCCCACGATCCAGTTGGTTTTGCGGGGTCTTGACCACCTAGAAAGACAAGGCCTTTCCCCCTCCCTCCGAAGTGTCATCGCTGGTGGATCCACGCAGCAGAGTGCCTGGATTGCGTCAGCACCAGCGTGTCTCGCAGCGTCTCACGAGCGCCGCACACGCGTCGTCGTCGAGAAGGACGCGTCTGCCGCTCTTGGAGCGGGTCGGGGATAACGATGACGTAATGAGCAGGCCTTGTTTTCTACCTAGCATTGGCTTGACGGAGTGCGCGCGTGGACGTGGGCTGCGAGAGGACCGAGAGAGAGGACGGCGCGGCGCTTCCGGCCAACCTTACTTGATCAGTTGACGAGCTTTTTCGAATGCCTATCCTCGTTTCGTGGCGCGTGCGCTCGGTGGGCTCTCGATACACACAGGAGAACCGATTTCGAACGCCGCATGGAGCTTGTCAACTGATAGATCGAAAAACGTTGGTTCCAGCGGTTCCGGCCTTTGCCGTGGTCGGGGCTTTCCGTCTCTTTCCTCCCCTCTGGCAGAGGACTGCCAGAGAGGCACAGCCAGAGTCATTGGCTCAGCGCTGTGCCTCGAAGGCACAGCTTTGAGGCTATCGCTGAGCCAAGACTGCGCACCCCTCGGCCAGACGTGTACAGGTTGCTGAAATATGGTAACTGCATGCCACTTCTTGTTTCTTACTCAAAAGAGCAACTAAGTACGTTGCTCGTTACCGCGATTCCAAGGGAACGCGTTACCTAAGCTTGAAAGCAAGCGTTATTTACTTTTTACTCCGAGTGTGTCGCTTTTATGAAGCCGCCTTCCAATATTTGTTGGCGTTAATAATTCCTCACTTTTTGACGCGTTCATTCAGGGATGACTGCGGCTATACTGACATATCTTGTGCACATTTTTTTATGGTCCATTTTGTAGTCGCGCAAATTACTGGCGCGAGCTGGCGTGAGAACTTGGTTGTGTACTTGTTTTACACGCGTTCCCCTCCACAAGTAACTAAATGCCGTTACTCGTTCCTTCACTTAAAAAGTAACGAAGATAGGTTACTGTTCCTTCTTTTCATATGTAACCATGTCGTTACTTCGCTGTTACCGAAACACTGCAGCACCGATGAAATTCGCCGCAATCCTTAAATCGGCGCCGCATATCTGCGTCGGTCGCAAGACAAATAGAATTCGACGAGATCGACCCGTTATAACTTACAAATAATCTTAGTACTTCCATAGAAAAAATAAGATTACTCTCGCGATTACTTCCTAAAAGTGAATTCACATTATTACAAAATTACTCCCAAAAGTAATCATTTAGAAGTAATTTGAATCCTTCTAATGAGTAGCCTACGTACAAGTCTGCCCTCGGCAGCCCCACCGGACGCAGAGAGGAGGCTGGGGTGTCGCACGCCGGTCGTTGAACGTAAATCACGCTTCCTCCTCCTCCCCGGCGGTCCGTCCCTGCCCCGACGCGGCCGGAGGTGGCGGTTCTGGTGTTCCTCGCTCGTCGCGCTCTCGTCGTCCGCTTTTAGCGGTGGCGGCGGCCGGCGGAGCCGCAACAGCACTGCCCGGGTCCTCCGAACAGGTTTACCGGGTCCTCCTCTTTCCTCCTCTCGCGTCTTGGACGCGGTTTCCGAGTGAAAAGTGACGGGGACGCTTCGAGAATAGCCTCCGGTGCCCCTCCGGCGGTCGACGTTTGATGCCGTCCGCGCTCCTTCCGGCAGGTATCCCCTCGCCAGAAAGACCGCTCTGTCCGATCGCCTCCTCGCGGCTGGCGGGACCGTCGTGGCCCTCTCTGCTGCCGCGTTTGCGGGCTCACAGTCCACGCGAAATGACAGCTCCCTGCTCGTACAAAAGACACGGTGTGCACCCCTCATGCACGTTCGAGGCATGTTTGTTTCGAGCAGACAGTTTTTGTACATACAAGGAACTCTGCAGACTGTATTTTGTGTGATACATGTTGGAGAGAAGGTTGCCTCCTCTCCAGCGTTCGCTCTGCCAAATGGGGGAGAGGTGGGAGGGGCTTCCACTTTACCCTAAACCTGTCACCGACTACTGTGGCGAGAACGTCTTGGCGCGCCGTTTTTCGGAAAATAAAAGTCCCACAGTTTTCCCCCACCAGGTGAGTGCGTTGGTATATCGAGGAAAAACATAAGAAAGAGTTCCTTCTAGGCTCCAGGATCAGCGGGTGTTCTTGTTTGAACGCGTAGGAAGTTTTGACGAGCTGACGGCACTGGTAGATGGGAGCGAGAGGGGAAAACAAATATAGACGACACACGAGGAAAGAGAAGCGCGGAACAATCGCGCAAAATATTCCTCGTTTCCGGCTAGGGTTGTTTTCGTCGGCAGCCTGCTTCTGGGGCATTGTTCGACGCAGTCTGCGTGGAGCGTCCAGCGCTCGCACGCGGCAGCTGGGGAAAAAAAGAAAAGCGGGATCCCCCCCTTCCAGCACGGGGTGTGGAAAACAGCGGGTCGGGTAGTCACACGGGAAATGGTCCGGAGGGGACGGCGACGCAGTGCGCCGATGGCAGCGCTTCGAGCAGGGTCGCAGTATCGAAGGGTCTCTGTGTGAACGCGATCCCGCCTCCCCGGACGGAGGGCGATGCCGGGCTCTGGTTGCACGCCTGGTCGCGCGTTCGACCGAGCGGGGGAGTGAACCAACAACCCCTGCTGCTCGGGCTAAAGCAATACTCCCTAGAATTGTTCCCCCAAACGTCCTCACTAGTGGATCTTCGCAGTGCTGCCTAGCTCGCGTCAGCGTCGCCGCCAGCGCGTCTCGCAGCGCCTCACAGCGAGCGCGACGCTAGCACGCGACGCGTAGACCGCATGGAGCGTTTTTGCTCGCGATTCGGGCGCGTCGGCGTCAAATTGACGTCATTTCCTGCGCGCGGCCGCGCGTTTTCGCGGGAGCGTTGGTTTCTAGCCGACCCAGAACAAGACGCGCGCGCCGAGGCGTCGAAGCGGCTCTCGCCCAATGAGAGTCGCTCGAACCATCACATGATTCAGCACAGAAAACCGCTTCTGGTTTTGGCGGTTTGACTGCGCTTCTTTTTGTTTGCCGATTGCACGTGCGATGGTTGACAAACGTGCATTCAGTGAAATGCTCATTGACGAGGTTGAGAAGTGCCCCATTCTTTGGGATCGATTTTCCAGTTGTGCCTGCTTTAGCACAAGCATACTTCTTAGCAGGAGGAGCTTTCGCCTTCGCTCCATACTGAACTAGAGCAAATCTCAAATTCTGGCAAATAGAGCTTGCACTAAAGTAAACTTTACTTGCACTCAGCGCAGAAAAGCACGCAACACGAACAACGCGAACAACACACCACTCGCGACGCGGCTGGCTCAGTACGCTGTTTCGTATTCAGCGCAATTCAAAGTGTTCAAAAACCTTTTTATTGGCCATATAAAAATTAAAAAAAGTGTTCTTTTTGACACGAAAACCCGTTCGATTTACTTATTTAATACTTTAACTCTTATTTTGTAGTATTTTCGTGAGCAATTACATCGCGCGTTGAGAAATCGGTTATCTGGCAACGTTGATAACGCGCGGCTGGCGGCGCTTGGCTTTGGCTGCATGCGGGTGCCCCCGCGTCAGCTTCCGCGCGAGCGTTCATAGCGCGTAGCAGTTTCGCGTAAGCGCGGAAGCTGACGCGGGGGCACCCGCATGCAGACAAAGCCAAGCACCGCCGGCCGCGCGTTATCAGTGTTGCCAGATAACAGAATTCTCAACACGTGATGTAAATGTTGACGCAAATACTACAAAATAGAATTAAATGAACAAATAAGTAAATAAAACGGGTTTGTGTGTCAAAAGAAACACCTTTTCAATTTTTATATAGAAAATAAAAATGCTTTTGAACACTTTGAAATGTGCTGAATACGAAACAGCACACTGTGCAGGATCACGTTATAGTTCGACCACTGATCTCTATTGTAGTAGGCTGGATCGCGGACCGCGGCCTCGGCAGCTGGGGCCGAGTGTCGCCATCGGCGGCCATTGATTGACACCAGCCAATGCGTGGGACTCTATGGGAAGAACGAGAAAAAGTGCCGTTTTCCCCTGTTTCTAAGCTGTTGTCGGCACTGAAACTTTTTGGATGCTTTTCGATAAGCCCGTCAAATAGCTTGCGTACAAACATTAAAACTGACAGCCCTCGCAGTTCTTATAAATAAATATTTTGTGGTCGAGAGTGACTCCGCTGTAGTGCAGCTCAATGAGGCCAGAGTTACTTAGAGTTACCGCGGAGTCAGTGGCGGTTTCGTTGAGTTGTGTTTAGCAGACGACAAGCTCGAAGGCTTTGCTACGCGGAATTCGCTCACTCCCGGAAAGTCGCTCTCACGATAGAACTTCTTTGTCATTCATCAACTTCTGGGCTTCCCCGAGGGCGGTCTTATTGACGGCAAGTTCCTTTGTTTACTCCACTACGAGAGCAAGCTTACCAGCTCAGCCGTAGGTGCTCCGGTACGTTTGATTTTTTTACTCGGCGTTCGAACGTTTGACAAATATTGATTCGATCTCCAAACACCCGACATAAGGATCGCAGCACACCATAAAATACTCGCCTCCGAGCACAGCGTACATGCTTCAATATTCTTACTTTTGTGCGTTTTTCCCACAGACTTGCGTGTATTGCCTGGTGTCATACCGCTTTGCGGCGATTCTCGTTAATCTTCAGCATGTTAGCCGCTTGCGGCGAGTCGGTGATCCACTAAACAATGACGTCATTCGCAGGCCTTGTTTTCTACGTGGTATTAGGAAGTTTTCGTAAACCGCTTTCCTCCTAGCTTTGAATCAGGAAGGCCGTATTTCGTAGCGGGTCGCGGAGAGCGTTGCGCGACGGCGGAAACGACCTACGAAAAGTCCCTATTGGCTAACAGCGCAGCGTTGCAGCGCGTTTCGACAGTCGAGCGGACGTGTCTGTGCACGTAGTAGCAGCGTCGGAGTGGATCCCAGGCCACCTTAACCCGTCTTTCTCCCATCCTTTTGCCGACCCACAAGCATAGCCGTGACAACCACCCCGCCATCACCGCCACGCTGGTAGTTCGCTTCCTTTTCTGGCCATCTCCGTTAAAGGCTGATTCGCACATTGACGTCTGACTGTGCCGAGTGTCTTGTAACCCGTTGTCACACTGGCACCATCTATTGGGCAGACCACTTGCGACCTGCGTATATATCTTTGTTTTCATGAATAATTATTTTACTATAGGCTCGAAGTAATTTTGACAATGTAATAATGGAAAATTTCTCATAAGTACTGCGTAGATTTAATCTCGCAAATACTGCAAAACCTTTCGTCGACGTCCAGTTATTCGCCCCGTTTTTTTCTTGGCGAATAACGCAGTGGCGCCATCTACTGGGTAGCCCCAGCACACGTACGATTCACGTATATTTCCTCATTTTTTACGCTTCATTCTTTTATCCTAAGCGTGAATTAAGTCTGACAGTGCTATAAGTGGCCATTTTCAGAAGATATTTGATTTCCCAAGTACCGCGAAACCCGCCGCCTAGTTCAGAACGGGAAGTGGTTGGGGGCTACTTGCACTCTGGCGCCACCACGTGTCAACTCACGTGACAAAGAGCGACAGATGGCGCCAATGTAGGAGGGGTTACGAGAGATCACACTCGGCACAGTCACAGGCAAACGGGTGAAACCAGCCGCGTGGGTGGGCATAGTCCGCCGAAATGTTTAACGCCATTCGCTGAAATGGCGCTCCATCGAAACCCTGCGTCTGGGGTTCGGCGAAACGTCATCGAACGCCACCCCGCTGACAAAACAAACTAGACATTAGATGTTAGCGTGAGTTGAGTGTGCCAGAGTATGGTGACATTGTTACACCCTGCGGATGAGAATTTTAGCGGGTGCAGTACGAGGGCTAGCCTGAGAGACCTTTAACGTGCGTCACGCGGTGCAACGTACACGAGCTCGCACGTCGGTACGATGCTCATTCAGATCCAAACGCGGGCAGGGGTGGGTTTCGAACCACTGCAGATCCTGCAGGGGCTCAAACACTGGGTCCCGCAGCGAGGGCTTTTCTCTCCGTGCTCCGAGCTGCGCAGCGCTAACAATCTCAGCCAGCGATCCCCGACCCCGTCGACACATCGCCTGCAGTGTTACGCCGAATGCCTGCTGCGCCGACTGGGGGAAGAAGAAAAATGTGGTAATTTATTCGAAGGGTCTCCGAGCCTGGAGCTGGATTGCACTTGGCAGTTGATGCGCGGAATGGGGGAATTCCGCGGGCGTCTCTGTGGGCCTCAGGTGATCGCGCCGGGGGCAGGCGCGCTCCGATCGAGACCCCGAAGCCGGATCTAAATCGGTTACCTGCGGCCTGACGCCGGTTGGCAGCCGAGGGCGGCGCAATTTGTCCGCGCCCCTATTTCGGGGCCGGGGGTGGCGATGGGAGATCGGCACGCCGGTGGCTTCCTCCCTCTCTGGCTCGACGCGAGGGAGGAGGTGGAGGACTCCTCCGAGCCCCGGGACCCCGAGTAACTAGTTAAAAGTAGTACCGTAAACTTTCACTATAAACTCTGTAGGCAGGAACTTACGATGAAAGTTTGGTAAGTATACCTGAGTCTCGGCTGCATTTTCAGGGTCAATCTCATCCAGCCTTGTACGCTATGCTCAAAAATACACATCGAGTACAATTGCTACCACACTCGGTTAAAAATGATTCAATGGAATTACTTGATTACATGAGAGGAGAGGTAAGTGACCGTTCTTCGAACAAATAATCGTTACTTTTCCGATTACTTCGGGCTTTTGAAACTTTTAAGAAACATTGGACGATGTTCGGGCAGTGCGAGTGCGGCGCCAAGAATCGCTCGGAATCTGGCGCTTTGTCACCTTTCTGGTTGTTGCTAGTCGCGGCCGCGTGACGCGACCAGACGCGAAAAATAGAAGAGTCTGGTTGGCGCTGGTGGCACTTTATTGAACTTGGCAGGCGACGCCGCCTCCCGGCTTCGCGTGACTAACCACCACCGGCAGTCCCCACGTTCGCTTCGAGGCATGTGCGGAATTTCTTCGCCGGTTGCTAGGGGAGAAGCAATGAGCCGAGTTCCTTCTTTCGCCGCCGAGCTGTCGTCTGTTCCAAGCAACGAAGAACCCCATTTTTAACGATTCAACGCGGTCGCTTATGACGGCCACGGGGACGCGCCGCTGCACCTTTCGCAACGGACGGGCTCCAACCGCGTCCGTGTCCCAGCCCGGGGCGTTGAAGGCTCGCTGCTCCCCGAGGTGCGCCTCGCTCTGGCGGCCCTCCGGACTTCTTTCCGATGTCGGTCGATCTGCCTCCGGAGACGACTTCCCGCCTCGAGTCCGGACTGTCGGCCTGTCCAGTTAGCAATGTTGGCGGCATTGCCGGTGACGCCTTACTTTTTCCGGTTCGCGACTGTAACGAATAACATACTCGCGTTATTTATTTCGAGTAAAGGCCCCTTCACACACCTGCGTTCAGAGCGACCGCTACGCTTACGAACGGATGCAACCGGTTGGACCGACGAGTTGCCATGGCAACGAAGCGCCAAACGGCCGTTTCGTTCGAGTTCGTTCGCAACGCAAGGAGTTGAGCCGGGCTGAACTTTTTCGCTACGTTCGATAACGAACGAAGAGCCGGGAGATCTCGGCCGCGCGCGTTGCATGCCGGTCGCGGTTCCTGCTATCTGCTGATAAACATGGCGTCGCTGGTGATCGTCCACGCGGTCGGCGTGGAGGAAGCTTATCGTTCCGACCTTTTTCACATACCGACGGCACCAGGCGGTGGCTGCACGAACTAAAAATCGAGGAAGTGACCTACCTGCGCTACCATACGATAATGGGAGCTACGCTACCAGTTTCTTCGCTCTCCGAGCAGCGGCGCGTGCCCAACGCGACTCTAAAGAGGGGGATCTGTGGCGTCCACCCGAACGCCATGTTTTTCTTTCCGTCCACGTTCTTTTTTTGTGTAACACAATTATATATATGTTGCAATTACGTGTTCTACTCGCTGATCCACAGCCTCCTTCCGAATTTCCTCGATTTCTAGTACCGACTTCCGCCGCTTGGCATCGAGTGCTCGCGCGTGCGCAGAACGCTTCTCGAAAAAGGTCCATTCTTGTCGCGTGTCGCGATGCTAACCCTGCATGTCCTAGAAGGGAAGATCCGTCTACTCGTGCGGCGATGTTGTGGCGGCAGCCTCCAGGCAGCAGAAACGCTCGTGCCGTCGGGTTTGTTTACTTCAACTACAGTGGTGCTTCCTTGGCATTTGTGTCCTAGAGCATCGCCCGGGGTTTCTTATTTCGCGCATTCCGTGCGTGTGCTCGAGCTTCGGCGGCAAACACGCCGAAGCTCGATCGACGCCAAGCGGCTGACGCGTCCTTCTTGGCGTGTTCGCTGTGAGACGCTGCAAGAGACGCTGCTGTCTTCGTGGTGGCATTGGTCAAGACACCGTCTGCAGAGCACCGTTCCTGGGCTCCGATTTTGGTCTCCGCGAGATTTAATTCGCCTCTCACGGAACGAGCAAAGATAGCGTTTGTAGACGGTGCGTCTGCTAAAGTGAGCGACGAACGCCGTTTGTCTGCTGCAAAACGTCATTCGCAGACGGAAATAAAGCAAGAAAACGCCGTACGTCGTCTCGGGAAAAAAGTGGATGGTTAGCTACGAACCGAGCGCGGCGGCGGAGTGAGATCGGGCCCGGGCTGAAATTGTGATCATCTGCTTTTTCACGTTGGAAGTCATTGACAACCTGCGCTTCTTTTGCAAATCTCAAGTGGTTCTGCTGGCGGACACAAGCCGACACCGACCGTTGGATGAAGGAGTACTAAGGACATGCGCATCAGAACTAGACAGCGAGACATCTCTCTCGCTATTTGTATGTTGCCGGATCGTGAACGCGTGAACGAGTCCAAAATGTCTGATTGGCTGATAACGAGCAAGCTATGGCACCACGTCCAATCAGCAGCCGAGAACGCTCTCGCCTTGACCAAAATCGGACCCCTGGGGCCTCGCTCGTGCCTCGAACAGCTGGCCACTGCCGCGCGGCCGAGTCACCGGGGCGATCCGTGAGCGTTCCTCAGGGCCCCGACTCCCGCTCCGTCTACGCTTTTCCTCGAACCGCCGAAAATACTCGACTGTGCCGGAACAGTGAACTCCGCGAAGCGTGCAGTCCTATAAGTACAATCGCACAGAGCTGCTTGCTAGAGAGCATAGCTGTATATAGAAATAGAGTGATAACTGTATTTAACTGGACAGCATTATAACTGCACAGCATATTCAGCTGTGGTATACCACAGCTGAAAATGCTGTGCAGTATTTTCAGCTCCGGATGAGGGGGTAATTTTCGAAGGACTTGATTGTCTAATGTTGCCGCAAGGACCACTCGTTCGGCCGTGTCACTTGACATTTGTTTACGCTTCTCTGGCTTTGTCGCAATTTTGTTGACGAGAGCGACACGACCACCGTTGACGGCAGTTGTGGTTATGAAATGCGACTGTTCTGTAGTGTTTTAAGGCTGCGGTGATGGGAGTGTGACATCGCGTTGTTCTGTTATCGACATAAGGGCTGTACAAACAGCACAGAGCAGACGCCGCGTTTATATAAATTCACGGCCAGTACCGTACTCTGGTCCGCGCTTTGCGGTTTTCTGTACGGGGGGAAAGCTTCCCTCCGCTTGCATCCTTGGACAGAGGCTTAGCGTGTTTAATTACGTGAGTTAGAACAGCCTCTTACACGCTCTTCTGGCTATCGTCAAGGCCCCCCCCCCCCCCCCCCCCCCCCCGTCGTTATCGGTTCCCAGTCTTCCGAAAACAAGAAAGGTGAAGAGACGACAGCGAAGAGAAAAGCCGTGCCTTTTTTGTGGTTCATGTCCAAACTGAAAACGTCCGCGCGCACACTTTCACGGCATATGCCGATGCTGTGTCGCGGCACGCCATCTTGTGTGTCCTGTTTGGACAGCCCTTGACATCGAACAGTCTGTTTCTCCTTTTCGCCGTCGACGAATCTTGACTCAATGCCCCGCCGCCAGAGTGCACGGGCAGACTTGCCAAAGGACGAATTATACGCGCGTACTTGTGAGGCCCCTCAACTCTCGCTCTGGACGACCTAGCCGCGCGAAGACCTGGTTGGTACAAAAAAAACACCCCCCCTCGCCCCCCCCCCCCCCCCCCCCGGACTTTGTGGATTAGACGTCCAGGAGCCGAGGAAAAGAAAACTCCAAGCAGGCGACCGAATATCGCGGCGACCCGACGACCGCACGCCGCAGTAAATCCGTCGTCTTCTTCTACTGGATGCCTCGTCTTCTCTTTGTCTGCTCCCCGTATTTTTTCTTCTTTTTTTTTATCTTTTGAATTACTAGTTTGGGCAGCATGAAGGGAGTGTGTGTGCGCGCCACGCTCGATCGTCCGGGAGGAGGTCGTGGCAAAGATATGCCAACATGGCGTTCCCTCCGGCGGGAATCTCCCCGTCCCCTCTCCCAACCATCCTAGTGTTGTGACTTACTTTATGAGTCTGGAACTGACGTCGGCCCGGTCTCCACTTCTTTTTCGCTTTTTTTGACGTTTGCAAACATGCATACGGTCTGTGATACAGCCCTCCCTCCCCCCCCCCCCCCTCCTTTTTTTTTTCTTTTTGTCTTTTCATTACTTTTGAGCGGCGCACGCTGTTCGGCGGTGGAGGCTCGTCTGCTTTTAGTCTGCTTCTTTCTCGGTTCTTCTTCGCCGCCTCTTTGAAGATCGGAGGGATGGGCGGAGAAAAAGAAAAAAAGAAGGCGAATGCGACCATGAAAACGTGCCGAAATTTATGTCTGCGGGCCGGGATCGTCCCCCTCCCTCGGCTTCTGTCCGAGGGCAGCGGCGATAGGCGGCGGATCAAATCCAGTTACGGAGGGAGGAGGGGGCGAGGCTGCCTCGAGCCGGAAGAAAATGCAATCGGGGTCGTTGTGGTTGTCGTCGGGGCCCGGGGCAAGCGATCGCCGGGGGATCGAAGCAGCCGCAGCGCCTGAATGGAGTGGCGTCGTCCGCTTTTGACGGGCCCGACAGAGTCCGGTCCTAAGTCGCAGGCGCGGAATGAGGTTGGAACTCGCCCCTTCGTACCGTTCCGGGGAGAACAATGGTGCCGCGTCTCCGACGGGTGTGTTGGCAACGTCGTCAAACGCGGTCCCTCGATTTCCGTCTGAGGACGTCATGGAGGTATCGGGATGTCGAGTAACTACAGGCTGAGCGAAATGAACTGAGCGCATTTTAAACTGATCGCATGAGTCGGTTTCTTAACTTATCGCGCTGGGATTTACTACAGGGGTGATCCAAGCTGGTGCGTTCATTAATTGAGAGTGTGAATACACACACGAAACCTCCAGAGTCAAAAGAAAGAAAACAAAAGCTAGTTTTGTCTAAGGAAACATTATGGCTAAGCGTTTTATCTCAGAATCACCAGAAAATAGCTGTGGGCTATTCTGGCGTTCACTACGGTTGAAAAATTTGTGAAATAGAAAGATAATAGAATAGACTTACCTATTCTTCACTTCATTTGACCCAAATAAACGCCAGCCACTGTAATACATCATTTTTTTTTGTGTGTGTACATCGAAGTATAGGGAAAACATAGTTTTTGATTTTTCTCGATTTACTCGGGTGAGCCCATCTTTCCATAAGTTTAGCGGTAGCTTCCACGAACTTCAGGCACCCGTGTTGTAAATCCCAGCGCGATAAGCTAAGAAGCCGCTTTATGCGGTCAGTTTAAAGTGCGTTCCATCCATTTCGCCCACTCTGTCTGTATATGTACGCTCCGCTCATCTATCGTGATGTTGCCTGCCGCGATGCCGGCGATGGCAGAGCAGCGGCGGCGGATGCGCGGTAGACGGCCGTTCTGGTTCTGGTCGCTCTTCTGGAACTTCCACGACCAACCGCCAGGATCGCGGCATCCGACAGCACGAGAAGCCGGCTCCCGTGACGTCATTTGTTTCCGGGACCGGGAGAAACCGGCAACAGGAAGTTTTCGTAGATCGTTTCCGCTGTCCCGCAACGCCCTTCGCTACCCGCTACGATACCCGGAACTCTACAGCCAAGGCTATCGGCGCGCAAGCGCAGTAGCGGCTTCTTCGTTGCGGAGGGCTTAGAGGAGGGGGAAACGCGGTCTACGAAAACTCCCTAATTTGTGTACCAGGGGCAGCGCCACCCTCTTGCCCCATTGTCCGAGGCCGCCACGACGGCACTGTTTGGGCGAAAAAAATCTAACGAAACCCGTTACTCGTTACTTGCAAATAAAAAGAAAGCGTTACCGACACACGTTACCTCAAAATGAAAAGAACGCGTTACGGTTCCCGATATATAAAATAATTCACGTTATTTTTACGTTACTTTTTTTTTTTTTATGAATGACAATGTTTTACTGTTTTGAGGTTACAGGCGTGCCTAAGCGCCATATTTCAAGAAGCATCATGTCGATGCAGAAACTTAACGGAATTACCTCGTCTTCTTTTTTTTTTTTTTTTTGCAATTCTATCCGAATATTCACGAGTAGAAACGCGAAGGAAAACGCTAAAAACGCAAAAATTCGTGACTTGGCGCACCAAAACAAAAATATTGACGTGCAATTTTTTGTTTTCCTGTCTTGGGAAGAATTAACGTAAATCAGTTACCCGTCACCCGAAATGAGTAACGTAAGTACGTCGTGTGTTACTGTTTCGAAAAATGTAACGAGAATGTTACTATACCTAACCCACAAGAACTAACGCGTTACCGGTAACGCAGAGCCGCTAGCACTGCAGGACGGTCGCGCGTCCTTTCGTCTCACGGGAGATTTGTTCGCGCGCCGGGGACGCCTCTATTTGGCTTAGAGCCGCACAGGCGCCGTTGGCGACGGCTATGGTTCTGACGTCCGGATTTTTCGGCGGTAGACACGCTGTTCAGCCCGGCTCACGTGGTGCAAAATAGCTCGCCGATTCGCACCTGCTGCGCCTGGCACCGCGGCTTCCATCACGCTTTTCCTGCCGCACGAGCGCCGTCCCAACGTTCTCGGCCGTTCGTCTGGTGCGCGGGACGACGAATACGAGCGAACGTAGTGGCGTGCTCAGCCAACACCACCACCTAGAAAGCGAGGCCGGTGCATGACGTCAGCGATTAGGGATCCCCAAGCGGCCAACACGCCCAAGCTCGACCGCAAAGCGGCAAACGCGTCCGTCTTGGCGTCGCCGCGTGCCAGCGTCGCGCTCGTCGTGAGACGCTGCGAGACGCGCTGGCGGCGATACTGACGTAAGTGGCTGTGCGTGGGTCCACTAGTGATGACGTTTGGGGGCGGGGAAGGCCTCATCATCTGGGTGGGCCGGGAGCTGCGGCGCCGCCGGAAAACAATTGGTCCGAAAGCTGCGTCCACACCTGGGATTTCCTTCGGCCACTGCGACGGTGGCGACCCTCTGCGGGCGGCCGGAGCAGGCAGCTGGTCGCGGCGTCGCGCCACTCGCGCTCGTCCGTCGGCGGCGCAGGACCGGGAGGAGGCAGCCGTGGGCGTCCCAGCCCCGGCATGGGCATGCGTCTGCCGACTCGAGATAACCTCGGCACAAGGCGACTTGGAGCGGGAACTCACGCTATTTCCTTTGGCGAAAGTTACTTCTATACACTCGGAACACACCGCCAACACCGAGGCAAAAAGTTGGAAGGGCGGGCTGTTGAAAGCAGCTAGCAACTCACTCAACACATGTGGCCTATTTTCGATCATTCGTCGATGGGCAGTTTCCGTTCCCCAGTACATATCACGAGGAGTTCTATGCGTGATCTCTGACTCTCTCATTCCACCCCCTTCTCTTTCTTTTTCTATTTACCTTTTTTAGTAATTCCCTTTTGTGTGTGTTCCAGTGTAGCAAACCAGCAATAAGCGCTGGTTGACCTCATTTGAGAAACGCCAATTTCATTTCATCGATAGAAACAGCATGTGTCAAGACAGGGGTAGGATCCAGGGCTTCATCGCATTTTTCGATATCAGCCGGGATGGCGTTGTTTCTGATTCTCCAAGTGCCGCATCTGTGCGCACAGCCGGCACATTAGCTGATCGCGTTTCGTGTGTGCTTCGCTCTGCGTGCCGAGCTTGGTTTTCCCACCACGCTCAGAAAACACGCGACGCTATTTTAACAGTGCACGCAGAATGTTTTTTTTTTCCCAAAACTTTCCTATTGGCTCAAAGAGCCCATTTCGGAGTACCATAAAAACCTCTTACGCACATTTGCGTTGGAGCGCGGTGCGTTCCGTAGTGGCATACGGACGCGTAGCGTTGCGAAGAGCGCTTGCGCCAAGTTTGTATGTGTTGACACGCAGTCGACCGCAGTCAAGAGCCAATAGGAACGCGCCATCGTCGCTACGGCAACATGGCGGCGCCCGGCGCCAGCGTCGAAGTACTCGATCTTAAAGGGGCGTTACCGCAATTTTAAATGCATTAAGATGATCTGGCGGGCTAGTTGGTTGTCCGTCATGAGGATATATAGCGCAAAACAGCAAAGAAGGAAGGACGACGGAGACAATATGTCTCCCTCATCCTTCCTGTTTTTCCCTATATATCCTCGTGAACCACAATTTTAACTTCCAAATAATATGGAGTTTTATCTGGCGGGCTAGTTGGTTGTCCATCGTGAGGATATATAGCGCAAAACAGCAAAGAAGGAAGGACGAGGGAGACAATATGTCTCCCTCATCCTTCCTGTTTTTCCCTATATATCCTCGTGAACCACAATTTTAACTTCCAAATAATATGGAGTTTGATCTGGCGGGCTAGTTGGTTGTCCATCGTGAGGATATATAGCGCAAAACAGCAAAGAAGAAAGGACGAGGGAGACAATATGTCTCCCTCATCCTTCCTGTTTTTCCCTATATATCCTCGTGAACCACAATTTTAACTTCCAAATAATATGGAGTTTTATCTGGCGGGCTAGTTCGTTGTCCATCGTGAGGATATATAGCGCAAAACAGCAAAGAAGGAAGGACGAGGGAGACAATATGTCTCCCTCATCCTTCCTGTTTTTCCCTATATATCCTCGTGAACCACAATTTTAACTTCCAAATAATATGGAGTTTTATCTGGCGGGCTAGTTGGTTGTCCATCGTGAGGATATATAGCGCAAAACAGCAAAGAAGGAAGGACGAGGGAGACAATATGTCTCCCTCATCCTTCCTGTTTTTCCCTATATATCCTCGTGAACCACAATTTTAACTTCCAAATAATATGGAGTTTTATCTGGCGGGCTAGTTGGTTATCCATCGTGAGGATATATAGCGCAATACAAACAAAGAAGGAAGGGCGTTATATATTCTCAGGAACCACAATTTTAACTTAGAAAGAATTTGGAGTTTTTAGTTTTTCTATTGTTTATCTTATCTAAAAGGGATGGAGAAACCGCCTCATTCTTTAAATATCTCGATTCCGTTGCGTAATACCGAAGCAAAGAACGAAAATATTTCGAGATTTGCAGCCGCGGGGTGGTGGTCATGGGAATTAGGGCGTGACGCACACCTCGGTGCATTGTAATAAGTTGGCAAGATGCTCCATTATGTGTTTAATACAAAGGTGCAACCGAGCTGACTAGAATGGCGGTAATAATCCCTGGAGAACGGGAACAAGGGGGACAAAGGACAAACACAAATCTCCAGATTTGTATTTTTTTTCCTTTGTCCCCCTTGTTTTCCTTCTACAGGAATTATTATCGTAATTATCTGCTCAATCTAATGCAACATTGTGTAAATATTGTCGTTTCAACGTGAACAAATGCGTCAAAAACCTCATATCATCGTCAAAGTTGTACTATTTTCAGTTTTAGTGGCGCCATCTGCCTTAGGTGAAAAACGATTCTTCCATTGAGCCTCACCCCGTAGCTACTATACATCAGTCCAACATCCTTACAAGGACAAGCGCTTTGTAAGGCAAGCACTTCGGTTTGGGGATTGCTGTCTAAGAAACGCCTGCAAGCGCCGACAGATGGTGGCAGGGTGCACGATAGGGTGCATAGCCGCAAAGGCCGCGCTGGATAGGCTGGTTATAAGGAGCGACGCCGTGACGTGACACCTGGCAATCGAAAATCGCCGGCGACGTCCACGACGTCCCCCTTTGCCGATTTCGGCGCCGTGCAGAGGGGAACAGCGGGCCGCGGACATCGCCGGCGATCTTCGGTTGCCAGGTGTCACTAGGGCGAGTGTTAACCCACCCCGTCCCTCCCGTTGACGCCTCTTTGCGGCGACAGTCTGCGAATGGCTCATGACAAAGTATTAACCCACCAGTGCCGCTTCGCGGCGCCCCGCCGGTGGTTCAAGTACGCCTAGCCCCGCTGTCTCCACTGCACTTCGATTGCTAGGTCTTACTTCACGCCCCATCGCTCTCTATACCCACCCAATACTGTGCGGCCGCCGTTGCTATGCGTCCTATCGCCTAGCCTCTCGAAAAAAGCGGCCGGGGTGCGGGAGTGCGCTTTGGACGATGCCTGACTTCAGCGTGTCGGGCGCATTTGTTCGTCGCAAAGTGATGACGTTTTGTTTTATATAAAACTCAAATAAACGCCGCACGGGTTCCCTTTCGTTGTAAGGTACGTACGTTTTATTACTCGAGTAGACTTTTCTGGAGGAGACGACGGGGATCGAAACATAGACATGAGCGATCATGTTAGCTATGCGATCACGCTTTTCCAATATCACGACCATTCATTTCCCGTGCGCCGTGTGTAGCATGAGATGCAGAACACACCAAAGAAGCAGCGGAGCCGTTGGCGGAGGTGGTTCGTCCATGCTGCGAAAAGACTGAGCGTGCACGCCTTCCTCGTCCTGACAGGTGAATGTTTATCGAGCCGTGAACGACGGCATTGCTATAAACAAACAGGAAAAATCGAAAGGACGCACGGCGCAACGCAACTTCCGGCAAGCGCTGACTGGCTCGCGTCAGGCGAAACGCTTCGCCTGGCGGAAGAATCGGGTCTCGTTCCAGACTTCCCGCCAGCGAAGAGCGGATTTCTCCATTCGGTTCAAAATTCCGTTCATCGCCGGCGCGGATTCGCAAGTGTGTAAACGCACCATAAGATGGGTAAAGCCAGGTTCCCCCTCCGCAGTGTTCTCTGATTTAGTTGAAACCCGCTCACAGAGGTGGCGCCACCGACCGTGGCAGCCGACTTTCTCCACCTTCTCCCCATTTCCCCCACTTCGCCCCCTTGTACCTTTTTTTTTGTGTGTGTGTGCGTCAGCCACGCTATTTAGCCGGGACCGTGGTGGCTCCACGCAGGGATATCTATTGGTCTCTATATCCCCCGCTCACTGTGGCTTTCTCCCGTCCTTTGCGCGGATAAAATGAAAAGAGTGGGCCAAAAAAGACAGGCCATGTTTCTGAAAACTTGGCGAACGGTAAAAGACACATGCAGACATGGGGGCCCTTTTTTTTTTTCCCCTCCTCTCTGGATTGTTCACTCTCGCTCGGATTCTGAGCGCCCCCTCTCCCTCTTAATCTCGGCCCGGCCGCTCACCGGCTCTGGAATCTATTTCGAGTGTGCTCCCCTCTGGTTTCCCGACGACTGCCGTATTGGAAAGCAAGCCGGGGGCTTACGCGTATTGATCAAGGCTCTCTCTCTCCCCCTGCCATTCCTTTTTTTTTCTTCTTCGCCCCTTGCCCTCTCTCTCTCCAGAGCAGTGGAAAGAGAGGAGGAACGGGAGGGGTGAAAAAGCGAGGAGAGAAGAGGAGCAAAAGGACGAAAGTGGAACGGCGGGAGTTGAAAGGAGTAAAAAGAGAGAAAAAGTAAAAGGTTTGGATGGAGGAGTGAAGAAGTGCTCTCTTTCTCTACACGCAGCGGTGGCGGCGAGTGTATGTATGTGAAGCGATGGAGGGTAATAAAGAGCAAAGGGTGGGCTGTGTTGTAAAAGAGCAGAAGTGTTGTTGCTGGGAGCGCGATGGTTAGCGATAGAGCGGCGAAGCGGAGGAGAGTACCGGTTGACTTTGACAGTCTCCCGTTCTTTTTTTTTTTTTTTTTTTCGACGGAACTTGTTCGTTGCGTTCTCTCTCTCTCTCTCTCTCTCTCTCTCTCTCTCTCTCTCTGTTTCTTTTTTCTTTTTTAGAAGCACGGGGGTTGTGTTTTTTTTTAGGTCCTATGACGTCTATCACGTTGGTCGTTTTACGGAAAAGGAATCGTCGGCCACACTCCGTTACGGGGTGGTCTCTTTGCACCCAGTAACACTTCGTGAACGTTTTTTTTTTCTTTTTTAATTATTCCCGGTTCATTAAATAAAATCTAGTTGTTTTCGCGCGGAGTGTAAACCCGAAAGCGGAGGTGCATGTACAGCCTAGTTTATTATGAATCATCGCAGATTTCAGATTGGGCAGAGGTACGCTTACCGAACGCTTGAGAGAGGCTATACGTTGTGTGGTGCTTAATCGTTTCCCCTTTCAACAGTAGCTGACTAGCGACCACCTAGGGTCCCTCGCTGACGTGCACCGCCTTTTACGAGTAGCGACAAGCAACAACGCGCACTACGCATCAGGTTGTGCGGGAAGATCGTGGCATCTTCCAGTTCATTGCACTAAACGAGTATGCACGCAGTGCGGCCCGATGTGTTTAAAACTCTCATGTCACTGGGTGTCGGAAACAACTTCTTCGGTGCATCCGAGACTGAAAAAAAAAACATAGAAAAAGAAAGAAAATTTTGCATCAACGAAGAAGCACGGGATTCATCCAATTTGATGCGGATCTTTGCCGCTCCGTCGTTGCTTGGGGCTGTTCCGATGGCTGGAGCGTGTTCCCATTACACGACGCAGAATCGCGGTGGATGACAACGCGGATGTCGCCGGAGTTCTGAATCCGAGGAAGGAACTTCTGCGCGGTTCAGCCGTTGCTGTGGCCGTCTTTGTCGCAACGCTTCTCCTTTGTGCGGGGGAGAGAAACTTCCCTTCTCTCTTATCATGTTTTTTTTTTTTTTTTTCCCGTCTCGTTCTACGTTCCCGTGATTTTGTTTTAGTTGTCGGAAGCGAGTCGCCACGACTAGCACTCTCTCCCCCCTCTCCTGTCCCCTTACTTCGACGGTTCCTTTACTCTCATTCAGCTTCACTTACACCGCGAAGCAAGAAAAGCATTCGTCTCTCTCTTCCCGTTTCCAGGAACTCGCGCGGCGCGCGCAAGAAAGAAAACAAACGAGAAAACTCAATGTTTAAAAAAAAAAAGAAAAAAAAAGAAAACGAATTGCGAAAGAAGAAAAGATAGTCGGATCCAAAATCTTGCGCGCGGTAAATGGAGGAGAAGCTTATCGTTTTTGTCTCTCCAACTATCGTTTTCTTCCCCGTCGTCTTTTCCTCTTTTTCCCGGCGCATATTCGTTCCTTCCCCCCCCCCGGTTTCGCTTCGCTTTCTCTTACGTTCGTTCATGCCGGGGAATCTCTCTCTTCCAAACAGACTTTTTCTTTTTCCTCCCACCTTTCTTTTTGTCTTCCCACCTCGCATTTCGTTTTATGCTTCCACAACACCGTCGCTACCCTCTCACGTCTCTGCTGACGTTCTTTTTTTATTTTTTTTTTTCACTCTCGTTCCTCTTTTCCTTGTTTTATGACGTATTTGAGCGCCTGTCTCGGTGTGTGTATTTGCACGACGCACGCGCGCGTGTGTGTGTGCCCGTACTTTCTCGTCGGTAAGGTCGTCCTTTCAGTCTTTCCCATTGCGCCCCCTCTCCCCTTGAGTGCCCGCCCCCGTCGCGGTAGCCGGGATCGTTTTGTCGATTCGTATGTCCCTCCTGTGTGTGCGTTCGGATCGGGCGCTCAATTTTATAAAAATTTCTCCAGCCCTCTTTCATTCTTCGTTTATTTTCTCTTTTTTTTTTTCCTGCAACGAAGCGAGTATAACGTATCCTTCTCCGCGTTCGTTAGGGGTGAAAGAAGGAACTTTGAAAAAAGGAAAGAAAAAGGAAAAAGATACCCCTAACAGTTGTCGCTTTAAGTTTGTTGCGGGTCTCTGAAAGGAAAGACCGCACTTTCACTCATCGGGAGCTAAAATAAAAGAAAGAAAAAAAGAAAGTAAAAAAAAAAAATCAAGTAGAATTTGGAACTCGAAAGTCCACGGGTTGTTTTAACGCGAAACAGAAGAGGGATTTTCCGAGCGTGTTTGTTTTCTGAGGTAACGCGGTTCCTTTTTGTTTCCATTCATTTTTTCGCGTGCGGTGCGTCTTTTATTTCTACGAACTCGGGCTATGAGTTTATTACGTAGCGATAAAGATAGGAAGAAAAAAGAAACGAAATGAAATTTTGAATTAAAAACAAACAACTCTAAACGCTGCACAGTCACGAAGGAAGGGTCCGTTGATTAGCAGTCTCGCGGAGGTGGCTTTTGCAAATTAAGCGTCTGCGGTCCGGCTGGGCTTGTTATGTATGCACAGTGATACTCGCGTTTCTTTTGTTGATGTTCTTCCCTCTCTCTCTCTCTCTCTCTCTCTCTCTCTGAAAGGACTCTTTAGTGTACTGACGATTTCTTTTTTAAGTTTATGAAATGAATAATTAGATGCGAACGCGTATCAACAAAACTCTGTAATTCGACGCCGAGAGCTGGCTCTGCCACGTTGCTTTGTGTCTTTCCAGAAAAGCTTCGTTTTTTTTTTAATTTTTGTTTTATGTTTTTTTTTGTTGTTGTTTTTTAAATAGTTTTGCTAGGCTGGAGAGCTTGCTTAACCTTTCTGGGATTGTGAGAACGCACAAGATGTGAGCTTAGAAAAAGGAACTCTGTAAACTGAGAATAAAATAGTCCTAAGTGCTTGGACAGCAGTAAAAGCCCGTCTAGACACTTGCGTTGGACTGCTGTAGAATAATAATAATATAATGATACTATCATTTATTTCCCGTCAGTTGCGCACGATGAAAGGAGAACGAGGAAAGAATGCTCCACTAATGCAGCTTGAGGAATCCTCGGCCTTAGAAAGCGCGGTTCACATCCAAGCACACAGAATAAAGCGAAACAAAAACATCAACCAATCGAGAAAAAAAAAATAAACGACTTTAAAGTTTCATTGGAACATTGCGACGAGTCGGAAGACTGTATTATTAAGATGGCGATGCAGGCTAGTTGGTTCATAACTATATTAAAAAACACTGCAAACAAAAATGGCGATTAGAAGAAGTGGACGAGTGGAAGAAGGGGACGAGACGAGCGCTGAGAATATCGAATAATCCACTATTCGATATTCGCTTCCAGATGAGCTGCGTCGATATTCGTATTTTTCCCCAGTGTTGATCGCGGCAGATTAGCCCCGTTGAGCGGGCTTCCTCCCGAGCACGGGTGCACACGGAGAAGCGACACCCGCGAAAGCGAGCTACGCGGAGGTTGCTTCTCCGCAATGCACCTGTGCTCGGCAAGAAGCGCGCTGAACGGGGTTAACCGGCCGCGGTCAACGCTTGTAAAAGTATGATAGAGAGGAAGGTTTGTTTATTTACAGACACGAAGAGGTCAACCTGCATTTAGAGCTGGTTTGCTACTTCCCGAAGAAATGAGGGAGAAGAGTGGGGTTGAGGACTAGATAGAACAGGAGGGAGAAAAGAGAAGAGATAATATTAAACAAAACAAAAGCAAAATATACCTTATTTACACACGAAAGTTTAGAGTATTTTGAATGAACGAGTATTAGGGAGAAAAATATTCGGTCCTTTTGTGGCCGCATGTCTCTCCTGCATTATTTATATATACACGCAATGTACAACACTGGAAAAAAATGTCAGCACATACGAGAAACAGTAGTCAGTTCAATTTATTTTACAGTTCGGCCTTTAAATCAGTGTGTCGCAAGAACCGTAGAAGGGCGCTGATGGCTCTTGTTTTGATTATCGGATGATGTTAAAGGGCCTAATATATGAGTAATTCAATGACTTGATCAGATTTCTTATCTAAGGCTTGCATTCGTGTTGTTTTTTTTTTTTTTGTGATACGTATTGTATGCAACTGCATAAAATATGTTTGATGTCACGAAGTACTGGACATATTGAGCATGTGAGTGAGTCAATTCGACCAATCATACGAAGATATTTTCTTGTGTATGCCACATTGAGGCGTAGCCGTTGTATCACAGTTTCATCTCCTCTATTCAAGTTCCTCGGAGTTCGAAATGTCATATCTGGGTCAATATTATTTTTTTTTAAGTATGTATAATAGCATGGATGTCTCCATAACGCTGATGAAATATCTTTTCCGATCTTTCGGATTATGTAGTTGTCATCTGATCTTGATAAAGGAGTCTCGAGGTCGACTTCATTTACTTGAGCACCCTTAGCAACCCTATGTGCATAGATGTTCCCGGGTATATACCGCTATGAACAGGAGTCCACTGTAACACAATGTTATGTACCTGAGTCATGACGTTGTGGCAACGTTGTAGAATATTATGACTCAAATAAGAATCAAGCTTTTCTTTACTTTTTTTTTGTGCAACAGAGTGTTTAGAGCAGATTTAGAGTCCAGAAATATTGTCCATTTTGGGGGGTTTTGAGTATTAATGTAAAAATATGAATATCACAATTGCCTGCTTGGGAGAAAAGCACACCTTCAAAACGGGATGGTGCACGCACCCCCTGGTGTACATAAGAATAAACGGAAACATTGGTGAGTGTTGACATTTATATTGCAGTAATTTTTTTTCAAAATTAAACTGTGCCTGTTATGCAAGTCAGAGACGCCCTGACAATCTGCGTTCGTCATTCGTGATTCATTTTTCTTAAATTTCAAAATCTAGGTTGAAGAAAACATATTTGTATATAGTGAGATTTGTAAATCCACTCAATTAGGTAGAGCTGGGTACCTCTGTATGTTTAATTTTAAGTCAAATCCGTCGTTTACTTGCCATCCCAAGGCATGGGACTTTCTGAGGTCACAGTCCAGAAATACAGTTAGATTAAAATTAGCTTATAATTGTACAAGTGGAAGCTCGGGAAACAAACTTCACGAGTCTAGCTGTGTTTTCGTTTAAGCACGGTGCAACAGCGCTGTGCTTTTTACATCCTTCAAGCGCGTTCCACCCTTAGAGGCGAAGCTTAAGCGTCCTTCTGTAATTCTAGGCGCTTCTTTGGGTGATGCGCAGTGGCCACACCTGGTGCGTGCAAACGCGGACTTATTTAGCGTGTTTCTTTGGTCCCGTGCCACAGCGCACCGCAGGGAAGTTGGTTCGGGAGCTCAGCTTTGGAGTGGGAGCAAGCTTGCGGAGCGGGGCGGCAGACCAATCAGAAACCGAGAAAACGCGCCCGGGTGTCCGTTGGAGGACTCCATCCAGCTGCCCGGGACCCGACGGGTTGGGACGATGCGAGCAGGGACGGAGCCGTGGGGACTGGCGGAGGAGACCCGCGTGGCAAGGCCGGCCGTTGCTACGTTGCTGACGGCGGCCGCCATATTTTTCGTCACACGTAGCTCACATATTCGGCGTCCGGGAGGAAACAAAGCGAGTCATTCCCACCTATAACGAGCGAAAAAAAAATCGAAAAAGCAAAACAAGAATGTGTGTGCTGAGAGCGCCAATACCTTCCAGTGTTCCAATGGCGTGGCGAGAACGAAGAAATGTGTTCTCACGTTTTCCGCCGTTTGGTCGCGTCGAAAAGGCCTCTCGGCGAGCCCCAAGAACCGATAGCGAGTTCCTATAGAGGGCGTTAACTGCGGTCGATCGAGCTTCAACGTAACTATGTGTGTACGAACCTCGCGCAAGCTTGCTCCACAACGTTCTGCATCCGCGTTTCCGCGACAGAACGCACATCACTCTAAAGCAAACATGTCTGTATCAGCACTTGTAATGTTGTCACGTTGGTCAACCGGTTACGCAGAAACGGAAGAAATGCGCGGAAGGACCACAGGAATGACGCCGCTTAATTGTGCATTGGACAACTGGAAAACTAAACCAATAGATTAAACACCAACAGGTAAGAATCTGAAAACCCGTCACGACGTTCACCTCATGCTTTGTTAACGCCAGTTACAATTATCGTCGTACGTTTCGTAATGGGCTGATGCCCTCGTAGATTATTCTGCCCGACGGGAATGACCAAGTTATTCGTAATAAAGGAGTAAGCTGAAGTAACCAAGAACACCGAGTACGAGATTTCGGCGGTAACCACGTTTTCCCCGCGTTGGGGTATGCAAAGTGGCAGCCTGGTCCGTGAACGGCTCACCGCTCCGTCAAGAAAGCTGGACTGCCTTTCCGTTTTTCTGTTTGAACACAGCTGCGAGCAGTGTCGAGTCGCAGTGGTCGGAGAGGGGGAAACGGTGTGTCCAACTCCACGCTTGCCTAGCCTCGACCTCCTCTTTACCACGATCGTGAACGTGATTGGTAGCATCCAGTGGTTTCGTCATGGAACACTTTACACGTCACGGAGCGGGACGCCGTAACGTGTCGCAGCGAGGAGTGAAGTCTCCGGCTCGCCACGGCCACTGCGCCCGTTTGTGCCACTCCGCTGCTTGGAAATCATCGAGTGACCGTAAAACACGCGGCTATCCCGATTCGGTAAGACGCGACGCGGTGTGAATGACGTCACGGAACGCGTCATCGGCGCCTGCTGGCGGGCCCGAGCAATCGATTCTCGCGCGAACAATCGAGTCATACCGGCAGGGCACCCGCTTTCGGTTACGAGAAAAAAAAAAAAAAAAAAAAAGGAAGAGAAATAAAGGAATTGACGCGGTGGATGTTGTCCCGCGTAATAATATAAAAGGGCACAGTGTTGGGGGATGGGTGCACACATTAAGTCGTAAGTCCATATTATACGAGAAAATGAAATGAGAGGACGTCAAAAAAAAAATAAAGAAACAGATGGCGACTTTTTTTTTATATGAAATTGTTTTTTACGAATAAGCCGCGGAAAGCTCCACGTGTTATACACTTTCGTAACACTTACAAAGTGGATGCTCAGTCTAGATAAAAGAAGGAAGGATGCCATCGTGACCAGTTTATCCGCCTTGTTGCTTATACAACTTTGAAAGGGAGGATGGAAAGAAGGAAGGAGCGGCGGGGGAGAGGGGAGGGAAGGCCGCCATCTAATGAGACTGCCAAAGGGTAAAACATAAAATATTTTGTCCCCTTCCCCCTTTTTTCCCCATCTGTCCCAACCCAGTCGATGTTTGGTGTCTCTTCGATTTTACGGAACTATGGCGATCGTGGTTGGAGTCCTGTCTTAAACCGAAGTGGGCTCGCCTGTTAATGGAACGTTGCCGCCCGTCACCGTTAAATGTACGATGGGCAGCCGCTCTGTCGACCGCCGCCCTCCCCGCGTTTGCGCGCACATCATCCAGTGCGGAGATTGTCACTAAGCTGTTTGAACGGTCTCTCGCCCCCTGTTTTTCGAGTTGATGGAAGAGGCCCGGATAGCCGAGGGACCGCGGAGAACCGGAGCCCGCGCTCGCGTGGCTTTGTTCCCGCGTGGTCTCTGCGCGGATTGGACGGGCAGGCTGGATGAAACGGGAAGGGGGACGCGGAGAGAAACGGACTTGTGGCGGCGGGATTGGCAACTAGCTCGCGCTTCTGAACCTCGTATTCGGAAACGCCTGTAGAGAAAGGAAACGGGTCAATTTCTGCACTCTGATTGGCGCGTTGGGGGGCTTCAGTCGACTCTCAGATTTGCTTACCGGCTAAGGGTAAAGAAAACTCAGGGCCGGCAAAAGACTAGCGCGGGAATCACCGAGGGCGGGAGAGATGGCGGGAGCAACTCGAGGGAAAGTAACGTCCATGCAGCTCGGGCTGGCAGCCGCCAACGTGTCGGGGATATGATTCCGGTTTCTTCGATGAATCTCCTGCCACTGACAGTTCAATTAATTTATTTATTTATTTTGTCATTTTTATTTTCGGGCTAAGTTTTAGGTTATGGTGGCACGGCACCACTTTCTTTTTTTTTTTTATTTATCGAGTTGCGTGTTAGCCGAGAATCACGAACCAAGCCAAAAACCCAGGATCATCGGGGAGAAGTCTAACGTAACGTCAAGGACGCCAGAAATCGCTTGTGTTTCGATCTCGCGGCGGCCATATTAAACGCCTTACAAACCTTTTTATTAAATCTTAATAATAATAAGAAAAAATGTTATAAAAACGTTTACGAAGATTTTTTTTTTTTTTTGGGGGGGGGGGGGGAATTTGAAGGTAAAATATACCGATGTTAGCGACATTATTTAATTAGAAAATTAACGACTGAATGTATCTGCGTGTTTCATATTTCCTCCTGTCATACTAATGGCTGCAGAGTGATCACCTTTCATCGCGTACTCGAGGTTTCAATGAAGAAGTGGACCGAAGTTTGTTTTAAAAATAAAATGTGTTCAGGAAGGAATGTATTATTTTTAATACTCGCTCTAAAGCGGAGCATTAATATGTAACGTCTACAATGTACAACACTGAGTACGCGATGTACAAAATTATCGCCTTCCTAACTTTAGTGTAAAAGCAGAAAGATGAAACCCGTGAGAACATTTAATTTACAATTATCTAAATAACCCACCTACGACTATCAGTTTCCCCTCTGATCCACAAGAACATGGGGAATACGCGTTAGCGAAGCCACTTTCGAATATTTACCTTTTTTTTTACGTTTTTAGTATACTAAAAATTGCTTTGAAGCCATTCAAGAACCACGCTCTCAAAGTTTCTTAAAATCAGCGTATTCACGGTGTTTCGGTGGTCATAAAATTACCTTTTGTGGTTCCTGCTTTCTTGTTTTCATTAGTTAATGAAGATGTGCTTCGCACGACCTTTCGCTTCTAGAAAAGGGACGGGATTTTTGAAGAGTCTGCGAGGCAGCTTCTTTTATTTATTTTTGGTGTGTGTGTGCGTGTGTGTATGTTTTCGTTTTCTCTTTGTCAATTTATAGTTAATTGAAAATAAAACGGCAGAACTCGGAGACGTAGCAGCTTAGTGAACGTTTAATGATTTCTCGCACTCCCCCCCCCCCCCCCACCCCAAAAAAAAAAAGAAAAAAAAAAGAGAAGAAAAAAAACATCGGCTCTACTTATATAAGCTATGGCCCAATTAGTATTTTAAAGTAGTGCATCAGTAAATTCCTGAAGTAACTGAGAATAGTAAGTTTGTGTTTTCCCTATTCCATTGGAGGAGGATCCCGCCCTCGGCTCTGCGTGCGCGGAGGTGTGGAGCGTCGAGTCGCCGCCAGTCGAACCATTTCCGGTCCGCTGAAAAGATCCGTGTCGTCCACGCCGTTGTTGACGTTAAAGCCGTTTTTTTTTTTTTTTTTTTTTTTGGCCGCTGCGCAGCGGCGACGGACGCTCTGCCCCCATCCTGTACCGGCCACAGGCTCGCGCGATGATCGCTGCCGTTTGTGTCGGCTCGCTGCGCGCGCGTTGGAAGCGTTGTTTGCGGAGACTGGCGTGGCGGTCGCTTTGTGTCCCCGGGTCGCGTGGGCGTGCCTGTTTGTACTCGCAGAGCCGTATATGTGTACGCGCAGCCACGCGGCTGGCAAGTGCGCGCGCCTCACCGATGCCTGTTCCGGCCTCCGGAGAGGCGCAGCTGACCGGTTTGTAGCAGTGTTGGGAATAACACGTTGCGACTAGTTTTTATTTAACGTGATAACGTACTGGTTAGTTTCTCGTGCGACTAAAGAGAGAAGCAATTTCGTTACTATTTTACGCTATTGTCTATCGAATTACGTTACTCCTTACTGTTGATTCAGACTAGTCAAATTTTCGGTTGCTCTCTTTGATGCCCAGCGTTGCCATGAACTCAAGAATGATTTATTTTCTGCCGTGCCACGTGCGCCTCAATAAAATTAGCGCCCTCTGTCGCAAGGGCGAGGATGCCTGCTCTTAGCAGTGGAGGATCAAAATACATCTTCAAAACAGATCACTCGTCCTTCAAAACCAAAGCCGACAGTAGATGTGAGGTACTGATGGCGTGCACAGTGGCCTCAAAACTGCGAGAAGAAAGAGCGGCGCAAATATGACAAATTCGGTTATACCTTTTCTCTATTGTGCGAAATTCGAAAGGTGCTTGCGACTTCTCCCATGTCGTAACGGCTTTCATTGGTCCGACGTGAAATAGTGCCGCAAATGCGCTTACGAGGAACATTTCCAAAACATGCTTACACTTTTTTTTTTTTTTTTTTCGAGACCAGATTTGTGTTATTTTGTGTGTTCTAAAACCATGTCGGGGTTTCTAGGCCTCTAGTATTTCGAGTAAAGTTTTGGGCGTGAAAGAAGGCCAGCGCGCCAGCAGACCATATTCTACAGCCTTGATAAAGAAAAGATTCCCTATATATACTATCACATTGTTTTGTTAAAGTTCAGTCGTTGTCATTCTGACTTTGGGAAAACCAAAGTGGACTGCATCATGAAAACTATCCTGAAAAGTGTTTCTTATAACTTTAAAATACCTAACAACGCTAATATTCTCGAGTTCGTATCCGAGGCTTGTCGCTGCCAAGTAATATAAATAGAGAGTTTTAGTATTGCGTATAGGATCAAACGCAAGCGCTGAGTGTTTGCGTTAGCGTCGCGTGCTCCACGCTACGCATGCGCGTCGTCGCCATGCGCCAATCCTAGATCGCAATTGGGGCTCCGCGCACGCGCAGTGCGGAACTTGCAACGCTAACGCAAACGCGCAGTGCTTGCTTTCGCTCGTGAACGCAATACTAAAACTCACTAGTAATGGAATCCAAAGTAACGCAAACGTAACGCTCGTTCTATTTCGGAAGTAACAGTAAACGGTATTTCGTTACATTTGCAGGAGGGTAACGAATCTCAATAACGCATTAGGCTTTGACAGTTAACGTGTAACGTAATTGTGGTACTTATTTCTAGTACATAACGGGCACAACACTGGTTTCGAGAAAGGTGGATAATAACAATCAAGATGATTTAAACCGCGATCTAAATTATGATGACGTATGTCATCCTTTAAATCGTGATCTAAAATGAGACCCGTTTTACTATGACAATTTAGATCGAATCTTTCCCTCAAAAATAGTCTCGAAAATAGTTTTTATGTACCGTTTTCTCTGTCATTTGATTTATGTGCATTTGTTTCGCACTAAAATCAAAGATTCATCGATCCAGAAGGGTTTATATTCGGCTGAACACGAACAGAAAGCAGTTCTCTTCTGAGCAAATCGGAGCATTGTGCTTTCTTTCTTTCTTCCTTGCACTTCGTTCGTGACTTATGCAACGTCCTATTACAAGCAAATCAGAACGCGAAAGAAACAAAAACTAGAAAGAGTAACCTGTTCTTGCAAGCAAATTATAACGTGAAAAAAAAAAAAAAAATCTTTGAGCTTACTAAAAAAAAAAAAAAAATCAAGCGGTTTTTGTTTTAGTATGGCGGGTTTACATAAAACGTTATTTTAACTGTTCATTAAGTTTACAGTAATTCTTACGCATTGTTATCAGTGATGGGACGGATGAATCCATCAATCCGCCATGTTTAGAAATACATGTAGTGATAAATAAGAACTATTTTCTAGCTATTGTGATTTATATCCACTATGGTCAGGTACAAGCTAAGAAAGACAGTACGAGGGGGAAAAGGCCGGAAACTAGGAAAGCTGAAGTGGAGAATGGCGACCTCCTTTCCACATCGGCTTTTCTCGTGCGCGCTCTTTTTCCCCCCGCACTGTCTTTCTTAGGTTGTACCTGAATATAGTGCAACAGGCGCAACGCTGGCGTTTTTGGACCGCCAATACCACATGGACGACAGGACCACAACGAGCGTGGCGCTAGCACGCGGCGTCGCCAAGACGGACGCTTACGACGCTTTCCTGCGACTCTCGTCGAGCTTCAGCGTCGCTCGGGGCGGGTCGGAGATCCACGATGATGACGCCATCCGCACACCTAGGTTTCTAGGTGCACGGGAGGCTGGTCGTAGATGAATTCCGGATGAGGCACGGATCTGGAATAAAGGATGAAAGCGAGTGTGAAAACCCTCCGGATCGAGCTCAGGACTGCGGCGGCGCAGAAGCCACAACGGCGCCACAACGATAGCGAAGTTACCCAAGCGCCGAGCTGCTGTCGCTGTAACGCGCGTTACGCGGTCGTAGAGGCACTCGGATTTCTCGCCTCGTCGACGCACGCAGCCCCTCTAATCGCTGCCGGAGCGAGCTACTCCAAGTGACGCGCCCAAGCAGTCCCCAATCCAGTTACCGTGGCACCCCGTCCCCCCTTGCAGCTTCCAGAGCCCCGGGTACACGCGCGCCGACAGAACGGCACCGGGCGTGCGACAGAGCAGCAGCGGCGGCACCCCTCGGCGCCGGGGATCAACTGGTCCCGAACTCCGAGCGAGCGAGCTAGCGCCGGGGTTCGGAGCTTTTGTCCGTTGCGGCGGGGCGGCCTCCCATAAAGAGATTGGCGTACTCCGATTGTTTGGCCGAAGGCCGGTGGGGGTCGTCCTTCTCGCCGCTTCTTTACTTGGCGCAACTTTCTCCCTCTTCTTTCCCTCTCGTTCAATCTGCTTCTCTCCTTTTGTTCGTCCTTTATAGGAACACGGCAGTGACTACGGTTGCTTTTATAATACGAGCAGACCCTTGGCAGATCCCGCCCGTATTCCGGTGCGAGTTTGTGCGGCAGTCCGGGGAAAGGAGGAAGGGAGTGGCTTGCGCGGCTTCACACCGCGTTCCTTCGGAAAGTTGTTCCCGGGTGCACGTCGGCATCGCGTTCGGCGGTCGCGTTTGGTTTCAGCCTTTATGCCAACGTGATCTTTACAAACAAGCCCCCACGACGTGTGGACAAACGCGGATTTTTCACACAACGTATCTTGGCAGACTCGCAGTCACTGGTGCTTACTTCACGAAAACCGGGTGATAGCGAGCCTGCCAAAGGTATTCTCGCGTGCAAGCCGCTCGGTGTTTGAGGGTTTGTCGGTGTCGGTTGTCTTTGTTTGTCGCTTTAGCGGATTCGGGCATAACGCAAGCAACATGGTCTAGCGTCCCCTATCCGCTGGGCTAACGACCACATTTTAACGGAACTGCGGGTTTGTTCGGTTAATGCGGACAGAGAGTCCGTATCGACCGTATGTCTGTCGACCCCCCCCCCCTCTCTCTCTCTTTCTCTCTGCGTGTCTGTCTGTCTGGGAGTGGAGTGCTTTATTCCACGGGAACAGGAGGAGGGGGCCGATTCATTGAGTGCGCCGTTAGATAGCCTGCAAGGGAGTTTGCCCCCTCGACTCTTCCTGGGCTGCTCGTCTCTTCGTCGGCTCTCCGCGTCGGCCTACTTATTTGGATCGACACACATTTCGCGACTGTTTTTGCGACTCCAACGGCCAGGAGCTGTATGCGCCAGGGGTATGGGGGACTAGCAGAATGAAGAAGGAACTTAGTGTTATCCGTCTTTGGGCTTTGCTGCGTGCATCGTGTCAGAATAATAATAATAATAACTTTATTCACCATATGCTGAATTTTAATTCGAACGTATTTATTTTTTGAAAACCTATGAAATGTACACTAATCCGGTTTGTGCAGGTGAGTTATATGGCCAGGGGGACAAAAGATAGGGGTTATTCCTCCCATTACGTCCGATAATTAGCTAAAAACTTGTTGATTAACTTTTTAATTTGTGAAAATGAACATGCGGTTCCAGTTATAAACTTGCTGAACGTTATCAGAAACCACTAAATCAGTCCATTTCAGATAGACTTGTAGCAGGTGGGAAGCGTTGGGGAGTTGCCTCTCGTGCAACAGGCACACCGGTGCGAACACGTGTATGGAAATCTGATCATCCGCGTTTACGCACTGCTAGCCTTGTGCCGGCCTGTTGCACGAGTGCATGGTAACTTTGCGCTCCTCACGTGCTCCAAGTCCATCTGAGATCGACTGATTTAGTGGTTTTCGATGACACTGAGCAAGTGTCTAGTGGAAACCTTATGTTTATTTTCACAAATTAAAAAAAAAAAAGTTAATCAACATGTTTCAGTTCATTATTTGACGGAATGCGAGGAATAACCCCCTTGCCCGTATAACTCACCTGCACCAACAGCATTAAGCACCTTTTACGTACATCTTTTTAATAAATCTGTTCGAATTAAATTTAGGCGCCCTGTATACTATATGCATTGGCATAGGGGGGGGGGGGGGGGGGGGGGAGAGAGCTGTCCAAGCAGCTTGACTGGTCCCAGCCCCCTACAGCTACACAGCGGCGCACAAAAATAAACTAGAGTTTTTATATAAAGACTCCTTGACAAAAGCACAACAGAAGAAAAGAATAACTATAAAGTGAGAAAAAGGCTTTAAGCCCTTGACTGCTGCTGACGAAGAAAAAAAAAAAGGGACTCGAAATGGTTGAGATTGCGATTATGAATGGGCATTATGGCCTCTCATTTGTATACAATGGTTACAAAAATGCACCGAAGAAATGTATACAGTGGAACAAGTTCTGCCTTGAGGGAAACTAAGCAATAAAAGGAACAAATGTTAGCAGTGATAGAGTGCAAGCGAGCTGGTAATGAATCGACATATTGTAAAGATGTCGGAACAAATGTTTATTTCGACGTTTGCGTTACTTCGAGGAAGTAACGCTGAGCCCGAGTTCCGCAGACGGGTTACAGAGGTGCGCCGTCGGTTTCGGTGGAGCCCGGAATTCCTCGCAGGTGGATCAACTTCTTACTGCGTACATGCTTCGGTTGTTCAGCGGACAGCTACGTGTGCAGTACACGAACGAATGGGGGCCGGAGGCTCGTCAAACTGTTCCTTTCGGCTTTTCTCTCCGCTCCCCTTCATCACTTTGATGAGAAATAAACTATGATTATTATTAAGTCAGACTGCCGAAGAAACCACCCTCCCCTCCCCCATTTTGCTTAAAGAGGAAGGTAGCCGGTGCGGTACCACTCGTTCATGTGTGCGTTGAAGCCGCGCTCGCACTTCGGATACATCTATATAAAAGACAGTGTGCAGACAGTGTCTGAGGCCTTCCTTGTGTGACGATCCCGTCATATGGGTCATCCAAAACCTCTCTGCAGACAAGTTCGAAGCACACATGCGTAAACATGCTTGAGATATGTCCGCAGATAAATATCTGTCATGTCGGATCACCTTTTGTATACGGTGTATACGAGAAGTGTGACTACAGCTTTATGGGAATTAATAAATGGTAGTTGGTAGCGGACTATGGCAACGTTTATACAATTGAGCCTTGACGTTTGATCACCTAATCGACGGGTCAACGAGATCTGAACCGGAATAGCGCTTCGTTTAAACTTGCTCTGCGCGCGTGCGTGGGTTGCTTGCGTGCGCCGTTTCCCGGATTTTTTTTTTTATTACGGCGTTTTATTTACGCATGCCGTAAACAGCTTCGAAGCGCTTCACGCCGACAGTCTCGCCATTTGCTCCGCTCGATAAAACGCTCCCTTCCCGGTTTATATTGCCGCGTTCAATTCATCGACCGTGCAGAAAACTGTCGCGCAGTGAAAACCAACGTGTCCTAAGTCGTCCTATTCAACTGTTCGACGACGTGAAATTCTTCCGAATTCGTGATGCCAACCGCGTTTAAACTTGGTCCGAAAACATACTGCCGTCTAATGAGGCGAACTTGTGCCTACAAACTAAAGAGAGAAGTACGCGCGCATCTTGCGTCAGAAGGGCCACTGTCCCCAAGCCGCCCGTTACTGCTTTGATACATGCAATTAGTTCAGGAAAGTTCCGAAGCAGGGCATACGATGACGACCGACAATGAAGTTCAGAAATATAAAAGAACCGTGTCCAGCGGGATTCGAATCCCGGTGCTCCGTGTGGGAGCCGCGTGTGTTGCGAACTCAGTCACCCACGCTGCAGTTTTCACGGGACAGCAGAACCTCTGGCTGTTCTCTGCTGCATATTCCAGATTTTTCCTGCGCGTTATACCGCGTGAAACGTCGAATATAATTGCTCCGTTTCCGTTGGAGAAAAAGAAAGTTATTGCTCGCTCCATATTCTAGTCTGTAGTGTTGACACTTAAAGGGACGCTGAACCGAAATCTGGATTGCACAAAACACGGCGGCAAAAGCGTGCAACGGGATGCTACAAACACCAAAACATCACACATACAGCGATGTCTCGAACGGATGACCGTATTTTCTAAAAAAAAAAAAAAAGGAGGCGCATTTGACAGATATGTTGACGTCTTGTTTCTCCGAAAAGAGTCGAGAAGGAGAGGGAACGGCCTCGCGTCTTCTCAGCCTCGCCGTCTTGAGGGGCCAAAGCCAAGAGAGGAGGAAACGAGATGTGCTGACGTCACGCGCCTCGTCAGACTCGTTCAATCTTGACCTCTTTTTCCAAAAATACGGCCGTCCATTTGAGATGTCGCCTTACGAGTAGTGTTGTAGGGATTGTAGCGTCCCGCCTACAACTCCTGCATTGTTCTTTTTTTAAATCCAAATTTCGGTTCACCATCGCTTTAACCGCTCATTCACACTGGAAGCGGATCCGCGTTCGCAAAGCGGTTGCGAACGCGGTTGTATAGACGCTTTACACACGCGCCAGATGAGCCGCCATAGCCGCCCTTCTCTTGTCTTACCGAGATGCCGAGCCAGTGAAGCGGGCGTGGACGAGTCTCCACAACGGCCTATGCTGGGGGGATGGACACAGTAACACTTAAAATGGCAATAACCTGTCCTGCTGTGGAAATGATGAAGTCAAGCGAACGAAATAAGAGGGAACAAAAACTGAAGGTCAGTTATGGCGGCGCCCATGCACAGCTGCTGTAAAGCGTCTATAAAGATCCAGTACAATTGCACGCGCACTCGATGACATCAAGTGCGCGTGCAATTGTACTGGATCTTTATGCAACCGCGTTCGCAATCGCTTTGCAAACGCGGATCCGCTTCCAGTGTGAAATTGTGAATGAGCGGTAAGGCTGGTCCACACATCTACATCGGTTGCGTTCGGATGCAACCGAAACGGCCGTAACGACAAAGTCACCGTGACAAGTGTTCGCCGACACACAGCATGACAAGCGATGCAAGGAATAGCTTCGCGAAGCAATCCACGAGTCACGGTTGTTGCGATGTTTTGATCGTTACGGTCGTTTCGGTTGCATGCGAACCCAACCGTTGCAAATATGTGAACCAGCCTTCAGAGTCGTCATTTGACGAATAAGCCCCGGGATGCCGCGTTCGGAAAGCATTTATCGAAGAACTGTTGATTTTCCGCACGGCCCGCGCTTTTCCCTCGTCATGGCCGAACACTTTTCGGGTGTGTTCCTCCTACGCAGGCATTTCGCTCCGTTCGCCCATGTCACCTCCTTTCCACTTGTTTTCTCTCTCGGCATTTTGGGCGCGTGGAAGAGACTCGAGAGAAGTTGTGGCAATGAGAAGCTGTGGCCATCACGTTGAGGTGGAACGAGTGTATGACTATTTCGTGATGTCATGGACTTTGCGCGCATAATTCAGACGAACTAAAATAAATCTCGCGCCGCCATATTGCTCTAAATTTTTTTTTTCGCGTAAAATTTTTTTTTTTTTCTTTTCAGTGGCTTTTTAAGGGTGAAGGAAGCATAGAAATAGCGCCCTCTCTTTGTTATATTATAGACTTTGCGTGCACTGCGGATGGCGGGCCCTGTGAGCGCGTGCTCAGTCAGTGCTCAAGAAGACGGCATGTGCTCCTCTGTATTCATTACCTCTGTATTCATTATTGCCTCCACCAATAAACGCATTACGAACACCTTTTGTCAAGGCTCAGTCGGGGAGACTCGGTATCCATACCAGGGCGCCGTGCAGTTGGTCAGGCTTTGCCGAAACGCCCGTTACTTGTCTCGCGGTACTTTTTTTTAGTAACGCACCGAGTACTCGTGAGGTTTCTAAATGGTATCGTCAATCCAATGACGTTACTTGTCACTTTTATAATTTTTATTATTATTTTTTTATGTTAGCTTAAATACAAAATAAAACTGTCATTTTATGAACTGAGCCGAAAGGGAGAACAAACATTTTCTTCTCCGTCGCATCATTTTGAAATTCCGCGCTGAAAAATGTATGGCACACCTCTAAGGCCGTACAGTAAGAAACAGAAGACACGTTCAGAAAAGGAGACAATCTATCGCCGTGGCGTTGGTTCTCCGTTAAAATCAGTGTCATTATAACTAACAAATATAGAGTTTATTGCTATAGTCGCACATAACACTACTTAAATCGCAGAAAACGAATGTAAAAATTATAAGCAAATTATATTTTTCACAAATTTGGTAAAAATATAATAAGAACTATACAAGCACGCTGTAAAATGTTCAATGTTCGCGAAGTTTGTATCGGTGGCTTCACTGCTAAATAATACTGAAATCTAGAGTGACGCAAAAGTAACGTTCGTTAGGGTTTGAACGTAACGGTAACTTTGATACCTTAGCACAGTGGTTCTCAGCCATGGATGTGTCGGGGACCCCTTGCGGACCGCTGGCAGTGATGGGGGACCCCTTCCAGCGGGGGGCGGGGGGGGGGGGGGGGGGGGTTACGTAAGTAAGTTAGCACGTCTGGAGCATGAAACAAAATGCCTTTTATTGCTGTCGTAGTTCCGGAAGCAGGTTGCAAATTAGTCACGGCCGGACTGAACTACAAAAAACGTGCCAAATAAAAAAAAAAAAACATTTTGGTGAGGGTCTCGCGGACCCCCATTTGAGAACCACTGCCTTAGCAGGACGGTAAGGAATCTCACTAGCGCGTTAATTTTTGACAAACTAACGAGGAACGCTATTTAGTTACCTATTTTCGGTAACGGGCACGACACTGCATCGAAGCCACTCTGGAGTATAGACAGATCTAGAGCCGAAAGTGCACCCATGACCTTCTGGCTGGGCGCAGCGACGCGCCGTGCGCAAAATCACGCGACAACGCTCAGTGATGGATTGGCTGGCTCCGATGGCTCGTAGAGTCCGCTGCCGGTGAAACGGATTATATCGGCTTTCTCGAACGAACACGAGGAGGATTCTTCGGCATCAGAGAGGAGCGTCCGTGCCCCCGCTCCAGTACACCAGTCGGCGCTCCAGCGACCGCTCCCGTGCCTTGGAGTGCATCGCCACTGGGAATGCTGATTTCGTTTCCTGGTTTACGTTTCCCAAGTACCGCCGACTGCGATTAGTGTTTCGATTTAAGTTGGTAACTTGGCCGTATTTCTGTTCGATATCATCGCCGGAGGAGCCATAAGCTGCTTGAAAGTTAGCCGTAGGTTCTGTCTCAATAGGTTCGGAAGTATTATACAAATCAAACTCAACTATAAGAAAAACAAGGAAAAAAAAAACTAAAATGAACGTAAAAAGACTAGAAACCAAAATAGGAAAAATGCACGCAACAGACATTCATGATTCGTTCGTTTCGAAGTTGTTTCGCGCAGAAAATCACGCGTTCTTTGTGCGCAAACTAGCCCAAAGCTGACACTCATTCCAAGATGCAACTTAGCTGAAATAGTGGCGAAAACGTGGGCTAGTTGTTGCCCGAGGCCCTCGCAACCATAAGCTTCGTTCGCGAGAGATCGCATCCCTCCCGCCCGGAGCGCCCCCTCGACACGAAGCGCTTCTTTCGCGCCATCCAGTCTAATTAGCGACACCTATCGCTGGCGGCCCTAATTAGGGACAATGCGAGCGCCTGGTTACCAGACCGCCTAACTGGTACACTCGGGGCTTGGGACGACGCGGACTGGTTCTCCCTCCCTTCCCGGTTATTTGGCAATCGGCGCCATGTACCACCTACAAGACAAGGCCTGCTCCTTTCCCCCCGAAACGTCATCAATGGTGGATCTACGCAGCGCCGCCCGTAGCTCGAGAGTCAACGTCGCTGCCAGCGCGTCTTGCAGCGTCTCACAACGAGCGCAACGGTAGCACGCGGCGACGTCAAGACGGATGGATGTACCGCTTTGCAGCGACTCTCGTCGAGCTTCAGCGCGTTTGCCGCTTCGGGCGGGTTGGGGACCCACTAACGATTACGTCATGGGCAGGCCTTGTCTCGTAGGTGGTATAGCGCCGGCCCGCCTTTCCCGGTGCGTCCCGCCGCTGCTCAGCGTCCTCCAGTCCCTCTCCGGTTCGAGTTCCTCTCGGCGGCAGGGCGGGCCGTTCGGAGACCTGAGCGGCTCGTAACTCTTGTTCGAGATCCGCTTGTCTCCTCCTCGCCCGCCGCGTCGTTAATTCAATCGCGAAAGTCAGTCGATCTCCGAGGGACGCCTCCTCTCCCGCGGCCCCGCATCCTGGGCCGCTGCTGCACCTCGCTCCGAGACGGGGCCCGACCGGCTAGAGGACAAGCCCAGCCCATGAGGTCATCGTTTGTGGTCCCCCTAGCGCTCCTAACTCTCCGAATCTCGGCGAGAGTCACCGCAAAGCGGCAGACAGCGTCCGTTTTGGCATCATCGCGTGCTAGCGTCCCACCCATTGTGAGACGCTGCGAGACGCGCTGGCGGGAGTCGCTGACGCGAGGCTCGTGGCACTGCGTGGACCCACTAGTGATGACGTTTGTGGAACCAACGCGCTCGCCTGGCTCACCCGCGGTGGGCCGCCAGGGGGCTGCCTGCACCGACGGCCCACCGCGGTGCAGGCCTCGGCCCAGTGCCAGCCCCCCTCCTCTCCGCACCGCCGTGCGGCTCGACGACCCGTCAGTCAGCGCAGAGACGAAGCCGCCGAGCCTCGAGGCGAGGCGGGTCGCTCGCTGCGGGTCGCGGCGGCTTCGGCGCTGTATCTCTATATTGTTGTGCAGTGCGCGGCTGCTGCCGCTTATAAATTTTCGTCAGAGTTCCGGTTTTGCGAGGAGAGGACAGCGGGGAATGGGGGGAAGAAAGAGGAAAAGGAGAGGTCACCTCGTCAGTCCAGTTTTGGCGGCGCGCTCGTCTTTCTTCTTTTCGCCGAGTGGCCTTTGGTGCGTTTCGTTCGCTGCTCGTCGCTGCGAGGAGGTCTCGTTGCCCCTTGTTGTCCGCTTCGGGAGGCAACCCACTGGTCCCTCGGAATGACCGCCGGAGGTCCTCCTCACGTCTTTTCGCAGCGTCGGGTGTGTGCTGCCAGAGAGAGAGAAGACGCTGTAACATCGTGTCTCGCTTGCCTCGCGGCGCCAGGCTGTCATTTGCGGCTCTTGGAAACAGTAGCGCCGCGACAGTGGGATCGGCCGGGTCTCGGTTGCGGGTAATATACCGTCGGTGATGGAGGCTATGCTCAGTGTGAACTTACAAAAAACAGACGTTCAAGCTGACCCATCACCAATATGTACCAACTAGCTCAGCTAAAGCCTGTTTTAGAGTTTTATAGTAGATCGTTCCGGCACCTCCGATAACGATACTCCATAACGGCACGATGCCAAGGCACCGACGGAGATAACTCCCTTTTTTCTTGCACGGAATTGGTTCGGGAGCCCCTGGGAAGTTGTGCCCTCCGGACCACTACTAC
Source organism: Ixodes persulcatus (assembly GCA_013358835.2). Classification (NCBI taxonomy): domain Eukaryota; kingdom Metazoa; phylum Arthropoda; class Arachnida; order Ixodida; family Ixodidae; genus Ixodes; species Ixodes persulcatus. The sequence continues at coordinate 597,260 of JABSTQ010011170.1, forward strand.
CCATGGGCATGGTGTAACAACCAAGCACGCTAAATGAAAACGTGAAAAGCGAACGCCGGGCTGTTCAGCAAATATACGTGTCGACGACGGCGAGAAAGAAGAATTTGTATGGCTCGCCTCTCGGCTCATATTCCTGCCTAAGAGATAGGAATGTCCCCGAAATCGACGGGCGCCGGTGCCTACCGCCGGGGACAGGATTGAATCGGGCAAGAGGATGAAGGTTATTAGCTGCGGAATTGAAGACTCGCTTCTTTTTGTTGCCGACGATGAAGAATTAACGGACTTGGAAGGTGGAGATTGTTGGAATGATTACAACAAACGAAGTCTTTACTGTGGCGTAAAACAATTACAGCAGCGAGGATATTGGAACTATACTGCCGCGCACGGTGAGGGCGAACTTGTAGCCGTTGAACAGGGGCTGTCGCGCACGACAGAAGCGGCTCACCGGGGCAAAGAGGATCCTATGGATTTGCGCACGAGCCCGTCCAAGGTCAGCCACCTCTAATGAATGTCGCAATCTGAATGTCTAATGAATGCCGACGCTCTGTCGACCGATTCTCGGCTTGTTCATTATGAGTAGGGGAGATAGGCTGATTCCGGTGATCCAACCGCACTCGGGTCAGGGCAAATCTGCCGAGGTTTAAAAACAAATAAGCATTTCTTCTTCTTCGAGAGAGAGAGAAAAAAACTTTCAGCCTTTCCACTCTGGTGAAGAAGGAAGACCAGCGGAGCTGTACAATGGAAAGTAATGACCGGCCGCAAGTAGGCAAGCCAGAGTGGAAAGGCTGCCGCCATCTATGAGCGACGGCGGCAACCAGATACGCGGCTTGCCGCCGTCGCTCATAGATGGTGGTAGGTGTCCAGAGTTTGGTGTCTTCATTTCTTTGCGGGGGACACGATCCTGGGGAAACTTGCCCTTCACCGCTCCGTTGTAAAAAGCTTCTACGCGTGGAGAAAAGGCCGGGCTTGGTACGCAGAGGGAAGCTACGCACACAATCTGCTAAGACAAAACGCCGCCTGGGCGACGCGCGGATACTGCGACCACGCGTTTTCACTGAAACTACAGACAGTACAGTTCCGCAAAATACAAACAACTCCTTCTTTCTTTCTTTTTTTTTTTTTCGTAGTATTTAGGCGGTTTTAAAACTTTTGAGAGAATGTTTATACGCTCGAGCACAAGAAGATAAAATTTGAATCACGAGGAAAAGATTGACGAGTGGTTCCTGGTTTTGATGTTTCTAAGCTTGCTGAGAGACAACACGCGATACATTTGAAGAGGCTCCTTTGATCCGCCGCCCCAGTGTCCCCGTGTGCAAAATGCATTCGCGATATGTACGCACATCTGGGCGTGACGCAAACAGAATCGTTATGCTCGTGAAAATAATATTTGTTTGTGTCGTTGCAACGTGTAATTTTCCTTCTTTTTTGTTCTTCCCACTTCTTGCTTACACTACGACGCAATTCGTTGGAGGTGCATGAAGTGAGCGTGACAGCTGCTGTGGAGAGAAGGCGAAGTGGGGAAAGGGCGGCGGCACGGCCGCAGGAACCCCAGCTTCACTTGCGTAACTCAATCTGGGCGAAAAGCACGCGAACGATAGATAGTTGTCCCGGACCAATACCAGCTAGAAGACAAGGCCTGAGCATGTCGTCATCGTTAGTGGATCCCCGACCTGCCCCATGCGGCAAACACGCTGAAGCTTGACGAGAGTCGCCGCAAAGCGGCAGACGCGTGCTTGTTTGCGTCGCGGCGTGCTAGCGTCGCGCTCGTTGTGAGACGTTGCGAGGCCGCCGAGGCGTGCCGGCGGCGATGCTGACTAAGTGGCGCTACGGGGATCTACAAGTGATGACGCCTGGCGGGGAAAGTCGCAGGCCTTGTCTTCTAGAGTCGGCGAAAAGAGGAGGGAGGGAGCTCCTTCCAGCTCTTTGCACTTTAGCAGAGCGAACACTGGAGAGGAGGTCGCCTCCTCTCCAGCGTTCGCTCTGCTACATGGGAAGAGGAGGGAGGAGCTCGCTGACTGTAAAAGATATGGCTTTAGCCTTCCGCCCGCGGCTTATTAACCGCGAAAACGGCTCATTACGCAGTAAAAGGGGCTCGATACACGCTCGCACTGCTCCGCAATATGTGCTGCAACGCTTTTTACAAGAACTCCGTCTAGCGGTACCATTGTGGGTTTCTTTCCGGCCCATCTACGCCCATTGCGGTGGTGAATAAAACTCGATTCAGAGACTGATTTTATCTTCCTTTTTAGGACACGTGTATTCCCAGCTTACGGGCACTTCATCGAGGCATTTGAACCTCCGTGAAATCGGCCAATCCGCTCGCTTTGTCGGTTCTACAACGGCCCCTCGGCGCGCGCACGTCATCAACCAGTGACTCCGTGCCGCACCGCCGGACCAACGGAGCGCAGCGGAGGCTACGGGTCATCCTAGCCAATGAAAGGCGCAGTAAGAGCCACGTGCCGAGGCCCAGCGTTCACGTGTGGCTCGTCCGCTGCAGGCTCTGGTCCACCACAGCCATCGCAGCGTGAAACGGAGCACGCACTTTAGACGCTCCCGGAGAGGGCAGCGTTTTTGGCGCGCTGCATCCGTCATTTCCGGTCGCAGTTCGAGGTGCTCCACTATGGTCCAATACCATCTACAGAACACAAGGCCTGCTCCTTTCTCCCCCAAACGCCTTCACTTGTGGATCTATTCAGCGCCGCCTACATCGCGTCAGCATCGTCGTCAACTCGTCTTGCAGC